>CAWUFW010004692.1:0-742488 GCA_963921515.1 Calotriton arnoldi | reverse complement strand
GCATTGGCTGAAGACATTCGTTTATCTGGGGTAATCTAGATATTCATCCCGTATATCTATTAACATTATTTCGGCCACCTCTTTATTCAACATTTGTTGGGCCTTTGTTTCAGCAATGTTCCCTCTGGCAGGTATACAAGCAGAAATGCAAATGGAGCAAAGCATTGGACCACATTGGATACATACACAGCATGTAAAAAATATTACAATTATTACACACAGGATAGTCAGTAGCTTCCAGCCCCAAGCAGAAACAAGAGTCCAAAACCATCCAGCAAAGTCCAAGTTCCAGTCTCTGGATGAATTTCTGCAGCAATCTTATGCAATTTTGATATTGCGTCATATACTGAAGGTGAGTGATCTGGTATGAATACACAACAGCTGCTACCGATGATGCGACATGCACCACCTCGATCAGCCAAAATTACGTCTAGCACCATCCTATTCTGGAGTGCTACAATCCTTGCAATCTGTAGTTCCTCTGTAATGTTCCCAAGTGCCATAGCTGTCTGATTGGTAACAGCTTCCACGACACGAGTTAGTCGTCGGATTTTCCTGCTGTTTAATGCAGCACCCACAAAGAAAAATAAGCCCAAGTTGAAATCAACATATTGTTGTAGGGTAGTGTCGGTTTGGTCAACTTCATCCATACTTATTGTCCTCTTATTTCTGTTTTTGGAAATGTCATTGTACAGTTTAAAATCACGGTGATACAATGCAGGTGCCAGAAACACAGGGGGCAACAGAAAAGTTACATAGCAGATTCCTGACCACCCAACAGGTAATTGATAATATCCGTTATTTCCACACACAAAATACGTGTTATGCGAGGCTGTGAAAGTGCTCTTATTGGCACCTTCAATGGTCAGGATTACAGTACACTCGCTCCTCCCCACTGGAATTCTTCCAACACTACAAATACACAAATCTGCTTTAGCTTTTGTCACAGAAATCACAAAAGGTCCAATGTTCTTTATTATTCTCACATTTGTGAAAACATGGTGTTGAAATATTGTCCGGTTGATACTCTTCCCATTCCCATTTAGTCCCTTTGGCTTGTGGATAACCTTCTTTATTTTGATAACATACTTTATTAAGTTGAAAAATAATCCCACCTACTGAAGGCTTTCCATATGCAAACAAAAGCGCATACCAAGCTTGACAAGAACCATTGTGAGAAAATGGAAGAGGAATAAAAGGTGTTCCTCCTTTCTTTTGATGTGCAGGTATCATCCCACACACCCAACAGTTGGTAGTATTTGTAGCATTGTGAGTATGGTGCAACATCTGGATAAAAGTATTGTTCAGGTAAGATTGTCGATGCTTTTGCTCATGGTAAGGAAGAGTAAAGTAGTGGTGTTCCACGGGTACTGGCGTAGTGGCAACAAAAAGCTGTCGAACAGGAGCCACCTTCTCGATGTACCACGTAATTGCTGCCATAGCCACCATAGCAACAACAAACCCTACAGCACAAATGATTTGTTTTTTCATTTTAGCAGCAGTAATGATTGATCTTTCTGAAAACTTGTTGAAAACAGTCGTTGGAGCTCTTCTCCCTGGGCAGCCACTGATTTCTTCACCATGGGCCAAAGCGGGTGTCACTACACTAATACAGGGCTGATCCCCCCTCCCCTTGCCACAATGGCTCTCCGTTTCACTAACCCAGGGCGGTAGCTCAACCAGTCTTTTTCAAAACTGCAGATCCTTTCCTCGGTCTCAATTGATATCTGGATACTCCAGTGATCGTGTGGTCCGGGAAGACTTCCGCAGATTCGTCAGGTGAGATAGCTTGGCCTTTCTCCGTCTCCAGAATCTCTCG
Organism: Calotriton arnoldi; assembly: GCA_963921515.1. NCBI lineage: Eukaryota > Metazoa > Chordata > Amphibia > Caudata > Salamandridae > Calotriton > Calotriton arnoldi. The sequence continues at coordinate 740,669 of CAWUFW010004692.1, read as the reverse complement.
ATGGTCGGTCAACACAGCAGGTTCCACCAAGGCAGGCGACACGCGTTTGCAGTGTGTGCTGTGGATCCAATTCTTTCTGTTTGTCACTCGAACTGCTGTCCTTGTCGAAAGGAGCACCTGCTCTGGTCCTCGCCACCTTGGCTCCAAGCTGTTCGATCTGTCGAAGACCTTGACCATTACATGGTCACCAGGACGGAGTTCGTGGGCCTCACCTGTAGATCTGTCAGGAAGAGCTTCTCGAACCTGTTGATGAATAGAAATCAAACTGTCAGTTAACTGTGCCAAATAATCATTCATCAGAACACAAGGAACATCATGTATGGGGCGTGGCTTAGGAATTCCCCAAATGTTCATTGGTCTTCCAAACACCACCTCATAGGGGGTAAGACCTGATCGTGAATGTGGCACCGATCTTATGGACAACAATGCCAAAGGTAGGGCATCTGGCCACTTTAGAGACGTGGAAGCCAGTATTTTCGCCAACTTTGATTTTAGAGTAGCGTTATACCTTTCCACCAATCCTGCTGATTGCGGGTGGAAAACTGTATGGAATTTTTGTTTGATCCCTAATCCTTTCAGGACATGCTCAACAACTTGCCCAATAAAATGAGGTCCATTGTCACTCCACAAAAGTTTACAAACACCGTATCTAGGGAAAAACTCCTTTAGAAGCACCTTTGCTGTGGTGAGAGCAGTATTATCCTTCGTAGGGTATGCCTCTATCCATTTGCTAAAGGCACATACCACCACTAGGACATATTTCAGATTATTGCAGCGTTCGAGTTGGATGTAATCCATCTGCAAAACTTCAAAGGTGCGGTTGGTGTAGCAAACCCTCCTGTAGGAGTTCGTGTCCCTTTTCCAGGATTATACTGCCAACAGATCAAACAGGACTGTACTACCCTTTTGGCTGTGCTAGCAATTTCAGGATGCTCCCAAACTTGTGTAAGCAATGTAGTTATTGCTAGAGCTCCAACATGTGCCAGCCCATGTGCCATTTGAACCATAGGTTGTAAATAGGCCGCAGGCATTTTCCACTTATTCATTTCTTTGTTACGCCAACAACCCTCATCATCTAATATTCCTTCTTTAGACCATTGCTCAAGCTCTTCCACAGAAGCAGATCTCTGTATATCCAATACTTCCTCTCTAGCATCATGCCAACGCTCAGCTTGTGATTTCACTACGTACATGGGTGTAGTGCTTCGCTGCATCGCAGTCTCACGGGCTACGCGGTCTGCAAAGGCATTGCCTTGTCCTATTTTGTCAGTCACTTTCTTGTGTGCGCTACACTTCATAATAGCAACTTTCTTTGGGTATGTAAGTGCAGTCAAGAGATTATGCACTAACTCTCCGTGCATTATCTGCATCCCATGGGATGTAAGAAAGCCTCTTTCCTTCCAGAGTAGGCCAAAATCATGAACCACTCCAAAAGCATAGCGGCTATCCGTGTAAATGTTCACACACAAGTCAGTGCTAAGCTCACATGCTCGTGTCAAAGCTATTAGTTCAGCTGCTTGAGCCGACTTCTGAGGTATGCGAGCTGTTTCCACTACTGTCTCAAGCGTGGTAATTGCATAAGCAGCTGAAGTCGTGCCATCTGGTAACTTCAAACAGGACCCATCAACCCACAGTTCCCCATCTACATCTGGAAGGGCGTATCTTGCAAATCGATGCGACCCTTTGTCTGTTCCTCAGTAAGGAATATACAATCGTGAGGCTCCTTTGACTGAGACTGAGTCGCAGGATATGGCAACAAAGTGGCGGGGTTCAGTGTCGCACATCTCTTCAAGGTAATATGAGGTGCTAGCAGTGTCAATTCGTATCCTGTCAAACGAGCACTAGTTAAGTGCTGAGTCTTAGTCTGATTCAAAAGGGCATCTACTGCATGGGGTACTAGCACCAACAGTTTGTGTGACAAAACTATCCCTTCACTCTGACGTATGGACACAGCCGTCGCTGCAACTGAACGGAAGCACCCAGGTAATGCACGAGCAACAGGGTCAAGAACTGCAGAAAGGTATGCGCAAGGACGCTGTTTGTCCCCGTGTGTCTGTACTAAAACTGACAATGCACATCCTTCTTTCTCATGTACATAGAGTGTAAAAGCCTTCGTGTAATCTGGTGTGCCTAACACTGGTGCAGAGCAAAGAGCTTGTCTCAACTGACAAAAAGCATTTTGACATTCATCTGTCCATGGAAGGGGATCGGAGTGTTTTTAGTCAAAAGTGCTAGCAAGGGCTTAACAATGTGTGAAAAACCCAATATCCATTGCCTGCAAAACGAAGTCAGACCAATGAATGCACGGACATCTTTCTGCGTGGAAGGTACTGGGGTGTCTAAAATTGCTTGAATGCGATCTGGTGTCAGTGCACGGCCCTCCTTAGACAGAAGGTGTCCTAAATAGGTCACCTTCGGTCTACAATATTGCAATTTCTTTCGTGATACTTTATGGTGGTGTGTAGCAAGAAAAGAAAGCAAAGACAAAGTGCATTTCTCACACTGCTCAGGTGTATCGGCTGCCAACAAGATGTCATCGACATATTGTATGAGAGCCACTCCTTTAGACAAGGTAAAGGAATCAAGCTGTCTCTTCAATGCTTGACTGTAAATACTAGGACTCTCAGTATAGCCTTGAGGAACTCTACAAAATCTGTATGATCTATTATTCAAAGTGAAACCGAACAAATATCGGCTATCAGGATGAATAGGAATCGAGAAGAAAGCGTTCTTCAGAAAAATTACAGAAAATGTAGTTGCTGTTGGAGGGACCAGGGTAAGCAATGTCGTTATGTCAGAGACTACAGGGTACTGTGGTACTACAATCTTGTTGACTTCTCTCAAATCGATAATAAATCTATAAATCCTAGTGTCAGTATCTTTTTTCAAAATGGGAAGAATCGGACTATTGCAAATATTGTAAGGAACTTCTTCCACAACCCCCCTTAATTAAATCATGTACAATACGTGTGAGTGCTTCTTCTCCTTCTCGAGAAATTTTATACTGAGGCAGTCTTGGCAATAAAGCGCCCTCCTTGACACTAATATGTACTGGTGGAATAACCATTTGCCCTACATCAGTGTCCGAAGTAGCCCACAAAGTACTAGGGAGTGAGGCTAGTGCAATGTCCTCTTTAACAATACAAGATCTCTCAATCATAGGGTAGTTGTCATTCAAAATAACCCGTACTCCTTCCGGAGAACACCGTATCGTAGCCCTAAAATATTTAAGCATATCAAGACCCACAATATTGTCTGGTGTGTTTGGAGAAAGCAAAAACGGACATGGAGCAGTAAACTTATCAATATCAAATGCAAGTGGTTGTGACAATGGGCTAAGGGAAGGTGTTCCATCGAAACCTATCGATGTAATGGTTAAGCCAGACAGGGGAGCCCTTGGAACCAATTGTTTAGACAAGGCGCTACGAGTAGCTCCTGTATCAACCAGAAACTGATCAGTAGAACCCAAAACATGTGCTGTAACATAGGGACCCCTCTGATCTACTGGAACTTCAACTGATTCCTTACCCCATCCTAGGCAATCCTATGCATAAGCAGAATCTTGAAAATCAGAGGGCACATAGTCAGACATTTGATATTGGTTCCTTCTATCAAAAGTGTTAAACCCATTCTGCCCACGTGTATTAGCATCAAACCGAGCACGATCATTCGCGCTTCCTCTAGGCCCTTGATATCCTGAACGATTTCTCATTTGTCCCCGACCACGTAGATTCTGCTGAGCACGCAGCACTGGACAATCAGAAAGCCAATGTCCAAATTTTTAGCAGTACGCACACTGATCAACAGACAAATTCGAACGGGCAGAGGAAGGAAAGGACGAACCATAAGATCCACGTCCACCTCTATCATGACCTCTAGAAGGCGGACCATAAGCTTGAGCCAACATAACCTTTGTTTTCAACTCTTTAGACTTTTTGTCCTCATTACCTTTGGCTTCTAATTCTTGCCGCTCATAATACTGGGCCATAGTTAAAAGAGAAACCGGAGAAGATGTAGTCCATGAACTCTCACTGGCCTTTAAGCGACTAGCTATTCCTGGCAAAAGGTTTGCAACATATTTATCGACAAACAGATGCCTACCTGTGTCATCTGTCAATGACTGGCCACTAAAATCGTGAAATGCTTCTTCAAAACATGTGAAGAAGTCGGAAACTGATTCATCTACCTTTTGCTTGCAAGACGCTAGCACTGTCCAATCTATCTTCTTAGGGGGAATGATCGTCTTTAACTTAACTAATATAGCTGCCGGAAGATTTAAAATTAACTGACACGGTTTCTGTGCAGGTTCTCTATCTTCATCTAACCGCTCTAAATCTTTCCACAATGCTCCAAATGTCACATTATCATCTATTCTACGCACAGTTCTCCACATATCAGGCGGTAATATTAATCCAAAAACAAATCAATATCAGACAGAGTCATAGTACAAGAGCTGATTGCACCCTCAACTTCCTCATAAAAGGCTGCTGGATTCTTTCGTGGGTCAGGCAATGCATTTTTAAGGGCCATAACATCTGCTCTATTCCAAGGAGTGTAAACCCAATTATAAATAAAGTACCCTTTCGCATTAAGAGAAGTCTTATCATCCTCTGTACCCGTTCCTTTAGGAGGAACATATAAAGGCGCGGCTTCCCGCATGGGTTTCACATGAATTACAACATTCTTATCTGTTTCAGGAGTAGGAGTTCGTGCCATGCTGATCTGAGATGCTAGTGCAGCTGTTTCTGCTGCCTTTTTCTCCTCTCGCAAACGGGCTGCTTCAACACGCAGTTTAACCAAGCGTCTGATCGTGTCAGCCACCTGGGAGAAGACAAAAAGACCGTCACGTAATTGTTTACAATCAGTTGCTACATCATCGGGCTCCATTTCTACCGAATACTTCCTAAATTGTTCAATAACCTCTGCAGCAAATGTATCGGTAAAATATATTTGCTCCCTTTCCTGCCATCCTTGTATACTATCTAAAAGTTCAGAGGCAGTGGTAGTACTACGAACGGCTTTACGCGCAGTAGATCTAATGTCAGATGCACGCTCAGCAGATAGCATGGAGCGAGTTTCTCGAGCTTTGTCCTGGTCTGAAAAAGAGTCCTCATCTGACTCATGAGGAGCGGAAGAAAAAATATACGGAGGTGGAGAACGATCTAATAACAAGAAATCATCTTGTGGTTTATTAAGGATAGGATAAAGGGGCTGCCTAACAGCGTATTGGCCAGTTACCTGTAAATGGCGTACCCTATCTTCCCTCTCTTTAATTTCTTTCATCTCCTTGTTTTTTAACTCTAATGCTTTCGCATAAATGGTCTTTCGCTGTTCTTTGTCAATCAAGGCTTGCTCACGCTTCATTCGCTCACGCACTTCTTTCTCCCACATTCGCACACAATCAAACATATCTTGCCTAGTCTTGTGTTTAAACATACATTGTTCCACATACTGAATCTTTCGCAAATCAAATGACCCATATATAGGCCAACGCAACTCAGGGTCTTTACTAGTATATTTATTCCATAACGTGCAGTACATTATAGAAGAAATACCATACTTAATATACATATCCCTATTAGGCGTCCCTCCGGGAGGCTGGTTGATGCTTCGTCAAGTCTCAAATTGGTACCACTACAAAAGCAACACATCCTACGAAGTGTGCTGAAAACAGGCATGCCAAAAAATAGTGCAAAATATGCAGTATTATAATCAAAGTAGCGCTTAAGGTACTCTTCGTACGTTGCGCTGTTCAATCAATTTAAAATAGAGAAAATTCTCCTCATTACCTGCCTATATGTATTGCAATACATATATAATTACAAAACAGATTCCAAAATTGGCCAATCATACAAACAAAGCCACAGTAAGTATTACTAAAACTACCTTACCAATCAAAGGCATCAAACCAACAGCAAGTGCCGCAAAACGGCTCTTACCAATCAAATGGTGTCCAGGTTCCAACTGCCAAGTTCTCAAATCGACCAAATGGTCACTGCACGGCGAATCAACAGAAGAGATCTCAGTCAAGGACCGGCGCCGCCGGGATGGTCAGATCAGAAAGAAAGGAAAACGCCGTGGGTGCCAAGACTCAGGTCTCCTCAGGCAGCGATCGCGTCCAAAGCGAGATTCCAATCCTTCGTCGCGACCAGTCCTTCGGGCATCCGAGTCGCTGATGAGTCCCACGTTGGAAGCGCCAATTTGTTGTAGTGAGCCTCAGCAAGGCCTACCAGTGCTTAGGGGTTCTCCCTTCTCTGCACAGAGTCCTCAGACACTTAGGAAGAAGTTGGCACAGAAACTGGAAATAGAAAAGACAGAGTTTATTAAACCTCATGAGGTGGAGCTACATTCACACACATCACCCTTCAGTAATGCATGAAGTAGCACACTGAATGGAAGGATCCTGGTCCTTTTATACCCACACAGGGGCTCAAATGAAGGCGGTACTAACACAAATGCTGGTTTTAGGTACATATAAGGTCATACAGAGAATGCACAGTCGACAAGTGGGTGGAGCTAACAGTTTCTACTTTTAGTAGACACATCCTGACATTTATAAACTCGGAACAGCTGCAAGCTCAACTGAGCATGTGCAAAGCAAGAGGAACTAAATATAACTTGTCTCTAGGCAGATTTCAAGAGCAGTTGACAGGAAGGTAGGACAGAGCACATGGCGAGCACATGGTAGCACATGGCAGCCAAAATGGCTGACAGAAATACAAAATGGATTCCACAAAGCGGACAATTTAGCCTCTAAATACAGGCTGTCTTCAGCTAATGCTTAACTTAAATGCTGCCAAATTACAACACCATGCGATGTAAGAAACCCTCTCTCTGCCCAGAGCCGCCCAAAATTATGAGCAGCCCCGAAGGTATACTAGCTGTCAGTGTAGATATTGACGGCCAGTCCCTCGCTTAGCTCACAGGCCCTAATGAGGGCGTGTTAGACTTGGCATCTTTTGGCGTGTTTCCCCTGACTTTTTGCTTTCTGACCTCCCGGTTTTGACTCTGTTTTTGCTGGTGTGATGATTCTGCGCACTTTCCTCACTGCGGTCCAGTGGGAAAGTGCAAGTGCTCCTGTATAAAATGTGTTATGGATTGGTGTTTCCATGATTGGCCTATTTGGTTTATCTGTCAGTCCCTTGTAAAGTGCACTGCGAGTGCCAGGGCCTATAGACCAAATGCTGTTGGTGGGCTGCAGCACTGGATTGTGCCACCCACGCAAACAGCCCGTAAAGTGTAACTCGGGCCTGCCATCGCAGAGCCCGTGCGCAGCCTGGGGCTGCCATGTCGACTTGGCAAGTGCACACACTTGCAAGTCCCTAAACCTTCCCTTTTGCTGCATGTTAGTCACCCCTAAGGTAGGCCCAAGGTACCCCTGTGGGCAGGGTGCGTTGTACGCGAAAGGTAGGACATGCCCGGGTGTGTGCGGCATGTCCTGATAGTGAATTACAGCCTAGTTCGTTTTTCACTATTGCAAGGCTACCTGTTCCCCTAGGCCAGAACGGGCGGTTTTGATTATTACAGTATATAATCCTAACTGACCCCGGGAACATGGTAGAAATTCGAGTTTAGTATGCCTGGACTCAGAATGATAAAATGCAGCTTTTAGTGAAGTTGGTTTTAACATTCTGTGTTTGAAAATACCACTTTTAGAAAGTGGGTATTTTCTTGTCTAACCATCCAAGCCTGCCTCTGCGAGATTGTGTATTCCTTGTCTGGAATGTGAGTGACAGGGGCTGGGGGATGCCAGGAGACAGGGTGAGTCAGCGCAGGGCTGAATAGCCAGATCGACCTGTAGATGGGTGGGAGGGGTCGCACCTGGGCCCTGAATAGGACAGTGCCTTCCCTCCACAATGCTGGCTCCACCTCCTGTGGTGCGTCTGATGTCCCTGGCCTACTCACTGAAAGAAGGGACGGAGACTTGTCAACAAAGTGCTCCAGAACTGGTTTGGACTAGGCGAAGGCCTCTCTGCCTTCAGAGAACAAAGGAATTTGGGATATAAATATTGGGGCCCTGACCCCATGAATTTAGATCTCGCTGGAATCAAGGAACCTGCCAAGACGAAGAGCTGGAAGAGCTGCCAGGAGGAGTACTGCCCCTTTGCTGTGTTGTTGCTTTGTTGGGTTGGCCTGCAGCTGCTGCTTCTGCCTTGGGCAGTGAAAGGACTGGACTGAACTTTCTACAAACTTGTGCTGAGTATCTCCAAGGGCCAGGAACCGAGCTGGCCTCCTGTTAAGAAGTCTCAGGGACTGCAAAGACTTCACAAGCCTCTGGGTACCGCTTCTGGAACGCTGTTTCAGTTGCCACAGAGGAAGGGAACTGCAACCGACTCCGTCAACCGAATCCATCCCTGGCCGGTGACCTGTTTGCACCGCAGACCGCATCGCCCCGCTTCGCATCGCAACCCTGGTCTCACCGTGGGCGACGTCCGACGCCGCCAACATCGAGCCGCTGCTTGCACCGTGACCTGTGGGCACCGCAGTTCGCATCGCATCGCTTCACTGGGCCAGCCGGACCAGACCGACACTGTCGCTGCAACTGGCTCAAGAGTCGAGACCGCACCGCATTTGGGGCACCGCTCGCACGTCTGCGACGCACCGCTCCGACTCGCACCGCTGTCCGACGCCAGCTCCCGCACTCCGGCTAGGTCGCCTGCATCGCAACCTGTCAGCACCGCATCGAGCACCGTCTCGCCCTGCATCGCACGCCTTGGACTCATCGACTCCGTCTGCACGACGCTCATCGAGCCGCTGCCTGCACCGCATCGAGGGACACCGCACCTTGCATCGCTCCGTCTTACACCGCAACCGCGACGAACGCCCGACCGGCTCGTACACTCCGTACCAGCCACAACGAGAAAAGGTACTGTGACCGAGTCTGTTCATGACTCTGCTGGCCCGTATCGACGCGGTCGGCTGGAACTGTTAGACTCTGTGGTTTTCAGCATCACGGTAGGCTCGGACGGAGCTACCGACTCGCATCGAACTTTGCTTTTGTGCTATTCCTGCAAAGAAGAAGTTAACGTATCAAGTATTCATTCTTAAAGTATCGTATTGTGGATTTTTGTCGTAATTGGTCTTGTCTTGAGTATATAAAATATTGGTTATTTTTCTAAACTGGTGTGGTGTCCGTTTGTAGTGCTTACACTGTATTACTGCTGGTTATGTGCAAATGCTTTACACACTGCCTCTGAATTAAGCCTGACTGCTCGTGCCAAGCTACCACGAGGGTGAGCAGGGGTTACTTCACGAGTGTAACAACCCTTACCCTGACTAGGAAGAAGGGTCCCTACTTGGACAAAGGTGCAAGCCCTTGCCAACTAGAGATCCCATTTCTAACATTGGTTGTCAGCGGTGAGGATAGGACTTGCGTTTGCACTTGACTTACAGTGATTGGTGTGCACTACTACCATATCGCAGACCATTACGTACCACATACTGGTTCTTTTTCTTTTGGCCTATTTTTGATCTTGCCAGTTTTCAACTCACGACTTTTGTCATGCCTGAATCAATTGCATCATCCGTTGCATCTCTGGAAGTTATCTTTGAGGAGGACAGGTTGGAATCCTACGCCGTATAGGAGTTACGAGTGATTTGTAAAAACCTGAAAGTCCAAATTAAAGGCCTCACAAGGAAGGAGGAGCTACAGAAGGCGCTGAGGGCCTGGGTAGCAGCCAGACATGCCAATGGGCAGCCTGGTGATCTCAGTGAGGAGGCGGAGGAGCCTATTTCCAGGGTGGATGTGCTTTTGGGTAGGGGGGAACCCGCCAGGTCAGGCAGCAGCAGTCTGTCCCCAGAGGAGCTGGAGGACAGGCGGGAGGCAAGGCAGTTCGAGCTGCAGAAGCTCAGGCTGGAGAGTGAGCGGGAGGAGAAGAGATTGGCCATAGAGGAGAGGAAGATGCTCTTAGAGCATGAGAGAGAACTGAAGGAGCTAGAACTTAGGAGTAAGTCAGGCTCAGATGGTGGCAGCAATTCGTCCAGAAAGGCAGACAGGATTGTGCACATTCCCAAGAACGTAGGCAAGGAGTTCAAGAAGGGGGATGACATACAAAGGTGGTTCCAGGGTTATGAGGCAGCCATACACATGAATGGGGTCCCTGAGGAGAATTGGGGAGCAGGATTGTGGCCACTTTTCCCGGAAGAAGCAAGGGATGCTCTGATAGCTTTGGGTAGGGGTATCACCTCACCTATGCTGACATGAAGGATGCCCTTCTCACGAAGTATGGTCTTACTCCTGAAAAGTACAGGGATCAGTTCAGGTCCAGTAAGAAGTCTGATGTCAACACTTGGTTGGAATGTGTGGATGTGTTCTGCAGGTCTCTGGATGGTTGGGTGAAGGGCAGTAGTGTAACAGATTTTCAGGGGCTCTACAACTTGATTGCATGGGAGCTCTTGTCTAGTCTATGTTTTGCAGATCTGCGCCAGCACCTAGTTGATAGTAAGCTAACTGACCCCAGGAAGCTTGCTATGGAAACGGACCGCTGGGTGAGTACCAGGGTCCACAAGAAAGCGTTTGGGGAGACTCAGCCAAAGGTGGGCAGGGTCCCCAGCAGAAAGGTGGGGGGACAAGGGTAAAGCACAGGAGTTCTCTAAAGGGCCCCAAACTAGTACCCAGGGTAAAGGTTCCCAGCCCCCGGTGATAAGAAGAAAGGGGTCTCTACAGGGAAGCCTGTTGAGACCGGCCCCCGCAAGTGTTATGCATGTGACCAGGTAGGTCACTTTAAGGGGGACCCCAAGTGCCCGAAGGGGACACAGCCACCCACCGGTGGACAGTCCAAAGTGTTGGCTAGTGTAGCGCTTGGGGAGGAGGGGTGCCCACAGGAGGGTGGGGATCCCGCAGAAATGACCCTTGTCTCACTCGGGGACAGTGAGATGGTCCCAGGAAACCAGGTGCCCCCTAACACAAAGAAATATAGCACCTGGGTGACCATTAATGGGAACAGGGTAGAGGCTCTCAGAGATACTGGAGCCAGTGTGACCTCAGTCCGGTGTCACCTGGTGTCTGAGAAGCAAGTAGTCCCAGGAGCATTCCACCAAGTAGTTGCTGTCGACAACTCTGAGCGCCAGTGTATGGTGGCGCAGGTTCCCTTTGAATGGGGGGTCTCAGGTCCCTTAAGGGTGGTTGTGAGCCCTACCATGCCTGTCGATTGTCTGCTAGGAAACGACCTGGAGCAGTCCTCATGGAAGGAGGTTGAGCTCAGGTCTCACTTGGAGATGCTTGGGTTGCCAGAGTGGGCAGGCGTGTCTACTCGGTCAATGGCAGCCAGAAAGGGTGATCAAGAGGACTTGGAGCCTGAAACAGTGGCCCAAGTCCCTGCCAAGAGAAAGGGCAGGGGCGCGGGAAACCGGCCCCCGAAGTTCCCATGGACCGGGAGGAGGCGGACCTCGAGGGGGACGCCCCGGTGCCTACAGGGGAGCAGGTAGCCGAACTGGGAGACATCTCTGAGCTGACCCATTGGCAGCAAGAAGGGGGTCCCACCAGGGAGGAGTTCTGCAGGGAGCAGAACGAGTGCCCTACTCTGGAGGGTCTGCGGCGGCAGGCTGCAGACCAGGCAGCTGGTAATCAGTCCGGGTCACATCTGATCTACTGGGAGAGCGGTCTCCTATACAGTGAGCCTAAGGTTGCTGAGCCTGGGTCAGCCCGTGTGCTGGTGGTACCCCAGCGCTTCAGGACCTTCCTACTGGGTCTGGCTCATGACGTGCCTTTGGCAGGACATTTGGGGCAGGACAAGACCTTTGACAGGCTTGTCACCCACTTCTTTTGGCCCCAAATGCGAAGGCAGTCAGATGCACACTGCAGGTCTTGCCAAACTTGCCAGGCAAGTGGTAAGAGTGGGAGGAAGGTCAAAGCTCCTCTCCAACCTTTTCCGGTTGTTGGAACACCCTTTGAAAGGGTAGGGATGGATATTGTGGGGCCACTGGATCCCAAGACAGCCATGGGCAACAGGTACATCCTGGTCTTGGTGGACCATGCCACCCAGTACCCGGAGGCAATCCCTCTCAGGACAACGACGGCGCCAGTGGTGGGCCGGGCGTTAATGGGGATCTTTTCCCGTGTGGGATTCCCCAGAGAGGTGGTTTCCGATAGGGGGACCAATTTCATATCGAAGTATATGACATCCCTGTGGAAGGAGTGTGGTGTAACCTACAAGTTCACCTCTCCTTACCACCCACAAGGAAACGGTCTGGTGGAGAGATTCAACCAGACCTTGAAAGGCATGATCAAGGGTCTAACAGAACCCATGAGGCGTAAGTGGGACGTCCTCTTGCCATGCCTACTCTTTGCATACAGGGAGGTGCCTCAGAAGTCTCTTGGGTACAGTCCCTTTGAGCTCCTGTATGGCCACCCTGTCAGAGGACCTCTGAGTTTGGTGAAGGAAGGCTGGGAGGCGGCTCCCAGGAAAACTCCCCAGGATGTATTTAGCTACATGCTGGCCTTTAGAAACCAAACTGCCCGCTTCAGGAAACTCGCTCAGGCGAACCTAGAAGCAAGCCAGGAAGAAATGAAGAGATGGTATGACCAGAATGCCACTCTGGTCGAATTTCAACCTGGGCAGAAAGTGTGGGTAATGGCCCCAGTGGCACCTTGTGCCTTGCAGGACAAGTGGACTGGGCCATATGAGGTAAAGGAGCGCAAAAGTGACGTCACCTACCTGGTGGATTTGCAGGCTCCAAGGAACCCGTTGAGGGTCCTTCACGTGAACCGCCTCAAGCCCCACTTCGAGAGGTCCGAAGTGAGTATGCTCTTGGCGACAGATGATGGGGTGGAAGAGGAGAGCGAGCCTCTCCCTGACCTCCTGTCTACCAAGGAGCATGATGGGTCAGTAGAGGGTGTGATCCTCTCCCCTACTCTGACTCAGGAGCAGCAGGGGGACTGTCGCCAGTTGGGACAGTTCGCCCCACTGTTCTCTCTGACCCCCGGTGTTACTCACTGGTGTACCCATGACGTGGACACCGGTGACAGCCATCCTGTGAAGCACAAGATTTACAGGTTGACTGACCGGGTCAGAGCCAGCATCAAGGAGGAGGTCTCTAAGATGTTGGCGTTAGGGGTGATTGAGCCCTCCCACAGTCCTTGGGCCAGCCCAGTGGTCTTGGTCCCAAAGGCTGCGGCGCCCGGTGCCACTCCAGAACTCCGGTTTTGTGTGGACTACCGTGGGCTCAATGCCGTCACCAGGACTGACGCGCACCCCATCCCCAGAGCTGATGAGCTCATTGATCGGTTGGGAGCTGCCCGGTTCCTCAGCACGTTTGATTTAACGTCTGGGTACTGGCAGATTGCCTTAACCGATGGGGCCAAGGAGAGATCAGCATTCTCAACCCCAGAAGGTCATTACCAATTCCGGGTGATGCCCTTTGGGTTGAAGAATGCCCCTGCCACCTTTCAGAGGTTGGTCAATCAGGTGTTGGCTGGGCTGGAGGATTTCAGTGCCGCCTACCTGGATGACATTGCTGTGTTCAGTTCCAGCTGGGAAGAACATTTACAGCACCTTGAGAAAGTGTTGAGGGCTCTGCAAGGTGCAGGCCTCACGATCAAGGCCAGTAAGTGCCAGATCGGGCAGGGTTCTGTGGTGTACTTGGGACACCAGGTAGGAAGCGGCCAGGTGGCGCCCCTACAACCCAAGATTGACACCATTCTGGCTTGGGAGCCCCCAAGACCCAGACAGAGGTGAGAGCCTTCTTAGGTCTCACCGGCTATTATAGGAGATTTGTTAAGGGCAATGGCACCATCGTTGCCCCCTTAACAGAGCTGACCTCTAAGAGGCAGCCCAGGAAAGTGATCTGGACTGAGTCCTGCCAGAAAGCTTTTGATGCCCTGAAGGCAGCCATGTGCACGGCGCCCGTGCTCAAGGCACCTGACTTCTCCAAGGAATTCGTCGTGCAGACTGACGCTTCAGAGCATGGTGTGGGAGCGGTGCTCTCACCACTGAACGAAGAGGGCCTGGATCAGCCTGTAGTCTTCCTTAGCAGGAGACTACTTCCCAGGGAACAGAGGTGGAGTGCCATAGAAAGGGAAGCTTTTGCTGTGGTCTGGGCGCTGAAGAAGTTGAGACCATACCTGTTTGGGACTCACTTCCGGGTTCAGACAGACCACAGGCCCCTCAGATGGTTGATGCAAATGAGGGGCGAGAATCCAAAACTGCTGAGGTGGTCCATCTCCCTACAGGGAATGGACTTTACGGTGGAACACCGTCCTGGTACAGAACACGCCAACGCAGATGGTCTGTCCAGGTTCTTCCGCCTTAGTGAAGAGAACTCCAATGGGGTTGGGTAGTTCTCCCTACTTTCAGCTGGAGGGGACATGTGTTAGACTTGGCATCTTTTGGCGTGTTTCCCCTGACTTTTTGCTTTCTGACCTCCCGGTTTTGACTCTGTTTTTGCTGGTGTGATGATTCTGCGCACTTTCCTCACTGCGGTCCAGTGGGAAAGTGCAAGTGCTCCTGTATAAAATGTGTTATGGATTGGTGTTTCCATGATTGGCCTATTTGGTTTATCTGTCAGTCCCTTGTAAAGTGCACTGCGAGTGCCAGGGCCTATAGACCAAATGCTGTTGGTGGGCTGCAGCACTGGATTGTGCCACCCACGCAAACAGCCCGTAAAGTGTAACTCGGGCCTGCCATCGCAGAGCCCGTGCGCAGCCTGGGGCTGCCATGTCGACTTGGCAAGTGCACACACTTGCAAGTCCCTAAACCTTCCCTTTTGCTGCATGTTAGTCACCCCTAAGGTAGGCCCAAGGTACCCCTGTGGGCAGGGTGCGTTGTACGCGAAAGGTAGGACATGCCCGGGTGTGTGCGGCATGTCCTGATAGTGAATTACAGCCTAGTTCGTTTTTCACTATTGCAAGGCTACCTGTTCCCCTAGGCCAGAACGGGCGGTTTTGATTATTACAGTATATAATCCTAACTGACCCCGGGAACATGGTAGAAATTCGAGTTTAGTATGCCTGGACTCAGAATGATAAAATGCAGCTTTTAGTGAAGTTGGTTTTAACATTCTGTGTTTGAAAATACCACTTTTAGAAAGTGGGTATTTTCTTGTCTAACCATCCAAGCCTGCCTCTGCGAGATTGTGTATTCCTTGTCTGGAATGTGAGTGACAGGGGCTGGGGGATGCCAGGAGACAGGGTGAGTCAGCGCAGGGCTGAATAGCCAGATCGACCTGTAGATGGGTGGGAGGGGTCGCACCTGGGCCCTGAATAGGACAGTGCCTTCCCTCCACAATGCTGGCTCCACCTCCTGTGGTGCGTCTGATGTCCCTGGCCTACTCACTGAAAGAAGGGACGGAGACTTGTCAACAAAGTGCTCCAGAACTGGTTTGGACTAGGCGAAGGCCTCTCTGCCTTCAGAGAACAAAGGAATTTGGGATATAAATATTGGGGCCCTGACCCCATGAATTTAGATCTCGCTGGAATCAAGGAACCTGCCAAGACGAAGAGCTGGAAGAGCTGCCAGGAGGAGTACTGCCCCTTTGCTGTGTTGTTGCTTTGTTGGGTTGGCCTGCAGCTGCTGCTTCTGCCTTGGGCAGTGAAAGGACTGGACTGAACTTTCTACAAACTTGTGCTGAGTATCTCCAAGGGCCAGGAACCGAGCTGGCCTCCTGTTAAGAAGTCTCAGGGACTGCAAAGACTTCACAAGCCTCTGGGTACCGCTTCTGGAACGCTGTTTCAGTTGCCACAGAGGAAGGGAACTGCAACCGACTCCGTCAACCGAATCCATCCCTGGCCGGTGACCTGTTTGCACCGCAGACCGCATCGCCCCGCTTCGCATCGCAACCCTGGTCTCACCGTGGGCGACGTCCGACGCCGCCAACATCGAGCCGCTGCTTGCACCGTGACCTGTGGGCACCGCAGTTCGCATCGCATCGCTTCACTGGGCCAGCCGGACCAGACCGACACTGTCGCTGCAACTGGCTCAAGAGTCGAGACCGCACCGCATTTGGGGCACCGCTCGCACGTCTGCGACGCACCGCTCCGACTCGCACCGCTGTCCGACGCCAGCTCCCGCACTCCGGCTAGGTCGCCTGCATCGCAACCTGTCAGCACCGCATCGAGCACCGTCTCGCCCTGCATCGCACGCCTTGGACTCATCGACTCCGTCTGCACGACGCTCATCGAGCCGCTGCCTGCACCGCATCGAGGGACACCGCACCTTGCATCGCTCCGTCTTACACCGCAACCGCGACGAACGCCGACCGGCTCGTACACTCCGTACCAGCCACAACGAGAAAAGGTACTGTGACCGAGTCTGTTCATGACTCTGCTGGCCCGTATCGACGCGGTCGGCTGGAACTGTTAGACTCTGTGGTTTTCAGCATCACGGTAGGCTCGGACGGAGCTACCGACTCGTACGAACTTTGCTTTTGTGCTATTCCTGCAAAGAAGAAGTTAACGTATCAAGTATTCATTCTTAAAGTATCGTATTGTGGATTTTTGTCGTAATTGGTCTTGTCTTGAGTATATAAAATATTGGTTATTTTTCTAAACTGGTGTGGTGTCCGTTTGTAGTGCTTACACTGTATTACTGCTGGTTATGTGCAAATGCTTTACACACTGCCTCTGAATTAAGCCTGACTGCTCGTGCCAAGCTACCACGAGGGTGAGCAGGGGTTACTTCACGAGTGTAACAACCCTTACCCTGACTAGGAAGAAGGGTCCCTACTTGGACAAAGGTGCAAGCCCTTGCCAACTAGAGATCCCATTTCTAACAGGGCGACTAACTCAGCTGCCTGGGTGGACTGATAAGGGACTCGTGATGTCTCAACTAACGTGTGCAATGTTGTGAGTGCATATGCCGCTGTGGTGGTGCCATCTGGTAATTTGAAACAAGAGCCATCGACATATAGTACCCCTTGGGGGTCAGATAAGGGAACATCAGTCAAGTCTACCCGTCCCTTTGTCTCCTCCTCCGTCCGAAACAGACAATCATGTATGTCTATTTCCTCACTCTCCGAAGGGACGGATAGTAACGTGGCAGGGTTCAGAGTGGCACATCTTTTGATCGTAATATGCGGGGCAAAGAGAGTTAGCTCATAGCCGGTCAGACGTGCACTGGTAAGGTGCTGTCTTGGTCTTATTCAAGAGAGTGTCCACAGCATGTGGTACCATGACTGTGAGGTCAGTATCAAGTACGAGCCCAGACGATTGCCTTATAGAGATGGCCACAGCCGCGACCGCTCTTAGACAGCTCGGGAGGGCTCTGGCGACAGGGTCAAGCAAAGCAGAGAAATAAGCACACGGCTGTTGCTTACCTCCAAAGGCCTGGGTTAAGACAGAAAGCGCACAACCAGCTGCCTCGTGTACATACAACACGAACGGCTTCGCATAGTCAGGGGTGCCTAGCACAGGAGCGGAGCAAAGCACAATTTTTAATTGCTCAAAAGACTGCTGACATTTATGCGTCCACGGCAATGGCTCATGCACATCTTTAGTGATTAATGCTAACAAGCACTTTATTAGTAATGAGTAGTTGGGGATCCAATGGTGACAGTAGGAGGTGATACCAATGAAGGCGCGTACATCCCTTTGAGTTTTAGGGATAGACATTTTTACAATAGCGCTAATGCGCTCAGGGGTCAATCTCCTACCCTCCTTCAACAGTAGGTGACCTAAATAGGTGACCTACTGTCGACAATATTGAAATTTGGAAAGGGACACTTTATGTCCATGGTGCGCCAAATGGAGCAACTACTTAACCGTACTGTCTTTGCATTCCTGTTCAGTGTCCGAAGCGATTAGTATGTCATCCACGTACTGGAGCAAAACATTACCTGGTGAAAGCGGAAGGGAATACAGTTGAGCTTTCAGTGCCTGGCTATATATACTAGGGCTCTCAGTATAGCCCTGAGGAGTGCAACAGAATCTAAAGCTTCTGCCAGCCAGTGTAAAACCAAATAAATAACGGCTATCGGGGTGAATTGGTATGCTAACGAACACATTTTTCAAATCAATGACAGAGAAACATTTGGCAGAAGAAGGAATCATTGTGAGGATGGCAGTAATGTCAGGGACCACTGGGAACTGAGGGACCACTATCTTGTTAACTGCACGCAAATCAATCACAAAACGATAAACATCTGCATTGTCAGCGGGGGAGTCTGGGGATGCCTTTTTAAGAATAGGACTGTTACACACATTCGCCACTGTCTCCTCAACTACTCCTGACTCAGTCGGATCCTGAATAATGCGTAATAAAGCTTGCAACCCCGCTTGTGGAATTTTGTACTGGGGAATACGGGGCAAAACAGCGTTATCCTTGACCTTGATGGAAACTGGGGGGATTTGTAAGAATCCTACATCCGTATCACTCGTTGCCCATAATGTGTGTGGCACATCTTTAAACTCAGCAGGAAGGGGTGCATATTTGGACAAACACTGCTTGGAACTCGCTACATTTGGTCCCATTGTCATATAGACACCATCTGGAGAACAGAAAATGGTCGCATGCAACTTCTTCAATAAATCTAAGCCCATTAAATTTTCTCCACAATTGGATGTCAATAGAAATTGCGAGTCCACAGTAAAAGGACCGATAGTCAGGGCAAGGGGTTTGGAAATGGGGCTCACAACCAGTATGCCTGAAAAACCTACAGAAACATTATTTTGGCCAGACAGTGCTGCCCCGGGAACCAGTGAACGAGAAACAGAGCTATTCATTGCACCTGTATCCACCAAAAATGTCTTAACTGAACCTTGCAAATCTGCGGTGACATAAGGACCACGCTGATCTACAGGTATCTGAACTGGTCCCTCACCCTGCCCCTGGCTGTCCTAACCATGAGACATCCCTGTCACCTCATCTCCATCATAATCATCGTGATAATACTGTCTTCCTCGAGTGTCGTCAAAATAGTTCTGGCCAGACCGATCCTCCTGTGTACCATCCGCCCGGGCCTCAACCTGATCACCTGCTCCACGGCCCCGTCCACGAGAACCCCGTCCCCTGGGTACCGCTACTTTCTGCAATAACACTGGACACTCACTGCGTCAGTGCCCCTCCTCCTTGCAATACGCGCACTGATTCGGCCCCACCGGCGTAGCATTCCTACTGGTACGAGGGAGCTGCCGGGCCGGACCAGCACCACGCCCCCTTCCATTTCCCCTAGACGCCTGCTGTAACAACACTTTCGTTTTTAACTCCTTATGCTTCTTCTCCACCTTCTCATTTTCTCTGTGCTCGTAATACTGTGCCATACTCAAAATTACGGAAGGGGAGGATGTCGTCCAAGTGCTCTCCGAAGCCTGCAACCGAGTCGCGATCTCTGGGAGCAGGTTCGTAACAAATCTGTTGACAAACAATCGAACACCCCCTTCCACTGACATCCTGTCCACTGAAATCCAAAAACACACCTTCGAACTGCGTGAAAAAATCGGACACGCTCTCATCTTTCTTCTGTCGACATGCAGCTAACGTGTCCCAATCTACCCTTCTCGGAGGAATAAGGGAGTGCATATACGTGATGATTCGGCCGGGTAAAGCTAGTATCTCAGCCTTTGGCTTCTCTCCAGGCTTCCTTTCCTTGTCCCATACTCTAATCTGATGTACCACCCAACTCTACAGCGTGATCCTGCGTATGCACCGGTCTCCAAATGTCAACGGGTACCAGCAGACCAAAGAACATTTCGATATCGGCAAGCATCATCACGGTCTAAGAAGCTGCTTCAGTCAGTTCCTTATAATATGCTGTGGGATTTTTCCTAAGGTCGGGCAACTGAGTCTTAAGAGATAAAACCTCACTCCTCTTCCAAGGAGTGTAAACCTATTGTTCCTGGAATCGAGC
This sequence comes from Calotriton arnoldi, assembly GCA_963921515.1. Taxonomy (NCBI): domain Eukaryota; kingdom Metazoa; phylum Chordata; class Amphibia; order Caudata; family Salamandridae; genus Calotriton; species Calotriton arnoldi. The sequence goes on along the minus strand of CAWUFW010004692.1, from coordinate 720,890 downwards.
CTCCACTTGTGGTCTGATAACATCATGCTGATCCTGTTGCTCTAACAACATCATGCTGATCCTGTTGCTCTGGTATTTCGGGATGATATATGGGATGTACCTCCCTCATCGGAAACTGAGACACCGTCTTCGGGCTCTTATCAAGTAGCCTACCACGGTAGGCAACCATCGCCGCAACATTACCAAACACCTGACCCGGCGCCATGTCAGCTACATAGACATGATCCTTAATATCATAAATAACTTGTGGCGCTGCCTCATTAAAACATTGTTCCCAAAGCCCAATAAAAGTAGCCGACATATGCTTAAGGGCATGCTGCTGGACAAAAGGCTCATAATCTTTCATTCCTTCCCATACATCCTCTACACTGTAAATAGGATTACGAGCCCACTGAGATGCCTGATTGGCCACCGCCTTTTTCTCCTCTTCTCCCAAATCTGATCGTATCAACGTCCGCCCCAGTCGCTCTTTCGCAGCCGCCCAGTCCCTGCCCCCCACTCCCCGTAAGGGTGTCCCACTACCCAATGCCGACGGGGAATGAAGGATAAGGGAAGGGGTGGTGACGGAAGGGACAGGCACTAGAGTCGTCAATGGTTGTATCGTGGGGGTGAGGGCTGGAGAGAGAAGCGGCGCTGACACAATAGGCATAGCAGGGAGGCCAACAGTCATCGCAGGCGTGGAAGGCGAAGCCACAGAAACTGCAGGAAGCGAGGCAGCCAAAGCAGCAGGGTCAGTGACAGAAGAGGTAGAAACAGCAGAAGCAGAAGAAACAGACAACTGGGACTGTGGCACCACGGGGTATATTCTCTGTGGGGCATATGGAGGCGGAGGCTGGGCATCCAGCAACTCCTCCACAAACGCATCATCGCCCTCTCGAACCACATAAGACTTTTCACATTGCAATCGAAATCGCCTGTCAGCACACTCTATCCCCTTCTCAGTCTTTTCCTTATCATATGCAACAGCTTTCTGAGTCAATTTCTGCATTCTTCCCTTCCTAGCCTCCTTTTCTGCTTTCATTCGTCTCTGTTTAGCTTCCTTTTGCCACGTTCTAAGGGAATCAAACATGGACTGTCTACTGCTCTTCGCAAACAATTTATCCTGCAGGAAATTATGCTTTTGTTCATCAAAAGTGCCCGTTAACGGCCACTGCAACTCGGCTTTGTCCCTCGTATATTTGTGCCATAATGTACTAAACATAATAGGGCCAAGGCCATGCTTAACGTACATATCGAAGTTCGGTGTGCCTTCTGGAGGCGCAGGCTGACTCTCTTCCAATCGAGTATCACTAGAACAACAACGGCAACTCACACAGAATATTCTACTAAAACATGGCATCTTGAAACAAAACCTTTCCTACACCTATGCCAAACAAATGTTTCCAAATACCTCACCCAAAATTGGTCCACAGACCTCACCAAATTCAGATCAGAACAAAATCATATTCACAAAGAACCCAAACAAATTCAAGCGCTTGTCCAAAGACGATCCGGAGACCGTACCAAACACGAACCAAAGTGACCTCAGAGCCACAAACAAGACCAAAACAAACTCACAAACGAAGTTATTCTCCACTGCCGACTCTTCGGACCAAATGGTCAGATCCAAGGGTTTCGCCGTTCAGGACCACAGCCAGGATGACCGCTGGCCGAGGCACCGCCCGGTCAGACAGACGGAGCAGCTGCGAGTTCAAGACTCTATTGTACAGGGATCCCCGTTCCGCCCATCCGACCCGACGTGGCCCCGTCCTCCTCACCCGTCCGCAGGCGAAGATGGATCAGCCCGATGGAGTTCCTGTTCGGGCGCCAACTGAAGGAAGTGACCCGATTAGGGCCACCCGGGTCACTCGCGGCCACCTCTCAGCCTTTCACACAAATGAAGAGTCAGTCAGACAGTAGAGAATACAAACCAAGTTATTTTATTAGTATTCGCTCGAGCGGAGTCCAGTCTGACCAGCCTCCTTAGACAGCTGCCAAGGGACTGACCCCCCTCTCACAAGGTAAAGTCAGATATACATTTCCAACACCCCTAAGACCCGCGCAAACTGGAATTTTCCAGCCTGGGCACAGATGAACAAAGGAGGTACAGAAGGACGAGCTATCATTCTGAGACCGGGTACACACTATCTTAGCTTCAAGGCCCGTCTCTCTGAGAGTGGGAGCAGGGCTACATACGAGGAAAGGTATGCAAACACAGAACAAGCTATTCATTAGTGCAACGAAGCTCAACCTTGAATAAAGAAACAATCGAGGCTGCCGTTTCTGCTGAGGCAGACAGTATGAGACAGAAGCTTCATTTCGATCATGACACAAAATGGCGGCTGAATACAAAATGGTGCCGCAAATGCTAACTTAACTCGCACAATGCTAGAAGGAGTCAGCTGAAACGCATTTTCAGTCCAACACCAAGGCATTCTTTTTTTGTCTCCTTCAGGAGCTAGTGCTAGTGGGTGAGGGGCGTCTTGAAGGTGGCTATGTCTGAGGATTCCTTGCTGGTGCACCAATTTCTTTCTAGTTGCTGGCAGGTGTATTTCGCAGTTCTCCGCTCCATGGTGTACCATCTGTCCTTTTTGGTGGATTTTTTGTGTTTGCTGGGCTTAATGGGGTTGACGATTGATGTAGGCGGTGAAATTCTTGAGGGCTTGTTCTGGGTTGAGTGTGGTACCAGGGTGTGAAGTGTTGTGGGTGTCAATACACTGGCTCTTTGACACTTGCCCCAGCTCTGCTGGGTGGCACAGGGGGTAGCTGGTGATGACAATGGCATGGTCTGTCCAGGTGAGTTCAGTGACTTGACTGTACTTGACTTTGTAGCTGGGCGTGAAGATGGGTTCAAGCATGTGTCGTGCGTTGTGTGTGGGGCTGGTGACTAGTTGTAAGAGGCTGATCATGTTTTCACGAAGGTTGGTGGTGTTGGTGTCAATAAGGTTGTCAAAGTGGAAATTGAGATCACAAGGGAGATTCAGTGCTTGGAGTCAATGGTGAGTGGGATGATTAAGTCGGGAATGGCGTTGCAGAAGCTGAGGCGAGGCCCAGGATGTCTGTAATCAAGGGTGTCCTTCATGGTGGATTTGCCATCTGTTCAGAGTTTGAAATTGGGGTGTTCCATGATAGGGGTGGTGTCATCTGCGGTGGATGATGGCGATTCCGCCTCTGTGTTTGTTCAAGCAGTCTCGGTGCGCTACCTTGTAACCATCGGGTGTTGCTGAAGTGATGTCAGGAGCTGATGCATGGGCTGAGCCAAGTCTTGGTGAGGAAGATGGCATCTGGGGTGAGGGTGGTGATGCCCCAGATTTCAGTGGCGTGCTTGCAGAGGGATCGTGTATTGAGGAGAAGGCAGTTGAGTTGATCAAACACAGTTGTGGCTGCCGTTGTGGAGGTTGCATGCGTGTGGGTGCTCTGGTGTTGCAGGAGAAAAGGCCGTGCAGGCAGGTGAAGGGTCCTATAGCTGATTGAGGAGAGGTGCAGCAGCAGCAGTTGATGTTGCGGAGTTTGGGTTCCAGGGCTCTGAGCTTGGCGGTGGTGTGTCTACGGTGGAAGGGAGAGCCCAGGGGTCCTGGCGCTGAGCGTGGTCCCACCTTTGGGCAGGCCACACTGCGGCCTCCATTAAGTAGATCCTGGAAGGAGGGAGGGGCACTGGGTGGTGGTGGGTAGGGCTTGTGGGTGGTAAGAACACAGCGAGGCAGCAGAACAGGTGGGAGAAGTGCGAAAATAGAGCAGAAAGGATCTGACAACCAGAAGAAAAACTGGCAACAGCAGAGAAAGCTGTAGAAGGAGGTAAAAGGCAGAATTAAAGAATATTCAAAGAGTTAGAAAAATTATCAGACAGAAGAAACAGGGCAAAAGCAGAGAAAGCAATAGAAGGAGGTGAGAGGACAGAGGAAAGGCAATGGAGAAATGAGGCAGGAGTCAGTGGAAAAGAGGTAGTAGCAGCAGAAAATTCAGCAAAGGCGGGAGAAGGAGGCAGAGGGCTGAAGGCTGTCGGGCAGGGCTCGGCGGGTGGCAAGCGTAGACCGGCTGCTCGGGGGAGCTGGGTCAAGGACCTTGCTTCTCATTGATTTATTGTCCTTGGGGGTCAAGGTGATACTGATGGAATGGAAATCCTACTCTATAGTACCATTTAAGAAGAACACTGCTCTGATTCACTGGAAATGCGGATAACAATGTATTCTAAATTCCATTCATTTCCCAGTTCAAGACAACTCTGGGACAGCTTTGACGAGTACTTACAGAAAACGAAACCTCCGTGATCTCTGTGCCTCCAACAGTACATGGAGTACCTACGTAACACCTTACACTTTCTCAACAATCTTAATTTATGATGGATTCCCTGGCTACGTGCTTGATTGACACAAAGTGAAAGATTTCAGATAGGATGCAAGTGCTTTGAATGTCACTCTAGGATATACAGAAGTGGTGGCCTGCATTGCTATATACAGTCCATTACCTCCCTCCCCTCCTTCCTGCCTCTCTTCCCCCTCTTGCTTAGTCTTGTTTTAATTTCTTTTACTTTGAGTTGCATACCTCCTTATTATAGACCTTTCTGGATAGTACATATATCATTCTCTGATACTGAGCTTCACTTGGGCAGTGTGCCGTGTACCCTCCGATCACCACTGGCTAGTATGCACCTGACACAGTATCCTATGCCACAGGGATATGCATTTGAACTGTCTGCTTGCATTGGGACATGATACCAAACTATGTCTCCTCTTATGCAACTCTCTGTGGCACGCACTTCAGCTTATGATTGTATCATTCATTTGCACTGTTTTCTTTCTGTTCTTTTTATAAATTTCAATAAAATTCTTATTGAATGAATATCAAAGCAGCATCTGCCAGGCATATTGTGAGACAGGACTGAGAAGAGTAAGGAAGGCATGTCTTCAGCATCTAAAGCCCCTCTTCCATAGCATTGAGAGTTTCTGCAGGGTGTGACAATGCAGTAGGAGCTGTGCACGGTCATGTGTATCCTCTTCTCCAGTAGGTCATTTCCTGTTTAGTGTCTGTGCCCCTTAAATGTTCAGTTATGGTCTCAGCAGATGATGTACAAATCCCCAAGCCTTCTGAGCTTTATTATTTTCTTAGTAAGATGGGTGCTATGTCCACACAAGGACCATGTGCTCACTGTGCCGTTGGACCCAAGCTGCCTACCTTAGGATCATGTACTCAGTGTGCCGTTGGACCCAACCTGCCCACACAAGGGACATGTGCGCACTGTGGCGTTGAACTCCAGCTGCCCACCCAAGGGTCCTGTGCTCACTGTGCTGTTGGACCCAAGCTGTCCACACAAGGGACCCGTGTTCACTGTGCTATTGGAATCAAGCTGCCCACACAAGGACCATGTGCTCACTGTGCCGTTGGACCCAAGCTGTCCACACAAGGGACCCGTGCTCACTCTGCCGTTGGACCCAAGCTGTCCACTCAAGAGACTTGTGCTCACTGTGCCGTTGGACCCAACCTGTCCACACAAGAGACCCGTGTTCACTGTGCTGTTGGACTCAAACTGTCCACACAAGATACTTGTGCTCATTGTGCCGTTGGACGCAAGCTGTACACACAAGGGACCCGTGCTCACTGAGCCGTTGGACCCAAGCTGTCCACACAAGGAACCTATGCTCACTGTGCCGTTGGACCCAAGCTGTCCACACAAGGGACCCGTGCTCACTGTGCCGTTCGACCCAAGCTGTCCACACAACTGACCCGCGCTCACTGTGCCATTGAACTCAAGCTGCACTGTTGCAGGGATTCTGCTCTGGAACAGAACTATGCTTGGGACCGTAGAACATCAGTATGTAGGGACTGAGTCACCATACCACCTCAGTATCTATGAGGCAGAGTCCGACTAGATATAGTGCCTCACTTGCTCTCCTAACCTTACGAGAGCAACAAGTGAATTGGCACTGCAGAACACAACACTCTCGACCCTCTCGGGGATCATGGTAACAGGACACACCCTTTCGCTCTCTCACTCAATAAGATAACCAGGAGACACGAAGTTTAAAATATTTATTTAAACTATCATGCTCTGAAATGCAGTATATGTGCCACAATTAGAAAGCAAATGCATAATAATAATACTGTTAGCATGGTTAATAATCCATATACCATGAAAAGTGCAGTCATTTTATAGGACAGAGTGACCCATACCCCCCTCGCCTGCTATTAAAGCTAGATGATTATATATAAAAGATCTCTGGGATTACTGGCAGATCCCGTACCTTAGCATACACAGATGGACACGCTATATCTCAGCAGACGCAGTGCTCTTGACTCAGAACTCTCTTTCCATGTGTGTCTTTTGGCTCATGGGCTCATCTATATGATAGGACATGTGTGCACATAAACAACAGCTGCATTCTTATGTTATGTCTAGGTGCTAGTGCCTGGCCAGAAAGAATAACAAGTGACATTGTTGATTGACCTTGTTGGTGGTGCTTAGACTAAATCACAGGAAAGAAACAGAACGTGAAAACATATGCAGGTTCCGTGTGAAAGTACAGTGTGGCACAAAAGCAATCGTGTTTATACAGTAACGTGTTCCAAGGAAAATGAGGCCTACAACATGCACAGTTAAGTTAACCTAGGGAAAACTACAATGGGCCATGCAGGAAACACACAACACCCTCCCTTTGGTCGGGTAATAGCACCAAGAAGGACACTAAGTATGACAAATGTAATTAGAAAGTAAACATGCTCTAAGCCTTGTTTCAGAAATGTTAATGACTAAAACCTCAAATCAGAAGAAAGGCAATTTAGAAAAATCATCGAATTGAGGTGCTTCCGAAAAATCCATAATGTTACTCGCCATTTCATGTGCCAAAGACTCCATAAAGGAATCTGACTCCGCACATGATGATTGGTCAACAGCCCAAGGCACAAGGTCCATAGAACAAACATGCTCTCCAGTCTCAGCCGATGCTGAGGTAGATACCGGGCTACCTGCATCCGTGTTCCAAGACTGTATTTTGTGATCCATGCGCCGATGTGCACGGTTCCTCTTAGGCCAAAAGCTCAAACCTTGCATGGTGTAGAAGATTCAAGCCCAAAGGACAGTTCTGGAAATGGGTCGCTAAGGGACTCCTTAGCAGTCCAAGGCAGCAGAGGTCTGCAAAGCCAAGCATATGTCCAGTGCCCATCGAATGGACACCAAATGCAATGGAACACAGGTTGAACACAGGTAAACCAGGCAGGCTGCAATGTCAAAGACCAATCAAGATCCAGTTCTTGTAATGGAAGCATTCCCAAGAGATGATTCATATGCTCACGGTAATACTGGAGCGATGCCAGTTCCAGAGCTCTGACAAAAGGAGAATCCATTGCGGAGAAGCAGGAACAGGATGAGAATGCTGTAAATGAGGAGCCATAGCAGCGGAAAATCCTCTGAATACACTACAGAAAATGAAGTGGATAAAAGCCGGGATTACTCCAAAGTCGGTCTGAAAAGAACTAACGACCTACAACCTGAAAGTGAGCTAGGCCTGCCATATTAGAAGCATTAAAGATTTGATGCGCTAATTTTCCAAAATGCAGGGGAAGGTTAGTGTTTAACAATGACTGTATTTCACTAGAAGTTCTAGCAGCCTGCAATTCAAAGGTCTTGCGAGCAGATGTAAGGGCTACTTCGTGCCGAAGCAATAATCCTTTTAGTCTGCTTAATTTGTTGAAATCTGTCTTCAAAGCTGGAATGGAAGGCCACAATGAGCTATCTACAATCCCATGTGGAGGGGGAAACAAGGAGTTGTTGCAACACGTGACTAACTGGGAAACTGACAAAATATATGCGACTCCAGCCAGCATTCCGCAATAGTCCTGATCACTAAGCATGAGATCTACAGTTGGAGAGTACCGTAATGAAAGGGAGAATTGCAAGAACCTGGATTCCTCTTAAATAACAAGCCAAATTGGGCGCTGAAGTGTTGCATGCGCTGTGAATTTTAACATGTTTACAAACAAGTGAATGTCCGACTGTAGAGTCACATTCTTCACCAGTGATAAAAACTTCCTTGTCGCTACGTTCACAACGATGGGCAAAGAGGAGTGACCATACTTCATGTATGTAACTGCTACCTAGGGGTTTGTATCTACCTACAGGCAATGTTTCATGCAAGCTGTGAATTGAAATGTCGATATCGGCAGTAAAAAAACTGTGTATGAACCACACTGCCGAAGGCGTTTCAGCTAAAGTGAATGGAAGCTGCTCTAATTTGTCTAAATGCAGCATTGTATAGGTTCCGTCTTTCATCGCCACCAATTGTTGTTTATGTGTTAAATTAAAAGATGCAAACAAATCAGTACAATATAGCATATATAAATCTTTTAGAACGTGGGGATTTTTGACCCAACAGAAATTCTCATAAATTCATGTCCTCGGACAGAAGAGAAAGATGCTGTTTTACGGCAGACAGTGTGGAATGTTCCAACCATTGTTGACATAACTTTCCCACCGAATAGGTGGTGATTATACCAGAATGTGTTGACTGTGAGGATCGGAGATCAGGTCTACTTGATTTAAACCCAGGTGTGGAATTAAGAAAACTGGCATAAATACTATTCATGTCCACTGGCCACAATAACCACCAGCCAGGACTCGAAAACGAAGAATTAAATGTACCGTTCTGCACCATACTATTTAATTGTTCTTCTGTGTTATTTGTCAGGCTCTGCCAGCCATCAAAGTGGGAAACACAGGGAATGGTCGGGGCATTACTTTCTTTAATCTTTGCCAATCCCAAACAAGTAGTCTGTTGGATTGTTTCATTTAGGAAAATCATTTTGTGTGAATTAAACAGGCTCGAAACAAGGTTTCTGTGCCCTGAACCTGCCAGGACTTCGTACCCCAAATCAATTTCAAATCAATGGTGTCCTTCCAGTAATCATAACTTTTAAGGGCGAACTGATTGACGAACGTGTAATATATAAGCTTAGTTTGAGTAAGCATGTATTTTTTGTGGTGTTGGAGTTAATTTAAAATAATATGCCATGGGGTCTGAAGTGTCATCCCGTGAAATAGGTATGTTTATCTTTTTGGAACGTTCTGTAGAGGGAGCTGGATAATGTTCCCATTGGGTATAGTTGAAATGGGGACGCTGTCTACCAGTTCTATGTAGGAAATGGTGTTCGTAATGATGGTAACAGAACATATCAGCATAGTTAGTGGAATTAAGATCTAGATCCTCTGATTAAAAGACTGCATAATACTCTAATTCAGACACCATAGAATTTACTGTGTCAACATCCCAATCATCTGAATGTAACCCAGGTACTATTACCTCACCCATAGAAACTTTGAACACATATGGTATTTGCAGAATCTCGTCGGACTGAATATGTCGAAAGGAACTTTATCCCAAACAATTCCATCAGTCACTGCAATGGCTAAAATTTTAGAGAGGGGCAAGTCTCTTTTCATTTTATGCGATGAAAAATGGGGGCCAACACCCCATCAACCAGTTTTGCCAAACATTTCGGGAGGTAATGGCCGTTGATCAGTAGAAAAAACATTCACAAATCCAATCCACATGAACAGGAAAACTAAGGAAGGTATGATCCAGACATATATCCAAGGAGGGGCTAGATAAGAGTGTTTTAACTGTGAAAAAGAAACACAAATCCGTGCCGGAGGTGGATGCAAAACAGAAGACCTGTCAGAAGAAAAATCCTCTTGATCCATATAGTACCCGGAGGTACTCCGCTGAAAAGCAGGAGGTGGGCACTCAGCAGTAGGACTCCTTATAAATGATATCTGTTGTAGAAGACATGATATTAGAAGCAAGTATCGCGTCAGTGAAATCGTTGGTGGAGGATTCAACTTCCCCCTCCCTCAGCCAGGGAGTATCAGTATCGGTGGTGCTCACAGGCTGCAGAGAAAAGTCATTTGGAAAAGCACAACTATCCCGTGTCATACTATGAAGTATTGACCACATGGTGTGATTTGACATGTTCCATGGAGACAAAGCGTTTGTCTTTGTAACCTGGAAGAGGTGGCAAAATCACAGTTCTTGTACCTTGAAGACCAAGGACCGGAATAGAAGCAGGGTTCGTTGGGCCAAATTCCTTTTTGAAGACCACCTTTTCTCAAACCTGATCTCCAATTTTCAGAAGCCAGCCGGAAACTGGAAGAGCAACTTCAAAAGCCGAAGGAATAGATGCAGGTGAATGTTTGCGTGAGTTAGTGTCACGGAACTCTTGTAAGTCCTGTAAGACAGCACAATGGTTATCTACGTTAAAGGTTGCAGCAGCCACCACAAGGTCTGGGACATATATCTTCATGCCAAAAAACACTTTGTACGGGGTCCTCCCACACAGAGATCTTTTAGGGAGATTATTTAATGCTCGTTGAACCCCATATAGATGATTCAACCAACCACGCCCTGTACCTAGTACTTTAGCCCTAAAGGACTGCTTTAAGTCACGGTTCATTCTCTCCACAACTGAATTACCCTCTTGTCTATACCGAGTAGAAAAATGCACTTGCACACTCATGGACTTTATCGAATCATGGTATGCTTTAGAAGCGAAAGTCGGTCCTTGGTCCGAGTGGAATATACAGCAGACATAAATTCTGACAAAGACTTGCATGTCTTTAATAACAGTTCAAATATCAGCCAAGCACAGCAGCCAAAACCCGGAGGAATCTAGAGCAAGAATTAACTGCAACCAAAATATATTTGAACGCAGTATCAGATATGAGAGGACCGCAGTTATCCAAATAAATGAAGCCAAAAGGCTGGTTGGAAATAAACAGTTGTGTCTGCGGTGGACGAGACACGGTAGAGCATTTAATCTGTTGACATATGTCACAACATAAAACATATTTTCTGGTTTGTTGGTATAAACTGTGCCACCAATATCTTTGCTGTAAGATTGAAATGGTTGCAGCCACACTGGCATGTGCCGAAGCTATACCTTCATGTGCGGCTACAATTAAATCATGTCTGTGTTGGGAATCACACGATCCCCAATGCCAGGAATAGTTACAAGAGGAACATTCTGGTCATTTAAATGGTAGGAATATTTAGAAGAAAAGCCCTTCGGTAACGGGGTGTCGCTTTTAAAAGCGTTTACGACAATAAAAATATCACTGTTCATATGAGTCTTAGAGCGAGTTATCGCTGCAATTTTAGCTGTGGCTACTACTGATTTGGCTGCTTTATCAGCCAGAAAATTCCCTACAGCATGTGCTCCCACACGTTGGTGACTCAATGTATGTATAACACGAGTTTGTGGCAACCTATCCTTAAGATCATCCACTTTAACCCAAAGAAACTTGTGCTTGACTGTGCTTCCCTTGGAATCTCTGAAATCATTTTGTTTCCAAAAATATAAATTATCATTAAAAGATTGTACACAATAATACGAATCACACACTATAAGTGTGGGGAATCTAGGATCCGTATTTTTGAGTGCAAGAAGTAAAGCCTTCAATTCCGCCAACTGCACAGTGCAGTTTTCAAGAGACTGCATTCGAGTAGTCTGAGGGTGAAAGAAGCCATCGGAAATAATGCCTAGAATGAAGGCGAATGATAAACCTGTTCATATTGCAAAAACTCTTGTGTTTGCAAAGAAGGGTCAAAGACGAAGTCTACATCCACGGCTGTTAAGGACGTAGCCCACTGTATCCAATGAGGGTGGATGGCTTTTGCATTAGGAATGCTGGCTTTTGTGACAGTCTCCAAGACTGGCACTGGAGAAACAACAATAATGCGTTTACCTTGAGCGAATGGCTGCTCCTTAAGGATGGCCATCTGTACAGTAGTCGGAATCTTTTCAGTAGAAGCAAAATGGATTTCCACAGAAGAATACAAACGCGATTCATAGGCAGTGGGTACTGTTCCACCTTCATTAATGGTGACCTAAGTAAATCCAATCGTACCCGTTAATACCCAGATAACTAAGTTCGTAGTATTGACACGTGTATATAAATGTCGTGTTTCAAGTAAGTGAAGATCTGAGTATTTGTTTCAGTATCTTCCGACATCCAGCAGGAAGCAGAAAAATCTGGGCAGATTAAGGCATAAATAAATTTAATACGTTGGGCATAATCAAGTATGTAAGTCCTACCAAAATTAAAAAATCCCAGCAGAGACTGCAATTTTTTAAGTGTACTTAGCGGTTGTAACTGAGCACACTTTTCCAGAAAATGAGGGGCAAGACTTTTTCCATCATCTGTTAATTCATATCCTAAGAAAAACAATGTAAGATTTCTTGAAGTTAAATTTGTAACCACGGTCTGCAAACTGAGATATTATGCGATCTACCTTAGCTAAATGAGGGTTCAATTTGTTGTCCATTAAGTACGTATCGTCCACGTAGTACACCGCATCAGGGTCGATATCATGATGAATCGACATAATCCGTGCCACAAAGACATGCGGGCTGTTCTTGTAGCACATAAGAAGTTGGGCGTAGCCCTACTGAAATCCGAGGGCGCTAAACGCAGACCAGTCGCGGATCTCCAGAGCTAAATTGTGACAGAAAAATCCATTGGCAATATCCAAGGTAGTTTTATATTTTTTGCGAACTACATCATTGATAAGCACAGTGCTATGAGTATTTTGTACCACAAATGTGCTTGTATGACTGTATAAATGTCTAGAATCAAAAACAATCCGATATGAATGATCTGGTTTCAGAATAGGAAAAAGAGGATTATTTGTTTGAGATACACAGGGTTCAATTACACCCCGGTAGTCAAGTTGGGAAAGAATTTCCTTGACGGGTGCCTTGGCATCCCGTTTAATAGGATACTGTGGTTGTACCTGAGGTGTGGACTGTATAGGAATAATATGGTAAGGAGAATTCTCATCCCAACCAGTATGATTACGATAAAGAGCAGGGGTCAATACAAGGGCCAGTTTCAGAGGCATAAGCTTGTTTGACTTTGTCAGGGACAATGAGTGAGAAAGAAGGGAGAATAACAGCCTCTCCCTGGGGGCATGCAAGAATGAAAGGTGGGGGCCAGTCAACCTCTGCCAAGAGAATGTCATAAGACATAGTTAAATTGACCCAAACTATTGCTTTAATGGTGCGTCTTACGTCACCTTCAATCTGAATATCTAAAAGATATAGTCTGTCTGATGGGGCTACGCAGATGTCAGCGGTTTCAACTATAATAAATGTTTCAGTTGCTTTTGCTACCAGAAATTGGTGGAGACTCCGGCGTACTATGGTGACCATTGCTGTGCTGTCGAGGAGAGTCACTGCCCAACTCCTATTCAGGCAGATGGTTCTTACCATCTGTGGCATATTTTGCAGTTAATGCATCAACTTTTTTTTCTGAAAAGAGGCTTTATAATGAGGAGGTCTATCCTCTTTCTTTATCTTCACGTCAGACGAGCGTTTTCTCCCTTTTCGGATGCACGTACTCTCCTTGTGTGTTATCAGATCACCCTCCTCTGTTGTATTGTTGATCAGATGATTCCTGAAAGGAATGACAATGGGGATCGGGAATCTGAGACTTATTGGGACTTTTAATTTTTTGTGCGATCACGAAAATAGTATCACCTTTTAGACGAGTGGGGTGCGGAGAGTCTCCGCATTGTCTAGGTTTTTGTTGTTGTTTTGATTTGTCCCATGGTTTTTTAGGAAACTCACTGGCAGGTCTGGCATTCTTGCCAAGTGGTGGTATAAAAGATCTGGTCCCCAAACTGTTATGTACTAAAGACGTATATACATTACCAATAATGACGGGCAACTCCAATTTGCGTGGCAAGTCGCTGGCGTATGGCCAAAGACGCTGCTTCACCTTTAACAATCGAAAGAATCATTTCGGAGAGGACTGGTAAATTTCCTGTAAGTTTCATCCCCAAATCAAGGGTAGGACTCACTCCATGTTCATTTTGTATCTGTTTGAGGACGTTCAGTAGAACGGCCATCGAGGGAGTGCCATCACAAAGAGTGTAGACTGTGGCAAAAATAGTCCCCCAGGTATTGCAGTCACCTTGTGGGGAAACCAGGCCATTGGGTAAGCACATAGTCAAATTTCTGTGCTGGTCTTGTGGTCCCTTGGGGGAAACCCAGCCTCAAGTCGAGTTTTTGGACAATCCAAAAGGGTATTTCTTCACGATTTGTGGGTCGTTTGCCCATAACTGAATGAACATGAACTTTAGGCACCTGAGGTTATCTCTGAAGGGCAATCCTAGCTCGTCCAGCCAGTTAGGCACGTGCAATGAATTGGGTCATGCGTCTATGTAAGACAACAAGAACATTGTATAAAGCTCAAGTCTGCACCAAATTGATATTACCTAAATCCGGATACAGGGTATAGCCCACTAGTGCCGGCCAGGTGGCCCCTTCAAGACTTAAGGGGCCCATTCTGACAGTGCCAAGTATGTGGGGAAGGGCGCCCTTAAACCAAGTCTGGTGCTCCCAGATGGTAAGAGGAATTTCAGTAAGTGCATATGGGCAATGTGCAGCAGGAACCAGTGATATGGAGTATTCATGGAAATGTATTATCGTTAGCGTCGACAGCCGGGAAAGTGACCCAGGAATAAAAAACTTCAAAGTGGCATGCTGCATCCGCTTCTATTACAAAAACCACAGCAGCTTCTGCATTAGGAACTCTGTGCTGCATTAAATGCTAAGTTACTTTGGGCGGCAATTAACAGGAATAGCTACGGGTTGAGCCATAGGGTATTGTAAAAACTGATTTAAAGAGTAGCACAATCGGGTGTAAACCTTTTAATATTCAAGCTTGAAAAACCAACAGAACTAGGTGCTGCCGAACAACTGTGGATGACAAACACAACAGACGTACCTGTGAAATGGTGCCAGGGTATTGTGGACAAGTACTACTCGGGGTTCGCGTAAATAAGTACCAGACCAAACGTTGGCAGCGCCATGTTGCAGGGGTTCTGCTCTGGAACAGAACTATGGTTAGGACCATAGAACATCAGTATGTAGGGACTGAGTCACCATACCACCCCCGCATCTATGAGCCAGAGTCCGACTAGATACAGTGCCTCACTTGTTCTCCTAACCTTACCATAGAAACAAGTGAATTGGCACCCCAGAACACAGCACTCTCGGCCCTCTGAGGGATCACGGTAACAGGACACATCCTTTCGCTCTCTCACTCTTACTTGTCCACAATATGATAACCAGGAGACATGAAGGAAGTTTAGAATATTTAAACTATTGTGCTCTGAAATGCAGTATACGTGCCACAATTAGAAAGTAAATGCATAAAAAAATACTGTTAGCATGGTTAATAATCCATATACCATGAAAAGCCTCGTCATTTTATAGGACAGAGTGACCCCTACCCCTCATCCCTGCTACTAAAGCTAGATGATTATATATAAAAGATC
This sequence comes from Calotriton arnoldi, assembly GCA_963921515.1. Lineage (NCBI taxonomy): Eukaryota > Metazoa > Chordata > Amphibia > Caudata > Salamandridae > Calotriton > Calotriton arnoldi. The sequence goes on along the minus strand of CAWUFW010004692.1, from coordinate 705,582 downwards.
TCTGGGATTACTGGCAGATCCCGTACCTTAGAATACACATATGGACGCTCTACATCTCAGCAGACACAGTGCTCTTGTCTCAGAACTCTCGTTCCATGTGTCTGTCTGTGGCTCATGTACTCATCTATATGATAGGACATCTGTGCACATAAACAACAGCTGCATTCTTATGTTATGTCTAGGTGCTAGTGCCTGGCCAGAAAGAATAACAAGGGGCATTGTTGATTGACCTTGTTGGTGGTGCTCAGACTAAATCCCAGGAAAGAAACAGAATGTGAAAACATATGCAGGTTCCTTGTGAAAGTACAATGTGGCACAAAAGCAAGCGTGTTTATACAGTAACGTGTTCCAAGGAAAATGAGGCCTACAACATGCACAGTTAAGTTAACCTATGAAAAACTACAGTGGGCCATGCAGGAAACACATGACAGCACCTCACTGATGAGACCCAGAAATCTGAAACCTTTTTTTGTATTGATGTTGTTCCCATCTGGAGGGGACCTGGCCTGGAGGTTCGGCTGGACAGTTCCTATTGGGGCAGGACAAAGACTGATTTGCCTATTGATGGTCTCTGTGTGGAGTGCTGTTGTGGGCAACGGACTGGAATGCAGACCCAAGTAATTCTAAGTGGCTGATATTAATTCAAGCCTGCCATTCTCCAATTGTTGTTTTTTGCAGCTTTATCATAAGCGTCATTAGTGATTGTGGGGAGATTTGTTCTCTTCTTGTGATAAAACAGTACCTCACTTGTGTGGCTCCACCTATTGCCTGCGATTGGAATAGACCAAACCAGGGACCAGGCGAATACCACATTCATTTCATATGATTCGTTTTCATTGTTTCTGTAGTGGCCAATAGCCAGCCACACAAATGGGGTACTGTTTTTATCGCGAAGTGTGGGAACACTGGGTGGTAGGAATGTTGAGGACAGTGACTGCGAAACCCTAGGGAAAAGGAACAATATTTCGCCAACTCCCCCCTGGCAACCCTTTCCATCAATCATGGCAGTCTATATAATCTAGCATTCCTCCCCAAACAGATAACTAACAAAGCTTCCCCAGAGTCAAAATCATACATTCCTGCTCATCATAAAGGCCATTTTCACATTCTGGTCCTTTTTAGTGTGATCTCTGCTAGTGTGGAGAACACACGGCAAGGAAGACCCTCCCCACCTTTCTTAACCAGCCACTCCAGCCCTCTTGAGGGTTCTGAGGTGCAGCTACCTGGCACGGGTATCAGCAATCTCTATTTAGCCTCAAACCGCTGATGCGGCCTCTGCCTTCTCTTAGTGACATCTGCTGTTGCCAGGAGTCTCCCTCCCAACCGAGGGCTCCAATACCAATCTCTAGCATTTTCCCCTTCAGAAAGTTCAATCCACAGGATTTTTGCAGCTTCCATTCATTCACTAAAGTGGCATAATTCCCAATATTCGAAAGCTATTCTGAAAGGAGAGGTCCATCTATACTACAGCTTTTTCAGAATTAAGGGCCACATGTATCAATCTTTTTTCTGTGCATGCGCAAACTGATTCACAGAATTGGCTAGTTTGCAACCACAAAAAAGCATTTTGCTATGTATCCAACCCAAACTGTGATTCAGTATCACTTTACCGAATCACAATTTTGGTCTGCAACCAAATACCAACTCAATATTTGGAAGGGGTGTCCCTTCCAAATACCGAATCGGAATGGTATGTATTAATATTTTGTGACTGAACCCCGTCCGGGAAACATCATTTACAAACTACGGTAGTGGTAATGCATTCGCAAATGGGACGGGGTCCCCTTCAGACCCCTTTCCATTTATGAATGTAAAAAAAGTTTAGGAGAAGGCAGTGATTCACGGGACCACTGCGTCGTCTTAAACAAAAGCAAAAAAATTTACTTTTTTTTAAATGCATCTCTTTTTTTAGGTCGAGCCTAGAGTCAGCGCGCATCTGCTGCTCTAGGGGAGACTTGTTGTAGTGGATTATGTAATGGAAACTCCGCCATATTTGCCACTGGCTTGTGTCAGTGTCCTTCGTAAATGCTGGCGTCTGATTTGTAAACAGGCTTGGTAGTCCCTCCTTCGTACCGCCTTGGCTCCATTTGTACACTCCCATGAGGACTGGCCCTTTTACTTCGGTCATTACACAGTACGTTTATCTTCGTCTGAAAGCACTATTTTCTTTAATGAATTTCTTGTACTGCAGGCACGACATGCGTGTCTGCAACATTCAGCGCGAGGTGCGGGCTTTCACTTTTATTGCAATGCAGACCGCACGTATTATTTAAAACGGCAGTCAAAAACATCCATTTCGTAGTTTATAACAGTGCGCCGCACTGTCACACAGCAGCCCTATTCCTTCGAGCATTGCTCCGTCCCGGATTCACATGATACCTTCCCCCTCTCCCTGACCCCACTGCTCAGCAGCAGCAGAAGCCAGGAGCAGCGATGCAGGAAGAAGAGCGGTCAGCAAGCAAATGGCACAGTGAAATGTTTTCTTTTAATTTTTTATATTTCTGTTAATAGTATTTTTAGGTCGAGCCTAGAGTCAGTCGTGCTTAGGGACTTGTTCCAATCATGTTGAGGCAGTCCCAGAGGTGTTGATGGGTCCGGGCTGTTCATCTAATAAAATGAATCACAAAGGAGGGACTCTGGGCTTTTTGGACTGGTCCAGCATACGTGCCCAAACTTAGTAAAGATACAGAAAGTATGCTATTCCTAATTACGAGACAAGGGAAAACTAGGGGAACCGGTTTTGCGTGGTCATGAGAAGTAGGAGGACGGGGATTCCTCCTCTTGGAATTTGGGGCCCTCACACACGTGGCTGGGTGTCATGCTTCATCGGCGCTGCAATACCTGACGGGCTCCCTATGACGGGCTCTTTGGCGGAGATCTTTTATTCCAAATTGCCGTTTGGTGCCGTGTGGGTGAGGGGCCTAACCAGTGTAGATGAGTGAGTGTTGGTGTGTAACCTGAAGGAAGTTTAAAACAGGTTTGGAAGTACCAACGAAAACAATTTTAATCAATAGGTCTCCCAACCTGATTAAAAGAAACAAAGGCGCATGTCTGAGGTTAGGTCTCATGTAGGGCGCTCTATTGTGTGGTCAACATGTTTCTCGCCTGGTAGTCAATCAATCTGGTGGCGATTCGTCAGGACCTTCTAAAATCAAATCTATCTACACACGGGTGGTTATATGGTGTAATCTACCTCTTTAAACCAGCCTAACACATACTATGGGGCCGATTCCGATCTCGGCCGGTAGGGCTCCGAATCGGATTCGGCTTAACCGGATCCGATTCGGAGCCCTATTTCCCGACCGATTTGTACGCGCGTCCGGGCGAGCGAGTACGATGCGAAATCGCCGACCGCTCCGACCGACTCGTTCCCGGGTCTAACCGCACTGACCGACTCGCTCGGACACGACTCGCACCGCGCAATTGAGACGTTCCCCGGCCGGGTAAGTACGATGCGCGCCGCGAGCAGTCCGACCGAGCCGCGCACTCTGGCTCCAAAGAGCAGTCGGACCCGTACTTCGGGGGTCCGTGTCGGACCCCCCTGTACGCGTAGCCGCGCGAGTCGCACACAGGGGGGACCCATGGGTCCCCCCTACCTGTGCATGTACGGCGCGAGTCGCTTCGCCGCGTACCCGCTGTAGGGGGCGCCCTTGTTCGCCTCGCACCCATTGAGTCAATGGGAGCCCGCATACGCGTTGTTCGACAGGCTCCCATTGACTTCAATGGGAGTCCGACCGACTCGAGTCCGATGGCATATGTGCGCATCGTACTCGTTCGGTCGGGCTGCACGGGTCCGATTCGGTCGGAAATCTCTCCGGGTCCGGCTCGGTCGGAGAGATTTCCGGCCCGAATCGGAATCGGCCCCTTAGTGTAGTACCTGATAGAACATGACCAACCTGGTGAAGGAATAAAAACAAATATTAAGATCTGAGACTTCAGTATGAACAAAACTCTCGTGTTCCCTTTGTGACAAGCTCACAGCACACAGTGGTGATGGCTAAAAACATACACAACGTGAGTGCCGTGTGGGTGACTCTCACAGACCTTTTATCGTGAAAATTACGCCCGACACATATGGTGGAACACCACCATGGTTGCAGAAAGAAATGATGAACTCACCCCAGTCGGGTTTCTCATTTTACTTCATCAATACCAGGCAGGTATCACACAAGGAATTTCCCTTTGTACTGTGTGGGTTGTAGGTTAAAAGAAAAGGAGATTAGAGCACAACACGTAAGATGTTGTAGGTACGTGATTAGGTATATGGAGCAGTGAGGGGGTTGTTAAAAATATCAACAGTTAACGAGAGGCAGCCGTTAATATATGTTATGTAAACAGCCTCGCCCAGATCATATGGTGGTCAAATAGACATGAGCTGGGTGTAAAACTTGTTTGTTAAAAGTTGCGTGTGTCCTGTCAGGACAGATATTTGTGTAAATGCCACATGTCAGGTTACAATAGTCTAGAAATATTTGGTCTGTGGCGGGGGTACCAAAGATTGTTTTGGTGTGGGTCAACAACTGCATAGATATTGGGTCCCTGCTAGGTGTACAAAAGCTCTCGTTGTTTCGGTAAACTGTGCATAATGAAAATCAAACTAACGTTAGATGAACTTGCGTGTTTCAGAGTAACTAAGAAAACCCCACCATTAAGGAGAATTACGAAGGCTCTGGGCAAAGTGTGCCCCGAGATGCACAGCGTTATCGGACACAAGGTACTCATGTTTGCTGAATCAGCAACAGGCTCTCTGACCTACCCACTTCTGCCGGAATCGGGAGGTACTGGGAAGGATTGTGGACCTGTTTAAATACTGGAAGTGACTCAGCCTGAATTGGCGGGAAACTCCCGGTTGACTCGCAGTCCACACTAGACCGCTAAAGTCATAGGAGGGGAACCGGTATTCAGTGGGGGCCATCTTGGATGACGTGAAATCCTGATCATGGGAACCGCCATATTGGAGTGGGTTTCTCTCGTGGTGTGGAGTTGCTACTATGCTCCAACTAAGTCTAGTGGCGATAATTCACGTGTTGCCCTATATTAAATTAAAAGGAAGTTGTAATCCATTAGCCAAGCCATATTTAAAGAGGTTAGGTAAAATGATAATAACAGAGTGTACTCGGTATGTGATTAACCTCCAAGGTGTCAATAGGTAGTCATGGTGAGGTTAGGTAAAATGTACCGGGACCCCAAGATGATTCCTGTGGGTTACTGTATGATGATAACAGAGTGCACTCGGTATGTGATAAACCTCCAAGATGTCATATGGAGTCATGGTGACCTCCGTGGTTGAGGGGTTATCTAACCCTCGCTCATACATGCTAAGATGTTAGTGTGCATGTTGTAAAGTGAATGGGGATTCTGCATTATTGGCCTATGGGAGTGTCAAGTATTAAGTGTACTCCAAGGAATTTCCTCATTCAACCCTTGTGTATTGGTTGACAGACGGTAAACCCATCTTTGCTCTTTCATAAACAGGGCCCCCTTACTAATCTTGGGATGTGCCTCTAGTATTACCCATCGTAGGGCGTCAGGTGAATGCTGCAGTAGGTTAAAATGTGTACACATTTTCGTGTTAAGTTTATGAGACCGGAAATTACTGTGGTGTTCCGTGATGCGCGTTTTCACAGGTTTGGTGGTCATACCTATATACCTGAGGTCACATGGGCAGGTAATCATATAGATACAATTGGATGTATTGCAGTTTGTGTGAGCGCGTACTTCCCATGTGAAGGAGTCTGAGAAGGTTATTGTTTTAGTCACTTCGGTAAATGCACATACTGTGCAGGTCCCGCAAGGGAAATGGCCCTGAACTGGTGGCAAGTCCCATAATTGCCGTTGTGAAGTCACGTTCTGTGGCTTAGGTCTCGTATGTATTAGCATATCTTTGAAATTTTTCGTGCGCTTAAATGCAAATCTGGGAATGTCAAGCTCCAGGGACCCTGTTTTCAATATACCCCAATGTTTTTGATCACGTTCCTGATTCTGTTGGAATCAGGTGTATAGGTGGTTACACATGTGAGAGTGTCTGTTTTTCTTTCTCTCTAGGTTCGAGTAGAGCCTCGCGGTTATTATTCCTAGCTCTTTTTTTGGAGAGTGCAATGTTGCGTTGTGGGTATTCATGTCTGCTCAAATTGTTAGCCAGCAGATCTGCCTCAGTTTTATAGTCCTCTAAGCTGCTACAATTTCTTCGCAGCCTCAAAAATTGACCAAAAGGTAGGTTCTCCTTTAATGCTCGTGGATGATGGCTACTGAACAACAACAGGCTATTGTGGTCTGTAGGTTTTCTATAGATAGTTGTGCTTAGGTTTCCATCTTCGAGTTTAATGGTGAGGTCAAGGAAAGGGATCTCAGAGTGAGATATAGAACTGGTGAACCTCAGGTAGGGGTTCAAGGTATTAATCCAGTTGCAGAATTATTTGCAGGTCCTCAAGTAACCTGACCAAAAAATGACAATATCATCAATAAACCTCTTCCACAGGAGAAGATTGGTGCGGTAGGGGTTCGAGTCATTGAAGATCAAACTCTCTTCAAAAGCTGCCATGTATAAACAGGCTACACTCGGGGCAAATGTACTACCCATGGAAGTACCCTGGGTTTGGTGGTAAAGTTGGCCCTTGAACTCAAAAAAGTTTTCAGTGAGCGCGAGTGTTGCACATTCAAGGACAAAACTGCTTGGAGTGGAAGAGTGCCAGTTGGTTCTGTTGAAGACCTCCTTTATCACACCCAAGGTGGCTCTCTGGGGGATGTTGGTATAGAGGGCCTCCTCATCAAGGGTAACTAACAGGTTGATGTCAGTAGTGTGTTGAGTCTCTGTAATAAGACATAAAACGTCAGCCGTATCCTTCAAGAAGGAGGGGGTTTGTTTGACTAGTGGCTGTAGAAAATGGTCACAAAATGTGGACAATGGTTCGAGTATTGAGTCAATTCCTGAGACTATGGGTCTGCCCGGGACAGGTGAGGTGCCTTTGTGTATTTTCGGCAAGATGTAAAAATAGGGCACTTTAGGATCTTTTTTAATAAGGAAGTCTGCCTCCTTTTTGCTCAACCAGTCCTGGCTTTCTGCTGTAAAGACCATAGCTGTGATGGTCTTGGTCAGTCGTGTCACTGGGCTACTGGCCATCGGCGTATAGTATTGGCGGTTACTGAGTTGCCTTTGGCATTCTGTGTCATAGTCGAAGGTAGACATGATCACGGTTGCTCCGCCTTTGTCAGCTCGTTTACTAGTGATGGTCGTGTCATTAGCAAGGGAACTGACAGCCGTCAATTCTGCAGTAGAGATATTGCAAACATGTCTTGAGGTGGTGCTCGTTGCTAAGTCCTTAAGTACAGCCTGTTCAAAGGTGAGCACTGCATTAGGAACCATACTACTGTTGGGAGTGAAAGTCGAAGGGTTGCGTAAACCTGAATCACTTGTCTCGGGCGTTGGTGTCTCATGAAAGAAGGCCTTGAGGCGTACTTTGCGGAAGAAATTCTGAATTTCACGTTGCTCGCGAAATTTATCTATTCTGGGGGTTGGTACATAGCCTAGGCCTTTCTGTAGAACTCTTTTTTCAATGTCTGTCAAAACCCTTTGAGAAAGATTGACTATCAAATTATTCTCTTGGTGTGGCTCCGAGTCTCCACTACAATCTGTTGTGGTTCTTCCCATTGTACTCTTTTTTGTTGCTGGTTGCCTCTCCTTCGCCCGCGCCCTCTGCCCCAGCCTCTGTCTAAAAAAGGTTGGCTATTGCCAGGTGGGTAGAACTGGGGGGGGCCTTGGGGGAACATTGGGTACTGCCAAAAGGCCGGTCCCTGGTACTGTGGCACCTGGAACCCTGAGAACCCTTGGCGACCTCCCCTTCTTGGGTTGTTCCCGCCCCAGCTCTCAGAACTTGAGTCACTGTTGGTGGATGAGCCCCTCCTTGTGGTGTATGAGCCTTCATCGGAAGAGTTGTTTGTTTCAGGGGGAGGGCGGGGCAGAGGGCGCGGGCGAAGAAGAGGCCTTCTTTCATGAGACACCAACGCCCGAGACAAGTGATTCAGGTTTACGCAACCCTTCGACTTTCACTCCCAACAGTAGTATGGTTCCTAATGCAGTGCTCACCTTTGAACAGGCTGTACTTAAGGACTTAGCAACGAGCACCACCTCAAGACATGTTTGCAATATCTCTACTGCAGAATTGACGGCTGTCAGTTCCCTTGCTAATGACACGACCATCACTAGTAAACGAGCTGACAAAGGCGGAGCAACCGTGATCATGTCTACCTTCGACTATGACACAGAATGCCAGAGGCAACTCAGTAACCGCCAATACTATACGCCGATGGCCAGTAGCCCAGTGACACGACTGACCAAGACCATCACAGCTATGGTCTTTACAGCAGAAAGCCAGGACTGGTTGAGCAAAAAGGAGGCAGACTTCCTTATTAAAAAAGATCCTAAAGTGCCCTATTTTTACATCTTGCCGAAAATACACAAAGGCACCTCACCTGTCCCGGGCAGACCCATAGTCTCAGGAATTGACTCAATACTCGAACCATTGTCCACATTTTGTGACCATTTTCTACAGCCACTAGTCAAACAAAACCCCTCCTTCTTGAAGGATACGGCTGACGTGTTACGTCTTATTACAGAGATTCAACACACTAATGACTTCAACCTGTTAGTTACCCTTGATGAGGAGGCCCTCTATACCAACATCCCCCAGAGAGCCACATTGGGTGTGATAAAGGAGGTCTTCAACAGAACCAACTGGGACTCTTCCACTCCAAGCAGTTTTGTCCTTGAATGTGCAACACTCTCGCTCACGGAAAACTTTTTTGAGTTCAAGGGCCAACTTTACCACCAAACCCAAGGTACTTCCATGGGTAGTACATTTGCCCCGAGTGTAGCCTGTTTATACATGGCAGCTTTTGAAGAGAGTTTGATCTTCAATGACTCGAACCCCTACCGCACCAATCTTCTCCTGTGGAAGAGGTTTATTGATGATATTGTCATTTTTTGGTCAGGTTACTTGAGGACCTGCGAAGAATTCTGCAACTGGATTAATACCTTGAACCCCTACCTGAGGTTCACCAGTTCTATATCTCACTCTGAGATCCCTTTCCTTGACCTCACCATTAAACTCGAAGATGGAAACCTAAGCACAACTATCTATAGAAAACCTACAGACCGCAATAGCCTGTTGTTGTTTAGTAGCCATCATCCACGAGCATTAAAGGAGAACCTGCCTTTTGGTCAATTTTTGAGGCTGCGAAGAAATTGTAGCAGCTTAGAGGACTATAAAACTGAGGCAGATCTGCTGGCTAACAATTTGAGCAGATATGAATACCCACAACGCAACATTGCACTCTCAGCTAGGAATAATAACCGCGAGGCTCTACTCGAACCTAGAGAGAAAGAAAAAACAGACACTCTCACATGTGTAACCACCTATACACCTGATTCCAACAAAATCAGGAACGTGATCAAAAAACATTGGGGTATATTGAAAACAGGGTCCCTGGAGCTTGACATTCCCAGATTTGCATTTAAGCGCACGAAAAATCTCAAAGATATGCTAATACATACGAGACCTAAGCCACAGAAAGTGACTTCACCACGGCAATTATGGGACTTGCCACCAGTTCAGGGCCATTTCCCTTGCGGGACCTGCACAGTATGTGCATTTACCGAAGTGACTAAAACAATAACCTTCTCAGACTCCTTCACATGGGAAGTACGCGCTCCCACAAACTGCAATACATCCAATTGCATCTATATGATTACCTGCCCATGTGACCTCAGGTATATAGGTATGACCACCAGACCTGTGAAAACGCGCATCACAGAACACCACAGTAATTTCAGTGTCATAAACTTAACACGAAAATGTGTACACATTTTAACCTACTGCAGCATTCACATGACGCCCTACGATGGGTAATACTAAAGGCACATCCCAAGATTAGTAAGGGGGCCCTGTTTATGAAAGAGCAAAGATGGGTTTACCGTCTGTCAACCAATACACAAGGGTTGAATGAGGAAATTCCTTGGAGTACAGTTAATACTTGACACTCCCATAGGCCAATAATGCAGAATCCCCATTCACTTTACAACATGCACACTAACATCTTAGCATGTATGAGCGAGGGTTAGATAACCCCTCAACCACGGAGATCACCATGACTCCATATGACATCTTAGAGGTTTATCACATACCGAGTGCACTCTGTTATCATCATACAGTAACCCACAGGAATCATCTTGGGGTCCCGGTACATTTTACCTAACCTCACCATGACTACCTATGACACCTTGGAGGTTAATCACATACCGAGTGCACTCTGTTATTATCATTTTACCTAACCTCTTTAAATATGGCTTGGCTAATGGATTACAACTTCCTTTTAATTTAATATAGGGCAACACGTGAGTTATCGCCACTAGACTTAGTTGGAGCATAATAGCAACTCCACACCACGAGAGAAACCACTCCAATATGGCGGTTCCCATGATCAGGATTTCACGTCATCCAAGATGGCCCCCACTGAATACCGGTTCCCCTCCTAAGACTTTAGCGGTCTAGTGCGGACTGCGAGTCAACCGGGAGTTTCCCGCCAATTCAGGCTGAGTCACTTCCAGTATTTAAACAGGTCCACAATCCTTCCCAGTATCTCCCGATCCCAGCAGACGTGGGTAGGTCAGAGAGCCTGTTGCTGATTCAGCAAACGTGAGTACCTTGTGTCCGAAAACACTGTGCTTCTCGGGGTACACTTTGCCCACAGCCTTCGTAATTCTCCTTAATGGTGGGGTTTTCTTAGTTACTCTGCAACACGCAAGCTCATCTAACGTTAGTTTGATTTTCATTATGCACAGTTTACCGAAACAACGAGAGCTTTTGTACACCTAGCGGGGACCCATTATCTATGCAGTTGTTGTACCACACCAAAACAATCTTTGGTACCCCCGCCACAGACCAAATGTTTCTAGACTATTGTAACCTGACACGTGGCATTTACACAAATATCTGTCCTGACAGGACACACGCAACTTTTAACAAACAAGTTTTACACCCAGCTCATGTCTATTTGACCACCATATGATCTGGGCGAGTCCGTTTACATAACATATATTAACGGCTGCCTCTCGTTAACTGTTGATAGTTTTAACAACTCCCTCACTGCTCCATATACCTAATCACGTGCCTACAACATCTTACGTGTTGTGCTCTAATCTTCTCTTCTTTTAACCTACAACCCACACAGTACAAAGGGAAATTCCTTGTGTGATACCTGCCGGGTATTGATGAAGTAAAATGAGAAATCCGACTGGGGTGAGTTCATCATTTCTTTCTGGAACCATGGTGGTGTTCCACCATATGTGCCGGTGTAATTTTCACGATAAAAGGTCTGTGAGAGTCACCCACACGGCACTCACGTTGTGTATGTTTTTAGCCATCACCACTGTGTGCTGTGAGCTTGTCACACAGGGAACACAAGAGTTTTGTTTATACTGAAGTCTCAGATCTTAGTATTTGTTTTTATTCCTTCACCAGGTTGGTCATGTTCTATCAGGTACTACACATAGTATGTGTTAGGCTGGTTTAAAGAGGTAGATTACACCATATAACCACCCGTGTGTAGATAGATTTGATTTTAGAAGGTCCTGACGAATCGTCACCAGATTGATTGACTACCAGGCGACAAACATGTTGACCACACAATAGAGCGCCCTACCTGAGACATAACCTCAGACATGCGCCTTTGTTTCTTTTAATCAGGTTGGGAGACCTATTGATTAAAATTGTTTTCGTTGGTACTTCCAAACCTGTTTTAAACTTCCTTCAGGTTACACACCTCCACTCACTCATCTACACTGGTTAGGCCCCTCACCCACACAGCACCAAACGGCAATTTGGAATAAAAGATCTCCGCCAAAGAGCCCCTCATAGGGAGCCCGTCAGGTATTGCAGCGCCGACCTGACGAGGAGCAGCCCTATGATGAAGCATGACACCCAGCCGGGTGTGTGAGGGCCCCAAATTCCAAGAGGAGGAATCCCCGTCCTCCTACTTCTCATGACCACGCAAAACTGGTTCCCCTAGTTTTCCCTTGTCTCGTAATTAGGAACAGCATACTTTCTGTATCTTCATCTAATAAAATGTACATCCGAGCACACAGTACCTGGTGTGCTTTAAAAACATTTTTTTTTCCAGTTGCAATGAAACCTGCCCCAACTTGTATACAAAGCACGGAGCCCCCTAGGGCAGCTGCAATCATGCCACAGGCGAGCTGTGTGAATCACATCATCCTTAGATAATGTCCAGGGGGTGGCTGTTGCTGCAGAAGGAGAAGATTCCCATAACCTGTTTCTGCAGCTGGGAGGCCACGGTGGGGGAGGGAGATGCCTCCGAGACCCGCCCGAGCCCTTAGACTTTCCGTACTAATAACGTCACTGACGAGCAGGCCTTTCCCATGTGTGACAACGAATCAAGGAAGACCGTCACCCACGCACTCATTACCATCAGACTGGACTACGGAAACGCCATCTACGCCGGGATCAACAAGTCTCTGCTCCGCAAACTCTACACCATACAGAACACCGCAGCCAGACTCGTCCTCGGCATCCCTCGACAGGAGTGCATCACCCAACACCTGCGGAACCTCCACTGGCTCCTCATAAAAAAGAGAATCACCTTCAAGATACTCACCCACGCCTACAAATGACTTCACAACACCGGACCCCGATACCTCAACGAGAGCATCTCCTTCCACACACCCAAGCGAAACCTCCGATCCGCCGACCTCGCCCTCGCCGAAATCCCGCGAATCCGCAGAGCCAGAACAGGGGGAAGGGCTTTCTCTTACATCGCAGTCAGGACCTGGAACGAGCTCCCGATCGACATCAGACGCGCCCCCCTCCCTGAACAGCTTCAGGAAGCCACTCAAGACCTGGCTCTTCGACTGAATGGAGCTGCTTACCCTCCCTCCCCCCACCCCCTCAGCGCCTTGAGACCCTCACGGGTGAGTAGTGCGCTTACAACTCCCCTGATTGATTTATTGATTAATTGACAACTAAGCAATTCATGGAACGCCAGGAGGCAGCGCTTTGCGTTATGGGACTTGTAGTTTTGTTGCCCAGGGCTATTAAACCCATCACAAGTGTTTGTTTACAAACAAGGACTGCTGGCTTGTAACTCATAACCAGCTTTGATTGAAGTGAGTGGCCAGTGCCCCCTGAGGGCAGCTGGTAGGCGCAGGCCAGGTTACCAGATCCCTGCATGTCACCAGGACTCCGCGTTTCACAGGCTGGCCTTGTCATTTACACAATCTTGGGTTCATAGCTTGCGGGAGCGTCTCCCCTGCCCCCCCAGTACTTTAAAATTGCTGACTTGTAATCTGAATTTTAACATCTCAAGTGTACATTTACAAACCCTGGCATCCAAACCCTGGCCACAAAGCCCGGCCTGGCCGGAGGTGTCTAGATGGGAATGGAGCCTCTTGACAGCCACGATATACTCCAAGTCTGATCCCAGGTGCTTAAGTCAACGAAGGCAGCTCCCAGAATGCATCGGTGTAAGACGGCTCTAGATGCCAGCATGGCACAGGGTCAGTGGAAGGTTTAAATGCTGCAGCGCCGCCAGGTGTTACTCTGAACCCACAACCATCCCACGGCTTTTCAGCCAATACTGGTTAAACGCTGGACTTGCAGTTTATGTCCACCGTAGGCAAAACCTACAAATGACGGCATGCAAAGGGCTGTTGACCAAAAGGCATGTTGTAGGTCTGTCACATGACATGAAGACCCCGGCCAGCCAAGATGTGGGGTCAAGGAGGCGCCGGTAGGTATTTAGGGAAAGTTTGTTTTCTGTGTGATGGCCACGTGCTAGACGCCGTCAGGGGAGAGAGAGAGAAAGGGGGCTTTATTCGCAATGTGTGTGTGGCTGTAGTGAACTCGAGCCTGTGTGTTTGTAGGCACCTGGCACTGACTTTTCGGCTGAGCTCAGCCTCTACTCGCTCTGCACTAGTGTTATACTGAATATTAACTATTTATAGGGACCCCACCCAGGTGTGATGTTGTGTACTCAGTTTGGAATGACCTGAACGGGAACCATGCTCACCTCTTCTTTTGGAGAGACCCTGCACTGGTGTTACATTGTGTTGTGTTTGTGGTGATCACTGTTGTTACATTGTGCTCGGTTTGTGGTGACCCTGCACTGGTATTACACTGTTCTCTGTTTGAGGTGGGCTGCACTAGTGTTATGTTGCACTCCTTTTGTAGTGCCTCTGCACCGGTGTAACATTGTGCTCTTTTTGTAATGACCCTGCACTAGTGTTGCATTATGCTCTTTTTGTAACGCCCCTCCACTGTTAGGTTGTGCTCGTTTTGTAGCAACAGTGTACTGGTGTTACATTGTGGTGATGCTGCACTGGTGTAACATTGTGCTCTGTTTTCACTGACCCTGCACTAGTGTTACATTATGCTCTTTTTGTTGTGCCTTTAGACCGGTGTAACACAGTGCTCTTTGGTTACCCTGCACTGGTGCCACATTGTGCATTTTTTGTAGTGACCCCACATTGGTGTTATATTGTGCTTTTTTTGTAGTGCCCCTGCACTGGTGTTATGTTGTGCTCATTTTGTAGTAGCAGTGTACTGGTGTTACATTGTGCTGTGTTTGTGGTGATGCTGCACTGGTGTTACATTGTACACTGTTTGCACTGACTGTGCACTGTTGTTACATTGTGCGCTGGTTGCACTGACCCTGCACTGTTGTTTCACTGTGCGCTGGTGGCACTGACCCTGCACAGTTGTTTCATTGTGCGCTGGTGGCACTGACCCTGCACTGTTGTTTCATTGCACGCTGGTTGCCCTGACTCTGCACTGTTGTTTCATTGTGCGCTGGTTGCACTGACCCTGCACTGTTGTTTCACTGTGCGCTGGTTGCACTGACCCTGCACTGTTGTTTCACTGTGCGCTGGTTGCACTGACCCTGCACTGTTGTTTCACTGTGCGCTGGTGGCACTGACCCTGCACTGTTGTTTCACTGTGCGTTGGTTGCACTGACCCTGCACTGTTGTTACATTGTGCGCTGGTTGCAATGACCCTGCGCTGTTGTTTCACTGTGCGTTGGTTGTGGTGACCCTGCACTGTTGTTTCACTGTGCGCTGGTGGCACTGACCCTGCACTGTTGTTTTACTGTGCGCTGGTTGCACTGACCCTGTACTGTTGTTACATTGTGCACTGGTTGCACTGACCCTGCGCTGTTGTTTCACTGTGCGTTGGTTGAGGTGACCCTGCGCTGTTGTTTCACTGTGCGCTGGTGGCACTGACCCTAAGCTATTGTTTCACTGTGCGCTGATTGCACTGACCTTGCGCTGTTGTTTCACTGTGCGCTGGTGGCACTGACCCTGCGCTGTTGTTACACTGTGCGCTGGTGGCACTGACCCTGTACTGTTGTTTCACTGTGCGCTGGTGGCACTGACTCTGCACTGTTGTTTCACTGTGCGCTGGTGGCACTGACCCTGCACTGTTGTTTCACTGTGCGTTGGTGGCACTGACCCTGCACTGTTGTTTCACTGTGCGCTGGTTGCACTGACCCTGCACTGTTGTTTCACTGTGCGTTGGTGGCACTGACCCTGCACTGTTGTTTCACTGTGCGCTGGTTGCACTGACCCTGCGCTGTTGTTTCACTGTGCGTTGGTTGAGGTGACCCTGCGCTGTTGTTTCACTGTGCGCTGGTGGCACTGACCCTACGCTGTTGTTTCACTGTGCGCTGATTGCACTGACCTTGCGCTGTTGTTTCACTGTGCGCTGGTGGCACTGACCCTGCGCTGTTGTTACACTGTGCGCTGGTGGCACTGACCCTGCACTGTTGTTTCACTGTGCGCTGGTGGCACTGACCCTGCACTGTTGTTTCACTGTGCGTTGGTGGCACTGACCCTGCACTGTTGTTTCACTGTGCGCTGGTGGCACTGACCCTGCGCTGTTGTTTCACTGTGCATTGGTTGTGGTGACCCTGCACTGTTGTTTCACTGTGCGCTGGTTGCACTGACCCTGCACTGTTGTTTCACAGTGCGCTGGTTGCACTGACCCTGCACTGTTGTTTCATTGTGCTCTGGTTGAGGTGACCCTGCACTGGTTTTACATTGCACCTTGTTTGCACTGACCCTGCTCTGGTGTTAAATTGTGCTCAGTTTGTAGTATCTGATCTCTCTTTGTGTATTCACTTCAGCGATGTTGCAGTGAGCTCTTTGCATAGAGTATGCACACTGTGCTTAATTTTCAGTGAACATGTGCTAACATTCCATTTAATACTGAGAGTGCACCATTGTTCATTCTCAGATCTTTTTGAAAAGTGACTCTGCTGTGGTGTTATGCTCAGCTATTTTTAATGACCCTGTGCTGATATTGTAGTGCCATATTTGTACAGTGAATATGTTTCGATGTTGCACTGCAATTTGTTTGCCGTGAAGGTGCACTGGTGTTGCATTTAACTCTGTTTATAGTGATTGTGCCTTTTAGTTACAATAGGTTGTGTTTATTCTAACCCTGAGCTGCAGTTACTCAGCTCTTGCTTGTAGTGACATTGCACTGGTGCTACACCGAGCTCTGTTTGTAGTGATGCTGCACTGGTGTTGCACTGAAGTCTATCTGTTTGTAGTGCCCCTCTGCAGAAGTGACCCTGAGCGCTGTGTTTAGTTATCATGCACCATTGTTAGAATGGGCCCTTACCAGGAGGCCACTGCACCGTGCACTGCCCATTGCCCCTGCCAGTGCTGCAAATGAAAGTAAGAGCACAACTACTAACCATAACACCTACAAGTGTGATAATTTCGACTATTTCAAGCCCTCAAAGCTAAAAGGATGGCTTGGGCGGTAGGCATTAGTCATTCGGTCGAGCCTACAGCGCTTGCGATCAGTGCAACACCACCTCAGCATCAGTGCAGCACCAGTTAGTTTCACTCAGCACCACTTCTACATCACTCAGCAGCACCACCGCATCACCTGAGCATCACTCCGCAGCACCTGAGAACCACCCCAGCACCATCTCAGCCCCAGCGCAGCACCACCTCAGCACCATTGCAGCATCACCTCAGCACCAGCGCAGCACCATCTCAGCACCACATCTGCACCACTGTCGCACCACCTCACTACCAGCACTGTTCATGGTCCCCCCCCATAACAAAACAAAGCTACAACAATTTCCAGCATTGCAAGATCAAAAAAAACTAGAAGACATTTTTTATGTTAATTCTTTTTTTAATAGGGTCATTCAGTTCTACATAATATCTACTTGGTCATATATATAACATAACAAAAATGCTTACAACACTTTTTATTATAACTTTTCAACACTGCTCTACACCATAGCTTAAAGACATTGGCAAAGCAAATAGCTCTGTCTAAACACTTGTATGGTCCCAAACGGGAAACAACCTTTAGAACGCATGCATTACATCGCATGCCATTAGATTGCGGTTTTTACAACGAAAGTCGTTACAACGACTTGCACTGGAGGGCGCTATAGGACAAGGAGTAGTTTAAATTACTATCCTACACCTTCCATACTGTACGTAGGCTGGAGTTGGAATAGTAAATTAAACTACTCCTAAGTCCAGCGCCCTCCAACGCAAGTCGTTGTAACGACTTGCGTTGTTAAAACCGCGATCTAATGGCATGCGATGTAATGCATGCGTGGTTTCGTCATACATCCTCCCAAACGCGAGACCTATTGGCTATGCCAATGCTTGTCTTTTAAGGAAAACGGGTTGCACTTAAAAAAATAAAAAAGACTGCTTTATTTAAAAGCAATCACAGACAGGGTGGTCTGCTGACCTCAGCAGGCCACCATTCCTGTGATGGCATCATTCCTGTGATGGCATCATTCCTGTGATGGCATCATTCCTGTGATGGCACCATTCCTGTGATGGCATCATTCCTAATGGGTCACAAATCGCGACCTACCTCATTCATATTTGTGAGGGAGGTCGATTTGCAAACTACTAGGATTTGCTAAATGTAACTCAATGAGTTTTAGAAATTAGGAATAGTGATTTTTTATTTATATAAATTTTTATATAATTTTATATAATAGTGACTATTTGCAGAAAATCGCAATGAGGTAAACGCTATTCCTAGTACTGGTACATGTGGCCCTAAGTTTCTCAGTGAACGGTCTGAAGATCGGTCTCTGCAGCGTATCTTGTGGTATGTTCTAAAATATGTCACAAGAAAAGTTCTGGAAGGACATCACGACCTCTAGCAACGCAGTTTGCAACACAACTTCCTTTTCAGAGAGGTAGTTGATCTTACCCAACATGTCACATGGTCTCTAGGTGTGCTGGTGCGCCTCAGGCCTCCTCTGGGTATTCTGTCCAGTCTCACCTCTCCATGCTCTCTAACCAGCAGTGATTAGAACATTTTGGCCACAAAAAACACAAAATCAGAACAATCCGACTTTCCTCCAGGCGGCTAATGCACAGACTTTCCCTGCACAATCTGTTTTCCAGTTCCTCCTCTCAGGAGGGCCAACCACATCTTAGAGTTGGCCATGCATTTGTGCCTTGAAGGCTTCCAGAGCATCAACACTGCCCTTAGACTTCAGTACCTTGGAGCACCTTGAGTCCATTTTTTGCTGCTTTTTCCTCCGATCTTGGAGGGCAGATCTGAGTAAAGTGTGTTTCAGCATTTGTCAGTTACTTTTCAGTTCCTTTTGTAATTTTAGTTTACAGTCTAGTTGGTGTGGGCTACTGACCCCTGGGGTCACTACGCCCCCTACATGACCACATACTGTGGGAAGTGGGCATAACCCTGTCCCAGAGTTCCTAAGTTTGCCATCACAAAGATGGCAGACTCTGAAATTTTGTATCCACAGCAGGTAGCCCACCTTAGAGGTGGAACTAGCCTGAAGGTGAACATGCCTCTTTGACTACTAATTTTATCACCTGTGTAGACGCCAAATGGGCCCTGGATGGGATGGGGAAGGGGTCGGCATCCTCTCCTGTGAGGTAAGCCAGATTTGCATACCAAAGGCTGTGGGCTTTTTGAAGCATGCCAAGGCAGGAAGCTCTTTTGAGGTCATCCTGTGGGAGGGGTTGTTAAAACCCTCTGCCCAAGCAGGCTTTGGTCCTCACCTCCTGAGAGCGAGGGTCCTCACCCCTGCGGGGTCAGAATCTCATCTGTGGTGGTAGGCTGGCTAGGACCAGTCAGTTAGCACACTTCTATTTGGTAGATTTTCAAGGGGCACCTCTAGGGTGTCCTCTGGGAAAATGTTTTTAAAAATCCATCACTGGAATCAGTGTGGGCTTATTAATACGAGATGTCTGATACCAAACATCTTTGGGTTTTTTGACGCCATCATGTAGCTGTGGAACTCGTTTTTGACCATTACCCAGCACATGTACTTAAAATGGTTTCCCTGATCACTTGTACTGGCAGCAATTGAACTGACCAGCACAGGGACATATCTGCTCATGCAGTATGGTGCACCCTGCCTTAGGGCTGTAAGGCCTGCTGTAGCGGTGACTTACCTATGCTTCATGCAGTGTCTTGGGGCAGGGCACACAGGGATGTGTCATGTTGTGTTTTCACTTTTGTCTGCACCAAGACATGCAGCCTGCAATGGCAGTCTGCCTGAGCTTGATAATGGATTCCTTAGGGTGGCACAATTCATGCAGCAGCCCTTAGGGACCTTCTTTAGTACCCCATGCCCTAGGTACCAGGGGTACCATTTACTGGGAACTTACAGGGGGTGCTAAAGGTATTTAATTATGGTACAATTGCACAGTTTTAGGGAAAGAGATCTGGCACTGGCTTCCTGGTTAGCAGGAACCCAGTGCACTTCCAGTTGAAATTGCATCAATTACCAGGCAAAACGTGGGGGTGACCATGTCAAAAAAGGGCACTTTCCTACAATGTGTATATCTAAATATAGATATATATATATACATACATATGCACACATACAAACATTTTAAACAAATATACATGTGTGTGCGCATAAATATATGTATGTATATGACATATGCAAGTGACCCGACTAGTTTTATTATGTGCACCCCCTTAAAATTCACTTTTAAAGACTTCACTAAGCCCTCTACACTCACACTTTGCACGCATCATTTGTGTATCCAAAGGAGCAGATCGCACACTGCGTACACTTTGAGCGCGCCATCCAAGAGTGACTGAATACAGAGGAGCACGTTCTACCGCACCTCGCGTGCATTCCTTGTGTACAGCAGACCGCTCATGCCCAATGTAAGCTTCACGCTCTGCGAACCTTATTTAACGCAGCTCATCTTGTCGCTTTAATTTGCTGCTCTCTCAGGTATTCTCGGGATTTTGAGACCCATCTTAAAGCGAAGTACAAGCCCAAATTCAGCCCAACGCAGACCAGTATCTGCTCAAAACAAGCCCAAATGTGCAACTCTCAAATGATGAGATAAGTCTTCAGAAAACATTTTGGTTTCGGAGGGGGGACACAAAACAGGAATGTGCGTTTAACTCTTAGAGCCCTGGATACAATAATAATGCAAAGTGTTACTCATGTTTATTTAATGTGCAGGTTCACTCTTTATGCTCAGGGTCTTTGTGTGTATGTAGAGTTACTGAAATAGCACAAAGCTAGCTGAGGATCTAAGAACATTGTACAAACTCAAGCATTAGCAGGTATTGGTGAGTCTCCTTGTCATGCAGACATCAAGCACTAGTCATGTGGTCTCTTCAGAAAATGAGGAATTCGATTATTTTCAAAGTAGAAATGCAGTGCTGAGTCATAGCAGGTCTAGTGAACCCTTCCTCGCTGTGAAAGAGGGGGCGAAGCGGCACCGCCGATGAGGAGAGAAATCTAGCCCCTAGAAGAGAGCGCTGCATGCTCTGCGGCCTCATCTGCCGCTGCCCATTGAACAGTGCTGTGAGGAAGGAAGAAGGATGGCTGGTGCGGCGCGGCAGCCGTAGTCCACCCAGGTACCTGATGCTGTGAAGGGGGAGAAATCTGCAAGGCAGGGAGAAGCAGTGAGTGACCCCCGTACCTCACTCCTAATCCACAATGCGCCTGCCAGCATCGTCCTGGGAGGAAAATAAATGAAAAGGGGAGCACCTGCCATCATGGTTTCCATATAAAATGACAAGAAGCACTAGTGACGATCTGAAGAGCCAGTGACCACCTGCTCACCTGGTTTACATCCTGATTCCCGGTAGCGAGAGCATGTTCTGACCAGGACACATCCACCCCTGCCATTGCATGAGTGACTAGGTAGCGGTTCCGAGGTGGTCTTGCGGCTGTCCAGATGCAGACACAGGCAGTCCTCAGCCAACTCAGCCAACGGGCGGCCCCAAGCCTTTGAGAGGAACTTGACTTTGCCCCACCAATGGATTCCAGGAGGTAGCCAGACCATGTAATGGAGACTTCAACAGGTCACAGCATGCCAGACTGTCTTCAGTGGATTGAGTAACACTATTGTCAAGCGTTCACAATGGACTCCAACGGAGCTCCTGATGCACAAGGTTTGAACTGTAAATCACCAACAGCATCACAGCAAGAGCACGCTGGAATGATCAATATCACATAGGTGGACTGTCACCCAACTGACGTGATGCCGAGGGATCCTGACTTCATCAGCACTGTGTTTGTGTCCAGAGCTACCTGGTTAAATCATGGATGCATGCCGAGATGCCCGGGTGCTCCCAGCTGCACCTGTCCACCGCTGTCCTTGAAGCTGTGAGACTTAAGTTGTTTTTTAGTTGTTTTTCATTCCTTCCCACAGGTTGTACTTTGTTTTTGTTTTAAAATTTTTTGGGAAGAATGTTTCCTGCTGGACAGTATAGTGTTTTACCAGCCTCTCCCACGAGGGCTGGCCCATACACCCATCCAACTCAGGCGTCACCAGT
Organism: Calotriton arnoldi; assembly: GCA_963921515.1. Taxonomy (NCBI): domain Eukaryota; kingdom Metazoa; phylum Chordata; class Amphibia; order Caudata; family Salamandridae; genus Calotriton; species Calotriton arnoldi. The sequence goes on along the minus strand of CAWUFW010004692.1, from coordinate 683,734 downwards.
CAGATGACCCTGCCAATAAAAGGGCCCGAGTGCACGTGCTCGTGGCCAGTTACTGGTACCCTATACTGTGTGTCTGTGTTATTTCCAAAGTATGTGGGCCTAGGGCCCACGACTTTACAGGCAGGTATGTAGTGGGGCTGCCTGCAGTGCACAGGCCACTACAAGACACTCAGAGAGATGAAGGCAGCATGCCTTTTTAGCGTAATCATTAGGTCGAGCCTAAGGGCAGCGCGCATGCGCTGCTCGCTCTGCGAGGCATGCTGTAGTAGAGTATGCACTGGAAGCCCTGCCCTTTTTAGGTCTCGCCCTGAAAGCCAGCGCTTTAGCGCTGGCTCTGGGCAAGACGTTTTGTAGTGTGGGCTTGCAGAAATGCGACCACAGCTTTTTGGCTGGCATCGAGTGTGCGGTTACGCGCACAATGACGAGCAGAGGCGCCATATTGCTTTCCTCTCTCCTCATGGTGCGCGCACATCGCACACCATTTGTCAGCCTGCTTTCACTTTTGCCTTGTAGCCGTGCACGTGCACAGCTGCTGCTCGCACTCCCTCCTCCCTTCTCCCCCTCCCTTCTCGCCCAGCCCTTCTTGTCACCTCGGCTTGCACTCACCCCTCCTTTCTCCCCTTTCGGCCGCTTTGATGTTCTCAGTGAGCCGCGCGGCCAATGCTTGTTAAGGCATGGTTCGAGCCTACACGGAGGCTCGAAACCTGAATCCTAGCACCAAAGTCGGACGCTCTACTCTTATGCATATCCTGTCAGGATAAGGAGCGGCATTTTTCTTGGCCTTTTATCTACATTTCCCGATCCCAAGGCACCCTCCCAGCACACCCACCCTAAACCTTTTCCTCCCATTTGTTCCTTATTGAGACAATGCACACTGCCATGGTTCTGCGCTATTTTCATTGCAGCTGTGCAGTGTTTCGAAAAGTGAGCTTTTCGATTAACAACAATAGAACTAATAGCTTTCATCCTCTTGGGGCAACAGCCTTTTTGTGTTTATTCATTAAAGTTTACATGAGATTACGGAAAGATTAAAACACGCACCAGAAAGAAGAGAAGGAAAACAGCAGGCGTGATGAAGAGATAGTCTTTAGGATAAAAAGGGTGCCAGAGCCACCTAGAGTCAGATAGAGCACAAGGCACAGCGGCACAGTTACCAAAGCCAAGCTCTCCTCGTTGGTAAACCTGGACAATTTGATCTTTGATGTAGCCAGCTTCAGACTGCCCTGAAAAATTCTGCAGCTGCTGTTTCATGTTTTTCTCCAGCACTACCGAGGACGGGAAATTTCTATCCGCCCATTGCGCAATTGGAGCAAGGTGGGGTGCCAGTAACCGTGGCTCTATGGCCACGGCACATTATTAGGTAGAGACAGGCACTCAAAAATCAGCATTTACCGAGTGTGGATGACTGCGCCACACATATTTGTAAAGTGCCCATTAACAAGCATGAGGGCACTTGAAAAAACTTCTCAATAATTTACACGATATCTCAACCAGCGTTATTATTTAAATTAGTTTAGTTGGCCAGTTTGTGGTGTTAGACAAGCAAAAGGCTTTTTTTTTTTTTTTAGAAGGGTGTGGGATCACTATCTTATTAAAAGGCTTGTATTGTGCTGCACATCAACTAAGTCACTTCAAAGTACTGGAACAGAAAGAAAACAATCATTTGCAATGCAATAAGTCTTGCATTTGCGAGAGTTTGAGCTATTGGCATTGTAAATGACAATGGCTTTTATTTGTGTTGGTTTTTAAAACAGATAAATAAAAGGCATTGTCATTTACAATGCCAATAGCTTAAGCTCTCGCAAATGCGAGACCTATTGCATTGCAAATGCTTGTGTTTTTGGTTGGGGAGAGGAGTTGGCCTAAGGGCTAGGGCGGTCGACCTCGAATCTGGGGAACTGGGTTCAAGTCTGGGCAATGACGCTGAACATCCTGTGATTCTGGGCAAATCACTTAATCTCCCCTGCCTAACAAAACAAGCATTTGCAATGCAATAGGTCTCGCATTTATGCGAGTTTGAGCTATTGACATTGCAAATGACAATCCCTTTTATTTTTGTTTTCGTTTCTAAAACAAATAAAGGCATTGTCATTTGCAATGTCAATAGCTTAAACTCGCATAAATGCGAGACCTATTGCATTGCAAATGCTTGTTTTTAATTGGGCTTGTGTCATTGTCCTTTGTAAACGCTGGCTTCCGATTCATTATTATGCTTGCTAGTCCCTCCTTGTCTGCATATGTTACCTCCCATAAAAGACTGGACCTTTTACATGTCTTGTTACACGGTCTGCTTTATTCTAGTGGGTGAGCACTATTTTGTTTATTGACAGTGATCCGGATGGCCTGCTCCGTGCACTTCCCCCTTGCATCGACGTTTTAAAAAAAAGGAGGAATTTACCCGATCCTGGCATTTGCATGTCTTTCATTTTTGCTCCTCAGACGCCGATGGCGCCTGCTTCCTGCACTTCCCCCTCCCATCCCTATGTTTTTTGTACAGCCGGAATTCACCCGATCCTGTAACTATATTTATATTTTTTATTATATTTAAATGTAATTGATATCGTCCCCATGTGTTTTGTAGAGCCAACGCAGAGACTTGAACCCGGATCCCGAGGCACAAAGTCTGCAGCTCGTCTTGTTTCTTACTGCTATGCTGAAACATTTTTTTTTATTCACACTGAGATTTGTAACATTACTCATAAATATGAAAATAGAAGGTGTTTTCAGAGAAAAGGAAATTGTTGAACAAACCGGCACATTTGTTAAGCCGAACTACAAAGGAAAAAATACAGAAACGCCGAAGTGTCAGTCTTTCAATTACTTGGGCACATTTTTCAGAAAAGTTACAAAAGTCTTCGGAGGTTTCATTAATGCGGCACCATAACCAAACTTTACAATTACGTTCGAGCTTACAAATCTTGGAATTTTTAAAAACATGTTACTTAGGATTTAATGTCACTTCCTGGTTGAACGAATAAGGTAACTTTCAACTGGAAGTAGGTTTTTTCAGTAGTGAAACCACACGGTATTTCGGTTTCATTTTAACATCTATTGCATGCTGGGAGCTGTAGTCTTGGTTTACTTCAATTATACTAAGATGATTGAAGTACCAGATCACAACTGTCTAAATGAAATGCTGTAGACAGAACATACTGCTCCTAGGGAGACCGTGACAATTATACATTAAAACCCAAAAATATTTCTCAAAAAGGTCAGCAGCTCCGTAAGCTACGCCACATCGCTAGCTTGAAAAGCAAACTTGTTTTTCTACTCATCGAGAGCCCGGCAGCTCACAAGATGATCCTACGCCGGGCCCTCCTTTATTTAGTGTTCAAAGCTTTCAATTGAAAATGGTGATTGTGGTGTTTGTTGCACGTTATCTCACGCGTGTCCCGGCCTGCAGACACTTTCCTTCAGCCTCTCCCAGGCTCCTTGAAGTTATCACTGAGTCTCAGCCACGCCCTCTCTGCTGGCTAATTCCTGTTGCCGACCAGCAGTGCTTTGTACATACTGTCACAGGGGTCCCAGAATGTTCCCCGACTAGACCCTAGAAGGCCGCTTTGCGTATGTTACATTTTATAAGTGGATTTCTTCATGTGAGCCCTGTGATGCCTGTCCAGCCTGGGGCCCGTCTAGCATGCGTGACAGACTGATGTCGCCGCAGAACAAGCTGGTCGTTCCTGAGGCGAGTACCAAGTGAGCAGTAAGGCAAACGCCTTACTCACAATTCATTTGAATTAAGTTTGACTTTTGGTTAACAGGCTTCTCCTTATGTAAATGTTAAGCTGCTTTGACATATATGTTCAGTTATTGCTCGGTTCTGAGTATTTCTTGTTGAGTGTTCTGCGCCTACATGCACTGGTACACAGCATTCCTGTCCTGGCTGTCAAAGCACAGACTACAGCTAGTTAATTTTAACCCATCTAGCGCCTCTTGAATTTATATTAAAACGGTATCACAGTTTTTGTACTTTATTGAGAAGGTTAGCACGTAAGTGTCAAGAATTGTAAATTTTGGGGAATTGCAACAATGGTTTAAAAAATATTACACACACGCCTTTTGAATTTGCAAGATTTTACACATTTAAAAATAGTAGTCTTGAAAGTTAATCCGTCATTTAAGATGTGAAGACATAGACAATTAGTCTAGTGTGTTTTTTAAGGTATAGCGGAAATAATTGTCTCTAATCTCACTATCAAAGGACACCGATGGGGTATGCATTCAGACGCAGCTTTCTCTGGTGCTAGCTGCCCTTGTTATAGTTTGTAAAAAAGGCATCCTTGTTTCCAGAGCCTTCCCTCACAGATGGGGCACATTCTTATCTAAGTCATCTCAACTCAAGTCAAGTCAAGAATTACTTTATTGCAATTCACAAAACCATAAAAGTTTGACAGGATAAAACTTTACAGTTTAAATTTTTAAAAACAATCACGATAAAAAGGATAAAAAAAAACAATTCATAAAATTTTACCATTAAAAAGATTCATTAGTGAGAGTAAAACATTTAGTAAGGCATACTGTTCCATAAGTCAGACCAAATTCCAGTGATATAGAAATTAACTAAACCAAAAATTGCATCATTCTTGTTCAGCCTCTAAAGCTCACAGCGCTTTCTAACAGCCATCGACACTTTAATATAGTTAGAAACTGCAGAGCAAATAACAGTGGTGGCCAATGTATACAAATAATTAAATCCATCAATATATGTACAAGGGCGAATCTTTTATAACAATGGGGCTAAAAATGTGCTCCTCGCTTCTTTATATAAAGTGCAGAATAAAGATAAAGTGCATGGTGCTCTGGCTGGCCAAATTAGCATAAGCTTGTCAGCCCAAACTATTGGGCGCGGAAAGGCCACTAAAAAGTGTAAAGTGCATAAGCGAAATCTGGTTAAAAGAAATCTGGCCTGAACATTAGTGGTAAAAGTTAAATAATATTGCTGTAACACGGGAAAGGAACATGGAGGGCCCATCTCCTCTTGTTGCAAATAGCGCATGGCAGCCTTCGAGTGATTTGCCTCTTTAATAATAACTTTTGCGTTTGTGGGAATGCTTTCTGGATTATGATAAAAGTGCCCCAATCCTATCTCTAAAAATGTATCTCTCACAAATCGGATCCAAGGAATCGTTAGGGCACTATCCAGGTTAATACAATCTTTAATTACTTCCCTCGAGAACCATAGTTCATCGGTCTGCCAAATGTTTGCCCAAAGAAGCAAAGGGGCACTATCTATGTGGGAGTGAGACTCTCTAGAAGCCCACCAGTGCAGGGGTTCGCCCATCTGCGTACTCAAGTCCTTGGACTAACAAATAGAGATTGGCACGGAAGCTGTAATATCAAAGAAAATAGATTTATTAACCTCACATGAGGGAGACTACGTCAATACAGTACCCGCATGAGCCACTGTAGGAGGTAGTTCAAGGAGTACAGAAACTAGGGGCCTTATATATACATTTGTTGCATAGTCAGCATGGAGACTCAAAGGGGAGGTACTGGCACATACAAGAATAGTTATTGACTAACATGGGTATACAAAAATTGCTTGCTCAACAAAGTGGGAGGGGAGACATTTCTGCTTACATCAGTTAAAACAGCCTGACAGTTCTATTCTAAAACAGGTGTATTCTAGCAGCTACAGGCCTTTCTGATCATACATTGCTCTGGCTCAGTGATGAAGGAGTTAACTGTAACTGATGACTCAAGCAGAATAGAAAAGCAGGCAACAGTAAAGAGACAAGAAGCACATGGCCAGCACATGGCTAACTAAAATGGCTGCCATAACCAAAATGGCTTCAGCTCATGCTAACAGCGATTTCTGCTAGTTTCCACAGATGACCCTTTTAGCATTAGCTGAAGACATCTCTATGATCTAGAAGGAATATAGAAAATATCTTACACATCTATTCTTATCATATTGCTAACTTCTTGGTCTAATACATATTGGGCGTTCACATTCTTAACGTTGCGCTTGGTAGGTATACAAGTAGAGACACAAAGGGAACAAAGCATCGGGCCACATTGTATGCATAGACAATATGACCATAGGATCGCAAAGAATATACATAGAATTGTCAACAGTTTCCAGCCCCAAGTAACAAACAATGTCCCTAACCAGCCAATTAAAGTCTAAGTTCCTATATCGGGATGAATTTCAGTGGTTGTTTTGTAGTGTAGCTCCTATTTCCCTATTAGGCTCTGCGCATTGGAATAATATATCCTATAGGTTTGACATAGGACTAAGGTCAATATGTCCCTATCGAGTATATTAAACTTAATTACTTGTGCCAGCTAGCTCAGAGGCCACTAGAAACTCCTTGACAACAAGAAGGGAGTAGTTTCTGGCAGCCGCAAAACATGACCACTTTATTTCCCTTTACAATCAGAACGTGTCCCAGAGTCGTGGAAACAATAGATAACTATTTCACTCAGCTCAATGGTGCATGCTTAGTTTTCTCCAAGTTACACAGAAAGAAATAGACGGGCGTTTTCAATAAAGGATTTATTGAACAGTCTTGTTTCTGGTGTAAGTAAAATGTGCTGTTACGATCACAAGACAGTATGCGAGATAAATAATGTACAGTGTGAGCAGTAAAAATAAATAATACTGCGAGAGCATTATCTTTTAGTACATATGCTGTTACATAAATAACACAGACTAAAAATGCGAGTACTCATACGATGCGTTGCTAAGCTAGTTCTACCCCAATGTGCCTAACCTAACTTAGGTATAGGGAGAGGTATGAAGTAGGTGAAGTATTCCTTACTATGGTATACTAAGAGTATGTTAAGCCTAGTATGCCAAGAGTCCCTCTAGGTTCTAGTCTGCTCCATACCTGAAGAATGAGAGAGGTTGGAATCTCTTTGCCAGACTCGAACTCCAACACCCCGCAAGGGAAGTCAGATCACTGGAAGCTGGATTCTCTGCGTGCAGGGATGACAGCGTCTTCTCAGTGCGTCAGGCCGGGATACGGGCTCCTCTGAAGTCGAGGTCTCCTCTAGTTTACAAGGGCTAGGGAAGGTATATTTATACCTGAGAGTACCTAGGAATGTTTAGTATTGACGTGAGTCGGACAGCGAAAGACGTCATGGATGAACCCCTAAGGAATAACGGTTCATACATAATATATGAGTCCTTGAAGAAATCAATAGTCCTGGACTAGGGAAACTCCCGCAGCCTAAGGGTCTGTTCTTCAAGAACTCGTTGTGACGTTAGGGTGGACGGATGTCAGAGACCATGCCTGTATTTGGAGTGCACAGTTTAATGCCTAAATAAGGGCTGGGATTTTATGCCTATATAAGGGCATGGCGAATTGTGCCTATATAAGGACATGATACTGGAAAGCCCGTTTATGGACACCCTAAGAGGAATACAACACCCACTCCATCTTCGTGTATACGATAATACTAAAATGCTAAACATTTAAAATGCTAAACATAAAAAATGGAGCAACGCATATATAAAAAATATTTCTTAAAAATATTCAAAAACATAATATAAAATGCAAAAGGTACTGTACATTTGAAGCAAATGTTTTTCATTTCAGGCATATAATTTTCAAAATAGATGTAATTGGAATGAAATAAGCATTAATATTTACATGTGACAAAAAATGATCGATAAGTTGTTCAAAAATCAGTCATTTCATGTCATGAAAATCAATGAACTGTTTGTAGACACACAAGATGACTAAATGTCTGTGGAAGGACCGCCAAGTCTGTACTATAAGGCTAGTTCTACTGTAAGCAGATCGAAGTGCCATTTTCGTTCGAAAAAATGGGAAAAAAAGTTCAATTTTGGTAGAGTTCCAAGCTTGTTTTTGAAAAATGAAGGCCAAATTGTTACTGCATCTCTGGAACACTGTATGCTGAATCAGAGTCAGTTTACGGGTCTGGTGTAAACATGAGATCATCTATTTCTATAGACAAAACATCGTCCACTGTAGTTGGTGTGAGTTGGAACACCTCGTGAAGTAGATTAATTGCACAGAGATGGGAAGCATTGCTTTCAGCATTGGTCGCAGCAGCAATGTTCGCGTCCGTTGTTACCTGTGTGCCTGTAGTTCTTTCTCGTACCTCAGCAGCAGCCGGAAGCGTCTGTGAGATCTCAATGAATGCTGACATCAGGATAGGAAGCCTCTGGGGACAACACATAGCATGGGCCGTTATCTGGTCCAGCAGAGTATCGACATCCTTTGGCGTATCCGATGGAAATGTTAGACAGGTGTCCAACACGCATTCTACACCGCATAGCAGGCATCGTAGAACAGGTAAGATGCAATCTTGCCAGATTGGTCTGAATGACAGGAACCAAGTTTTATTAAGGTCCCGTAGACGATTTATGCCCAAAAGCTCTACTATTTGCTCACGGCACTTTCGTTCAAGGAGAGCTTTCTCCATTTCGCTCGGAGTGATGTCGGCGAATAGGCTGGCCATAGCGCAATAGCAGGAAGAGAAATAGAATTCCGGCAACAAGTGCTAGAATTAATGGTATGCCACCAAACACCGAATGTGCAAAGTTCGGGATGATTCCGAGTATTGCTTGGAAAGGTGCTAATAGACCGGAGCAGATGCTCTTAAATACATGTACAATTCCAGTTGTATCAGACATGTTGAAGATCTGTGATATCATTTCTACGAAATGTATAGGGCAGTTTGTACGTATTAAAGTCTGTATCTCAGCCGAAGTCCTTGCTATTTGTAGATCATAGGTTTCTTTGGCCGAGGTCAAAGGCACTGTTTGCTGTAAAAGCATGGCTTTCATTCTGCTTAAAGTATCACATCTTATAAAAGAGACGTTCAGCGAAGGCCATAGAGGCGACTCCTGACTGTGTCTATTGGGGCAAACAATACTTGCATACAGCAAGTGACCCTGGAGTTGACCGTTACTAGATATGGGATGCCTGGCAGCATGCCACAGCAACTCTGATCATTCAACATGAGGTAACTCCCATTAGAAAGTTGTCCAAACGTTGGATTAATCACAGCAGCTGGTGTACCCTGCTGATGGCAAGACAAGTTTGCCACAGAACCATTACAAGCCCAGTGTAAGGAAATGTCCTGACATATTAGTGAACCGCTTAGTGCAAGTTTACAGTTTGTACCGCTCAAAAACACTACACGATCCCCACTCCAACATCTAAATGTATACGGTAAATCCCAAGATATCTTAATGTATTCCTTACCCAACCTTTCATATTTGCCTGCTTGCATTTGTCTGAGGCAATATTGAAACTGAAAAGTACTCACAGGTAATGTTATTTTGCCATGAATAAGCCATTCTGTAGCTGGTTTTTCTGCCACTGTGAATGGTAATTTATCCAGTTTTTCAATGCTCAGCACTGTATACCTTGCTCCTCTTTGTGCCAATTCGATCTGTTTATCAGTGAGATTGTATTCTGCAAACAGAGCCGTTGTGTTGATAAACGCCAAGGCACATAGCCAGCTCGCAAAGATTGCAGCGTCCAGCTTAATAACATAATAGAACGTAATTGAGATTGGCCTTGTTGTAACATCGCCAAATCTTGTTCTAGTATGTCGATAGCAGAGGATACAATGCCGTCCAGTGAATAAATTCTGGAGGACAAAGTTGTTAACCCATTGTCGACCACAGAGAGTGTTTTCTCTAAATCAATACGATCAAGTTCACGTATTCGTTCTGCAGCCTCCATCTGTGATACCTTCCATGCTTCATTGTAGGCAGCATAAATGCCGGCATATATGAAACGTTTTTGACGCGGTTTTCTTGGTCCAAGCAAGAAATCCCTAAGGTCTGCGTCTTTTGCAAGTAAGGTTAAGTGTTGTTTCACATCCTGTAGTGTAGACTTATGCAGCCAATCGAGGCATAATTTTCCTACACTGTATGTTGTTACTACCCCCGGATGTTGTCTTTGGACGTATCTTGGGTCTGGCCCATGAATAGTAAAGCCCTGAGTTTTATTCAGGAATCTTTCCTGACAGTTATTCGTGTCTGTGGGCCAGATCAACCATTTTTTCCAATCAGGATTAGATCTGTTGAGTTGTAGTATATTGTCAACTGTCACCACTGCCTGTGTATCATTATTTTTTGCAGGTGCTGGTACAGAAGGTGTGTTCATATCTTTGATCTTGGCTAATCCAAGACAAGATGTTTGTTGGATGGTTTCTTTCAAAAACATTATTTGCTCAGGGATGATGCAGGCTCTAAATAAAGCTTCTATCCCCTGCACTTGCCATTCTTTAGTACCCCACACAGTTTTTGTGTCTATTGTGTCTTTCCAAAAGTCGAAACCCTGTCTAGACAGTTGGGCATTAAATAATTCAGAGTAAATCTGTTTTGTATTTGTTAACATGATTTTCAGTCCTGTCTTGTTTACATTTTTATAGTAAAACATTTCTGGATCAGATGTATTGTAACCTGAAAAATATGGAAATTTACTAGTGAATGTTTTTGAACTACCTTTAGGTGGTGTAGGACAATGTTCCCATTGGTTAAACATAAACACATTTCTTGGATATGCAGTTTTATGCAAATAATGATGACCATAGTGGTTATAACAATACAGTTGTTCATAGTCTGATGAACCCTCTAAATATTCATTTTTAGAAAATGCAGCAGATTTTTCTAGGTCAAACATTATTTCATTGACAGTCTCAAAGTCCAAATCATCAGAATAGGTACTGGACGAGATCAAATCACTTAGTGAAATTTTAAACAAATGTGGAATGTTCAATTGTTCCGTCGGACCGAAGATATCAAAATCTGTTTTGTCCCACACTATACCATCATGTATAGGAACAGCTGTGATGTTCACTGATGACAAGTCTCTTGCTTCACGATGGGAAGATTTATGAGGTTTCAAAAGTACGTTTACGTCCTTTCCTTCAGTGTTCACATGGATGTATCTGCCACTTATAAGCACGCTCACAGTTGTTACCAAAGCTAGCCAGAGCAGGAAAACAAAAAGTCCAGATATAATCCAGAGTTCAATCCATGGAGAAACCAAATAAGTCTTTTTCACAAAATGAAGAAAGTCTTGTACTTGCTGCTTGAATTTGAATGATGCTGGCGTCGTTTCAGGTTCACTCGGATCTTCTGAGAACGTATCAAAGTCAATGAAATAGCCAGAAGCAGTCCTATCAATTGTTGGAATTGCATCAGGATTTGTAGAAATCACTGGAACCAGTTGATCACGTGCTACGTTGGTGTAGACAGGTGTATTTGGACGAACTGTTACTTGGTTGTCAAGAGGGATGAGTTCCATAGCGTTGTTGCTTATTCCTTCATCAGTTGCAGCTGAATTCTCGATGGTTATCAGTCGTTCAGTCTGAACCTCTTGGATAGTAGCGAGAGGAGTGCGTCTGCTACTAGGTCGGAGTCCACGAGGCCTACTATTTAGTATTGGCCACATACTGTGGTTTGATGAGGTCGATGGACACAAATCTTTTCTCCTTTCTTCCAGCAAGGGGCGGCAGTAGTACTGTTCTTGTTCCTTGAACTGCTAGGACAGGTACTGGTTGTCTGTAAGAAGGTCCAAATTCCTTCTTATCCGCAATTTTTTCTCTGACTAGATCCCTAACTTTTGGAATCCAGACAGGCCTTGCTGGGACAGCCGGTTGATCCCCAGTGGTGGTTGGCTGTAGGAATACGTTGCTTTGTTTCGTTCTTAATTTGTTTAAATCCTGTAAAACAGCCAAACGATCTTTGATATCAAAAGGTTTATTTTCCAGCACTGTGCCTACGTGTTCAAGGTCCGGTACCCACATTCTTGTCCCTAATAGGACCTCATATGGAGTGACCCCCCCTAGAGAACTTCTTGGCAGATTATTCAAAGAGCGTTGTACCCCACTAAGGTGTTTGACCCACCCGTCAACCGAACCTAATACTCTAGCTGTTATAGACTGCTTTATGTCTCGGTTTTTCCTTTCCACAACCGAATTTCCCTCAGGATGGAATGGAGAGGAGTACCGCAATGCAACGCCCAGACTGGCCATGGCTTCTTTGTAAGCCAGAGAGCTAAACGCAGGACCCTGGTCAGAATGTAGCGTGCCTATTGCGTATGTGCCGATAAAGACTCGCAAATCTTTTATAACAGTTCGAGCGTCAGCTGAGCGCTGAGGCCATAACCATAGGAACCTAGAGCATGAATCCACTGCAACCATGATATATTTATAGTTACCGTCCCTTTGCAAGGGACCGCAGTGGTCCAGGTAAACACAAGCTAATGGTTTGTCTGAAATTAACAGGGGTGTCTGCGCAGGACATTTCACTGTTGAGACTTTCATCTGTTGGCAAATATCACATTCTAAAACATAGTTTTTAGTTTGTTTCCGAATGCTCAGGCCACCAATATCTTTGCTTGAGTAAAGATACTGTTGCTGAAACACCTGCATGGGCAGAAGCTATCCCTTCGTGTGCTGCTAGGATTAGGCCTAATCTGCGTTCCTTGTTTGGAATTACCCTATCCCCCACTCCAGGGATTCGAGCAAAAGGAACGTTGTTCGCATCAATTACATAAGAGTACTTGAGTGGAAACTTTTTGGTAACGCTGCACTGCTGCCTTTGCTTGAAGCATTGACAGCCAACATTATCTCACCGTCTATTTTTGTTTTGGAGCAGTGATCGCAGCTACGGAAGCCGTTTGCACAGCCCCTTTGCGGCTTCATCAGCCAATGAATTCCCTGCAACGTGAACGCCATCACGTTGATGACTCAGTGTGTGGATCACGTGAGCCTTTGGTAGTTCGTTTTTCAACTGAACTACTTGTTCCCAAAGCATTTTGTGCTTTATTGTGCCACCTTTCGCATCTTTGAAACCATTTTCAAGCCAGTTTTGTATATAGTCATTATACGACTGAACACAGTAAAAGGAATCGCACACTATTAGCGTGGGAATTCTCGATCTGTACTTTCAAGTGCCAGTTTGAATGCTTGTAGTTCAGCTCGCTGAGCTGTACAATCTCCTAGAGACTGCGTTTTTGTGACCATAGGTCTGAAGATGCCATTTCGCATGCGACCTTTAACGATTGCACACGCTGCACTGTAAGCTTGCTTACTCCTATTGCGGGTTGTGCGGATCCGTCAGTGTAAATTATGAATTCGTACTGATCGAGAGGCAGAATTTCAGTAGGCAGGGGACATTCATGTTCATACTGTAGGAATGCTTGTGTTTTTAAATCTGGATCAAAAACATATTCAACATCTGTTGCAGCAAGAGAATTAACCCATTGTATCCATCTTGGATGTAATGCTTTAGCATTGGGAATGCTTGCTTTTGTGACCGCTTCTAAAGCTGGTACCGGGGTGACGACAATAATGCGTTTCCCTTGGGCTAAGGCTCTTTCTTTTGCTACAGCGGTTTGAACTGCTGTTAGAATTCTTTCAGTTGAACTGAAGCACATTTCCGCTTGTGTGTACAAATGGGATTTGTATGCGATTGGTATTTTCTCACCCTCATTAAAAGTTAAGTAGGTGAATCCGCATTGACCCGAAATTATTCGGATCACCAAATTGCGTTGACTTACGCGTGTTTGTAAGTGATTTGTTGCTAACATGTTAACCTGTAGTGAACGCAAGATTTCTGTGTGTTCCTGTGTCCAGTTTCTGATTGAAAAATCAGGTTTGATTAATGCGTAGAGAGGTTTAACCCTTTCTGCGTAATTTAGAATGTATGTTCTTCCAAAATTTAGGAAACCCAGGATGGATTGTAAGTTTTTTTGCGTTTTTGGAGATTGGAGCAGCGCACACTTTTCTAAAAGTTAGCTGCCAAGCTCTTGCCTTCACTTGAAAGCTCATATCCTAGAAATAGGACATTGAGATGGGCAATTCTGTACTTTTTAAAGTTGAACTTGTAGCCCTCAGAGGCGAATCCCAGTATAATGGTGCTCACCCTGTTCAAGTGTTTGTCCAGGTCATCGTCTGTCAGATATATGTCATCGACATAGGACAATGCCTCATTGTCATAAATTTGTAGTAACTCCATTACCCTCGCTGAGAATAAACCGGGACTATTCTTGAACCCTTGTGGGAGTCGACAAAAGTGACGCTGGGTCCCCATTATGGAGAATGCTGTTAAGTACCTGCTTTCAGGTGCTATGTTTTGACAAAAGAAACCATTTGAGATGTCTAATGTTGTTTTATATTTTTTACGCACAATGTTATTCATTAATGCTGTGCTGTGTGCATTTTGCACTGCACAAGTTTTAGAACAAGTGTTTAGGTGTCTGTAGTCCAAAACTAGACGATATGTATTGTCTGGTTTGGAGACAGGAAACAAAGGATTGTTCATTGAGGAGGTGCATGTTTCAATCACCCCTTGGTATTCAAGTTGATCTAAGATCTCCCTGACCTGTTTTTTAGCTTCTTGCTTTATTGGGTACTGCCGTTGTGCAGTTGGTTCATGTTTCAGATGTATTTTATGGTGAGGTGAGTCCTCATCCCATCCTACATGATTTTTATATAATGCTGGGGCCTGGGCCACTGCCCATTTCCTGGCATATGTATATTTTAGGTTTATTGGAATATGGTTGGAGAAGGCAGGCATAATAATGTCCTCGCCATGTGGGCACTCCCTGACAAATTGTGGTGGCCAGTCCTTTTCTGCTAGAAGTATGTCATAGCCCTTTGATAGTCTTTCCCAAAAAGTGCTTTCACCTGTCTAGGTTTGTCTCCCTCCATCCGGAGTGTTATTTCATATAACTTTTGTGGAGTACTAACCCTGGTGTCTACAGTCTCTACTGTGATGTACTCATTCAAGTCCACTATCTCCAGAAGTTCCCTCAGGTTCTGGCGAACTATTGTGACTTCTGCTGCACTGTCCAGCATGGTCTGAGCCCATTCTCCGTTCTTGAGTTGTGTTCTCAGTATTCTCGGCATGTTTTATTTTTAGACCTGCTACTTTCTTTTTGGAGAATTGAGGTTTTACTTTAGTTTTTGGAGCGTGTTTGTCGTCTTTCGATTTCACGCGTTCTTCTCTGTGTTCTGTTCGTCCTCTTCTTTCCGAAGTCTGTGATGAGATCTGAAAGGGACGAGAGGAACGTGTATCAGTATCTTGATACCTATCAGGTTTTCTCAAATTATCCCTATTCCTGAGGTTATACCTCCTTTCAGAGGGCTCCTGTTGAGGAGACCTACCTAGGGATTGAGAACGTTTCTCGTTTGATTTTTGTTTAGTAGACTCCCACTTCTTTTTAGAAGATGTAGGAGTTTGTTTAATTGAGTCCTTCTCAGGACTTTCAGATAGCTTCGGCTTCACTGGTCTTCCACCCAAACTATCTCTGCCTAATTCTGCATAAGATTGTTCTATTATTCTGGGTAGCTCAGTTTGATGTTCTGTAACATCGAATTCCCTTAATTTTTGGCGGATCGCCACTGCTGCTGCCTCCCTTTAATATTAGATAATATTATTGTTGAGACCTGGTCGAAATTTTTCAGTAATTTCATACCTAAATTTAGAGCAGGCTCTGCCCCGTATTCATTTTGAATTTGTTTCAGGACATCAGGTATTACCGCAATTGACGGAATGCCATGTGTTTTGGTATAGATGGCAGCAAAGACTGAGCCCCAAGTGGTACAGTCTTCCAGTTGTGGTGTGATCCCCATTGGTAAACTTATTGTTAGGATTCTGTGTTTCTCATACGGGCTAGTATTTGGAAATACTGCTTCGATTTGAGTAATTTTTGAGCTATCCAGAACGGAATTTGCTCACGTTTTGTGGGCATTTTACCCATGACTGCGTATAGAGTCTGTGGTGTAATTTTTCGTGTATTCCCCTGTTGGGGAGTTGGATTTGGAAGTGTTAATGGTTGCTGGACTGTAAAAGTCCGCATGACATATTGGACCAATTGTCTGTAAATTTTTATTAACTCTGTGAGTTGAGTAAGTAATTCCTCGTTTGACATCTCTTCAATGTTAGGATGAGGTGTGTAGCCGGCTAGAATCGGCCATGTTGCTCCTGGTCTACCTAGTGGACCGAGCCTGGTAATGTTTTTGTGATGTTTTAGGGCGCCTTTAAACCAGAGCTGATGCTCCTGGTATGTTAATGGAATTTCTATATCCTCGAAAGGAATGTATTCCTCTGGTAGATCATCTTCTTTGTAGAAGTGAAATGTGTGTGATATTGGATTGCATTCAGGAAATATTACCCATGAATAGAATACCTCTGTCTGAAAGGATTCATGTGCCTCTATCACGAAAACTGCTCTACCTCCTCTTGGCGGTAGGCCATGTTTTATAAGTTTTAGAGTGATGGCTCTTCTTAAGTTTTGAGGGATGTCTATAACACCCTCCTCGTTTTCATTTAAACCTGTAAAGTTAAAAGCTGTTACGACTGGGTCAGCCGCAGCTCCACCGTTCTCGGTGTTATTTTCATTTTCAGGCATTTTGTTGTTTGAAAAATGTAGAACAAGTTTCAAGGAAACAAAGATAAGGTGCACAATATTTTGGAACACTGTATCCTTCAACGTTGAGCAAACCAAACAGCTAATATATAGGGTACTGCCCTATATAGCCGTGGTGGATACTGAACCCTGCCCACTCCAGACGTCTTTTGGAGTATATGGGTAGGGGTCTTGAGAGAAAAAGCACGGCTGAGTTACTCAGTATCTAACGTTGAATTACCGCCTTACCAAACCGTTGGGCGCCATGTAGTGTAGCTCCTATTTCCCTAATAGGCTCTGCGCATTGGAATAATATATCCTATAGGTTTGACATAGGACTAAGGTCAGTATGTCCCTATCGAGTATATTAAACTTAATTACTTGTGCCAGCTAGCTCAGAGGCCACTAGAAACTCCTTGACAACAAGAAGGGAGTAGTTTCTGGCAGCCGCAAAACATGACCACTGTGTTTCCCTTTACAATTAGAACGTGTCCCAGAGTCGTGGAAACAATAGATAACTATTTCACTCAGCTCAGTCGTGCATGCTTAGTTTTCTCCAAGTTACACAGAAAGAAATAGACGGGCGTTTTCAATAAAGGATTTATTGAACAGCCTTGTTTCTGGTGTAAGTAAAATGTGCTGTTACGATCACAAGACAGTATGCGAGATAAATAATGTACAGTGTGAGCAGTAAAAATAAATAATACTGCGAGAGCATTATCTTTTAGTACATATGCTGTTACATAAATAACACAGACTAAAAATGCGAGTACTCATACGATGCGTTGCTAAGCTAGTTCTACCCCAATGTGCCTAACCTAACTTAGGTATAGGGAGAGGTATGAAGTAGGTGAAGTATTCCTTACTATGGTATACTAAGAGTATGTTAAGCCTAGTATGCCTAGTATGCCAAGAGTCCCTCTAGGTTCTAGTTTGCTCCATACCTGAAGAATGAGAGGGTTGGAATCTCTTTGCCAGACTCGAACTCCAACACCCCGCAAGGGAAGTCAGATCACTGGAAGCTGGATTCTCTGCGTGCAGGGATGACCGCGTCTTCTCAGTGCGTCAGGCCGGGATACGGGCTCCTCTGAAGTCGAGGTCTCCTCTAGTTTACAAGGGCTAGGGAAGGTATATTTATACCTGAGAGTACCTAGGAATGTTTAGTATTGACGTGAGTCGGACAGCGAAAGACGTCATGGATGAACCCCTAAGGAATAACGGTTCATACATAATATATGAGTCCTTGAAGAAATCAATAGTCCTGGACTAGGGAAACTCCCGCAGCCTAAGGGTCTGTTCTTCAAGAACTCGTTGTGACGTTAGGGTGGACGGATGTCAGAGACCATGCCTGTATTTGGAGTGCACGGTTTAATGCCTAAATAAGGGCTGGGATTTTATGCCTATATAAGGGCAGGGCGAATTGTGCCTATATATCGTTCTCCCAGGTGTATAATTGATCTGGTAGGCATTCACCATTTGATTCAATGCCATTAGACTCCCCATCTGACTCACTTTCTGTTTATCGTTTTGATATTGGTTATTATGTCTGTATATGATTATTGTACTTACTCCCTTACGTCACTTTGCTCCATTGTATAGCCCATTCCCCATTTCACTCAGGTTTACGAATGATCTATCATGTGTGCATTATCTGATTCAATACCTATTAGATCCACCATATTAGTCGCATGTTTCGATTTGTTACCTCTTTTCCCTCAAACTGTAAAGCGCTCTGATATCCTTCGGGATCAAGTTCGCGCTATATAAAACTTTATAAATAAATATAAGGACATGATACTGGAAAGCCCGTTTATGGACACCCTAAGAGGAATACAACAGTTTTAGGCCGATTGGAAATAGCCAACAGCACATGTTGGATGCAATGTCTACATAAAAATATTTTTAATAAACCTTCCAGTGTTCTTCTTTATAAGTGCTAGGGTACCAATGATATGTTCAGGAGGAGGGTAGAGTAGTATTTATCAAAGTGTGCACAAAACGTTTCTCTTGCAGAATGAACATCACTCCAAATACTAGTATTAAAGAGAATACACAGATTATCACAAAAACTATTTTCACTTCAGGGGACCAGGAGGACCAAACAGGAACATGGGAATTAGGACGAGGAGCCGCAAAGGGCTGCTCCTCCTCAAAAATGAGACGACCATAGGGATACATTGCTAAAAAGTACCTAAAAGAATAGAAGCCGCTGTACAACCAGCCAGAGGGGAGTCTTCTCCCTGTGTCCGTCTGAGCCTCACAGGCAGGCTCTTATTGTTCATCAAGTGTTCACTTCTCCCACGGTGGAGCTGCACAACTTGCAACTCAAGAAAACAATCACGGCCCAGTTTTAAGGGAAAAGTTTCTTCTTTCAGGATAGGGCAATCATCTTCCAGGGCAAACACCCTCAACGATCCTGTCCAGTGTCTCAGGCAGTGCACCAGTATTCTTCACTTTAATCTAACAGGCACCAAAGGCACAGCACCTGTACCCTGAACTCAAGTCCTTCCCTAACTCCTGTGTTGCTCCGCTAGCGCACTGCTCTTTTGTCGGGGCCACAGATTGTACCTAGTATGCCCAGGCACCTCTCGATCAACAAACAGAGGTGCAGACTTGCATTCACTTGAGGACCAGGACTCAGAGGCCTGATGCTGGACAATCTGAAGCAACCCTTGTTTCAAAGGGTGTCACCTCAAGCAAAGCCTCTTTGCCGTCCTTGTCGGTCTGTGACTCTCTCAGCTGGGCATCAAAAACTGGACCAACGCAAAGAATTCTCCGTCCTGATTTGTGACCCCGTCTTTCGTCCAAGACAGTGGCAGGGGTACACGCTTCACGTCGCTTTCATGGGCCCAGTGCTTCCGGCCTTCTACCTTCACTGCGGTCCTAGTTGCCAGCAATGCCTGTGCTGGTTCCCTTTATCTCGGCTCCAAGCTGGACTGGGTCTGACTCCCCAGGCTGGATCTGATGTCCGGGCCCCTCTGGCAATGGTTGTAGGGCAGCAGATATCTATTGGTGGTCAGAACAAAAGATCTTTAGACAAGGCATACAAATAATCTATCAACAGAGAGGATACTCTATTTCAGAAAACTTCTTTAGTCTCTGGGCGCCCCATACATTAGCAGGGCACCCAAGAACCACTTCATCTATCTGAGAGTTAAAAAAAAACACCCTGGACCTATTAGCGAGTATAAAAGGAACTTTTGATGAACTGACAAGAGTAAAACGTTACACGATTTGATTTGTTTCTCCCAATCCCAAGCAGCCAAGGAAGTCTGTGTTTATTTACTAAATTCTGAGGGAAAAAGAAAAACAATACGGACATACTCTGAATCCTTACATTTGTGTATTCCTATATTATTCATCTGAAGAACCTAAAAAAAAAGGAATTTTCAGAACAAGCATTCTTTTGTGCTTCTTGTCTTAACAAGCTTGTGTTTCATAAGTCATATAGTTCACTACACTTCTACTTATAAACCTTCCACTACTTGTACAGGACTGCAGACACTTCTAAAATTATTTTTCTTATGTAAAAACACCTACATTTTACGCTTAGGACCATGCTCTCATGTTATAGGCGCGGCATGAAAATCTAAAAACTGCTAATTTAACAGGGATCCTTACTACATAAATAACTAACAAAAGCTCAACATAGTGGGTACATGAATTTCTCCAGCAGAACCTGTTGTGGCAAACAAACTCCTATAAAGCAATATTTTCCTTCACAATGTTTGCTAAGGATCACACGGGCGTCTTTCCTAACATTGTGAACCCTTGTGCATTCTACTTTTCACAATCTGGACTATGTAACATCATTTTCAAAGAAAAAAAACCCTATTCACCAGCTCTAATAAGGGCTGTCAGCTCAATTAAAGCGAGCCCAACCAATTATCTCATGGCTATTCCTAGACAGCTTAAACAGGCTCGAGAGAGAGTGAGAAAAAAAAGAGAGCGAACATAAATTTGCTTACCCTTAATTTGCCCAGGAGCTAGCCTCCTTTCCCCCATTCGACAGTAGGTAACCTAAACAGGTGACCTCCTGTTGATAATATTTACCCCCTTTTTGGCAGCTGGGCACAAACAGACTTGTAGGAGGCAAATAGCACATTGAGCTAACTAGAAAACATTAATAACCAACTACCAATTCCTTTAGCAATTGCACTAGTTTAACATGAGGGCGCATGAAAGCAAACTAAATTTCATTGCCTCCTTATTTTAGCCCTTGCACAGTAATCTTTAAACTAAAACCATTATTTCTATATGCATGGCAGAGCTGTTCTCTACACAGGACCCATATACGCTACTGCCTCTCCTTCTCTTCTTATGACTTTGCAGAACCTGCCTGGTCTTTTGCCAAAAATAATAAGCAAAGCTTCTCTTTCTCTCTCTGCGCTGTCATCCCTTCCTTCGGAATCTTTTCCGAGGTCGAAGTGCCAGAGCAAGCCTTGCCCTTAGCCCTGCTAGTTTGCTAAATACAGAACTCGACCTCTGACCCTTAAACCTGCTGTTCCATGTCAGTGCAAGGCTATTCCCACGTGGCCTTTTCAATTCAAAGTAACTCTCGAGAAGCACGGCTGAAGGACATTCCTGCTCCTTGCCTGTGTGCTGAGAATTTAAAGGTAGGATGCAACTTGTATTCTCAATTATTTATGTACTTCTTGTGCATTGTGCGTTTAGCACCTAAAAATTGGCTCCAAATTTCAGTTTTCAGAATGCCATAATTCGCTCAGAACTATCGTGCATTAAGGCTCGCAATGTAATTCACATGTCTGTACAGCTGCTCTTTGCATAACTTGTAAGTGCATTTCAGACTGCAGCCAGTAGGCCATACTAGAAATCATATTTTAAGTTTGTCAAGAAGAGACAGTAATATTGGCGTTGTTAGATAAACTAATATTCAACCTTTTAATGTGGTGCAACAACATATTTTAACCAGTTGGAGATAGAAATCTTAATGTGCACATTGAAATCTGAATACATACTTTGCACAGGGTAATTTTCTACAGTGCTAAATATTATTGAATTGTCACAATTGTGTTATTAGACATTAAAGGGATCACAATTATGTAAAAACGATTTTAGTGCAATAACTTTTCATAATTTTTTACATGTCAGTTTTTGAATAATGATCACTAACCCTTTTTGTGGTTTCTACATATGAAAAGCAAGCCTTATTCCTTTCCTTTTACCTTGAAATGCATTTATTTATAACACTAAGCACAGAAGCTTTTTACTGAAACAGAAAAAGTTTGTATCACTTTTTAGAGGGCAGGAATTATTTACCATCAGATCCACAGATGTGCTTAGTAGAAAAGCAACAAGAAAGAAAGTTTTTACTTTTCATCCTTTCTTTTTTATCCAAAATAATGAAGCTGTATTTCTAACTTTGCAAAATCAGTGGTCTTTAATGCACGTGCTTTGATACCATTTTGTACTAACTTAAACCCTAGTCCCCACAGCTTGATCTGTAGCTTGTGCCCGGGCATAGCCATGTTTTATTTACTCAGCTGTGTTTTACGACCAGCAGGCGTTAACTTCCACGCTTCTTCAGGAGAAAAACCCTTTGCTGTATTCTAATGTCCTCAAAAAGTTTGTAAACCATGGATTACCTCCGTCTGTTCTGACAGACAGCTTCCTTCGGACAAACAGCTTTGAACAGCTGTTTAAAAGCTCTCTTTCTAGCACCGGGAATGAGCACGGTTCAGTCTATTTAAAACCCAGGCATTCCAAGCCAGTCAAAATCTATCGTTTTGCAATGTGGTAAAAGAGGCGCTTTTATTTTAGCAGCAACTAATTACTCAGATAATGTGAATGCCTTTTAATATTTAATATAATGTATCTAAGGATAATGCTGTAACATTTTGTATTGAGTCCTAGTTGTGTAAAACACACAAATTCGTTTTTTTTCTTTCTGTGAGGCCTATTTTTTCCTATTGAGTGTTAATTCTAATTTTGTGTTTTACCACTGGGGCGATATAATAATTGAAGGTTCAGACATCTATACTTTGTTACTGCTTTACTTTAAATAGTCGCGTGCAGCAATTTAGCATATGTTATACGATTTATTCTTTGAATTTTAAAGTGTAATTCTTCCAATGACATCTGCAGAACACAATGACGACAACAAACCAAATTGAGCTCATTCCAGACATTTTCAAGAAGGGGGCCACACACTCAGAACACACAACACTGCTTGCTAAGGCAAGCCATTCTTACACAAAAAACACAGTGGCTACTCACTCAAAAAAATACTTCACAAGCATCACCACCGGTGTCAGTCCACAAACCACATAGAAACTCAAACACATAATCAACCCACAAATCAACATTTAGGACAAAAGCAAGAGGCAGCCCACAGACTGTGCCATGTTCAAAAAGACAGGCTCTAACCCCAGATCTTTTCCAAAATACACCGAATTACCAAAGGAGCTGGTGGAACACTCAAAAGCGCTCCGTATCACCATTTACGAATTTTACTAAGCGTAGATCAGGATCCTTTTTTAGTGTATTTGTTCCACAGTGTACTATACATTATGGAAGAAATACCATATTTAATGTACATAAACCTATTTAGGTATCCCCTCTAGGGGAGTCAGCTGAGTACTTTGTAAATCCATATTGGTGCCACCAAGACAATAACACATTCTACGAAGTGTGCTAGGAGCAGGCATGCCAAAAATATTATAGTATATATAATATTATAACAAAGTAGTACTTAACGCAAACTGTACCGTTCAAGAATTCAAAAATTAGAGAAAAATCTCCTCATTGCCTGCCTATATAAATTGCAATTTATATATATCCAAATCAAACCAGAATTTTTGGCCAAACAAATCAAGAAGTGTCGCATCCAACGACCTTACCAAACAAAAGTCTCCAGCCTCCAACTGCCAAGTTCTGAATCGACCAAATGGTCACTGGAAGACGAACGCCAAAAGGGATCTCAGTCGGAGACCGGTCACCACCTGGAGGGTCAAATCGGGAAAATCGGAAAAGCACTTTGGTCTGCAAAGACAAGGGTCTCATTGTGCAGTGTACATCCTTAGCGAGATTCCAAACCTCCGTCGAGACCACTCTTTTGGGTGACCGCGTCTCCTGATGAGCCCCACGTGACGGGCGCCAATTTGTGGGAGTGAGACTCTCTAGAAGCCCACCAGTACAGGGGTTCGCCCTTCTGCGTACTCAAGTCCTTGGACTAACAAATAGAGATTGGCACGGAAGCTGTAATATCAAAGAAAATAGATTTATTAACCTCAGATGAGGGAGACTACGTCAATACAGTACCCTCAGGCCACTGTAGGAGGTAGTTCAAGGAGTACAGAAACTAGGGGCCTTATATATACATTTGTTGCATAGTCAGCATGGAGACTCAAAGGGGAGGTACTGGCACATACAAGAATAGTTATTGACTAACATGGGTATACAAAAATTGCTTGCTCAACAAAGTGGGAGGGGAGACATTTCTGCTTACATCAGTTAAAACAGCCTGACAGTTCTATTCTAAAACAGGTGTATTCTAGCAGCTACAGGCCTTTCTGATCATACATTGCTCTGGCTCAGTGATGAAGGAGTTAACTGTAACTGATGACTCAAGCAGAATAGAAAAGCAGGCAACAGTAAAGAGACAAGAAGCACATGGCCAGCACATGGCTAACTAAAATGGCTGCCATAACCAAAATGGCTTCAGCTCATGCTAACAGCGATTTCTGCTAGTTTCCACATCTATGTGGTCCTCTATATACTCTAACCCCAGTTCTTTATGACCGAAGCGTGTGGGGGCACTAGTTGGAATCATCAATAGTCTTTTTATAAATTTATTTTCCAAAACTTGTAATTGACGACTTTTATGGTGTCCCCACACCCCTGCCATATATGTTGCAACAGACAAACATTTGGCTTTATAAAGGGTAATCAACTCTCTCACCGGCTTGTGACCTGAATTGGATGCAAAGCGAAATAACCCCTCTACAACCCTATTTGTTTGATGCACCCTTGCTGTGATAAGTGGTTCCCAGTTCATCTGATTATTAAATAAGTTCCCCAGGTAACTAAAATTATTCACCTTTTCTAATCTTATTCCCTTGTAGGCAAAATTCCTGGTTTTTGTTAACTTGGGGCCGCACACCATTATATAAGATTTAATAAAATTAACTTTTAAGTCAAGCGACGACATAAATTCGGAAAAAGCGCTAAGTGATTTTTGGAGGCTATTTGCTGTCAATGCCATTAGCACTGTGTCGCCTGCATATGAGAGTAATGGAACAAAATGACCACCGATTCGAGGGAAATCAATCTCCTTGCCTAATAAGTAAGCCTCTAGCCCATTGGTGCAGATTAAGAAAAGTAAAGGGGCCAAGATGCAGCCTTGCCGAACGCCTTCTGTGGACATGATAGGTTTGGTCTTTTCACCATGGTCTTATAACAACTGAAGTATTAAAATGTAACCTACGTAAAAGGGATATCAATTCTTCTTCTACACCCATTTTTCCCATCACGTCCCACAATTTGTCCCGATTAACCATGTCAAAAGCACTGGACAAGTCCATGAAGGCCAGGTGAATAGAACCCTTCCTGGCCTTCATGTCCTTGTTCACAATTAGGGACAAGTTAAGGCATTGCTCAGTAGTACCCAATCCTTTCCTAAAACCATATTGTAGTTTAGACATAACACCCGTATCGGACGCCCAGGCCTCTAATCGGGCAAGGAGCACCCTACCCAAGATTTTTGCTGTGGCATCAATGAGGGATATTGGTCTGTAGCATGCCGGGTCACTCCTATTGCCCTTTTTAAAAACGGGAACCACAATAGCCTCCTTCCAAGACGCTAGAATAAGGCCAATGACTACTGCCTTAAAAACATTTGTCAATAAAGGTGCCCACAGGTTAGGATTCCTTTTAAACAAATCAAGTGGGACCCCATCTGGCCCTGGAGCTTTCAAACAGATTCCCTGAGCTAACGCCTCCTCAACCTCGGATACTGTAATGGAAGAACTTAGGTGGGAGGCTGCAATTAGGTCTACGGGCAGATCCCCGGAGTTCTCCTCTAGCTGCTTAGACTGCGGATTAAATATAGCAGTAAAGTGACTTTCGCAGGCATCTCCCAGGATCAATGAGCCCATCTGGGATACTTTTTTTTTTAATTAGATTTTTTATTGATAACCAAAACAGAGACATATCGTTCTTGCTGCAATATACACAGTACACAAAGTCATACACAGTATAGTAATGCTAGTATCTTGCATCATACAGTTTCAACATCATCACCTTGCGAGTCACGTCCATAACGTTTGCGGTTCAGATCAGTGCTGTACTTGCCCAATTCCCAGTACTAGTCTTTAGGCACTTAAGGGGCTGCCACTAGTCAAAGCGCTTCTCCCAGTCCAAAAACGGGGAACATATCTTGCGATCAGCTCTCCAGGGCTACGTTTCAAAGCTCTCAACGCGATTGGTCCCATTTGCCTTGGCAGCTAGATAGGTTTGGTATAGTCCCCAGAAGTTCTTAGGCTGATTGCGGGGGGGTAGGGGGGTAATAATTCGCTATAATATTCTGTTTGTGTGCTGCAATACATCATGCCGTTTGTCCAGCCCGTTATATTGGGGGTCGGGCCATGGGACCAGCAGATCGCAACCCTACGCCTAGCCATTAGGAGTCCCATGTCTACCAGTCGTCTAATCACCTTAGGTAAATGTTTGGAGTAGCCCAATAGAGCGAGCATAGGGTCAGGCTCAAGTATGGCTTCCGTGATCTCCCCCAAAGTCTTAAATATCAACGCCCAAAAGGTCGCAATCCCAGGGCATAACCAGGCGAGATGAAAAAAATCTGCCGCGTCAGCACCACAACGCTCGCACGCTGCAGAGTCACGCAAACCGTACCTGCAGAGCCTCTGGGGTATAATATACCCTATTTAGGAATTTGAAATGTATCAACCTATGACACCCATTTAATGAAATACGCTTTGTGCTCTCACAGCAATACTTCCAAGTTGTATCACCAATCACCCGGTCCAGGTCTGCCTGCCACGCTAACCTAGCCTTAGTGTAATGGTTAAATCGGTATCCCTGTGCTGTGTTATAAATCCTGGAGACGATTCGTACTGGCGAATCAGCCTTGATAACATATGTGAGCGGAGCAACCTCTGGTGGCACATCTAACCCACTGCCCAGGAGTTCCTTCAATGAGTGCCTCATCCTGTGGAAGTGGAATTGGGTCAATGGTGTAGCAGTCTGTCCTTCCTGGACGGCCTCTTCCCATGTTATCGTTTTACCCTCAGCAAATATATCTCCTATTGTGTGAATATTTATAGTGTTTAAGGCCCTAATCACCCCTTTTTCCCTGCACGGAGGCAACCAGTGGCACCACTCCAACGGAGTCCTAGGGGAGTATAGAATGAAGCTTGCTTGTAATTTCAGAAGGTGGTGCCAGGCGTGTATTGTCGCATTAATGGAGTCAAGGATACCAGTCCTGCGATCAGGAGGTTTAAACAGAAGCGCTGGCAATGGGGATGGAGCCGCTACCACATTCTCAATCCGGAAATGCGGAGTGTCGGTGGGGCCATGCATCCAGTAATGCGCATGAGCTCCGTGCGCAGCCCTATAGTACAATTCTAGATCCGGAGCTCCCAGTCCACCCAAGCTGTATGGGAGCGTTAGGATGTCCCACTTAACTCTGGCATGTTTCCCAGCCCAGGCTAACCGCACCATCAGGGGTGTCAGCAACCGAAAGAAGGACCTCGGAAGGACCATGGGAATATTTGTGAATAAAAATAGGAAACGTGGAAGGACTACCATTTTCATGACCAACACCCTACCCACTAATGAAAGGGGTAAGCGTATCCATCTGTCCACGTCGTCTTCCAGTTTGGACACCGCTTTCCCGTAATTTTCTTTGAATACCACTTCCGAGTCAGTGTGCACTCTAATGCCCAAATATCGGACTGGCTAAGTCATCCAGCTCAATGGGTATTCCGGCGTAAACTGAGCCGAAACTGAAGTCAGCGGGAAAATGAGCGATTTATTCCAATTAACCTTGAGGCCTCACCTAGCTCCAAAGAGAATCACTTCGCGCAGTACTGGCGAGAGATTTTGGTCAGGGTCTCTAACATATAATAATGTATCATCTGCATATGTGGATATAATCAAGTTATAGTTCGGAAAGCGTATACCCCTATGGCTGTGATATTCTCGCAACGCACAGGCAAGAGGTTCCGCAACTAGGGCATATAGCAATGGGGAGAGTGGGCACCCCTGCCGTGTGCTTCTAGTAATGCGAATAGGATCGGTAACCAAGTCACCAATCTTGATCTTGGCTGTAGGGGAGTTGTAGAGCACTCCCACCATTTGCAAAAAGACCCCCCATAGCCCCATTCTCGTCAAAACCTGGGTCATGAACCACCACTCCACGGAGTCAAACGCCTTCTCCATGTCGAGGAAGACTGCCACCGCCTGAGTGTCCTGCCGAGTATGTTGTATAGCCCCAAACACAGTCCTCAAGTTGTAAGTAAGGTTTCTACCAGGGACAAAGCCAGCTTGCTCTGGTGATATCAGCAGCGGCACTAGAGGAGACAATCTGGTCGCTAAGACCTTGGCATAAATTTTGGTGTCCACATTGAGGAGTGACAATGGGCGATAAGAGGTGCATTCGGTCGGTGGTTTATCAGGTTTGAGTATTGCAACAATTAGCGCTTCCCGCATTGAGGGTGGCATATTGCCCGTTTCAATGATTTCCTCGAACAGTGTCTGTAGGTGCGGAACTAATAAGTCCCTGAACTCCTTAAAAAAGGAAACGGTGAGACCATCCACGCCGGGGGCGCTGCTGGATTTCATCCCAGCCAGAGCTGAAGCTATTTCCTCTACTTCTAGTGGGCGCATAAGGTATTCTCTATGTTCGTTCATCAGCCAGGGCAATTTAATATGAGTGAGGTAGTCTAATATAGCTTCGTCATCCCTCTCGCCCTCAGAGCTATATAGTGACGCGTAATATTGCTTAAATCTGTTGGCTATGTCCAGTGGGTCAATTAGGGGCTCCCCATCCGCATCATTAATGACCGCCACACTAGCCTTCTCCCTCCGCTTTTGAGCAGCGAGGCCAGGACCAACCCCGAACGGTCTCCTTCTCCGTATATGCGAGCTGTCGCATATTTGCCTAAGTGCTTTAGTTCTGCATCAGCCGTAGAGTGGTACTCTCGCAGCGTCCGATGCAATTCTTGTGTGATACTTTCATCCGCCCCTGTTAGTAATTGCTGCTCTAGGGTTGTTAAGGCAACCTCTAAGTCCGATAGACGCTTCCGAAGGGTGCGGAGGACACCGGAATGCTTAGCCATGGCGATCCCTCGGATGTAAACTTTAAAGGTGTCCCACACCGTGGAAAAAGAGTCTACTGACCCAATGTTAGTCTCGAAAAAGGTTTCAATGGCTTCAGCCAGTTCAGCTTTAAAAACGGGGTTGAGTAAAGAATACGGAGGGAACCGCCAAGTAAAAGGGGGTATAAGTTTCTGCAGGGTGTCCATGACAATCTGTACTGGGGCATGATCCGAGAGAGTGCGAGGCAGTACCACGCAGTCACGGATCTGCATAAACATATCTCTGGAAATAAACAGATAGTCAATCCTAGTGTGGAGGTCATAATACGCTGAATAGTGTGTGAAACCACCCGGACCCTGCGAGCGTGTACGCCATACGTCACATAGATCTAGTTGGGTGGCAGCCGCCATAATAGACTAAGCCGTGGCAGTTGGGCGTCGTGTCGGGCCACCTGACCTGTCTAAGCTTGGATCTAGCACACAGTTAAAGCCACCCCCCCAGAGTTGGGGACTCGTGCCACATTCTATCTAATAAGTTTCCAAAAAAGGTTGGGTTATCATAATTAGGGC
Source organism: Calotriton arnoldi (assembly GCA_963921515.1). Taxonomy (NCBI): domain Eukaryota; kingdom Metazoa; phylum Chordata; class Amphibia; order Caudata; family Salamandridae; genus Calotriton; species Calotriton arnoldi. The sequence goes on along the minus strand of CAWUFW010004692.1, from coordinate 654,516 downwards.
CATAGATGTTAACTAGAACTAGCTCAAACCCCCTCCCACTGCAACGCGATATCGCGAAGCGCCCCTCGGGATCGGTCTCCAGTGCCTCCAACTTAAATTCCGATCTGGGATTCACCCAAGTAATTACCCCCCGGGCATGAGATGTAAACCCCGCAGCATGCGTGTTACCCCGCAGTCCCCTGTGCTGCAACAATGCACTAAGTAGGGGCAAGTGTGACTCCTGCAAGAGAGCAATGTCGATACCACGCCTGGTGAGATAAGCCAGCACTTTCCGCAATTTCCTATGGTCATTAAGACCACTGATGTTCCAAGTTAAAATTTTTATCTTACAAGTTTGTGATTGCATCTAGGACGTTAGTAGTGATCGAGGTGCATTGCGCGCAACGGAATCTGTGTAACCATGTGATACTTTGTGACTACACGCTAAGGTGTGCTGTTTAAACCATCCTTTTCAACATATATGAAAACCAGTGATTTTGGCCTCTGTACGTTTCCTCCCCCCACCCACGGCATGCATACCCCAACTGTGCACACACAAAACAATTCCCCCCAAACCCACTGCATCATTAGAAAAATAACATTACTAGGTTCCATAAGATAATCAAAAATAGGCAAATCGCCTGTGTGTGGTTCACACTCGTGGGCGGATGTAACCTGCTCCACACTCCATCCCGCTCCCATAATGCCATATGGTGCTTACGCCTGTCATCAAGCATTATAAAAGTTACCTGACTACCAATACCATGTCTTCTCTAGGGTACAATAACGACAACATCCCAAAATAACATACTAATTGCGCTACCCCACATAGCTTCCTTAGCGACTACTATGACTGTTAACAAGGCACATTACATATCGTCTATGTCTCTATCATTCAGAGTTCGTGGGGCATACAGTATAAACGTGTCATTACAGGTATATACAATTCCTGTCATGGAAACGAAAAGTCTTATCTGCGAGTAAGAGTGCTCCGATTTCAGTCTTGCTCCTCAAGGCTGCCCCTGGCTGCTCCCTCTCGATCTGGCGATTCCGCAGTGCAAGCAGAGTCCCTGGACCACTCCTTTAGTGCTTTCTGAAGTTATTTTGGGTCCGTAAATATCCGGGATCGGCCCCGTCTATTTACCCACAGACGCGCCGGGTACAGCATGGCGTAGTCCAAGTTCTGTTCACGCAGCTGTCTCTTTAGAGGTGCGAACTGTCTGCGAGCTTCTTGTACCCGGAGCGTGAAATTGGGATACAAGGAAATAGTTGAGCCCTCGTAGTGTAGAGTTTGCTTCTCCCTCGACGCTTTTAACGCTGCGTCTCTGTAATTGAGCAGTTTGGCGATGATCGGCCTCGGGGGGGCTCCCGGCGGGGGTCTCGGTCCCAACGAGCGGTGCGCTCGCTCAACCACGAACATTGAGAAGTTTTCCCTACCGAGTAATGACACTAGCAAATCTTCGACAAACAGCTCCATGTTCCCCACATTGGTGGATTCCGGAAGTCCTGTGATGCGTATATTGCTGCGCCTGGACCTCGCTTCCAGGTCTTCAGCCTTATCCTGTAGAGACTGCAAGAGTTTCCCCATCTGCTTTTGATCGGTATCCATTTCTGTCTGTGCCTCCTCGACCTCCGTGACTCTGCGCTCAGCCATGTCTAGCCTCTCCGCATGCTTGTCCAAGCGCTCTGTCATTCGGTCCATACGGAGTGCTAAAGAATCGATCTTACTATCAATTGTGGACAAGCTTTTCTGTAGACTCTTCTGCATTGCAGCCAGCATAGTTCTGATATCTCCCTCCTCCGGCCCATCCGATTGTGAATCCGTGCTCCGAGTAGGGGTCTGATCCCTTAATCTGGACTTCCTTTGCTCAAAGTTCAGCTTCGGCTGCATTTTGTCTACTTTACCCATAGTGCAATCCTGGGTATATCAGCACAAGAGTGTCGCAGCAAGGGACTAGGCGAGCCGCAAAGACTGACAAACTCCACCAAACAGCCGGTAATCCCCTGAAGACCCAAAGGCGCTGAGTGCGTCAAGGCAGCCTGCAATACGATTCCCAGGGGAGCAGCATGAATATGAGGGGAGATCTGCAGCCGCAATCCCTGTAAGCCAGCCGTCGTTGTCTACGGGGGCCCTGGCACGTAGAATTCCGCCGTGGGTATCTCCTGGAATGCAAAAGATGTTCTGAGGGGACCAAGATACGTGGCTGGAAAGGCGTCAGCGCACCGGCTGTCCCGGGGCCCAGGAATCAGTAGTGCGTGCGTAATCCATCACCAGGCAGGCGTGTAGTGAGTAGCAAAACAGAGGCCCAGCAGTCCCCCAAGTCCCAGCCGCATCTATACGGCCGAGGGGTGCACCATGTCTGCCTTCCTCAATGCTTGTGGCGTGGGTGTACACTGCCTGGCCTCCACTATCGCAGCGCTGAAAACCACGAGTGTGGCCCAAAGACTGCACCAGCCCCCGCGCTCCTGCGCAGCCCCCGCTCTGGCCGCAGGTCCCTCTGTGCCACGTAGGGAGAGCTAAGGCCCCCGGGGTGTTTCTGAACTCACCGCTTGTGAGCCGACGAGCGCGCAGCAGGCTCCAATCCTCCGGTCGCCTTCAATTACGCCAGCACCGCAGTGTCGGAAGGCCCAAGGCCACCCCCGCAATGTGCCCAATTCCCGCAGTTCGACTCACTGCCGGGGAGGCTGGGAATTTGGGCACCCACTCCTTATATTAACGGCCTGGACCACCAATAGCGCCGCTCGCACAGCAACCCCCAGTGCTGACTGGAATCTTTGAGCGCGTACCGTCAGCGCGTCTCCTACGCAGCGCCGTCGGTCGCAGCCGGACCAACCCAGGCCTCCACACCAGTCCGCAGTAATGACACTCGCAGCCGTTCCCAGTGCTGCAAAATTTGCAGATTGTGTTGTCGCAGCCTCCGCATTCAGCAATCCATCGGTTAGGAGCACATTTGGTAGCGCAGATTTAGGATAATGTACGGATAGCTAGACGTCTCGGCGGAGCTCGCAATCTAAGCCGCCATCTTGGAGTCAGGCAAGCTCCGCCCCCCCCTCCCATCTGGGATACTTCTTCCGTAAATAGAGGTTGATTAATAATATTCCAAAAGCTTTTGGAATCTTTGAGGGAACTTGCTCTCTCTAAGTCTTCCCGTGCCTGTCTCCCCAATTCTTCTTTTCTTTTCCCAATGGTAATTTTATAGGTTTGCCTTGCGCTTTTAATTAAGAGGCTGTCTCTAGGGATAGCATGAAGTGCCTTTTTGAGATTCTTTAAGGCCTTTGCACATTCAGTGTTAAACCACCGTGCCTTTTGAGGTTCTCTTTGGCGAGCGGGTCTAGTCAGCCTCTTAGCTACATCTGAGCAGAGCAGCCCAAATTCCCAAATAAACTCGGCTGGGGAGGAGTCATACTGCAAACACCTCATGATAGAGTGATAATTTGCCTTAATGGTGTCTGCCTCGAATTTTAGAGGGTTTATCTTACCCCAATTCAATCTTACCCCTTTGTTTGGATTATAAAAAATAGGGCGGTTATCGCCCTCCCCCGCCTGGGTAATTGTATATAGAGAGACTATAAGGGGATTATGGTCACTAGCACAGTTAGGCTCCACCATAAAATCATGAATAAGTGAAATGAATGTCCTAGATTTTTGAATCCAAGATATTGTAATACCAATTTACCACTAATATCTTAACCTTAATTAAATTGGATAGGATAATCAGTTGGTACCAGGGTGATGAGATTATACATGAGGCTTTTAACGTTCCATATTTCACTGAGATTAGCAACGCAATCCCTCCTTTGGCTCTTCCTGCTGAGGAGGGTATTGCGGGTACTGTGAAAGAGCGATAACCATCTAGAACAACGTCATCCCTAGACCAAGTTTCTTGGAGACAGATGATATCAAACCCTCTGATATAATCTAACCATACCTCATTCGTAAGCTTAGGGCGGATTCCTGCGATGTTCCAAGAAATAATTTTAAAGGGAAGTGTAGTAAATCCCTGAATTGGTGAATCCTCTGGAGTATTCTTTAAGATGGGCGATATTACATGAGCCAAAGGTTCGAGCCCTTCCACTACGGGTTCACCTACAAGAGTGTTATCAGAAATTGAAATTTTGTCCTCGTGAATGTCTGGGCCCTTGCTAATATTTATGATTATATCTGGTGTTATATCAGCTGAGTATTCGCTCCCTATACTTCCGGGCTCATCTTCATCGGAATCGGGATCGCTCCCTAAGTTATTGCAATACTGTCCCAGCCCTCCTTTCACTGCACCCTGTCTACGATGAATGTGTACTGAACCTAAAACCCGAGGTATCGGGTAAAGGGCCTAGCCATTGGACAGGTATAGGGTTTCCAATCAATAAGATCCGGAAAACAACAACAGGAAAGAAGAATTTCTTTCTTGAGTCCCCTCACTCACCAGGGTTTCCCCACGATGACATGCTTCATCATAGGGGCCATCTCAGCTCTCTACGAGCCGAGGCGTGCTACGTGGTCACACCCCGTTTTTAGATATACCAAACTAGGAGCAACAATAAAGTATTTCGCCCACTAGCAAGGTATTTTTAACTCACTTTAGCCCACTCCACTACACTTTTGCACTACACATAGTCTTCCACAAAATTGCTCCTACGCAAATATCGCAAGTCGTAGCACGCCTCGGCTCGTAGAGAGCTGAGATGGCCCCTATGATGAAGCATGTCACCGTGGGGAAACCCTGGTGAGTGAGGGGACTCAAGAAAGAAATTCTTCTTTCCTGTTGTTGTTTTCCGGATCTTATTGATTGGAAACCCTATCCCTGTCCAATGGCTAGGCCCTTTACCCGATACCTCGGGTTTTAGGTTCAGTATCGATAAAGGAGCGTGGACCTAACGCAAAAAACCTCTACCTCCCCCCTTTATTTTTTGTTACGATGAATGTGTAGTCAAGCAATATCAGTGAGGCCTGATAATGCCTCAAAATGGTTGCAGTGAACAAAAGAGGGAGGCTGTGTGCATCGGTATGGATTTACGCCTGTCGAAAGGGGCCCTTGTCTTACCCTAGATCCCTGATGAGGGGATAAAAAAAAACAATGGGTAGGCCCTTATCGATTCATTCTAGTTAGGTGTATGTTTGAGGTGACTTAAGAGAAAATGCACAGTTCTAGCGTCCCTAAAGTTTAGGACCACACAATCCCCTTCAACAGACTTAGCCGTATGTCCCAACCAGTTCACCCGCCTGGCCATGTTGATATGGTCAAACCAGTTTATCTTGGACAAAGTTTTACCAAGGCACCAATGGGCTGAATTGTTAATTAGACTTTGGCAACTTTCTTGACTACCGTGAGAAAGATAGGGAACTCCTGTCAAGATCAATGTATAAGGGGTGCAATCTGGTGGTAAATTTAATATATCTTTTACCCCCTCCCTTCTAGGGGAACTATGTGCTGGGGTGTTACTACTAGGATTTCCTTAATGAGAACTACCCCCATTTACCAAGTCATGTCCCAACTGGTTAGGGGCCCCCTGACCCAGCTTATAGTTATTCCTCTGTGGTATAGGTTCCCAGGGGGTCAAAACTGGAGAATCTTCATTTGGAACCTCTTGAGGAGAGTCACCCCTACTTTGAGTGCATTTTGTCTTTTTTGGGACTGGCCCATTCGGGATGACGCTACCTGTGCTACTACCTGTCCTACTTGGTTGAATGGCCTTGTCCCTCTGCAAGTTGTCAGAATTGTTTGCTAAGCTCTTGCTTAAATCCTGCTTCACACGAGAAAGCTGATCTTCAATGCGGGTTAATCGAGCGGAAATAGGGGCCAACGCATCTAATACGATTTTACTAATTTTATCAGTAAGAATATTTGAGCTTTCAAATGTAGCCCCTCTTCCTGGTCCCCCCTCGTGTTCTATTTACCCTGGCTATTGCGTGATCTTGTCTGGTTCTCTTACCCTTGGGTGACTGTCCCTTCAATTTAAGATCAGCCCCTGCCATCTCGGGACGTTTACTCTTTCCCCCCCACTAATTGCAAGGGTGCATTGCTCTCCAAAATTGGGTTGAAGACCTGCTTGTTTCCGTCATGTATGGCACCTAGTCCAGCCTGGTTCACAATTTTGATGGTAGGTGAAAGGGGTACTTGGTGTCTGAGTTCAAGATCCATCTCAATCGTGTCGTTGCCAAGGTCAATAGTAGCGGAGGGAGGTGAGGCAGAGGGGGCGGGGCTAGCGAGAGTCTGCTCTCTGCCAGCTCTATTTCTTTATTAATGGCCCCCACCGCTTTTTGAAGAAAGCCATCCAACGTGGTGTCAGTGGGTTTTACGGCGGGCGTTGTTTTTCATCTCCCCATAGTTTTACTAAAACAGGCTGGATTCCAGATGAAGTTTGCCCCACAAGAACCAAGAAAACCACAATAAAAAGTAATAATAGAAGGATAACCGTTTTTACCTTCTCCATGTATCACAAAGGAGGTGTTGTCCAAAAACCAAGAGGGTAGGCCCAGCCCAGTCTCCTCCGGGCGTGGATGGACCCACCCGGGCGCGTCTGCGCGCGTCCCGCGCTGCGGCAGCCCCGAGCTGCGGGAGCCCGAGCTGGCTTAATGCGCCTCCTGTTGCGTGACGAGTAGCGGCGGCGGCCTGAATGCCACAAGGACGCCTGGGACCTGGAGTCCTGCTCCCCCCTGGAGCGGCAAGGCGGAATCGGCAATGTCGTCTCAACTCAATTCCATACAATTCATTGTCCATGCCATATATTTTGACGCCCCGTCAGGGGTAGTAAGCGCTATATAAATGCAATTTAAACATATTGTCATTGTTATCACAGCTCATTATCTATCGCCGCCTATTATCATCACAGGACATTGCCCTCACCGATCTTTGTCCCTATTGCCATTATTGCTCATTATTAACCCCTTCGCTGCTAGGCCTTTTCCCCCCCTGTGCTAAGCCTTTTTTTGGCTATTTGGGATAGTTCGCGCTTAGGCCCCTGTAACTTTTTGACCACATAAGGTATCCATGCCAAATTTGCGTCCTTTTCGTCCAACATCATGGGGATTCTAAAGGTACCCAGGGTTTGTGCATTCACCTGGAGGGGACCCAGAAAATTGCCAAAATACAGCTAAATTTTGTTTTTTTTGTGAAAAATGGGAAAAAAGTGCTGCAAATGAAAGCGTCTGGTTTTTTCCCTGCAAATGGTATCAACAAAGGGTTTGTGGGGCTGAAATCACCATTTTCGCAGCTTTTAGGGACTGACAGACTTTTGTCAGAAAACCAACATTTTTTACACAGTTTTGGCATTTTACTGGGATATAGCCTATTTTTGCTATTTTTTGTGCTTTCAACCTTCTTTCAGGTAATGGTAGAAATGGGTATGAAAGCAGTAATTGATCCTGGAAAGCTATACATTTTAGAACAGTAGACAAAATTCTGAATTCAGCAAGGGGTCATTTGTGTAGATCCTTCAAGGATTCTTTATGGAAACTAACAGTTAAATATCGGAAAAAATGAAAATTAGTTGAAAAAAACAGCCATTTGTGCCAACTTTTTCACCTGTAACTTCTTCTAATTGTGACAGCTGTTTGAAAGCAATATACCGTTACATTCGCTGGACCTTTCTGGTTGTGGGGATATATAGGACTTGTAGGTTCACCAAGAACCCGACGAACCCAGAGCCAATAACTGAGCAGCGTCTTGCAATGGTTTTTCATTATGTACCAGGTATATAGCAATTCATTTGGGAAAATATATGCATGGAAAAATCGGTATGAAAGACACCTATGTATTTTTGAAATTGGAACAAAATATAGAGTTTAGAAACAGTAGATATTTGCACATTTCCGAAATTGGGAGTACCCATACTAGCATGAGAATTATAGGTCATTTTTCAAAATGACTTCTTTTTTACACATGGTCTTTCATTTGGAAGGCAGAAATGCATCGAAAGTCAATAGGTAAAAACAGTTGCTCTACAATTCTGTGTTACCCTAAGTCTCCTGATAAAAATGGTACCTCACTTGTGTGGGTAGGCCTAGTGCCCACAACAGGAAACGGCTCAAAACGCAACGTGGACACACTTTATTTTTACAGTGAAAACTGACCCTTTTTTTGTAAAGTGCCTAGCTGTAGTTTTTGAACCCTAACTCTGCCGGCACCTAGGGAAACCTAGCAAACCTATACATTTTTGAAAACTAGACACCCAGGGGAATCCAGGATGGGGTGACTTGACTGGCTCTCACCAGGTTCTGTTACCCAGAATCCCTTGCAAACCTCAAAATTTGTAAAAAAAAAACACATTTTCCTCACATTTCTGTGGTGGAAAGTTCTGGAATCTGTGTGGATCCACAAAATTCCACCCACCCCGTGTTCCCCAAAGTCTTCCGAGAAAAATGGTACCTCACTTGTGTGGGTATGCCTAGTGCCCGCGACAGGAAACGGCCCAAAACGCAACGTGGACACACCACATTTTCACAGTAAAAACGGACCCTTTTATTGCAAAGTGCCTAGCTGTAGATTTTGAACCCTAGTGATGGAGCAAGGACTCGTAAAGAAAGAGTCTTGCTCGGAAGCAATCCTCTCGTTTAACTCGTTAACGAATTACTAACAATGTCTTGTAAATAATAACACGCACCACAGAAAACACGCGGGTAAGCGAAGCTTGCATATGTGTGTACTAATGTAAATAACAATGAAAACGGATTAATTCAGCTTTAAACGGGAAATCTTTACCGCGCATGTGTCAATTGCATCTACGCAATATGAAGAGGTAACGCTTGGAGGGAAATTCTAGCGCATGTGCAGAAGGCATTAAAATGGAGTCTTGAAGACTCACGTGCATGGCATCTGCTTAGCCGAAATGAAAACAAGCAATTTTACAAATGCTAATGCGGGGAAAGTATTAATAAGTAAAGAGGGTTAGAGTAGAGATGGGTGGTATACAGTGAGACCATTTATTTGTGAAAGTAACATTTGTCTTTTTGACTTTATTATTAGTGCGCATTTGGGCCTTTCGCGGATGACCAAAGTAAGCTGAGTCACGTGTCTTTTGCGCAGGCTCACAAGAAAGTTAACCCGGAAGGATGACCAAGGTTTTGTCAGCCGTCCAAGGACAAGAATGATGTGCCCTGAGAACAGAGGGTGAAGAGTTCAGCCAAGAGGACTCATATTCATGATTTTGAAATAATTGTTACCAATAAAGTTTGGATATGTATGGGAACGGAAGAAATGAATAAAGTTTAAGGGGATGGTTTTGCGGACAATAGAACGATAGAATAAAAGTAATATGTAAGCATGGTGTGATGATCCTCCCCCTTGTCTGACCAATTAGATTTCGTATTTTTACGATATTGAAACTTTAGTGGGTGGTACATGATGAACGAAGGATATAATTGAGGTAGCTTTAGTTAGTTAGCTAAGCGGAGCACGGATGAGCAGAGCTCGGGATGCTGTCTGGAAGTTCGTGTTGCTGAGGTGCTGACGCAGGGAGGGGTGCTGTGAGATGCTGATGAAGAAACTGAATGCAGAACCATCTATCTTAATTTAATTGGGCTAGACAAGAAGATCGCGGAAGAAACTCGAGGAGGAAGAGAGTGTCAGAGAGGGGTGCGACGCAGCCGTCGGTATTTAGAGAGGTCAACTATCCTGTCCTGAATCCTGTCCTGAAGACTTTGTCTCCTGATCTATCTCGGGGGACCCTCACCAGCCCTTTGGCCAGGGGGTTGGTCTTCACACCATCCTTAGTAAATATTATTTCTTGTCTGTTTGTAGATGTTCTTTTCTCTGTATCCTCTCTTTTCTGAGCATAGTTATTGCATGAGTCTGAACTATTTTTGTTTAAATGATTATTTCGAGTTGAATTTACACTCTTATGAATGAGGGTGTTTGTGCTGAAATTTTGAGATGGTTCACATTCATTTAACTTTGATAAAGATTTTAAAACTTCCCGAGTCTGTGGTTATTTACTTTTAATTAAAGAACAGTTTAGAATTATGTTCATTATCACCATCAATTAGTTCAACTAATGGTCCATTGACCAGAGGAAAGAACTTTTTGATCAGTGAAAGGTTAGTTAGGAATAAGAAATAACTAATCTTGAGGAATATGAAATTATAAACTAAAAGACTCCAGCGGTCTACTCGATACGTAGTGTGTTGTGATTTATGGGCCCAGGTGAGTATAAGGTAGCGGAGTATCTGTTGTTAGTATACCGCTGGATCACTAGCTCTGCCGGCACCTAGGGAAACCTAGAAAACCTATACATTTTTGAAAACTAGACACCCAGGGGAATCCAGATGGGGTGACTTGACTGGCTCTCACCAGGTTCTGTTACCCAGAATCCATTGCAAACCTAAAAATTTGTAAAAAAAACAAATTTTCCTCACATTTCTGTGGTGGAAAGTTCTGGAATCTGCGTGGATCCACAAAATTCTACCCACCCCGCGTTCCCCAAAGTCTTCCGAGAAAAATGGTACCTCACTTGTGTGGGTAGGCCTAGTGCCCACGACAGGAAACGGCCCAAAACGCAACGTGGACACACCACATTTTCACAGTGAAAACGGACCTTTTTTTTGCAAAGTGCCTAGCTGTAGATTTTGAACCCTAGCTCTGCCGGCACCTAGGGAAACCTAGCAAACCTATACATTTTTGAAAACTAGACACCCAGGGGAATCCAGGATGGGGTGACTTGACTGGCTCTCACCAGGTTCTGGTACCCAGAATCCATTGCAAACCTAAATATTTGTAAAAAAACACATTTTCCTAACATTTCTGTGGTGGAAAGTTCTGGAATCTGCGTGGATCCACAAAATTCTACCCACCCCGCGTTCCCCAAAGTCTTCCGAGAAAAATGGTACCTCACTTGTGTGGGTAGGCCTAGAGCCCGCGACAGGAAACGACCCAAAACGCAACGTGGACACACCACATTTTCACAGTGAAAACTGACCCTTTTTTTGCAAAGTGCCTAGCTGTAGATTTTGAACACTAGCTCTGCCGGCACCTAGGGAAACCTAGCAAACCTATACATTTTTGAAAAATAGACACCCAGGGGAATCCAGATGGGGTGACTTGACTGGCTCTCACCAGGTTCTGTTACCCAGAATCCATTGCAAACCTAAAAATTTGTAAAAAAAACAAATTTTCCTCACATTTCTGTGGTGGAAAGTTCTGGAATCTGCGTGGATCCACAAAATTCTACCCACCCCGCGTTCCCCAAAGTCTTCCGAGAAAAATGGTACCTCACTTGTGTGGGTAGGCCTAGTGCCCACGACAGGAAACGGCCCAAAACGCAACGTGGACACACCACATTTTCACAGTGAAAACGGACCTTTTTTTTGCAAAGTGCCTAGCTGTAGATTTTGAACCCTAGCTCTGCCGGCACCTAGGGAAACCTAGCAAACCTATACATTTTTGAAAACTAGACACCCAGGGGAATCCAGGATGGGGTGACTTGACTGGCTCTCACCAGGTTCTGGTACCCAGAATCCATTGCAAACCTAAATATTTGTAAAAAAAAACACATTTTCCTAACATTTCTGTGGTGGAAAGTTCTGGAATCTGCGTGGATCCACAAAATTCTACCCACCCCGCGTTCCCCAAAGTCTTCCGAGAAAAATGGTACCTCACTTGTGTGGGTAGGCCTAGAGCCCGCGACAGGAAACGACCCAAAACGCAACGTGGACACACCACATTTTCACAGTGAAAACTGACCCTTTTTTTGCAAAGTGCCTAGCTGTAGATTTTGAACACTAGCTCTGCCGGCACCTAGGGAAACCTAGCAAACCTATACATTTTTGAAAAATAGACACCCAGGGGAATCCAGGATGGGGTGACTTGACTGGCTCTCACCAGGTTCTGTTACCCAGAATCCTTTGCAAACCTCAAAATTTGTCAAACAAAACACATTTTCCTCATTTCTGTGGTGGAAAGTTCTGGAATCTGCGTGGATCCACAAAATTCTACCCACCCCGCGTTCCCCAAAGTCTTCCGAGAAAAATGGTACCTCACTTGTGTGGGTAGGCCTAGTGCCCGCCACAGGAAACGGCCCAAAACGCAATGTGGACACACCACATTTTCACAGTGAAAATGGACCCTTTTTTTGCAAAGTGCCTAGCTGTATATTTTGAACCCTAGCTCTGCCGGCACCTAGGGAAACCTAGCAAACCTATACATTTTTGAAAACTAGACACCCAGGGGAATCCAGGATGGGGTGACTTGACTGGATCTCACCTGGTTCTGTTACCCAGAATCCCTTGCAAACCTCAAAATGTGTCCCAAAAATCACATTTTCCTCACATTTCTGTGGTGGAAAGTTCTGGAATCTGCGTGGATCCACAAAATTCCACGCACCCCGCGTTCCCCAAAGTCTTCCGAGAAAAATGGTACCTCACTTGTGTGGGTAGGCCTAGTGCCCGCGACAGGAAACGGCCCAAAACGCAACGTGGACACACCACATTTTCACAGTGAAAATGGACCCTTTTTTTGCAAAGTGCGTAGCTGTATATTTTGAACCCTAGCTCTGCCGGCAACTAGGGAAACCTAGCAAACCTATACATTTTTGAAAACTAGACACCTAGGGGAATCCAGGATGGAGTGACTTGACTGGCTCTCACCAGGTTCTGTTACCCAGAATCCCTTGCAAACTTCAAAATGTGTAAAAAAAAAAAACACATTTTCCTCACATTTCTGTGGTGGAAAGTTCTGGAATCTGCGTGGATCCACAAAATTACACCCACCCCGCGTTCCCCAAAGTCTTCCGAGAAAAATGGTACTTCACTTGCATGGGTGGGTCAAGTACCCGCGACAAGCAAGGGCCCAAAACCTATTGAGGCGACATCAAAATTACCTATCGCAAACCAACCTGGTTTTGCAAGGGGGGTCCCATTTGTTTTTGGCCCCGGGCTCGGCGGCCATCTAGGGAAACCTACCAAACCCATACATTTCTAAAAACTAGACACCCAGGGGAGTCCAGCGAGGTATGGCTTGCGTGGGTCCCCCAACATTCTCCTACCCAGAATCCCCTGCAAACCTCAAATTTAGCTGAAAAAATCGCTTTTCTCTCAAATTTCTGTGTGGGAAAGTTCTGGAATCTGCGTGGATCCACAAATTTCTACCCACCCCGCGTTCCACCAACCTCTTTACAGGCCATTCATACACCTTTCATACGTGTGACACATACAAAACCATTCACACCGCCAGCCGCGGGCCCAGCACATTACAACACTCACACCAGCAGACAGCGCCATTCAAGGGCCCATCACTTTCACACGCCCATATTCCTGACCCAGATCAGTTGTCTGGGGGTGAGTGTTTGATTTGCTCTAAGGCTCCGTCCATCATCCCCGTTGGTATCGCTTTGTTCGCCCTAAGTTGGCAGGGTATGCCCAGACGTGGGTCCCTTGCTCACTTTGCCACTGGATTCAAGATAGCCTGGCTGATGAGGGTTTTGAACCCGAAACCGGTCCCAGGATGCTTGTTTCCGGTCCAGGGAAGACATGGCTTGGCAGTTCGGGCTGGACTGTTCCCATGAGGCACAGGGTCAGACTGATTTGCATATGGCCATGTCTGAACTGGGGTGGTGGAGTGAGCTAAAGAATGATGATGGATTAAACCCAGATCAGTTGACTGGGGGTGAGTGTTTGATTTGCTCTAACGCTCCGTCCATCATCCCCTTTGGTATCGCTATATTCCTGACACAGCCACCACACCAGCTCACGGATTGCGTAGGGCAGAAAGGCCAAAAAAAGGGGCAGATCTGTCCCCAGGAGGGGCAGCAAAAACATTAACCAAATTTTACCCCCTTGGAAGCAACCATGTCGCTTCCATTACACACAAAACAAAATCCCTGGTGCCTAGTAGGTTTTCTGCCCCCCCCCCCCCTCGGGGCAGAAAGGCAAAAAAACCGGGCCGATCTGCATATATAAAAAAAATCTGCCCCCTGGAAGCGACCCTTGCCCAAGGGGTCGCTTCCATTTTAATTTAAAAAAAGTCCCTGGTGTCTAGTGGGGTTTTCTGCCCCCCCCTGGGGGCAGAAAGGCCAAAACAAAGGGCCGATCTGTCCCCAGGGGGGCAGAATACACACACAAAAAAAATCTGCCCCCTGGAAGCGACCCTTGCCCAAGGGGTCGCTTCCATTTTAATTTTAAAGAACTCCCTGGTGTCTAGTGGGGTTTTCTGCCCCCGGCCAAAAAAACGGGCCGATCTGCTCCCTAGGGGGCAGAATACACATTAAAAAAAAATATGCCTCCCGGAAGCGACCCTTGCCTAAGGGGTCGCTTCCATTTAAATTTTAAAAAACTCCCTGGTGTCTAGTGGGCTTTTCTGCCCCCCTGGGGCCAGAAACGGCAAAAAATATAGGCGATCTGTCCCCAGGGGGGGCAGAAAAGTCTTAAAAATATTTGGCCCCATAAGGAAGCGACCCTTGCCCAAGGGGTCGCTTCCTTTCACTAAATAAAGAATCCCTGGTGCCTAGTGGGGCATTCCTGATTCACGATCGCGACGCTGTGCGCGAACGTGCAGCAGGAATGCCCTGCATTGAGACATCAGGGGAGAGGAAAAACTCTTTCCTCTCCCCCGATGCCTCAATACATCCCAAATCCCCCCCCGCCCCACCGGAGCAAGGAAACGTACCTGCTCCTCCTGGACGCGCTGGAAGCAAATGGCTTCCAGCGCTTCCTGATGACGTCGGCGCGCGCTGTGCGCGCTGACGTCATGGGATTGCCTGGGGAGGTCGGGGGTGGCAGCGGAAACTCTTCCGCTGCCATCCCCCTTTGTGGGGGCTAGATGGGCTGCCCATGGGGGGAGCGCCAGCGCTTCCCCCATGGGTGGGTGCCATGACGGAGCAGTTCCGTCATGAGCACACGCCCACCGTTGCTCATGACGGAACCGCTCCGTCATTGTATTGTATTGTAATTGCATTTGTATAGCGCTTACTACCCCTGACGAGGCGTCGAAGCGCTTTTTTCAGCGAGTAGCACGCTACTCCGGGACCCATAGAGGATTAGTGTTGAATTAGTATAGTGAAACATGCAAGTAAATTTTAAGTGGTGGATAGGTTAGTCAGTTAGTTGGATTCGGAAGGATAGCAGAAGGATAGAAGAGGAAAAAAGGTTTTTATTTATATAGCGCTTGTTACCCCTGATTGGGTGTTGAAGCACGCTACTCCGGAAACCCATAAAGGATTAGTGGTGAATTCGTATGGTGAAATATGAAAGTAATTTGAGTGGTGGATATTAGTCAGTTATTTGGAGTGAGAAGGATAGCGGAGGGATAGAAGGGGAAGAAAGGTTTGCATTCATATAGCACCTGTTACCCCTGATGGGTGTTGAAGCGCTTTTCTGGCGAGTAGCACGCTACTCCAAAACCCATAAAGGATTAGTGTTGAAAATTAGTATAGTGAAATATGAAAGTAATTGGAGTGGTGGATATTAGTCAGTTATTTGGAGTGAGAAGGTTAGCGGAGGGATAGAAGGGGAAGAAAGGTTTACATTCATATAGCACCTGTTATCCCCTGATGGGTGTTGAAGCGCTTTTCTGGTGAGTAGCACGCCACTCCGGAACCCATAAGGATTAGTGTTGAAAATTAGTATAGTGAAATATTAAGTAATTTGAGTGGTGGATATGTTATTCAGTTATTTGGATAGAGAAGGGTAGGTCGCGGGATAGAAGAGGGAAAGAGGTTTGTATTTATATAGCGCTTGCTACCCCTGATGGGGTTTTGAAGCGCTTTTTTGGCGAGTAGCACGTTACTGTGGAACCCATAAAGGATTAGTGGTGAGTTTGTATAGTGGAATATGGAATTTGAGAAGTGAACATGTTAGTATGTTATTTTGATTGAAAAGGATTATTAAGGGATAGAAGAGTGAAGGATTTATTTTTTAATTTTTTATATGTAATAGCAGTAGGCGGAGGCTTTTGGATGAGTAAAATGGGTTTTTGGAGGGGAAGAGTCAGAGGGAAGAGTTTAGAGAGGTTTGTTTTGGGGGAATCGGTATAGTAAAAGAGGTGTCAGATGATGCAAGGAGGGGTAGAGTAGGAGAGAGTCTAGAAAGGGTTATTTTGAGATCATAGTAGTGGTATGGGGTTTGGGATAAATGAGAGAGTAGATGTATAGGGTGAGAGATAGGGTAGTGCATTGGAAAGAGTAGTAGAAAGAAGTTTGAGATGAGTCAGAAAGTTGGGCTAGAAGATATATTGAGAGAAGTATAGGCTGAGAAATAGGGTAGTGCCTTGGAAATGCCAAATTAGAAGAAAGTGATAAATATATAGATCCATAAGTACATTGAAAGTATATAGATGCATAAAGGAGGTAAGTATATGTAGATTAAAGATATTGATAGAGGTACAGGATGAGAAATAGGGTAGTGCATTGGATATGCTTTTTCAGGAGAAAAGTAAGACACTCAGATCCAAGTACATGGAGGTACATAGATGCACAATGGAAGTAAGTACCTGTAGACCAAGGATGATTTTTTTATTTTATTTTATCAACATAATTATTGTACATGTTTATGCAAAGCAATACACAAAGATAGGTACATATCTATAGTGAAAATAAATGCTTATATACAGAGGGATATGCTGTAAATTTCTGTTTGCGTATGGTGCTTATGTGGGGAAGAGCCAATTCTTGAGTAGTTTTCTGAAGATAAGGTGGTTGTCGGTGGATCTTATGTTGGGGGGTAAAGAGTTCCATAGTTTGGCTGCTTGAACAGAGAAGGATGTGCCACCCATGGTTTTTTTCTTGTATCTTGGGATTTTGAGGCGAGATGCCCCTTTAGAGCGGAGGTTCCTTTGTTGAATGTGTTTGGTGATTTTATTCCTGATGAAGAGCGGTCCCATCCCATGTATTGCTTTGTGGGTGATACAAAGTAGCTTGAATGTGGATCTTCTGGCAACCGGTAACCAATGCAGCGCTTTCAAGGCCGGTGAGATGTGGTCTTGCGGTTTGATATGCAAGAGTAGTCTGGCAGCCGAGTTCTGAATCCATTGTAGTCTTTTCATAGTTGTTAAAGGTGATCCATGGTAGAGGCTATTGGAGTAATCGAGTTTGGACAGAACAAGGGAGATGGAAGCTTGGACGTTGTGTGGAAATCCCAAATGAGGGAAAATTCGTTGCAGCGTTTTTATAGTGACAAAGCTTGATCTTGCTAGTTTGTCCACTTGGGCATTCATCGACAGCTTGGAGTCCATGGTCATTCCGAGGTTTCTTACTTCCTTCGATACTTTAGGCGGTGATCCCAATTCATCAGGCCAGGCGGCAAACGGGTCATAATGTTTTCAATCGCCACACGTGAGTATTTCCGTTTTGGAAGCATTCAATTTGAGATGGCTCCAAGTCATCCACTGATCCACGGCTCTGAGACAACTCAAAATTGGGGATTTTCCAATGTCTTTGGGGCATTCCAGTTGAAGGAGTATTTGCGTGTCATCTGCATATTTATAGCACGTGAGGTGAGATTGATTGATCAGTTCCGGTAATGACTTCATGTAGATGTTGAAAAGCATGGGCGAGATGATAGAGCCTTGAGGGACCCCTGCTTTTGTGGAGTATGGTTTGGACGAGAAAGGTGGGGTATGGATGACATTAGTTCTGTTTCGAAGGTAGGACGCAATCCAGTCTAGAGCAGTTCCCTCTATGCCGGCTTCATTGAGTCTTTGTTTCAGAGTGTCATGGTCAACCGTGTCAAAGGCAGCCGAGAGGTCCAAGAGGAGTAGCGCAGCAACCCCGTTGCGGTCTACTGTATTCTTCAGGTCATCCCAGATGGCAAGGAGGGCAGATTCAGTGCCTCTTACCGGACGGAATCCTGTTTGGAAGTCTGAAAGTATGTCATTCTCTTCAATGAATTGTGACATCTGGGCGAACGCTGCTCCTTCAATCAGTTTGCCCAGGAAAGGTCCATTTGTAATGGGTCTGTAGTTGTCATGGTTCAGCGGGTCCAAGTTTGTTTTCTTCAGTAAAGGGCGTATGTGTGACTTTTTGAGTTCTTCTGGAAATATTCCGGTAGTTAAGGAATCGTTGATGATTCTTCTTACTGGAGTAGCAGCAGAGGTTGTTAAAAGAATGAGCATGAGCATGGAAAGGGATAATCCCACCTATTGTCATCACAATTTACTGGCATCACACGTCATTTTCCATTGCCACCTATTATCATCACAGCTAATTGCTATTATAGGTCATTGACCATTGCCAGATATTGTTATCACAGCTCACTGCATTATAGCTCATTGTTCATGGCCACCTATTGTCATCACCGCTCATTGCATTATAGCTTATTGTCCATACCAGCTTATTGTCATCACAGCTCATCGTCCATCTTCTACCTATTGCTATCACAGTTCATTGTACATCTTCTACCTATTGCCATCACAGCTCGTCGTGCATGTTCTACCTATTGCTATCACAGCTCATGGTCCATCTTCTACCTATTGCCATCACAGCGCATTGTTCATCTTCTACGTATTGCCATCACAACTCATCATCCATCACATCACATTGTCCATCAACCCCCAATTGTCATCATTGTTCACTGCTATCACAGTCCATTGATTTGCTTGGAATTCTTTGCAACAGCTAGACTTTTAGCAACTTGTGTCTGCATCTGAGAAGTCCTCGCCTTTGACAAAGTGAGTGCAACTGCCCGATTGCACCTGTAGCTTTACATGATGAACCATGCCAAGGTTTCCTCTCTTAAGCAGTGCTTCTGGAACAGTATTCTCACTGCTGTGATGCGCAGTAAATGACAATATGCAATAGGTTTTCTCACATGTCAAAGAGATTACTGAATTGAGTGTTTCCCCTCCCCTCATTGATTCAGGAATCCTAGTGCTGTGCACAGGAGAAGACATGTTTAACATGCACACAGAAGTCTCACCTCATCCTATAGCTGCTGCTCGGCATTTCAATCAATCAATCACAGAATTTGTAGAGCGCACTACTTACCCGCGAGGGTCTCAAGCCGCTGGGGAAAAAAAGGGGGGGTGGGGGGAGTGCCGCTACTGGTCGAACAGCCAGGTCTTGAGTAGCCTCCTGAAGGTCAGCAGATCTTGGGTCTGTCGTAGGCTGAGTGGAAGGGTGTTCCAGGTCTTGGCGCGAGGTGGGAGAAGGATCTGCCGCCGGTGGTTGTTCTTCGTATGCAAGGGACGGTGGCGAGGGAGAGGTCGGTGGAGCGGAGCTGGCGGTTAGGGACGTAGAAGAAGAGTCGTCTGTTGAGGTAGGCTGGCCGGTCTTGTGGAGTGCCTTGTGTGCGTGGATGAGGAGTTTGAAGGAGATTCTCCTGTCGACGGGGAGCCAGTGCAGGTTTCTCAGGTGGGGGGTGATGTGGCTGTGGCGTGGTACATCGAGGATCAGGCGTGCAGAGGCGTTTTCAATGCGTTGCATTCGTTTGATGAGCTTGGCCGGGGCTCCCGCATAGAGGGCGTTTCCATAGTTGAGTCTGCTACTGACGAGGGCCTGGGTGACTGTTCTTGTATCTGTCGGGATCCACCTGTAGATCTTGCGGAGCATGCGGAGGGTGTTGAAGCAGGAGGAGGAGACTGCGTTGACTTGCTTGGCCATGGAGAGCGTTGAGTCGAGGATGACTCCCAGGTTGCGTGCGTGGTCGGTGGGTGTCGGGGCTGCCCCCAGTGTCGTTGGCCACCAGGAGTCGTCCCAGGCTGAAGGGTTGGAGCCGAGGATGAGGACCTCCGTCTTGTCCGTGTTCAGCTTTAGTCGGCTGCTCTTCATCCAGTCGGCGACGGCCTTCATTCCTTCGTGGAGGTTGGATTTGGCAGTGAGGGGGTCCTTGGTGAGGGAGAGGATCAGTTGCAATGCAATAGGTCTCGCATTACTGAAAGTTTGAGCTATTGCTGTTACAAATAATAATGTTTGTTAGATGTTTTGTGTTTTGTTAACAAATATCCCTGCAGTAGCATAAGTAAGGGTGCAGTACCTTATGTGGCTAATAGCGGTCCCTTTACCACTCCACAGACACACCTAGTAACAGCCTGTGGTATTGCAACCTTTTCTTGCTTCGTGGATTTTATTTTATTACTTATGCTACTGCTGGGATAGTTTTTAACAAAAAAAACAACCTAACATTATCATTTGAAACGCCAATAGCTCAAACCTTCAGTAATGCGAGACCTGTTGCATTGCAATACATTGCTTGTGCTTCTAATGTGACAAAGAGCGTCCAACTGGGGAACAGCTTCATTACAATGTTCTGGCGCCATCATGAGGTTCAAGAACGAAATTCACTGGAAGCATATTTCCTTGCAAAGATTTTACGCTGCCTTTTGATTTTAACAGGTGATTCATCATTCACTTGTTGCATGTTTGTTATTTTAACTTCTTTCTCTTAGGTCACTGGGTGGGTGAGTGTTGACTGTTCAGCTTTCCGTCCATCAATTGTTCTTTTTGACATCTTAATCAATGGCAGAGCCTCAAACTAAAACAGAAACACACACACTATCTCAACCTACGTGGTCTGCAATGGGACAGTCTGTCCCCACTCTCAGACTAACAAAGAATCAAGGATATTTGTAATGTGATAGCTCTGCTCTGCCAATCAAACACTGTGTATGAAAAATGGCCCAGAAAAAAAAAGTGCCTGAAGCAGCAACAGCAGGGGTCGAAGCTGAGTCACTGAAGTGTGGAACTGGAGAAGTCAGACAGAAAGTGCGAGTTGGGTGTATGAGCAGGCCAGGAGCTGAGAGGCTGGATCCAGAGCTGAGACAATTAAGAGCCTACCTTCTTTCAGAGATGGGTGTGCTGCGTGCATGCATGGAGGTATTTGTTTAACCCTGCAGGTGTCTGTGTGTGTGCGCATGATTGTGTACACATTAATGAGTGTGTGTCTGTATGTTTGGTATTGTGTCTCTCCCTTATGCGGTTGCTCCCTGCAAGCTATGCATAGTGTCAAAAGTCATACAGGGTTCATCCCAGGCACACAGGGTCATCCCTCACACAATGGTGCCCATTCCTGACATTATAATGGTCATCTTTGAGATATTTCGGTCATTCTTGGTCTGGTTGTGGCACACAGGCAGCCGTCATTGACCTTGTGAGCATGACTAACACAATGGCTTATTAATGGCCATGACTGACCTATTTCGGTCATCCTGGCCATTATGGCATGCAGCCGTGGCACAATGCTTATAGTATAATGGTGGGAATTATTGATATATCATAGGAATGTTTGGCATTATGGTGCTTCTCTATGACATGTGATTCTAATGTTTGAAAATTTGAAGGAGAAGCTGCCAATGGATTATTTGTGCAGTGGTGCAATTGATGAAAAAGACAAGCTGACATTTGGGGACTGTTTATCTACCAAATATAGAAAATCCTCTCCCCAAAAATTGGGGAGAGGAGTTGGCCTAACGGCTAGGGCGGTCAACCTCGAATCTGGGGAACTGGGTTCGAGTCTCGGCAATGACACTGAACATCCTGTGATTCTGGGCAAATCACTTAATCTCCCGTGCCTAACAAAAATGAATGTGTCCTCATGTAATGCAACTGGTGCTATATAAAGCGCTCTGATACCTGATTCAGGTCAAGTTTGCGCTATATAAAACTCTGTAAAAAAATAATAAAAAAAAAATATGAAAAATCCTATCTTGAAAGCAAAAAATATGTTTTTTTTCAGAAACAATTTTTCTTTGCGACATTGACGTTGGTACTGATAATCCTGCATGGGTTAGTCACTGGTGTACTGTTAGCGGATTTGATCCCTACTGCACAGTGATTTTTAGTAGCTCTTGATGATTGATGACTAAGAAGTAGCTCTGAGTATGGAAACGGTTAGAGCCCCTGTTGTACAAAAAGCACCCAGAACCCGTAAATTAAATGCCACTTGTGGACTGCAACACCTATTGTGCCATCCACAGAGTGGGCCTACAAAACATGGCTTCAGGTCAGCCGGTGTAGCCTGGAAGCAGCAGCTTGAAATCTGATGCATAGACCTGTCAAAATCTCCCTTTTTATGGGTAGGGAAACAAAACAAGTCATCCTGAAGCACACCTTGCTGCCCACGAGGTAGGATGCATAATATTTAAGAGTGGAACATGTGTGACAATATGAAAAGCATGTTTTTCAAGTGACTAGGCCCAAATTGACATTAACCCTGGTCAGGTTGTAACTGGCACATAGGAGAAGTTAGAGTATAGATATGCATTTTAATCTAATACGTTTGACCTATACCAATTACAGACTCCCTCCAAAGACTTATTTTTATATATAATGGCGAGGTCCAATTTTTAATAAATGTATGAGAAATGTTACTTTTAGAAAGTTACCTTTACTGTGCCTGAAGCTGCTGGAGGCTATTGTGCATTAGTTCTCGAGCAACTGCCCAGCCTGTGCTTGACCTGAATGAGTGAAACAGGTGTGAAAACTGCACCCTGGTCAGAGAAATGGTCAGAGAATGTGGAGGTGTTTTTCTGCCACTGCAGGAAGATCAGTTGGGGGAGGCCCAGGAACTTCAAAGGGGTGGGGCCTGTCCTGTCACAATTGAATGTCAGATGATACCTAAAAGGCTCCAACCTTCGTTAACCTAGTCAGGCTGCTACCAAAGCCAGTGGTAGAAAAACCAAACCCAGTGGTAAGAAAATTACTAGAACCAGTTTTGAGTGACCTCAGAGTAAGGGGCTGCTCTTTCCCATGGCTACACCTTTGGTTGACACACAGGCTCTGCACAGCTGGAAAAGGGATCCCCATCTTGGAGTTTGGAAATAAGATGCACTGTGGGATTGTTTGCAGTAGGGCAAACAAGAACTGGTGCAAAAGTGAGTAGGGTTGCCACTGGGAACTTTTACCCCACTGTTTAGGAAAGAGTCAGAAGTTAAGCCTTCCTAGCTGGTGCTTGGCATAAATATGGCACACTCTTCAGCATACTTTCTGCACCTGCAGAAGATCAGAAGAGGACTGAACCTGCTGTCTGTGACCTTAGAAGATCCCCGAAGGACTCTATGTGCCCTCCTGTGCCCACAACAAAGTGCACTCCTAGGGTCAGTTGGCTGACATCCTATGAGGCTATAGGGACACAACATGCTGCAATAGGCCTTTCCCCCCCGAAGTGCTTAGGTAACTAGCGGCAACTGGATCTCGACTGAACTTTGTTGTTAGCTTCTGCCTTGACACCCATAGAGTTTCCCTGCTCTGAGCTCCTGGGCGGGCATTAGAAGTGTTTGTGCACCAGAAAAAAGCTAGGCATACAAAAGATCAAAGGAAAGGTTTTTACGACCCTTAAGAGAAGTTTTTCACATAGGAAAATACAAGGACTTTGAGCATTGCATTATATTAAAGGAAGGAGCCGTCCTTGCTAGGCTGAGATTGACAAATGATCCTTGTCCTACAAAGGGAAACTGAAGAAGATGCTTAATGATGTGTGTCTTAAGGACATAAAAGAACCAACAGACTCCTCCATGTCACTTATCCCGGTTGTAATTTTACTTTTTAAAAATTGGGGGCTCTGTGTTTGATTTGACCTAGAAAGCGTAAGAGGAATTTTGGACCGATCGCCATCCGCCCCTGAATTTGCATGCAATGATCTTGCCAGTGGCTGGTGCAACCTTTTTCTCCACACTGGATCTTGGTGGCACATATCAAGTCGTTTTGGAGGAATTATGTAGTCATCTTGCTGCATTTGTGACTCCAGCGAGCATGTACCATTAAAAATGGATAGCTGTCTCCATCTTTCAGATGAGAACGAAAGAGATTCTGGATGGTGTTTAGGATGTATTAGCCTCCAGAGGCGATATCTTTGTACTCAGAAGGGGCCAGAAGAAGCATGGTATAAGAAAAGAGCAATTCTTTCAAGCATGGTCAAGCAAGGGTCTCACTTTGAAAGTTAACAAGTATAAATTTAGCTGTGACGGAGTGGTATATCTTGGCCGCTCCATTTCTAAGTATGGAATCAAACCTAAGAACTGTCATCTAAAGGTGTGTCTGGAGGCTTCAGATCCTGTGCCGAAGGAACAATGAATGTTTTTTTTGGGAATCGAACAGTTCTATGTGAATAGGCGCCGATGATGAAGCATGCCACTATTAAGTGGGTGAGGCATCTATTCCAAAATCTTTGTATTTCCCCCAGGACTGTCCTTTCTGGCAAGTTTATCCTAGCTGCCCTTTTGTGTTTGTGACTATATCTCTTGTCTACCGTTAGCTGTTCAGGATTTGTGTCTAGAAGAAAATGAACATGAAGTTGTTTTCGTCTTCAAAGACATTGATGTAGCATCAGACTCTTCTTTTTGACAGGATTCACTTTGAGAATGTTTGGTTGTAAGCAAGATGAATGCTTCAGTACTTGACAAGAAAAAAGGTTGTATCATGTCTGGTTGGCCTGAAGAACTTAAATTACAAGGGAAATTAAAATTGTTTGCCATACTCCAAAGAGAGGTAGCCTGGGAGAATGGTATAATCATGGGAGGGGATAAGGAAACTCCACTGTTCGAGTGTAAGAGAGGCATCATCAGTTGAGAGTATAAGGGACACTTGAGGGTGACTGTATCAAGAAGCATGCATGGTTTGAAGAGGATGGTTGGCAGGCCAGTTTTTCAGGAGGGTGGCATCTTATCCTCAGATGTTCTAGGTAATACTAATCTTTTATGTGACTAAATTTGCTCTCTACATATAACTGCCTCTTCATCCTGGTTCCCCAGCACTCGCTTCCATGACCTTATTAGAATTAAAACTTTCAGGTGTGATACCTAGGAAATGTTATATTTTCAGAGAATTTAAGCAAAGTGGTAAAGCTGAGATTAGATGTCAAGTATCCTAGTTCCACTGCTAAAGTGTACCCAGTGGATTAAATCTACTTCTGTTGTTTGCCCACCTCTGTGACTTGCCAACCTCAACCTTGTTAGAGTTCTAGTGTATTCTTTTTTTTTTTAAATAATAGCAGTTGCTACTTGTATGGAGCCTGTTTGTAAGCTCCTACAATATTTTCATGTGATGAGGAAAGACATAAGTAAATTGTGAAACATTTTCTTTGGACCCTGTGGCAGTAGATGTTTGCTGGACAGTATCTGTGGGGTGTACTCTTGTTTTCCATTGGTGCAGAAGGGTTTACGACTACTTCCTTTCCTTTGGACAGCAAATGTTATTCATTTAGCAAATGTGCTTTTAGGTCGAGCCTGGGCAGTGCATGCCCTGCTCTGCGAGGCATGCTGTATTGAGGTAGGGACTTCAAGCTCCGCCCACTCTCCACCCACATTTTTCATTGGCTTGTGTCATTCTCCACTGTAAACTGTGGCTGTTGGTCTATTTTATTTATTTTACTCAGTGTTTTGTATAGCGCAAACTTGACCCCGTAGGGTATCAGAGCGCTTCACAGTTCAGGACATGGTAACTTTTCCGGTACAGAGTTCTGTATAGCATTTAATATATTCCAGTTCAAAGTTGACACATCAATTTCTTTTGATAACTGTTAAAGTACGTTCGCAGGCTGTAAGACTAGAGGGACCATGTCCTCAAGGGAAGCAAGACCCTGTAATGGACAAACGACAATAGCTCTTAAAAATACAAAAAAAAAACCACAAAAAAAACCTCTTGTGTCCTTGAGCCAGAGTATTTGGGCGAGCCATGTGTGGATGCTCTGTAATGTTTACGGTAGGAATTTACTCATTAAGAAGATCTTGGTTTCTTTCTTGAATCTTGCGTGGTTGGGTAGCCTTCTGATGTCTAGAGGTAGCGAGTTCCATATTCTCGGTGCGGCACCTGAGAACGCTCTGTTGTAAGTTTTTTTTTTTTGCGGAAAATCGGTGGTTTCAGCACTAGGTCTCTGGCGCTCCTTGATTGTCTGTTTCCCCCAGAAATCACCAATTTCTGCGCTAGGTATCTTGGTGACTTGAAGTGTAGAGCTTTGTGTGTTATGCACGCCAGTTTAAGCTGAATTCTGGCTTCATAAGGTAGCCAGTTCAGTGCTTTCAGGTGAGGAGAGATGTGGTCGATTTTTTTTTACCCTGTTATGAGCCTTGTTGCTGCGTTGAGGCAGGCTTTTAGAGGTGCTGTTGCAATTTTGGGGAGCCCAGAAAGTGTTGTGCATCCGTATTCGATCCTCGAGATTACTAATGCTTGAACTGCCATTTTGAGGTCCGCCTTTTCGATGAAAGGTTTCAATTTCTTAATGTAGCTCAGGTGAAATCTTGCACTTTTAGCCAGCGTGTTAATGTGTGAGTGCATGTTTAGGCTTTGGTCAAGCGTTATTCCTAGAGATTTTGTTGAATCTACAGTGATCGGTGTGCAATTGAGTGCGGTGATCAAATTGGTCCATTCTTTTATAATGGGCGGGCTTTTGGTGGGGGAAATTAGGAGGAATTCTGTTTTTTTTTGCGTTTAGTTTAAGCTGATTGCTTGTTAGCCATTGCATCGTTGCCCGTAGAGCCTTGCTCATTGTTCTGATCTCCTCTAAGGAGGAGATCTTAATGTAAATCTGAGTGTCATAGGCATACATGTGGAAAAGGATATTGGCACGGTGGAGTATGTCCGTTAGTGGTTCCACATATAAGTTAAATAGTGACGGGGAGAGGGTTGATCCTTGTGGAACCCCTATCTGGAAGGGGATGATGTTGACAGGTTCTTATTCACCAGAAATCTTTGTGATCTGTTCTTCAAGTATGACTTGAACCATTCAAGAACGTTCCCGGAAAAACCCATCCTGTTCTCCAGACGTTCTAGCAACATTTCGTGGTTAACTGTGTTGAACGCGGATGATAAATCAAGCAAGATTAACAGACATGCTTTGTTTTGGTCTAGAGCGAGTAATGCGTTGTTTACTATGTGCAGAATTGCAGTTTCCGTACTATGGTTTGGTCTAAATCCTGATTGGCAATCGTCTAGTAGTTGGAATTTAGATATGTGCTGACTTAGTTATTGCTGAACACATTTTTCAATCACTTTAGCTAATAGGGGAATGTTGGATACTGGCCGAAAGTTGCTAGGTTCAGAAGGATTCTCTGTCGGTTTTTTTATGATGGGAATGACTTGTCCCATTTTTAGAGAGTCTGGGAAGGATCCTTGAGACAGGGAAGCATTGACTATCAATGTCCAGCTGGGGATGATCTCCTGGTCCATGTACGGCATAAGTTTTGCAGGGAGTGGGTCGTTGAAGTGATTGTTAGGCTTAATGGCCGATAAGGTTTTCAGGATGTCGTTTTGGTCATATAGCTCAAAAGTGGACCAATGAGCTTCGTTTTTGGGTAATGAATCGTTGGGCATTGATGGAATATTTGGTTGAGAGGCCTCCCATGTAGAAGCTGCTGACTTAAGCTCGCATTCCAGGGACGTGGCCTTGGATGTAAAGAAATTTGCGAATTCCTCACAGCTAATTTGAGATTTTGTTGCTTCTAGTGCGGATTTGTACGTTTTGTCTGATTGTTGTTAATCCAATTCAAATAGTTTCCGAGGTCTGTTTTTCGCATTTTCCAATTCCGTTCTGAAGAATTCTTTTTTTTACTTCAGAATATTTTTATTGTAGGCGCTTCTGGTTTTTCTTAGCAGTTTTAGATGTGGGGATGATGGTAGCTGTCTCCATTTCCTTTCTGCTAGTCTCAGTTTACGTCTTTCTTCATTTAGCGTGTCGCTGAACCAGGGGTTTTTATCTTTGTCCGATGTTCGTTTTAGTTTTAACGGTGCAATAGTGTCCATTATCTGTGACATCTTCGCATTGTAGTGCTCAGTGAGTTCGTTGGCGTTTGTCATATTTCTGGGAGCGGGGAAGATCTCTCCTGCATAACGACGCCAGCTTCTCCTTGTCTACGTTCTTTCTGGTCCTCACCCATTGTTTGGGTTTGATTGGTTGAGTGGTTCTTTTCTTTAGTACTCTGGGAATTTGGAAGGTTATTATGTGATGATCTGACCAGTCACAAGGCATGTTTGAGGTTAAGCTCACAGCTTTATCTTTGGATATGATCCAGTCTAGCGTGGAGCTTTTCACATGCGTTGAAAGCGTGCAGGCTTGCACTAGGTTTTGATCTGCTAGGAAGTCTTTGATGATGTTGACCTGGCTGTCATTAGGATTGTTCCAGTGTAAATTGAAGTCTCCTAGGAATATGTCATTGGAGTGTGGGGAGGTGTTTGCTGTGATGATCTCCATTAAGTGGTCGATAAAAGGTTCATTCTTGCCTGGTGGGTGATAAAATGCATGAACCTTGCATAGCTGTTTCTCGTTGTTAACTATGGAGAGTGCGAGGTATTCGCATGAGTTAAGAGGGTCGACGGGCAATGGAGTAACCAAGAGCTCCGAGCGATGAATAACAGCAATACCACCAGCTATTTTCTTTAGCCTGTCTTGCCGCACAATGAAATAGTTACGGTGCACCAGCAGATCTAAGCATGGCGAGGAAGATTCTGTGAGCCATGTTTCCGTTAGGATCGCGACGTCGATCTCCTGACTCAGGATAAGGTCAGCGATGTCTGACGCGTGTTTTACTGCTGAGCGGCAGTTGATTAGTAGCCCTGTGATCTTTTTCTGAGAATCCTGGATGGGGTCTTGCTTTGGGTTGGTTAGTGTTATTTGCTTCAGGTTGTTCGCATTTAATTTTCTGTCACTAGGCCTGACTTTTCTGAAGGAGTTCATTGGGACTGA
Source organism: Calotriton arnoldi (assembly GCA_963921515.1). Taxonomy (NCBI): domain Eukaryota; kingdom Metazoa; phylum Chordata; class Amphibia; order Caudata; family Salamandridae; genus Calotriton; species Calotriton arnoldi. The sequence goes on along the minus strand of CAWUFW010004692.1, from coordinate 626,006 downwards.
GTTGATTACATGTACCTTGTTCTCGTTGCAAGGGTTAGTTGTGGCCGGTGACGTCTCGTAGGATTGCAGTAGTACTTGCGTTTCCTCGCCCGATAGGTAGCTAGGGAGTTTTCGAGGTCGATTAGGTCTGTTTGATAGAGACATGGGTGTTGTTTTTATGTTTTTATGTAGTGAGAGTCAGGCCCGGTTCTAGCGGGTGGGCCAGGCCCACCCAAACATGAGCCTGGCCCACCCAAACATGAGCCTTGGCCCTCGCAGTGAGGGCTTGAATCAGGCGCGCAACGCCATTGCGATCAAAGGGCTTCAACCCCCCCTCCCCCCCTCGTCGTGTGTGTCAGCCCGGCTGAGACAGCTTCCCGGGCGCACGCACACACACACAGACAGACAGTTTTCGAGATTATCGCAGCCGCACCAGAGTACTTCACAGGTCTTTACAAGACCATTTAGGCTTTGTTTATTTTTTCACTCCTTCATCTCCACTAGGGGCTTGGGGAAAGGCGACAAATCCTTTCTTTGGCACTGGTAACCTTTGCCTACTGTCCTGCGTGGATATTTCTTTTTCTATGCAGCGCAGGAGAAAAGAAGTTTGTTTATTCTGATTCACCTTTCCTAACCCCTGCAGCTGCTTATCACATCAGGCTGTGACACAAAGTTTGACTAATGGAGTAGGTATGAGAATGTGTTACTATTTGTTTTTCTTTTTAAAATCTGCACAGGCCCAGCAGGACACATACTTCGTGTGTGCTTCATTTAAACAGTTTTTATCATTATCATGGCCGATGCAGGACAACAATAAGACAATAAAAAATGCCCAGATAATGCTGGTGATTAAAGATCCTGCTGGAGAGCAATCATTTCTCTGTTAGTAGTTTTTAAATGCAGATGAACTGTATTTTATGTGGAAGCTCAGTGGGTTACTGCCTTTGTCACAGAGATCCTTGTGTTACTTGCAGTTCAGAAGTTACAATCCTAACATAGGACAGTGACCAATGAACTGTCATCAAAGAGCTGCATGCAAACCTGATTGGTATAGTTAGAACTTCGCTTTTTTGTTTTGTGATATAGTTAGAACTTCCTCAGTCTTTCATTATTCTAATGTTGCTAAAATGAGTATGTTTGGGCAGATATACATTTTTATCAGTAAAGCCAACCCCTAACCACTGGAGTACTCTTTAAATCCTGAGTTTGTGCTTCTCCAGACCAAACCCTCTTAAAATATACTGCCCACCAGTATGGATGACATGTGATTCATACACCTTGTAATCCTCATTGGCTTATGTGACAGTCCCTATAGACTGATTTACATACTTGTATGATTCATTGTCTCTGTATAATGTGTGCGTTATGTAAAGTACTGACACACACTACACTGATATGAGTAGCGCTATACAACAAATGAAATGCATATGAGAGAGGGGCTATGTAAAGATAAGGGGCACTGTTGGAGGGTCAGTGAGGGAATCCGAGAGGAGGTCAATAGGGGGAGGGGCTATGGAGCGATGAAGGGCACTGTTGGAGGGTGGCAGTGAGGGAATCCGAGGAAGAGGTCATGGGGTGGAGGGGAGCTAGGGAGAGATGAGGGGCACTGGTGGAGGGTGGTAGTGAGGGAGTCTGAGGAGGAGGTCATGAGGGGAGGGTCTACGGAGAGATGAGGGGCACTGGTGGAGGGTGGCAGTGAGGGAATTCGAGGAGGAGGTCATGAGGGGGAGGGGCTATAGGGAAATGAGGGGCACGTGTGGCAGTGAGGGAATCCTAGGAGGAGGTCAATAGGGGGTGCCATGGAGGGATGAGGGGCACTGGTGGAAGGTGGTAGTAAAGGTATTTACGGAGAAAGAGGTTATTGGTGCGGCGCCAAAAAAGACTTTCGCATCAGCGCTAAAGCCGGCCCTGTCATGGCCTTTCTGTTTTTGTTTATTTAATTAGCAGTCGGGTCATAAGGGCTACTGTGGAACATACTTTAAAGTGCATGCTAATTACATTTACTGCTATATTCAATGTTTCAAGTTTGAAGGTGATATTACTAATGTTTTTACCGGGAAAAATGAAAGTGGAGCCCGATGGTGCCTGATATGGGGGCTGGGGCCCAAGGTCATCTTTGAGATAAGGTGCACTGGAGAGGAGTAGTGGATAATCAAGCCTGTAAGGGAGTGCGTTGCAGAGTCCGGGGTCAGGTGGAGGTAGTAATGAAGAGGGATTCTCCCTGAAGACTCGCACAGAGGGAGCCCGAGAAGTGTCACTTGCCTGATACTCCCACCTCAGAAACCTCCTCTTCCCATCAAAGGAACATTACATGGAAAAAACACTTTTTGAGAGTGATAATATTTACAAAGAGATTTGGAAAAGAGTGCGTCTTACTGGGCCTTGTAAGACTAAGAAGAGATAAAGGAGGGCCCTGAAGCAGGCCTGCCTAGACATATATGCGACAAATCGAGCCCGCAGTGGCCCACCCAAATGCACCCTTGGCCCACCCAAATAAAAATTCCTGGAGCCGGGCCTGGTGAGAGTACTGTCTCTTGCATATTTTTGAATTTGGAGAGTGCGTTTTCTGTGAGGCGCGCAATATTTTTCAGATCCAGTATTGCTTTGAAAATGGTTTGTAGAAGGTTGCTGGAGTTTGGCTTCTGAGTAACTGGGATCCGACCTCGGGGGGAGGTATGCAGGCTTTTTAGTAGAATAGGAGTTGGGCTCCTGCTGTCTGGCGAGTTGAATGTGCGTGGAGCAGTGAATGGTGGTTGGGTGGATGTTGTAGAATAATCCCCTATGTTTGGTGGCATAGCAGACTTTCTCGATTTTTTTTTCCCACTATTTCTTGCTGAATGTGGCGATTGGCTCCTGGCATGGACATTGACGTGTTTGTTCGTTGTGCAGGACTTTGCCTTTCATTGAGGGATGTTGATGAAGGATTCATCGTGAACTTCGGTGCTAGGCCCATTAATTCTGGGGAGCGCCTGTTCGGCTCTGTTGCGTTTGTTGGGGAAGGGTTTGACCACTGTGGGACCGTTGTCTTCTCATGTTCCTCTCTCGGTGTTGCATTATTGTGGTGTGTAATTGAACTTGCGCCGGGGCTTTGTTGGTTCCTCGTACGAGTGGAATAATAGACTCTTTCTTTAAGCGTGGAGAAGTATTCATCAAATTTGTTTAGATCCTTGTCCTTAGCTTGAATGAGTACCGTACCATTTTTATAGATTGTTATATTCAGATCAGTTCCTAGTCTCTGCGAGGGAGCGATCAGAAGCTTAACGCCGTATGGTATGTTTTTTTATATCTTGTGTGTTCAATAGTTCGGTTATGGTCAGGCGCCATTTTGCCGGCTTTCTTGTGAAGAATATAAGGTCATTGACCAATATGCCCTTTTTTATGTTGAAGTAAGGGTCTGAGATCAGTGTCTCTGTGTTTTTTTCATTAAGTTGTGCTTAAAAGTCTTAGCTGCATTCATGGAGATGTTGGGAGGGCAAATTATGTTGTGAGAGTTCTTTCCTGCTGCTTTTAAGTATCCTGCCATTTTTTTATTTATTTATTTTTTTACTTTACTTCCTTCTAGTTGTTCTTATTCTTTTTCTTCTTCTCTCTCCTTTAATTATCTCTTGTTATCCTTTCTTCTGGTTTTTCTTATTCTGTTTCTTCCTCTCTCATTAACATTAACATGTATTGGTCAATGCCTGTTGAATGATTCTGTAGGCTTGATTGTTCAGATCATTTGCCCATTCCAATATGGCTGCAGATTTGCTAACTAATCATATCCTGCTATGGGTAGTCCTATTTTAGTTTCTGTGACAATAGTATTAGGTCTTCTTTCCCTTTCTATCGTTTGTCGGCCATTTTGTGCCTTGTTTATCCTCGACGGTGTGGCTTGTCTTCAGGGGGTCCAGGTTTGACCATTTTCCCTTCCCGTCGACCCCTGAATCCCTTGTTTCCGGTTGTGTAAACACCACCAGTTTATTTGTATGTTTAGTATCATTTATTGTACTATCGCTTTATTAGTGTGTTAAGTTTCCTTTATTATTGCCCTTCATTACCTCCTTTGTTTGTATGTTCATTTCCTTTATTGTCGCCTTTCCTTATTATCCTGCCGAGTGCGTTGTCTCCTCTAGTCTTCGGAGTGTTGGGGCGGGTGGAGGCATGCACTCTTATTATTGCGCTGCCTCTAGATTCCTCCTTGTACCCTGGGTCTCGTCTCCTCCTCCGCTTCCCATTCCTGCGTGCACAACCTCCGGAGCGATGCACGGCCGCCTCGGGGACTGGACCACAGAAATGGAGCCACTCTCTGCCTGCTACTAGTCCGATGGTCGATCTCCTGTCCTCCGTCGTGCGACCCATCGACTATAGGTTGCTCTCTGTGCTCGCCATGGACTTCTGATTGCTTCGGCCGGTGAGTGTGTTGCACCTCGTTTGTCTTCCTCGAATTTTGCTTCCTTTCTCGGGCTAATTCGGGATTAATGCAATGAATTGCTATCCCAAGCCCCGGAGCTCCTGGATAGAGCTTCCGTCCCGTTGGCTATCTTGATCCTCAACAGCGGTCATTGGTCAAAAGGCTTGATAGTCCCTCCTTGATCCCGCCTTGTCTCATTTTCTAACCTCCATTGGCGACAGCCCTGTTTAGGTGTGTTGTTGCTCGGTAGGCTTTAATTACAGCCTCTGAGCACTATTTTCAAGGCTTGATAGTCCCTCCTTGATCCCGCCTTGTCTCATTTTGTAACCTCCTATGGCGACACCCCTGGTTACGTGTGTTGTTGCTCGGTAGGCTTTAATTACAGCCTCTGAGCACTATTTTCTCAAATAGCTTTGTCCTGCCTGCTGTTGCAGGCAGACACACACTCTCCTAACGCTTTTTAAAAAAAAATTATAGCACGCATTTACAATGCAATAGGTCTCGCATTTGCGGGAGTTTAAGCTATTGGCATTGTAAATGACAATGCCTTTTATTCATCTGTTTTAAAAACAACACATAAATAAAAGGCATTGTCATTTACAATGCCAATAGCTCAAACTCTCATAAATGCGAGACCTATTGAATTGCAAATGCTTGTTTCAAATGTGGCAAAGTGAGGACTCATTTCTTACTCCAGGAGCTAAAAAAGGAATTGGAACACAAATACAGCATGATTTGCTTCTTGACACTCTTACACTCACATAAGACAAAACTGCTCAGGATCACATCCATCACCCAGTAGTATACTAGTCAACAGTAACAAACCAACTCATTACCACCTGAACAGGTGTGGAATAACTGAAGAGCTCTGCCTCATACTGCTGGCCAACTGAGAACTCTAATTTAGTCCTGACTAGGTACATATTACAGCCACTTTTTGGCATGTCACAATGACAACCATGTTTGGTATTAACAAAGTCCATTCCAGCAGATCTCACCACCACTTCTCCCTTTAACATATATCTGCTCAGGGCCATAAACTTAAAACAAAATATTTAAGAATGGACAACCCAGTGTGTTAACCAGCTACGCGGACTATGAACATAAGAAATACCATAAAGGGAGGTGGACAAAGCTGTTAGCTTACTGAAAACCATAAACTGCATGCCTATCTTTCACACTTCATCCATCACACTGATAACTAAGCTCTACGACCCATACATACCACAACAACAGCACCTTGGTGGTCATCACACTGAAGTAGGGTTATTAGGAGCATCCACATCACGGCAATGACAAACTCCAACTGACCAGAATACAAGCCGTTTAGAATACCACATAGAGAACCAACTAACCTTAACGCACTAGGTCAATGCCGACGGAGCAGGAGCACCTCCAGCGAGCTCCTGAGGTAAGGGATAGCCATCGGCATTAATCCCTGTTAAACCCAGTCCATCGTGCCAAACAAACGAACCAAGCAACAAGTAATAGGATTTTAACATTTCTGTACCTTTGGCCTGGATTTTTGCAACACGGAGGTCACTGGATTCGACGACCCCCATTCTCCGGTCTCTATCAGCCGACCCCGGATTTGCACTACCCGGCTGCATCAGCAGGGTCCCTCCGAGGCTGCTCTCTCTCCCAGGCAAGTCAAACAGACGCTGGTCTCTCTACCATCGGACCGGGAGTAAAGCCCAGCCCCGTTCGTTCCTTCACTTCCACCCTCTGCATCGCGTTGGAGCCCTCCGACTTTGGAGGTCCGTCGCCCTCGCAGCAGATTTTCTGCCTCCCACGGAGGTGAGCCCCGGGTGGAGAATCGGACCCGGATTCGCCTTCCTGTACTCCACTACCAGCCCGAAGACTCCACCGGCCTCCCCTTCCAACCCAGAGACTCCACTGACGGACGACCTGCCGTGATCCGGTCCGCAGCTGAGGGGCCCCCGTCGTCCTGCGAGTACATTACGGGTCCCCCGGAGCCTTCTTTACCGCGGCGGGATCCTGGACATAGAAGTAGCAGCTTCTCCGCACCAGCACATCACCGGAGGCGGATCGCAGGGCCCAAGAAGCGTGGGCGAGACAGAGTGTACGTCCGGATGCTCCCATCGGTAAAATCAACCGATGGGTGCATCTTGGCCATGATTGGCCGCATCATTCTTCCGATCGGCGGCATAAATATTGGCACCGGGTGGTAATCGTTGGCCCCACTGAGTTCACAGCGGCAAAGACTTGGATGAAGGAGGGGGCAACCCCCCCTCCTCCCCTGCACGAGTGCGCCCGTGAGACGGAGCGAGCAGCTCGAGTCGCTATGCTTGCAAGTTGGAGATCACCCACCGATGAACACGTCGGAAGCCGAATACACAAGTAAGATCGAGCGAGCATGTGTATCGGCAATAGCACACCGATGAACATTAGAGCGCAGAAGAGTGGTCTTGGGAGTTCAGACCCTCGGCTTTTTAACAATATCACTGGCCGATTGGGCGGCCCCCCATACATGCTTAGCTAGCATTTATGCCTACACATGCATATTTGGCACGCTGTCGACTCGCTGACTGTACAATGTCACCATTATTAAGCTTGTTCTTTAAAGAATACCAGCTCCCTTCCAAAGATGGCTGACTCACACATCTAAAAAAAGAGAGAAAGGACTACTCAACCCTCCCCAACCCAAGGAAAGAGAAATAGGACTTCACACCACATCGGTTGGGATTCCAGGGGCACTGTTTTTCTAAGGCTGGGCTTCTCTGCCTCACCACCACAGTAATTTCTGCTGCTGGCAGGCCACACATGCTACCATCCGCCTCTCTACATAATCCTAATGGAGTGACCTTTTATCTCTCTCTCCATGGAATTTGAATAAGGGGCAACCTATGGACAAAGAAGATAGCAACCATCTTGGATTGGTCAATAATTGGCACTTCCCTCATTATTTAGTCCAACCATTCACAGCAACAAGACGCAAATGCGCAACCAACCTCTCCTCCCATAGATTCATATAGAGCCTGATCTTTCAGTCTTTAACCATGCACCCGCCAAACCCCTCCCGGATCTCTAAACTCGTGCGTTACGGACCCATTTCATGGTCCATAAAGTACCCAGAAAATCTGACCAGTAATGCTAAAAAGAACCTAAAGCACAGTACCTTAAAACAGCACTCGGAAACACTTATAGTAGACAACTACCACACCGCGACTAACTGCAACACGAAAACTAACTTAATCTTCGACACAAATCGCCCGACTAAGTGGAAGAACACCTTCCTTCTTCACTTTCAAGTCACCAAATCAGTAAATATTCCCTATGGCGAAAAAATCTCCACAACAGTCACCCCTACCTTTAAAGGGGAACTCACAATTTCTATCTTCAGAACAGGAAACATTCTCATGCAGGCCACTGACCCGCACCTCACCATTTTTGATCGGCATTTCCCAACATTACTCTCCTCTCTAACTCATCAGTACCATCAAACCCAATAACCCCCATCCCCCCCACCCAGACAGAAAACCCGGACCCGACCCAATCTCCCTCCCTGGACGACCCACGCAACAACTCTGGGGCATCCACCATCACTAATTATAATCTCACTACCCCTATCATCACACTCCGCCATCAAACACCCTCTACAATGGCTTCAACCGATACCACCAGGTCCAGCAAACGCACAGCTAATAAACACTGCAAGGCTGATCCTGAGCTAGGCAGATCGGACTCAAACGACATTCTTTCCATGACTGAATCCACTACAGGCACCCCCCCTCGACTTCAGGAGACCCGACTATACCCTCGCAAATTATCCTCAACTCCACTATTGTCCCTACTCCTCCTGCCCAAACCATCTCCATACCCAACGTCACCGATAATCCCTCAGACACTGACCTCCCTCTAACCACGGCTCACTCCCCCCCGTCCCACCGCCACATGCTCAAACCGTCCCCACTTCTAATCGCACTGCCAATCCCCTAGACACGGACTTCATCCTTACCATTGCTCACTCCCCTCCCTTGGACCCAAGACCCACAACACCTCCTCCTAACCTCCTGACCGGAAGCAACAACGACCTGACTCCTCACGTCCAACCCATCCCCACTCCTAACCCCAATGATGCCATTCAATCCCACAACCTAGTACCCTCTCCTTCCACAGACCCTAGTCATACACTGCTCCCGACGAAGGCAACATGCCCTTTCAGCACACTTACCCAGCTACTGACCCGAATGGAGCAGAAAATAGACTCCCTAGCGGCAGATATCCTACACCTACAACAAAACTTTCCCAACCAGATTAAGCCCCCTTGCTCACACACTCCGGGTAACTACACACCTTCCCCCCCATACAGCCTCTTCCATGGCCCCACTTGGCACCCCATGGCCCACCAATCCTATGAGGAATCAGGCACATCGGCCTAGCCGAGCTCTCCGACCCATTTCAGAACGAGAAGCAGATGATATCAACAACTCTTACCTCTAAATTAGCCTGAACACGGCCCCGTTTGCAATCCCAGTTTTAGTGAGCACTAATAGAATCCCTAGACCTGTCCTCTCGCCCAGACCCTCTGCTCAATACACTTCTATACATACAGCACGCACCAACACTGAGGCGCCCCGGCCTCTATCGTGCATGCTCCTCAACTGTAGATCAGCAGTACAACACACCACAGATATTGCTGAAGTTATACTCGCGGAAGAAATAGACATCGCATTCCTCACAGAATCCTGGCTCAATGACCACTCTACCCCCATCCTAGACCTTCTCACCCCCCCAGGCTACAACATCATCAGACACGACAGACCGATCAAAACAGGTGGCGGCCTAGCTATCATTCATAAAAAAGGAATACAGCATACCAGATTAAAATCCACAGAATACCTGACTCTTGAGTACCTAGGTGTTGAACTTACAGTCAAAGGCACCACGCCCATCAAATTTCACACCATCTACCATCCTCCTCCTGAACGTACCCTCTTCGCTGAAGAACTAACCGACCTATTAACTCGTTTCTCCCTAACAGACACGGAAGACGTGTTCCTGGGTGACTTCAATATCCACTGGAACAACCCAGAAGACACTACAACCCATAACCTCTCCAACCTGCTTGAAATTACCAACCTCAAACAACTCTGCAATGAACCAACACACATCAAAGGAGCAACTCTGGATACGATCATCACCAAAAATGAGCTGGTCTCTTTGAGATCGATTTCTCCCCTTGACTGGTCTGACCACCACCTCATACTGTTTAATATTGACTCACATGTCAGAAACCAACCAAGACGACCTGAAAAACCTAAGCACTGGACCAGGAACATCAACGGAGTCCCCATAACTGAACTGGAATCCAAGATTCATGCCCATCTACAACTCCAGCCTTCCAATATGACGGCCGCTGATCTCACAGCCCACTTTAATTCCACAATGACAGAGGTGTTAGATCAAGTAGCACCACTCAAACTCAAACATTTGAGATCTACCAAATCAAAATCTTGGTTGAACGTGGATCTTAATAACGAAAGAAGACAACTCAGACAATCAGAAAGGACTTGGAGACTTAACCCGTCGACTCTTCACCTAGCGCAACTTAGATCAACCCAGTCAGCATATAAAAAACACATCTTTAGAGAAAAGGCCACTTTCTTCCGCAGCCAACTAGACCAGGCGAAAAATAGACCTAGAGAACTCTTCAACATTGTCAAAAGTCAAACAAACGGCACACCCCCACAAGAAATAAAAGCCACCAAAGATCGATGCGAAGAAATCGCTAGCTTCTTCACAGATAAAGTCACAAAAATTGAGCAATCCTTCATCCAAACCTCAAATCCTCCCTCCCTCGCAACCTGCCCCCCTTTAACCGCCCCATACCAAACAAATCGAAATCATACCACGGACAACCAGGCCCGCTTCCAACTGAAAAATGAAGCTAATTGGTCGAACTTCGAACCCATGTCGGAAATCGAAGTCTTCAATATAATTGCAAGCTTAAAGCCTACTTCCCACACTATGGACCCCCTCCCATCCACAATAGTAAAAAAACTCAACCACGTCATTGCCCCTTTCTGGACAAAAATCATCAACTCCTCTCTCAAATCAGGTTGTGTCCCAGACTCCCTTCAGCTTGGACAAATCACACCTATACTCAAGAAACCAGGGGCCGACCCCAACGAGCTCAACAACCTCAGACCTATCTCCAACCTTCCGTTCCTAGCTAAAACATTGGAGAAGTGCGTTCTCCAACAACTTAACAAACATATTGGCGACTTCAACCTCCTCGACACCTTTCAGTCGGGTTTCAGGAAAGGTTGTAGCACCGAAACAGCAATGCTCAATATTGCAGACGATCTCCACAGAGCCTTAGATGAAGGTGAAGCCTGTCTCATCATCCTTATTGACCTATCTGCGGCATTTGACACAATAAACCATCGAGCTTTACTTGAGACTCTGAAGAGGCGATCTGGCATTAATGGCACAGTACTAGAATGGTTCACTTCCTTCCTTCAGCACCGTTCGCAACAGATTAAAATCAACTCCTGCCTCTCTGTACCAACACGAGTCAAACTTGGAGTCCCACAAGGATCGATCCTCTCACCATCCCTCTTCAATCTCTTCATGGAACCCCTTGCAATTATTCTGAAACAAGCAGGGGTTCAATACCACCTTTATGCAGACGACACACAAATATACTACAAAATCAAATCACCCAGCGACGTCCGACACCTCAATGGCACGCTAACCAAGATCCAAACCTGGTTTAACGCAAACCACTTAAAACTGAACCCAGACAAAACGGAACTAATACTGTTCTCTCCGAAAAGTAACCACCAACCAATTCAAGACTGGCTCAAGGAGCTTGATGCTCTAAACTGCTCCCTCGTCCTATCTGACTCGGTAAAGTCACTAGGCATTACCCTGGACAAGAACTTGTCAATGAAGGACCACATCAAGAACTCTGCAAAAAGTGCGCTTTACTCTCTAAAACACCTCAAGAAAATTAAACCTTTCATTCCTCAAGATGATCTCAAGACAATTGTACAATCCCTAGTCCTTTCTAAACTGGACTATGGAAACGCCATCCTAACAGGGTCACCAAAAGCTCACCTAGCCCCACTAAGGACAGTCCTTAACATGGCAGCCTGACTCATAACTGGTGTAAAAAGATTTGAACACATCTCTCCAACCCTCAACGCACTCATCTGGCTTCCCATGGAAGGTAGATGTATTTACAAACTGGCCTGCATCACACACAAGGCCCTTCACACCCAATCCCCAAACTACCTAAACAGCAAACTAGTAAAAGCAGGAAAATCCAGAACTATGAGAAGCACCAACTCACTTCTTCTCATCCCTCCGAAACTGAAAAAGAAAACGACCCAGTGCCGGTCCTTCTCTGGCAACGTACCCAGGATGTGGAACGCACTCCCGATTGACCTCAGATGCAACCCCTCCTTCTCTTGCTTCAAAAAGGACCTGCAACTCCTTCTCCTCAACCAATACTTGACCAACCAAGTCAACCATCCTAGACATCAATAACCTAATGGACTCCCCCCTAACTTTGACCTTCAAGGATGGTAGTTATCTGACTGTGTCAACCCCCTGCGTCTCTCTCCCCTCACTGGATACATAAGTATTATATTATGTCTTTGCTTATATCTTTATGCATCCTCATGCCCTGCAATGTTATGCAATCTTTCTTTTCCTCTGTGTATGTAAAGCGCTCTGATACCTACGGGTCAAGCTAGCGCTATATAAAGCTTTATAAATAAATAAATAGGTCGGATCTTAAAGAATTCGTTACCACACACACACACCACATGGAAACACTTCCCTGAAAGGATCAAAACAAAGGCCACACTCTTTCAACCACACACAGTGTAGCTTGCTACTCAAGTATGAAGGCGCTTCAGCGCCCCACTTAGGGTAGTAAGCGCTACATACATGTTGCAATTCAAAACAATGACTTAGTAACAACACTCAATAAGCAAAATGTAGTTATAGCTTTAGAAACGGCCTAATTTACAAGAGGGGATATAAAACGAAACTTCAAAACATGCGCGACCTATATCCCCATTTTCCCAACAAACGTCTTAAATATTTCCACGCGTGCAGTGTCCTGCGAGTAGATGATGGAAAGTGACGTCAGCTGTGCTCAAAGTATTGGGACGAATGAGGACACGGGGGGGGGTGAGGGGGGAATGCTGTCCCATATCCATCTACCTTATTTTAATAAGTGAAAGTATATAGTAGAGCACTGAAAGATCCGTCCTACCCCAAAATAATCATCTGAGAACCCCTAAGCATTGAGCGCTGTCCCCCATTAACGTGGAAAGAGGACTGGGGAGAGAGGAGTCCATGGTGCGGCTCTTCCCCGTCCTTCAACGCGGCGGCCATCTTGAAAGAGAGGACTATCAAGGTGGAGAGACATTGGGCGACGGACATTACGTAATGGGTGACCAAACCTCATTCGGGTCTCCAAACCTCATTCTTAAGTCGATAAGAGGAGAAGCCAGAAAGAACAGGCCAAAATGTAGCGCGACACTGGCTTCACAAATTACCCGTCATCGTAGGCTTGCCTCTGTGGTTTCATAAAACTTAAACTAACCAGCGGTCTAATACTGCTTGACTAGAAGGTAGACGCCTCATAAGCCGTCTATCCTATATGTCTACAGATGAAACTGGCCACTGTTTCAATCTGGATTGGTTGCGGAATATTCCCCGATCCAACATGGCTGCGCTCTCCTATTGCTTCCCATTCCCAGTTATTATGACGTCATCGTTCCTGGGACCCCGCCCCTCTATTTGGGGGAGTACTGTCGTCACTGATGAAGTCACGACGCCCCCGCCCCTACTGTGGCGAAGGAAACGTAAACAACGCTCAGAAATAAAGCCGAATTTGTATCCCCTCCTCTTTGGAGATCGCAGATCTTTCCCCCTTAGGAGGCCATTGGGATGCGAGAGCCTGAGGCCTGACAGGTGAGTGATGAGCGGGCACTGATAGGAACGGGAGCGGTTCATGATAGGGTCTGGGCCCCTGGGTGTGGTCCTAGTAGGACTGATGAGGTCTGGGCCCCTGGGTGTGGCCCTAGGAGGGACTGATGAGGTCTGGGCCCCTGGGTGTGGTCTGGGCCCCTGGGTGTGGTCCTAGGAGGGACTGATGAGGTCTGGGCCCCTGGGTGTGGCCCTAGGAGGGTCTGGGCCCCTGGGTGTGGCCCTAGGAGGTAGGGACTGAGCCCAGTAGGAGAGGTCGGGGGTCTGGAGCCCATGCAAGGTATGGACCTGGGAGGGGAGGGTCCCAGTATGAGAAGGGAGGAAGAGGCCCCAGAAGAGGGAGGAGGACCTGACAGGTGATGGGGTCTTGCACCCATGAACGGTTTGAACCTCGGAGGGAGGGCCTGAATGATTAGGTGACAAATAGCCGGCGAGATTTCAGAAGGATTATGTGTGACATTTCCACGGTTTCAGTGAGCGTAGGAGTTATATTCCGGTGCCAATGTGTGGCATTTTGACTGCAAGTAAGACGAAGCGATGAAGGCCACGTAGAGACACACATATTGGAAGTAGTTCCTTATGAGCAATACGAAGGTCTAAAAAGTGCTTACAGCTGTCCTTAGAATGGAAGTAAATATTATAAACGGCGTGTAATACTATTTTAGAATGCACAAGTCATTAACCAACCCCCAACAAATTATGTTCCCACACACAGTCACGTTTTAGAGAAACCCCCTCCTACTTTTTATAATAACACTGAACCAGTGTTTTGCGAAACGGCGCAATCTGCAAATGTGGGGCACTTTTTTTTTTAGGGTGCCCAGGCCTATTTTTGATCCCAAACCAACCCTGATTGTTTTCTTGCTGGCAGGCTTTCTTTATCCCGGGATAATAGCGTTTTCCACAAGAGGACTCCTACCTGTGGCGGCAAGTGCTGTTTGGCGGGCACTTTTAAAGTGTGTGCTATACTCACCATCACTGACGGACCGGACTATATGTCCATCCCGACAAACACCTGAACAGAGGGTGTATCATATCATGACACCAGGGAACAAAGGTACACTCATTGGTAGGGTAAGGACCGCAGGCATGACATGAGGAACAATGTAGTAACCTTCAAATAATTCAGGTCCAGTAGAGTGGATTAAAGTAGGATTCTTTATTTCCAGCCCCCGCATTCAGACACATCCAACACGAACGGCCTCTTCAGCAGAACTGACATCACAGAGAATGTTAACAACATAAAACCATTCTACAATTCTAGATTGTAGGTACAATTCTAATATTAGCTAATAGCTTACAACCTTTAAAGCACAATACTACACAATCCCCCCTCTGAAAAGAAAAACATCAAAAAACACCCCAAAAAAAAAAATTAACTACAATCAAACATTTCTAGACATTTAGGTTTCTTAACAAGCCTCCCGCTAGAAGTTTGAATAACATTCTTATCAAAGGAGGGAACAACAGAATCTGGAGAAAATTGTAAATTTTCATCTAACACAGGATTGAGATTGGATGAGACATCTTGCAAGTCAGCAAATTCAGGAACAACAGTACCTCTGTCATCAGTAAGATTTGAATTTTCAGTATCCTGAGTGGAATCTAATGTATCCAACCACCAAAATTTTTTGCTCTTACACACATTCTCCATTTTACTACTAGATGTAACTGGTGCCAGGCGGCTGAAGTGCCAAACCTCACCATTTTGTAACAAAGCAGTGTTATTCATGACCTTTACAACAAGCTTGGGTTCACTAAATTTGCTTTCCCCTTTGGGAACTTTCTTAGAATTTTTCACACGGACCCATTGACCTTCACACAAATGTACTTGTTTAGTGCCATGCTTTTGGTCATAGTAGGTTTTGTTTTTTAATTGAGATTCTTTGATACACTCTCTCACTTCAGGTATGTCACACTGAATCATACCATTCCTATTCAACCAGCCAGGATTAATTTGGGAATGCGGAATTCTGCCTCTCATTAAGGAAAAAGGACTTTTGCCAATAGTGCTATGGATAGTTCTTCTATAGGCCCAAAGCAACTTCTTCAACTCCTCATCCCAAGGTAAATTACTTTTATTGGCAAGTTGAAGAACTCCTTTTATACTGTGGTTAGCTCTCTCAACAATACCATTTCCGCTGTGATGATATAAAGCAGTGAACTTTTGTTAAATGCCAGAAGCGGCTAAATAATAACTCATTTCAAAAGATTTGAATTGTACTCCATTATCAGATAAAATAAACTTAGGGAATCCCTCCCTCAAGAAAATATCATCTAAGAATGTGATTACAGTTTTGGTATTGATAACATTCACTACACATACTTCTAACCACCTGGAAAAGGTGTGTACAAGAACTAAAATGTACTTCTGTGAACCATCTTGCCATGCAACTGGTCCCATGAAGTCTATAGCAACTACTTCCCAGGGAAATTTTGGACAATGGGGAGAAGCTAACGGTGGATTGAACGTTTTAAGGCTTTTATCAGAAATTTCACATTTGACACATGATCTCACACATCTCTCTACATCCATGTCTATTCTAGGCCACCAATATAGTTTTTTAAGCGGAGTTTGGTGCGTGTAATACCTGAATGTTCTTCATGACATAAATCAAGTACTCTGCTTCTTAAACTTTTCGGTGGAACTATTTTGTCGCCTCGTAGGACTAATGAATCACATAGGCTGAGTTCATCCCGAACCTCCCAGAAACCTCTAAGTTCATCATTGACAAACTTTTTGTCCATACCATTCCAACATTTCACAATCAATTGTTTAAGTACAAGTAAGATTTGATCAGAATTTTCAGCTTCAAGCCATTCCTCTTTACTAAAGCTACTCTGAGTTTTGTCAAATGAAATAGAGGCAACAGAAAAGTCATTCCAAGAATTCTTATCTACCTCGGTTAATGGTAGAGACATGCGGCTTAAGAAATCAGCAGTAAAGTTTTTGACACCAGGTACATATTGTATATCATACATGAAGTCTTATAGTCTCATAGAGAGTCTGGCAATTCTAGCTGTGGCATTGGTCAAACCCTCAGTGGTTAGTAATTTGGTAAGGGGCTTGTGGTCACAGCGTAAAACAAAGGAATTTCCTGAAATGTTCTAAGGCCCAAACACATGCTAAGGTCTCACGTTCAACTACAGAATAACGTTCTTCAGTAGGGGTGAGAGAACGTGATGCAAAGACAATGATAACTTCCTTATTATTGTCATCTAATTGGGTTAAGACACTTCCTAAGCCTTTGCTACTTGCATCAGTAGTGACAATAGTATTTGCAAAAGGCTCAAAACCTTGAAGATTAGGTGCTTGAGCAATTGCTTTCTTTATTTCCTCAAAAGATCATTGACAAGAAGCACACCAATTAAATTGTACTTTGTTTTTAAGTAGGGATCTCATGATATGAGTTTTTTCTGAAAACGTATCTACAAACTTGGAATAAAATTCCGCGAGTCCTAAGAAGGATCTGAGATCTTCCTTGGACTTGGGTGCAGGAGCTTCAATAATGGCATTTACCAGGCTGGTTTTAGGTCTAATGCCCAAAGAACTGACTTCGTGTCCTAGGTAAGTAACTTTCTTTTCTGCAAATTTGCACTTGGAGAGTTCAGCAGTCACTCCCTTATCCTGTAATATACTCATTCCCTTTCTTAAACGTTCATCATGGACTTTCTTATTAGGTCCCATAATCAGGATATCGTCCTGGAAAAACACTACTCCTTGCATATCACCAAATAATTCATACATGAGTCTTTGAAATACCGCAGCTGCGGATGCCAACCCGAACGGCATGCGGCGAAACTGAAAACAACCAAAAGGGGTACAGAAAGCTGTAAAATGTTTACTCGTGGGATGCAAAGAGATCTGGTGGTATGCACAGGAAAGATCAATGGGTGAAAACCATTTAGCACCTTTAGTTAAGGAAAGCATTTCATCAATCCTCGGAAGAGGAAATTGATCAATAATAATATTATCATTCAAATATCTTAAATCAATACACATGCAAATTTTTCCATTGGCACGTCTGGCAATCACGATGGGAGAAATCCAATCAGAAGCTTCTATTGGTTCAATTATTTCAGTATCCTGTAATTTTTTGAGTTCTTTTTTACTTCATCTCGTACAATTAGAGGAATATGACGTACTTTGTGAATTTTGGAAACCGCATTGGGTTTGACAAGAATCTTGTGTGTAAAACCATCAAGTTTTTCAATGCCACCACCAAAAACTTTAGGAAATTCCTCCAGAACCTATTTTTAGTATTCTCAGCATCACACATGACTAGGACCTGTTCAGGGCTGTTGGGATCCAAGATAATATTAAGTGTACGTTGATCTTTCCACCCTAGAACCGAAGGTCCATCCATAGCTACATATAACTTGCATAACGCTCTTCTACCTTTAAATTCAAACATGAGGGATCTAAAACCAAGCATTTCAATTTTCTGACCAGTAAAACTTTCTGGATTTACATCAGTGGGCTGCAAATAAGAACCAATGGTGTTAGCGAATTTATCATCCCAGATGGATCGAGTAATGATGGTGAAAGGAGACCCCGAATCTGCTGCAACCTGTAGAATTATACCACCAAAAGAAATCATGCATAAGGGTTTGTTACTATCACCACCTGTAATGTTCACAACAACATGTTTCATTGTATTAGCAGAAATAATGTCAGAGTTCTCAGTGGGTTCCTCCTCCTCATTATTATCTGATAAGTCTGAACCATTATTTGTAATACAGGTAAAGCAAGGTTTTTTGAAACGTTTCTTTCTGAAAACTTTAGAGAAATGACCCACAATTCCACATTCAAGACATTTAGCTGATTTTGCGGGACATCTATCAAATCTTGCAGTAAGAGATGTGTTTCCACATCTGTAACACACGAAACCTGACTGAGAAATGTTCTCTTCCTTTCTAAAGTTGGTGTTTTGATATGGCCTCAGGTTAGTATTTTGATATGGCCTTTGCTGTTTGTAAGTAGAAGCCTTTTCTTTTTTATTGTCACTGATCTTGTTAACAGATATAGCTTCATTGGAAAGAGATACTGCTTTAGCACATCTTTCGGAAAGTTCCGCTTTTTTTAACCAAAGTAATGATATCTTTGAGACTCGCTTCACCCTCAATCCATAGCCTGTCCTGGATACTTTTGTTTTTGGTGCACATAACTACTTGATCTCTGATCATGTCGTCGTGTAAGGGACCAAATTTACATTTAATAGCTAAATTCTTTAAAGCAGATACATAATCTTCGATTGACTCATTAGTGTCTTGTTTACGTTTGTAAAATGTGCGTCTAGATACAGCTACACACACATCTGGTGAATAATGGATTAAGATCAGCTATTGCACATTTGAAAACATCCAAGTCACCACTTCTTTCTATTTTCTGCATTTGGTTGTATACTCTGAGACCTTCAGGTCCTAAACAGTGCATTAAAATTCTCCTTTTTCTTTCCGGAGACATGACGCTTCCATTGTCTTCAAGAGTGGCGATATAATTAACAAAATATTCTTTCCACTCTTGCCATTTCACATTAGGTTCACCTGGACTGGTTAGGAATTCTTTGGGATTATTAAGATTTATACTGACACTTGCAGTTTGTGCAGGGTTGGTTGCTGTGGACGTTGTGTTGGAATTTCCTTCCATTTTGTATTAAGGAATTGTTTAAAATTAAATAATGAGCGCAAGAACTTATAAGTAATAGAAAAAAAAAATAATCTTGCTGCAATATATGAGTAGAGTATGCACCACTAATACCAACCGCTGAGTTTTCACTTGAAGGTGGTTGAAATTGCAGGCGGTTGAAATTGCAGGAAACGCTGTAGTAATAGATTGAAGTGTTCAATAAGAAAAACACTCGGTACTTCTGAGGAAAATGAAAACAAAGATGGCCGCCGGGGTCACGCAACGTGACCTCGTACTTGTGCGCTATGACGTTGAAGCGTTGTGGCGTACAGTAAGCCAAGGGGATAATCGGTGGAACGCAGGAGAAGGTCACGCGTCCTCGGAGAACGAACGTCCTCGCGTTCAAGAAACTGCTCGTGGAATGGCAGTTGAAGGCGATTTAAAAGTAAGCAGCTCGTCGTGTAAATAGTTGCAGAAGAAGGAACAAAAGTACAATTTAAACTCACGGATTAGTAGAGTTCTTCCTCAAGGTTCCTCTTCTGGTAGTAGTGTGTGAATTTTAAAATAAACACACAATGTGTAACATGTAGAATCCTTGGAGTGGAAGAATCGAGCCCGAGGGATTTTCTCCTAGGCAGTTGGCAGGGGCTGGACCATCAGTCGTCGCCAGAACAATGTAGTAACCTTCAAATAATTCCGGTCCAGTAGAGTGGATTAAAGTAGGATTCTTTATTTCCAGCCCCCGCGTTCAGGCACATCCAACACAAACGGCCTCTTCAGCAGAACTGACATCACCGAGAATGTTAACAACATAAAACCATTGTACAATTCTAGATTGTAGGTACAATTCTAATATTAGCTAATAGCTTACCTTTAAAGCACAATACTACATAAGAGCAGCTGGGAAGGTGCGCGGAGGAGGGTACAGCGAGGATTCAAACCTCTCTCCATCAACTCTGTCCCAAACTAATTCTGTCCAAGGAGTTGGGGGCCAGCTGGAGAGAGAGAGGAACTAGTGCGACAGCTCTTGAAGGCGGCAATAATATCCTGTGTCGCAATGGTAGCCCGCAGCATGACCATCACTCAGAGCACTTTGTGAGGGTCGTGCAATGCCACCTTGTCTAGGTGGGAGCGACAACATGAGAAATAAAAAAATGTTGTTTCGTGGGCCAATCACTGTGGGCACACTCCAGAAAACAACAGAAGGCGCCGGATCCACATGAGGCCGGGTACAGATTATTCTTGCCTGGTTGTAATGTTTTCTGACGCTGCATGATTGTGTGGCCCAGACAGGCCGAGCCAGGTGGGAATTTGTTTACTAAACACTGAGTAAAATTACATTGTTAAAAGCTTTGACTCGGCCCATAGCTCACCAATGCCAATCAAACAGTGTGAGCTCATAATTGCTGGTCTGGGCAGCCAGGAGCGCAGCGTGCTTGCAGTGAGTGGTTGATTTTGTTACTATATGCAGCACCCTCATCGGTCCTCAGGGAGCTATATTATGCATGATTAATGCATTTTAGTGCGGTGATGTGGACACCGGCACTAAACTCCGTTAGTCTAACCTCTGATGCATGATATTTGGCATGGCTGGTGACATTTCCATGGTTTCAGTGTACTTATGAGTGACATTCTACTGTCAAATCAATCTGTGACACATATCTTATTCTGTGTGTAAAACAATTTTAAAATAATTGTAAATTGAATTTATATAGCGCTTACTACCCCATACGAGGCGTTGGAAGTGCTTTGCGGCGAGTAGCTTGATACTCTGGAACCCAAGGTTAGAGGTACAAAGGTAGTATATTAGTAATATCTGCTTCTTTTTTGTTATAGGTTTAGGTATGTTACACTTTTTATTTATTTGTTTATGCATTTTGTTTTATAGCGCGGACATTGCTAGAGTGCTTTACAGTGAACAATGTTCGTTACAAAGATACAAGATTGCAAAAACATATAATTGTCCGAGGCATTAAGTACCTAAAATTACCAGAATGATTGTCTATGAGTCATTCCTTTTTAAAGGTTGGATGTTCAAGTAGCAGAGCTTTGGCATTTCGCAATGGTCTGGTGCCCCCGGAGATCTTGAGTTTGTCTGCCAGGTAGCGTGGAGAGGATGTGTGTTGAGCCTTGTGTGTGTGTGTGTGTGATACAAGCAGTTTTGTACAAGGCCTTTCCTTCAATGGGCATCCAGCAGAAAGAGTAAGCAAAATCAATGAGATATGATCATTTGTTTTGACCCCATTATCAAAGCGTGCAGCCGAATGCAGAATAGATTTAAGGGGAGAGAGAAGGGTCTTGGGAAGATCAGTCGAGAGAGTTACAGTAGTCAGTCTTGGATGCACTAAGTATTGATTTTCAAATCTTGCTCTGGAATTAAGTTGCGGATTTCCCAGAGAAGGAGTACTTGATATCGCACATTTTTGACCTCGATGTTGATTTGCAATTGAAGATTTAGTCTTTTATTTAGGATGACTCCTAGAGATTTTTGGCTGTCAATAATGGTGGGTTTACTATTTAGGATATTGATTGTGTCCATCCAGGATTGTACTGGAGATGGTGGTTGCGCTGAAGAAATGAGAAGGAATTGGGTTTTAGAAGCGTTTGGTTTTAGGTGATGTGAAGTCATCCAGTTTTGACCAGTAGTTTAAGTGTTAGTAAGATGTGATATGTCATTGGTAGAGGAGACCTTTAAGTATAGTCTGCATATAGTAGAGAATTTCAAATTTTCTAAGTGTGACTCCAAGAGGCTCAATATAAAGGTTGATAAGTTTGTGCTCTTGACATCTCATGCAATTACTGTAGTATTTTTAATAGAGATAGATTCATTGAAGTGGATTAGTAAAGGGAATGTTGGGAGTGATTAACAGGTGTAACTGTTAGTGGGATAAATTGGATAGAAAATGGAGACGAGTTAAAAAAGCATGTCCAGGAGTCCATAATAAACAGAAAGGTTTGGGATGAATCAGAGAGTGGAGGGAAGGAAAGAGTTGGAAGTTAATTTTATTTTATATATTTTTTATAAATAAAAAAAAAAATCATATTCGTATTTAGAGACATATCTAAATTTGAACATATATCTAGTAACATTTCCTTGGTCAGAAATACCATGTATGTTGTGCGTCAATATACATACCCTGTTATTTTGTTTTTACCTTATATAATATTTATCCATTTCAGCACTTCTAAAGAAGAAATTGCAGCTACTCATGGGATTCACAGCTCATAAGGTTCTTTAATGTAAACGAGCAAATGTGTTTCGGCTGTTCGCTTTTCTCAATGCTCGTGTATATATACAAGTTGCCTCATTGCACAGTCGATTTTCAAAGCTTAACAATCAATGCTTTGATTGGAGGTTTCTTAAATGGGCAACAAAAGAGGACAGTGACATTCTCATACAAATATTGCATTAATTTGGCCGCCATATTACGCAAGTTTCCTCAATGCAGCACCAGCACATTCCCATCTTGTCAAGTATGTCAGAATGCACTAATCACCCACAATTAGGATAATGCGGAAAGTGTCAGTACCTTTACAGTGTCCGTATATGGCCAATCAGTCTTCTTCGCTGAATATCGCCCTGTATGGGCTGCCCTTCACACCCTGTTGTAAATTGTTACATTCTTTATTGGCAACAGGACATGTCACACATTCCTGCACTGCCTTGCAACGCTACTTGGAATCACATCTCCAAACCCATAATTCAGTGTCTCTCGCCCTGTCGCAAATCTGTGCTTCCTCAATATGCGGTTACCCATAGGGATCAGTTCAATAACCGCACCCAGAGAGTAAATACTCCCCAACTTTGTTGTCAATGAGAACCTCTACCTATAAACTGATTGCGGCGGTTCATGCAATGTCCAACTAATGAATCAAAACATCTCCACCATGAACTTGCTGCACTCACGATTGGTGCTCTGCTTGTGAGGGTGAAACTCATGTACACATCCGTTTTAGTACTTTCAAAGAAGAAATTGCAGGCACTCATGGGATTCACAGCTCATAGGTTTCTTTAATGCAAATGAGCGAATGTATTTCGGCTGGTCGCCTTTCTCAATTCTCGTGTATATCCAAGCCACCTCGTTGCACAGTCAGTTTCAAAGCTTAACATCAACGCTTTGATTGAAGTGCTGAAACGGATGTGTATGTGAGTCCATCCTCATGAGTAGAGTACCGGCCCATGAGTTCGGCAAGTTCCTGGTGGAGCAGTTTTGAGATAGATAGATATATATATATATATATATATATATATATATATGTATATATATATATATATAAAAACAAAGGTTACAGGGACGTTATACTTAGGCTCCGAGCCCAACTATAACGACCCTGTAACGTTTGGTTTTTTACGTGAATTTCTATGGTTCTTTAACTAGTAGTCACGTTTGCAGAGTGGTGGAGAAAGGGGGTGGGGTCTCCGACCAGCTTTCAGGAATCCTGCTGTATCGGACTTGCTGGAGGTAACAGGAGGGCTTCTGGGACCCCAAGAACCTTCAGCATCCAAGAGGACTTCATCCCCCAACTAGCAGCGCACGAGGAAGTGTCTGCAGAGTGGTACAAAAAGGGTGGGTGACCTCCGAAGAAGCCTCAGCAATTCCGCGGTGGGAGTGTTACTGGAGGTAACAGGAGGCCTTTTTGGCCCCCAAGGGCACTCTAGAGTCAAGGAGGGGGGGTCGTGGCCCCCCTTCCATGGACCAATTTCAGCCCTGGAAACACCATCCCCTGGGCCCCGGTCTTTTAAAAAATATTTTTATACATTAAAGGAAGGGCGGCTAAGGAGCCCCCCCTCTCGAGTCGATTTCGGCACTGAGGACTCCATCCCCCGGGGCCTGTCTTCTAGTGTGGGTGCCCTGGTCCTACCCAGGTCACCCACTTAGATATGTTGGGGACTGCTGGGGATCTCCCCGCCTCCTGCTTGAGCCTGCATAGCTTTGACAGAGAGGGAGCTGCATGCTGCTAACATGCAGCTCCCTCTCTGTCAAAGCAATTGTGCTCCGCTTTGCGCAAGCAAGAGCATTTTGTTCTCGCTTGCTCAAAGTGGAGCACAGTTTGCTATGGCTTACTGAGAGCGGTAAAGCTCCTGCCAAGCCATAGCAAACAGCTATGTACTGGGGGTGCGCATTAGAAGAGCTTAAGGTCCTTGAAGGAGTGTGCAACCCCCCCTCCTTTATTTATATACAATGTCCCCGGGACCTGGCCCACTTAGGGGCCGATTAATGACGAAGCGCGGGAGGCAACGTTTTTTTATTTCTTTTTCGTCGGGATTTGCGAATCCAGCGCGACTCCCGCCGAAAATATTTAAAAAAATGCTTTTTGGCCCGGGGGGTGTATCCTGTTTGACCTCCTCAAGAGGCCTAGTGGGGTAAGGTTGTTTCTACTCTGCATCCTTTTCCTTTTTTTTTACGTTCTTTTTCTGTGACTTTGTTCAACTGAGTCACAAGATGGCTGCCAACACTTCCTGGTTTGAAGTGTTGGCAGCCAATCAGATCTCGGTGTGAGATTGGGAGGGATTGCAGATTCTCTGCGTCCCCAGATATACAACTGGACATTTCTTTATATTTCTTCACAACTACTGAACGAATTTACACCAAATCACAAAAAGGCACTTCCCTGAACCAACATCTACCTTCCTGCCAAATTTGGTGTAATTCCGTTCAGCAGTTCGGGCTGTAGCCGTGTCTAAAGGTCCTATGATAATTAACATGGGGAAAACTTGTTTTGGGACCCCCGCTATTTTCTTGGCCCCCGCTTGACGGATCACCCCAAATCTTTCAACACAGCAGCTGAGTTGAGCATCAAACTAATTTTGAAAATTTCACAAGGGATCATCGGACGACACCAGAGTTAATGGCAAAACAAACGAGCATTGGCATAGCCAATAGGTCTCGCCTTTGGGACCTTATAAGTGTTTAGCCATGCAACAGTTAATGTTGTTGCAGTAAGGATATTGTGCTGCATAACTAAATACTTATAAGGTCCCAAAAGCGAGACCTGTTGGCTATGCCAATGCTTGTTTACAAAGTGTACTGAAGGCGAGGTTTGAGACAATGTACTGGGATATTCATGAACATGTACACTTCAAACTAAAAGACCGCTCCAAAGATATTCTTGTTGTCTGAACGTGTCATCATGTCACAAATGACTCCTGGTCCCCTCATTCTTAGTCACCTTTACCATGCAGACCCGTGCACACCTTTAATCTATTCAGAGGAGTCCTTTATTTTTAACATACACCTGGCTTTGATGCAGAGTACCTCCATGATGTAAGCTCAGTGTGGGGCTTGGTAAAATAGAAATGGCTCACCTGGTACATCAAACAAGTCACCATACAAACCAACTCCATGCAAGTTGGTTCAAAATAACTATTGCTCAACTGACCTAGATGACAGTGGGCCTTCAATGACTTGCTGGCCAAAACCCATATTAATTAACAATTGTAGGTTTTTTCGTTAAGGTAAACCAGTGATTGAATGCTTAAACAGTTAAAATATATGTGCAACTTGCTGGTCGGCGATTTAACTCTTGGCAGGACTAACTCATGCTTTCATCTTTCCAGAATCAATAAAACGAGGGTCAAGCAGTTTTGCACTAGTTATTTCAAAACAAGATTATCAAAGGGCAAGATGGAGAACGGCATACTATATCTGTACAACTATTTCTAACATTCTTCTACCACGAACATTAATTACGAGTCAGACTTATCTCTATCGATAGGATTTTTCATGTGGTTTAAATTAGCCTTTATTTTAATTGCTTTGGCTTCTGAAAGTTTGCATACATGAATTAGTCAATTCCTTATCCAAAAAGTAGCAGACCCAACCAAACAAATTTATTTCTCTACTGATCGGCAAGTATCCCAAAATACGACCTTATAGAACTGGAGAAACAAGAACTTTGACTTTCCACATAAGTCTTCAGAGGATTCTCTGCTTCACCATCCACAACATCACTGTTTTTGTGTTCGGCAATGATGGTCACTTGCAATAATTCAAGAAACTCGAGCTCACTCGAGCAGTTTTCCCAGAAGGAACGACCATGAATGTTGTTAAGAAGAAGCACATCTTGCAAGTTCCCGAACAACCTTGTTAAACACCTTCAGAATTAAGCATAAAGAAGTAGTCATGTATATGCATTAGAAGTGCTTTTAAAATTAGCTGATCATGTAAATTTGCTAAAACACGAGTGCCTTGCGTTAGATCTATGTATGCGCCATCTCGCCGATGAGTGGATGATCAGGGTGGGTGATATCAGCAAAGACTGTGTAGGGCAAGGGATATCTTTGATCAGCACTCCGGTCCCCTGGGCTCACAGTTCTGGGGAAAGGGATATACACTTTGTGCTGAAGAGCTGCTTCTTCAGTGAAGACTTACTTGAGGAAGGAATAGGATTTCATAAATTTTACACCTATTGTACACAAATCTTGCACAACCTATGCTACCTAACCCTTGTATTAGGAGCAGATAAAACAACATACTAAACGGTTCAACAAAAATACAGAATCAAACAGCCAGACTCTTCCTCGATCTTTCCCGTAGAAATCATACCTCCTCTGCTCTGCAAGAGTTTTATGCTGTGGTCAAGTCCCCTAGCTGTATCTGCAATCACCAAGACACTTCCCAGTTTGTCTCCAAAGGTCTTACGACGCAAGAGCAAAAGTGACAAACTGCAGTATGATGAGCCAAAGAAAAGCCTTCTTTGCAGGCCAAGGCATTTGCCACGATCTCCGACGAGCCTGATCTCGACAATCAAAAGAAGCGCGCGCGCCTCGCACGGCAGCAGGGGGAGGGGGGAGAGGAGGGAGCCTGCACGATTCACTTGCGGGAGCGAGCGGCGCCAGGAGCGATAATTGCTACCATATGGCGCCGCTCGCTCCCGCAAGTGAATCGCCAACGTGCACGCGTTGCCATTGAAGGCAATGGAACGCGTGCACGTTTTAGGCTGAAAAGCCGAATCGATGGCAAAAGGTCTTTTTGCCTATGCAGCGCATGCGCGCTGCGTAGGCGAGACCTAAAAACACTCCTAACTATAACTACCTACAGGCGATTGCCAGTAGGTTGTGTGTGTGTGTGTGTATATGTATGTATGTATATATGTTTGTATATATGTATGTGTGTGTATGTATATGTATATGTATGTATATATATATATATATATGCTCCAAGAGTACCCAACGTACAAGGAGCACTCGAACAGCAGCCACAAGCATCAAGCCTTTAATGGTATGCGCACATCCAGCACCCCGATTCCATGAGCAGCTCGACCGCCGTTAATGCCTGACGCGTTTCTGGAGTATCTCAACTCCTCCTCAGAGGCTTCGGCAGTTCGAAAGAGCGTGGGACACCACCCCGTCATTAGAATACTAAATAGTATGCCCTGGATGGGCAGTCTGGGATTTGTAGTGTCCATAATAATTCCACAGATGGTTAGAGCTATTGATTACTGCTGGCAAAAGTAGCAAGCCCTCAATGGGCCTCGGAATGCTAGTGCGCGCTAAATCCTTAGTTGCTGTTCCACTCTTATGGCAACGGATTTAGCAACGGATTTAGCATTTCCACCGGCACACCGAGGCCCATCTGGGGGCTATGAATGTTAAAGCAGCAACATTGCGCACTCCATCGGGAGACAAAGGACACTACAAGGCCCTTAATGCTCAGCTAGTCGCGGCAGAGCGTCCCATCCAGGGCATGCATTGGAGCATTTAAATGATGAGGGCGGTGTCCTATGTGCCTTCAATTGCCAAAGCCTCTGAAGAGAAGTGGGGACACTTCGAAACGCGTCGGGCATCCATGGCAAATTGAACTGCTTAAAGTTATCGTTGTGCCGGCGGATTGTATACCATAAAGGCTCTTCATGAGCATGTTGCCTTTCGAGTGCTCCTTATACGTTGGGTACTTTGGAGCTTGGATATATATATCATAAACCCATACATAAACGTATACAGATAACCTCATCTAAAAAACCAGACACATTTTATCATGTTAGAATATTCAAGCAGTGAGTATTTTTCTTAATATTTGAGTATATTGTTATACATTTATAAAAATCTGAAAACCAATATGTATAGGTACTCACTTGTACCTAGTATTCTACACATAAAGGATCACAGGGGATCAAGAAAGCCAGGGGGTACTGATCCCTTCGAATTGCTATATATCACACAAAATACGCCCGGCTATATGTGAACAAGAAGGAGAAAGAAAATAAAGATTGTGTAATATCAGAGGGGAGAAATCCCTTCAGGACGAGAACCCTCACTCACCGTTAGGTGACATGCTTCATCATATGGGTTCCCTCCTCACACCGAGGTGTGGGCTACGACTCCCCGAAGGGAGGAGCTGAGGTGTTTTCTCAAGATGAGCGATAGAAAGAGGTGAATGAGGGGCAGAGTGCAAAAAGTGTAGTGACTTAAAATAGTCTCTATGGGTCCACTAAATCTTTATTGGGTGGCCTCAAGGACAACGTTAAAAAAGAGGACTAGGGATCAAACCAATATATCCCTAATGTGGGTCAACATGTTTCTGCCATAAGTTGGTCCCTAAAGGGATCCAGCGGCATTCGTCAGGACCTTTATTTTAATAGTCACTCTGCATATGTGAGAAAGAAAAAAGGTAAATATACTGGCCACCACAGGAACAGGACAGTCAGGTGATCAACGACCCAAGTAACTTCAAACTAAACAATCATGACTCCATGTTCTGACATTACCAAAAGGAACTTGTCTTTGTGTTAGTTTCGCTTACCTATTGAATGATGTGACAAACCAACTCTCCAAGCTCTAGGTACGTCTCATTGTGCCCAACTATAAAAAACAGATCACAGCACAGTCTCTGTATTATATACGCTTGTGTCCATATACATTGTGTAATCTTCATGTATACCATCTAGAGATATTTATAAAAACAGTATAAATCATCTCCATTTATCTGTACATATCGTATTTCACCAGTAAATCATCATATATTGAAGAGTGTGCAGACTTTAACTAAACTGTGTCTTGCATCCAAGAGTTTAAATAGCTTGTGTAACTGTGTGTATGCCGATTCGGCTTTTGGTGAAGCCTATCCGTACCCCTTACTCTAGTTAACACTAATTGTTAATACTCTGTTCAATAGACTATTACAACCAATTGAATAAAATCAAAGCACCCATCTTAATATAGAGTGCAATCGCTTCCTACCTGCCCAAACCGCATCAAGCAATATATCGGGAGGTAACGCGCTCGTCTGCCCAAACCCCAACGAGATGTTAAGGGAGGTAACGCACTTGTCTGCTTACCTCATTAGTCTGGTGCACATCTATATGGACGTCCCGGCGACAGTAAAACTCAAGCCACCCGGACATTATTTGAAGAAGGAAGCCCGCGTCAATCACGTCGAAAAATGTGTGACGCTTATCACGTGAGGCGTGAGATCCACTATTATGTCTGGCACCCGTAGTCCCACCTCTATGAAGAGGTTGAACAGTAGTCCCTGCAGTTATTTATTGAAAAGTGAATCCTGGTTATTTAGTACCACGTGGGTCTGTCAGAAGATGTTGTAGTCCCTGCAATGTTACTACACTAATTGAAAAAACAAAAAATAAACGATCGTGAAAGAAGAAAGCCTGCGTCAATCACGTCAAAAGACGTGCGACGCTTATCGCGTGGGGCGTGAGGCCCGCTATGATGTCTGGGACCCGTAGTCCCACCTCTCAGAAGATGGTGGACAGTTGTTCCTGCAATTTTTTATTGAAAAAGGTGAATTCTGGTTATTTAGTACCACGTGGGTCTATCAAAAGATGTAGTCCCTGCAATGTTACTACACTAACTGAAAACAAAAAATGAATAATCTTAAGATTACGTGTCACAGCATGATATAACTAAGGATCAGATTGGTGATAGTGCTGATCATTGTGAGCATAGGAGAGACAGTTCATAAGTCTCATGACAAAAGTGTGTTTGACTACTATTATCATATGTGTACACCTCAAATTAAGTATGAACCAAGACCAACAGCATTATGGTCCAAATGGTTCATACCGTGTGGCCCATGGTCAACTACGATGTTATGTCGTTGTGAGAACAAATCAAAAATGGGAATACGAATGGTCTAATTATCTGGATAAGTTAATCCACGGCATCTCATTGTTGAGCCCCAATTTGTCACTCTTTAGCTTAAACACCCAGCGTTGTTCTCTATAGAAGAGCACTGACTCTAAAGAACCCATGGTGGTTGTGTACTGTGGTTTATCTAATACTAACTAAAAGATGTCGTTGGCTGTGTGGCCATGATCTAAAAAATGTCTAGTGAGTTTCGTATTGGTTGTCTGGCATCTAATGGCACTACGATGCTCAGTGATCCTTATTTTAGCCTTCCGAGTAGTCCTCCCCACATACATCAGGTTGCACAGGCATTGCAGTAGATGGATCACTCCGTCAGTGTTACAATTTGTATGTTTATTTAATTTCCACGGTGTTCTGAGAAGAAGATCAATCTCATGTGTTGCTCTAGCGTAAGGCCAAACTGCACAGGAACCACAGGGAAAATGTCCCATAATGGGGGATAGGGACCAGAGGTTCATGGGACCTGACTTATTAATCGTCCCCCATGGTCTAATGTGGGCAATCATGTCTTGAATGTTCTTGCTCCTTTTGAACGCAAATAGAGGTTTGGGAAGCGATCTATTTCCTACATTCAAAATAGGCCAGTTTTTTCCAATCACTTTCCTTACAGTGTCCGTGAGATGACTATAGGTGGTTACACATACAATTCTCTCCGGTGATGGTTTTGTGTGTGACTCGAGCAGGGCATCTCTGTTATTATTCCTCGCTCTATTTGCTGCTTTTCTGACCAGGTTGGTAGGGTAGGATCTCTGTACTAAGCAGTTGCTCAGTGTAGTGGCATGATCTTTGAATTTTTCCAATTCTGTACAGTTTCTCCTTATTCTGAGAAATTGGCCCACTTGTAAATTGTTCCTCAAGGCTCGAGGATGAAAACTGTCATAGCAGAGGAGTGAATTCCGTGCCATGGGTTTTCTGTAGAACTCCGAACACAACCCTCCATCTTTGGGGTACAGTCAAAGGTCTAGGAAAGGTAATGATGTCTTGCTGTATTCACAGGTAAATCTGAGGTACTTATCTCTTGTGTTCAACCATCCGGAAAAACTCAAGAGGGAATCCAAATCACCTTCCCAGATGACCAGAATATCATCTCTATCTATACACAAACAAAGACAAGTTCTTTTTGGTAATGTCAAAACATGGAGTCATGATTGTTTTGTTTGATTTACAGAACAGACGAACCCTTTGAAGTTACTTGGGTCGTTGATCACCTGACCGCCCTGTTCCTGTGGTGGCCAGTATATTTACCTTTTTTCTTTCTCACATATGCAGAGTGACTATTAAAATAAAGGTCCTGACGAATGCCGCTGGATCCCTTTAGGGGACCAACTCATGGCAGAAACATGTTGACCCACATTAGGGATATATTGGTTTGATCCCTAGTCCTCTTTTTTAACGTTGTCCTTGAGGCCACCCAATAAAGATTTAGTGGACCCATAGAGACAATTTTAAGTCACTACACTTTTTGCACTCTGCCCCTCATTCACCTCTTTCTAACGCTCCTCTTGAGAAAACACCTCCGCTCCTCCCTTCGGGGAGTCATAGCCCACACTTCGGTGTGAGGATGGAACCCATATGATGAAGCATGTCACCTAACGGTGAGTGAGGGTTCTCGTCCTGAAGGGATTTCTCCCCTCTGATATTACACGATCTTTATTTTCTTTCTCCTTCTTCTCCTTGTTCACATATAGCCGAGCGTATTTTGTGTGATATATAACTCACTAGTACCTAGCCAATAATCTTATTCTGACATATATGTATTACCATACAAAAAAGCATAGAAACCCATATACATAGGCTTCTGCACATATGTTATCTACATACTATGACATACATATGTGTATGTAGATTGTAAATATACATTTATTGTCATATGCATGACAGATGTTTAACATATTTTATTTTTTCGGTATGTAATTCTTATATGCTTATACATTGTATAATCTCAAGTACATAGATACATTTACATACACATAACCATATTTACATAGTGTGTATATTTGCATATTGACATGCGTAACCTTCATGTGCATAGCACGACTGGATTCTCCTAATAAATGTGCCTTTTGGAAACTATATATGTATTTTCACATTCGCGTGTGTATATACATATTCACTGAAAAAAAACAAAGGTTAAATTAACGTTGTAGTCAGGTGAAATGTTCAGTAACAACGTAATGCTTTAAACAAAAAAAAATACAGAGATTCATCAGTTATAGTTTTCTCAAGTAACTATAATTCGTGCCCTAAGGTAACTATAACTCACGCCCCGCCATGCACAGTTTCCTCATAAATAATGTCATTGCAAATGTTGCAGTGATATTATCAATGATGTCATAGAAGATGCCGTGAGTTATGCAATATGTGGAGTAATTAACAGCGCATGGCCAGGGCGTGAGTTATAGTTAGTTATTTGAGAGAACTATATCTATAACTGGTGAATGTCTGTGGTTTTTTAAGTTTAAAACATTACATTGTTACTGGACATTTCACCTAACTATAACGGAAAATGTTGGCCCGGGAGGGGGTCCTTCTGCCCCCCCACCAACTAGGTGCTTAGGGGGCAGGGCATCTCTACCCTACCCTGCCCCCTTACATCTTTTTTTAAATTTTAGGACAGGGGACTAAGTCCCAAAGTCCTGTAATGGCTCCCAGCAAAATTTTTCTCATGGTGCTTCCAGGCCAATCAGAGTGCTTGCTCCCGTGGGAGTCTGACTTTTGCAGCAGTGAGATGGCCCAAAGGAAAGGAAGCTCCCTTGGCCAATCGGAACGCTCTATTTTTTTAAAATTGGCGCTCCTGCGAAGCTCTCGCAAAAATCTCGTGGACCCAGCCGTCGAGATATACAATTAAATTTGTTCCTTTTATTTTTCAAAAACTACTGAACTGATTTACATCAAATTACAAAAAACTATATCTGCGGCCCAAGATCTCGCTCCATGCAAAATTTGGTGCAATTCCATTCAGCAGTTTTTGCGGTTTTTCATAGTCGGCATTAAATTGCAACTGTTGATGAGTTTGACTACTTGGATCCTTGTTTAGTTGTCTGGGCTCTTGGGAGGTCCTGGTTCAGAAGAGCCACACTATTTTAACAAATACTGCCCAAGTTCTATCTCTGTTGGGACAAATGTGTGTAGTGCCCTTTAAATAGCCCCGCTGGAAACATGGCGAGCAAAAATCGAAGCTGGTGCATTAACTGGAGCTCACCTTTCGTACTTTGCTGAAATAGATACTTCATTTCATCCACAAATTAATTCATGAGAAGAATTTGCCAGCTATCAAAGTCTACCCCAGTGAATCTGTGGCAGTTAGAACTGGGTGAGAGGAATGGGATATATACACTGTCTCTGTAAAATCTATTCCTTTTTGGGCTTGGAGGTGGAGAAGCCAAAATCACTCTTCCAAAATTGTGTTAGCTATCTTAAAATATGATGGCGTTCTAAAATATCTTGGATTACATAAATGGATTACATTGGGATATGGGCAGTTGTAGCCTTTGTTACTAAAGCTAATGCCCAACTGATTAAAATAAAATGTTGGAAGTACTGTTGTTATAAGGCTTCACATACAGTGTATGACACGTCTTAGGACTTGATTTAATTATATCAGAAACAGATGACACGCAAAGTGGCATATCTGTATGTAATAAGAGGACTGGCTATTGGCCATAATAGAGTGTGTATTTACTATTCTAACTCCATGTGCGCATTGACAGTGGGGTAGGCTATACAGTGATCCAAATCTAATATAACTGCACTATTAATTTTTTTGATGCACTCACTCAAAACTACCTAAACTCCCCACAGTGATGGCTTCCTGAAGTGCCATGAAATTCATAGAGAAGGTGCTTGTCTGACTTTGTCAGGGTTTACTTACACTTGGGACCGGTCCAGTCCCCACAGTGTGCGTTAAGCATGCCCACACACACACACAACTCTCTCTATCTCACTCCCTCTATAAGAAAAAGTACTCCTTCACAGGCGGGTGAGCAAAAGCATTTAACTTAATAGCTAAGCCAGCTTGTGGTTAACCCAAAATTGGTGCACCTTGTGCTACCACATAGCCTTTAGCGTTACATTGGACCCAGCGGTGTGTAAATCCATTGCAAGGTTAATGTTCCAACAACATTTACAGTCCTAATCACTACTTTGGGACTTTGGTAATTGAATGGACTAAGTCAGGACTGAAGGTATGAATATTGATTATAACGTTATAGTATATTACCAGCTACATAGACCTTGCAGCTCCTCATGAATGTACAGGGTAAAAAAATTGACGGCTACATAGTTTCATTTTATCGCAGCTACACTCTAGTAAGTGTGGGAGACATATGAAAAAAGACTGTGTGTTCCTCAGTTCCTGGACACAAAGTCCTGCATGTTTGAGGAGCGGTGTTTTTCCTACAGCATAAGCATGTCTACTTTGTTGTCGTTCGCATTGGAGGGTACTGATATGTCTTTCTCCTCGCATTCCAAGATGTGAGATGAATATTGTCGTTAATGCTGGGGTAAGTATAGCAAACATTTGCAGCAAACCCACACCAACGTGTCAGAACATTAATTTTTGTATTTGTGGTACTTATAATTAGTTGTAATGACCTTCAGTTGAGCATTGTTAAAACCTTCTGAGGGGCATGTGCCCTTGAGGGGTGGAGCACAGTCAATGTTTCCTTCTCCATACTTTTGAGAAAAAGCTAGATTTACTTGTATGTCAGGGTAGC
This sequence comes from Calotriton arnoldi, assembly GCA_963921515.1. Classification (NCBI taxonomy): domain Eukaryota; kingdom Metazoa; phylum Chordata; class Amphibia; order Caudata; family Salamandridae; genus Calotriton; species Calotriton arnoldi. The sequence goes on along the minus strand of CAWUFW010004692.1, from coordinate 591,216 downwards.
TCACCTGACATCTTAGTCATGCTAAAAGTACAGTGGATATTTATGTTTGTCAGTGAATGTTCAGCATGAGTTGCATTCGTGTGATTGGTTGCTCATGGGGTGCAACCTTTTATAAATAATGAATATGAAGTCCAACTTTTTTGTTTCTTTCTTCTGACAGGTGAGCACATACTTTGTGTGGATGATCAAAGCCTGGACTTTTTGAAAAAACCAATGTCACCATTAAAGCACTCCTCAATAATGGACTCCCTCAAAGGCACCGGACTTATTTGCAACCTTTGTGGAAAAAAAGTTAAGACTCCTAGAGCCCTAAGTATGCACCATCGTAAACATGCAGCTGATCAGTCCTTCAAGTGTACAAAGTGCAAGCGGGCATTTGCTGAAGCGGCGTCCACTAGTGGACACAACCTAGACCCTAGAGGTGGGAGGTCTTACCGCTGCGCCGAATGTGGTCACTGTTTCCGCTGGCTGCTGGCCCTCCACCGACACCACGAGATTCACCCAGGGGAGAAACAGTACGAGTGTGCAGAGTGTGGGAAACAGCAGTCAAACTATGCATCTTTCCGACGGCACGCGCGCGCACACCACAAGGACCGTTTGTGTGGCTGGTGTGGTAAAACATTTAGCTGCACCACAAGACTGAGCAGGCACCAGCGTATCCATACCGGAGAGAGACCTTACACCTGCCTAATCTGCAAAAAGGGATTCACTCAGTTGGAAACTCTTAAGGTGCATCAGTGGATGCACACTGATGAAAAGCCATACCGATGCAGTGACTGTGGACGAGGCTTCCGCAGTGCAAACACCTTCCAGAAACATCAGCTCCTCCACAAACGCAAGTCATATCCTTGCCAGGAGTGTGGCAAGACCTTCTTCTTTTCATCCCGTTTCAAGCGACACTTGCGTGTGCACACTGGTGAGCAGCCATACCGGTGCGCAGAATGTGGCAAGTGCTTCAACCAGCGCACCAACTACCAGCGACATCAGCAGATCCACGTGGGAAAACTTCCCTTCCATTGTCACGAGTGTGGCAAGAGCTTTAGCCAGTCCTCCAACTTTCGCCGGCACCAGCAGGTCCACAGAGGTGGAGTGGATCTGCTGCGGGCTGATATAGGAAAATATGAATGCACGGAGTGTGGAGCCGGATTCCACCAAGAGACTGGACTGCATGAACACTACATTCTGCATGCCAGAGGAGAGCTCTATGGTTGACCAGGACATTTCCCTAGCTGTGCTCCACAATAGAGCCATTCCTCACACTGTTCATCGATGATACACAATCAGAGAGCACTATTATACTATATAATGCAACCCACTATAGCAACATATAGTATATGGACCAGGACCACCTGTTTTCTACAGTTTCATATCCAGTAACGTTTTATTTATTTTGGAATCAAAGTTTTAGTTCCTGTTTCTCCCTCTTCATCCTTTAAAATTTGGATGTTTCTCGCATGCTCACTGTTGATCTCAATATATTTATATCATATCACAAGCCCAGAATATGGTGCATATTTTCAATACTTTGCAACATGAAAAAGAACTTAGCAGCACAGTTTGCACATTTTGCAGCAGTTATTCTTAAGTAAATTAAGCATGCATTGATACAGAATTTACAGAATAACATTGCAGGGTTTGCTTTGCTGGTCATAATCAGGAGTGTGGTTATCCAGTATTTATTTTCTATTTATTTATTTATTGAGTTCAGTTGAGCTCCTTTTTTTGTTGCAGTGTGCCCACTTAAAAATACCACCAGCCTGGGGCCTTTAAAAGCAAAGGAAAAGGGTTCCCATGCAGGGTCATGGACAGTAACTAATTGTCGGAGCGACCATTCATTCATTCATTTATATTTCAGGTCTTCTAAGTGACTAAAATGTAGCACTGTTTCAAGAGAAGCACCTTAACAGATGTTGATATGTGTCTTTTGTAAGATAATTTGCCATCGGCCAAAATAAATGCTTCTGTTTCTTTTCCCTCCCATATTTTTCTGTGTTTTTTATCGATGAGCATCAGAAACACAATTGCTATAGAGAATTGGCATCATCCTGCATCTTGTTTTGTCCTGCATTATATACATGCACTCTATTCCTAAAAGCTTTCCTGGCCATGAGTAGCGTGGATTACAACACCCTTTCAAAAAGGATGAGTGACAATAACAAAGTTTTCTTTTTTGCCCCTAAATTTAACTAGATCTTCTTCAGACCATAAAACAAGAAGAATTTTGTTCCATCAAATAGGGCCTGATTGGAGAAGGCTTGTCCACTCTTAAGGTTCAGTGGTATTGCGGAACCACAAGACGACGTTACGATTCAGAATGCAAAGCTGACTTTGCGGGTTTGTTTTATACAGAGTTTGATACAATGCAGAACATATGAGACCTAACCTGCATTCTCGCGTCTACTAGTCAGTATTGGAACCTCAGGATCAGAGACGCATGATTATATATTCTGGCACCTGAAATCAGGAACACCATCGCATGCTGCACCATTGACAGTTTGGCCAGGAGTGCTGTAGGAAGATCGAGGAACAACACATTTTCGGTCCTGTCTGGCTCCCACTATCACAGCCACCACAGTTTTATGCCCTTTAGAGTTTAAGCAGGGCATGATGCGCTGAAGAAACTTGTAAATGGTAAGAAACTTTTAAATAGTAAAAACAAGTTGAGGAGGCTGCATTAACTGTGGTTCAAGGTCGAGGGCACTTGTCGTCTGATAAACAGACAATTATGGAAGGGGACTAAAAGTAGAATTTCCAAATTAAACGAGATACGTTTGAAGACAGATGCAGCAGTTATATCATAACGTTATATGTTGGAGCCATCATATGTTATAAGGTACTGTTGACATGTGATGCCCGCTGAAGTGAGAGAAATGACTAGAAGACTGCTCTTTAAGTTGGAGGAGGGGATATAGATTAAACATTAGAATGGACAACTGAAACATACAAATACATTGGAAGTGGATGGGAAAAAGAACATTATAATTTTACTGTGAAGCAGTTCTCAACAATGCAGGGAGCGTTACTAAATATCAATAAAGCACTTGAGGGATTCAATTATATGATTGTTGAATTAATCATCAATCACTCCGTCAAGATGGAAAGCTTTTCATTCAATCATAGATACACAAGAGCCATAATCTTGAATCTTCAAGAGACTTTTATTCTTCACATACAAAAATCCAGCCCAGCCAGCGCGTTTCGTCCCTCCAAGAGAACTTCATCAGGGATAAACATATTTCTGTCAATACTCTCAAACTCCCTCCTGCGCATGTGTGAAAAGCTTGTAACAGCCACCATGCGGAAACTGGCTAAGAAGAACGTTATCGTGTGCGAAGGGTGAACGCTTTTGGCGGACAGTTTATTGGTGACTGTTCACTGCATGGTGGTTGTTACAAGCTTTTTCACACATGCGGAAGAAGACACCCACCAGTGGGCGGAGGGAAAGAAACCTAAACTCCAAGGTCGACAGCAACCACCAGGGGACAAATCCTGATTGTCTGTAAAACCGCCACGCTGCAGCCTCCAGCAGAGGGCTTGCCCTTAACAGCGATATATTCTTTTTGAGTGTGGTTAATTTGTTGTACAAGAGGTTGCTATAGGCCTTACAAATTCTGTATTAGAGTGTGATGTATCTCACATGCAGTTTTTTGTCTCACATACTCCCAGGCCAGGTGCTCCGGGTACTCTAGCACATTGCACCATCAAGACCTACACATCCAAAACGGGACCTTGGGTTATGACACAATATTGTGAATTATACACGAGGACTGCTACAGTGGAAGACACACCTCCCTTCAATATCTCTCACTTTGGCACTTACGGGGTGGGCGCAGGGGGCCCGAGAATATCAAGTTTGGAGGCCACACCACACTACCTTGATCCCATATTAAGCTTGTAGATCCATATACATCCAGAGACGCCCTGATGACCTCTGTGAACTGGCTACTTCCTGGAAGGTTTAGTCTCCAGTCGATCAAAGTTTAGCGAGTACTCAGGTGCTGCATAGGCGCTGGAACGATTTGCTGCCCTTTCCCTAACACTCCCTCCTCGGGTCCTGACACCTCAGACTGTGGATGTACACCACCGCCTTCAACACCCCTAATGTAGACTCTCTACACTTTAGTGGCCTGTCCCATTTTATCAAAAGGAAGAAAATACTATCTTCCCTTAATAACCTGTGACCCGACATAGCATTACTGCAGGAAACACACTTGTCAGAAATGGAATGCTCGATGTTGCACCGCGACTAGGTCAGGAGGGAATACCACCCTCACAAAAGCAATACTCCAGACTCGCCACAGGTCGACGCTAACATCCACCAGAAGGGGGAGTAGCAATTTTAGTGTGACAGGGCCTCGATCTCAAAACACAAGGTTTGGCAAGACCCTCTAGGCCATTCTGTATTCCTAAAAGCCACAGTACAACACCAAACCCTACCCATGGGTTCTAGCTGTGGCCCTGTCTTGGAAAGGGAGTCGCCTTTCAGGGCATCTCCAGGATTTTGCTCCAATGCACCCGCATGAATATACTGCTCGAACATAGCACCTGATCCGTGCAGGGACTGATTCCAAAACTTCCATACAACCAGACAAATGGACAGGGACTGACTCCTCAGAGACTTCCTGTCTGATTTCTCACTACGTGACCAATGGCACCTCTTTAATCCTGCCAAACTAGACTATACTTTTATCTCCTGCCTACATGAAACGTGCACATGCATAGACAGTCAGAATTTGGAAAGCGTGGCTAATCACCCGATAAGGTATCTGGTGCTTTCAGGTCCCGGGGACTCATTCAAACATCCATGTCTTGAGGGCCCCTCAGAAATCCAGGAGGTGAGGTGATGGTCCGAAGTTCAGTGAGGAGGCTGTTCCATGTCTTTGCTGTAATATGGAAGAAGGACCGTCCTCCACTTCTGCTTTTGTAGGTGTGGGGAGTATGGGCCAGTGATAGTTAGGCAGAGCGTAGTCTTCTCACCAGATGGTGGAAGTTCAGACGTTGGTTAAGGTAGGCGGGCCCTTGGTTATGTAGAGCTTTGCGCGAGTCAGCAGTTGAACTGGCATCTCTTCTGTATGGGGAGCCAGTGGAGATGCCTGAGGTAGGGTGTGATGTGGGTTCGTCGGGGGAAGTCAAGGATGAGTCTGGCTGTGGCGTTCTGTGTGGTTTGAAGTCTTTGTAGGAGGTGTGTGGCGATTCCTATATAGGGAGCGTTGCTGTAGTCCAGTCGGCTGGTGAGGAGGACCTGTGCCACGGTGCGTCTCGTGTGCAGTAGTAGCCACTTAAAGATTTACATAGCATGCGCAGAGTGAGGAAGCAGGCGGAAGAGACACAGTTGATTGTGATTTTATGGTGAGCTTATTGTCAGTGATGATTCTGCGTGGTCGGAGGGAGTGGGTGCGGGTCTTATGTCTGATGGCCACCAGGAGTTGTTCCATGGGTTGCTGTTGTTGCCAAAGACACACAGATTACATATCCAACCCAAAGGGTTATCGAACCATGCCACGATCTGAATTGGGGACAATGGCGACAATCTGTCTTATTATCAACTGCCCACCGAGAATCGTAGGATGATCTCCAGGCTGAATACTTATCTGGACAAGAACAAACACACAGTACCCTCTACACAGGTGGTATGAGTGGCAGCCAAAGCAGGAGTCGGAGGGGAACTTATGCGGGACTCAGCCATATGCAAAAGGGGAGCTCGACAGCAGCAGCAGTCTTTAGGAGACTGTCTTCTCACACACACATCCAGGTAGAAGATGACACAGGCTATACCAGACCTTCACACCTTGCTACAGGCCAAAGGCGAATTAAACAAACTGCATATGTCCCAGGTGGAAAAGGCACTCTTCTGCTTGAAACAATGAAGTCCCAGCATGCAATCCCATCAATTAAGGACAAATACGGGATGATTCTCATTCACTCGACTGATATAATCACTGCCTTCTGGGATTTCTATGACACACTGTACACCTCTGAATGCCCTAACCTCAGCCCTGTTCCAGAAGACTTTCCCTCCCACATACTTTGGCCCATGCTCACACTCAATAAGTTGGACGCTCTAAACTAAGCTGTTTGCAGAAGCGGAAATTCCGCAAGTTATATAAGACCTGCCATATAATAAAGCACCGGGCCTAGATGGATACCCGAAATTATATAGACTTAAAATAAACCAAATTAGTCCCCTGCTATGCAAACTATTCAGTGACCTACTCGAAAGTACCCCACCACTTCCGGAAATGAACAAGGCCAAAATGACCCTCCTCCTGCAACCTGACGAAGACACTTTGGACTGCGCCAGTTGTCAGCCGATCTCCTACCGAATACAGTTACCAAACTGTTAGCAAAGATTCTGGCAAACTGCCCCAAACTGGTTGTCCCCCTGCTGGTCCACAGGGACCAAGTGGGATGTATCCCACACTGCTCCTCTGCATCCCATTTCCGAGCACTGGCACAAACATTATGGCAGTGCCCAACACTATTCGTCCTTGCCCTGGAAACCCTGGTGCAAACCATCCATAAGAACGCGGATCTCAGGGATTCAGACTTCAGCGTTGGAGCAAAAACTCTTCCTCTATGCTGATAACATCGTCCTCACACTTTCTAACCTGTGTCAATCGATTCCCTTCCCAATTCAAACAATCTCTAATTTTGCTCTGTTTTCCGGGTATAGAATTAACTGGGACAAATGTGAGACTCTTCCCCTTACACACTAAACAACCATAGCAACAATTTCGGATCATTCCTTCACCTGGAAGAACTCCTGCCTTAAACACTTGGGCACATAGGTCAGCCCAGGACTCCAAAACATGATGGTTGACAACTTAAACCCACTGAAATTTGAGAGGATGTGGGGAACCTACCCGACATTCGGCGAGGCACGTGCCCCGACACACATAGCCATGCACCTCATCCTGCATTCCCACACTCATACTACATCCATTTAGTGTGCTACTAGCCCTACAAGGAAACTATCCAGCAGATTCAGCAAGCCAGAAAGACCTTTTGAAGACAAAGCTGGGAAGACAATCCTGGGTAACGAAGGCCACCAACAAAGATGGGTGGAGCACTTTGAAGACTGTTGAACCAGGCCATGCCACAGTCTCCACCAGACATACAGCCAGCTGACTAGGACTTGCCAGTCAACTGCAGCAGATCAACCAAGGAAGAAATACGGCAAGCCATCAAACATCTGAGAAATGGGAAGGCAGCAGGACCTGACAACATTCCTGCTGAGGCACTGAAGGCAGATATTGAAAAGTTAGTAGACATGCTCTACCCCATGTTTGGACGGATCTGTGAAGAGGAAAAGGTGCCATCAGACTTGAAGGAGGGATATCTGATCAAGATTCCCAAGAAAGGTGACATGAGTAACTACGCAAACTACAGAAGGATAACTCTTCTATCAACCCCAGGCAAAGTATTCAACAGAGTCATACTGAACTGAATGAAGGAACAAGTCAACACTCAGTTACTAAACCAGAAAGCTGGCTTCCGAAAAGATCTATCCTGCACAGACCAGTCTGCAACACTGCACATCATCATTGAGCAGTCGATGGAATGGAACTCCTCCCTCTATGTCAACTTCATCGACTATGAGAAGGCATTCAACAGCATGGACAATGAGACCCTTTGGAAACTCCTCCGCCACTGCAGTGTGTCAGATAAACTCGTAAGAATCTTCAGGAACTCTTACTAGGGAATGGCCTGCAAGATAGTCCATGGAGGACAACTCACGGAAGCCTTTGAAGTGAGGACCGAAGTCTGCTAGGGTAGTTTGTTCTTGCCTTTTCTCTTCCTGCTGGCCATAGACTGGATCATGAAGACATCCACAGCATGAAGAAATGGGATCTAGTGGACACCTTAGATGCAGCTCGACGAGCTGGACTTTGGAGATGACTTGGCCCTAATCCTCAGATGCAAGTGAAGACCGACAAAGTGGCAGCCATATCAGCACAACTTGGCCTCAACATTCGTAAGGGAAAACCAAGATCCTGAAGGTTAACACAGCCAGCACAACTGCAGTCACTCTTACAGATGATGCACTGGAAGAGGTTGAGGCCTTCACCTTCCTGGGCAGTGTCTTAGACAAGAAGGGCGGCACATATGCAGACGTCAAGGCAATAAATGGCAAAGCAAGGGCTGCCGTCATTCAGCTAAGGAAGATCTGGAGCTCCAAGGACCTGACGGTGCAAACCAAGATCAGGCTGTTTAACAACAATGTAAAATCGGTCCTTCTATTTGGAGCAGAAACTTGGAGGACAACAGTGACCACCACCAACAAAGTCCAGACCTTCATCAACACCTGTCTGAGGAAAATCCTCCAAATCCGCTGGCCAAACACCATCAGCAAGAATGATCCATGGCAGCAGACTTTCCAACTTCCTGCTTGTGAAGAAATCATGAAAATACACTGGGGCTGGATAGGTCACAAGCCCACATCAAACACCACCAGGCAAGCCCTCGAAGGAAAAGAGGAAGGCCAAGAAACACCTAGCGTCAAGGCTGACTGCGAGGAGATGGGTTACACCTGGAGTCAGATTGAAAGAAAAGCCCAGGACAGAGATGGCTGGAGAGTCCTCGTTAATGGCCTATAGCCCAGAAGGGGCAGTGGGCATAAGTAAGTAGGCCTACAAGGTAGCATCCCTTCAGCCCCCACTCATCCCCCCTACCCCGAGTTATATATTATCTATGCTATGTTTGTCATTGCTTCGGGACGTGGGCGCTTTCGACCACCGCTATCTGGAACTTCCGACTGTCCCGGCGAATATATGCGACACTGTATACGTGTATAATGTGAAAGTTTATATGATTCAATGGCTGTTATTGAAAATAGAAATACTATAAAATGTGTTTAAAAAAGTGCTTGTTATAAGCAGAAGAGAGACTGCTTTGGCAAAAAATAAGCATACCTCAGAGAATGCAAGTACTTGTACGGAATGGGACACTGGTGGTAGCATTTCTGGACAGTGCAGCACAAGTAACTATAGTTTGTCAGACTCTCTTCCAACATCTGGCCACGTCCCCAAATGATGAATACATTGTGTCATGAATTGCTGTGTCAACTCCCATCCCGCGTTCAATATGTCTGCTGAGGTGAAACAGAGGGCTCAGTCATATAACCCCCATGTGGTAAACAACATTCAGCTGTGGGTCGAAGATGGTGGCAGTGCTGGAACAGAATATCATACAGTGCACTCCACTCCAAGATGGCTGCCGTGTATTCCCTGGGTTGCAAGACATGTGTAGTAGGGGAATAATTGAACCTTTGTTCCTATTGGTCAACAAAAGTATAAGGGACTGAAGAATCATGGGACCGGTGCCTGCTATTCATGTTTTTCGTTCCTGCGGCGTGTGAGAAGCCTGAGTTCGGGCCAATGCAAGCCTGTGACAGTGTGCTGGATTCTGCAGTTTCCTTCTGATTGCCAGTGCGGTATTTGGGCCCTTTTGAGTTCTGCACTCGCGGTCTGCTGGCACCCCAGGGGAGTTCCAGAGTTTGCTGGAGGCGTCGGGTCTCCACTCCAGAGCACTCCCGCATTCGTAGAGATTCCTGCACAGCGGAAAATACATGGGCAGTATCTGATCGCGTTTGTGACTTTTGTATAACTCTTGCTTGGACTCCCTGCTCTCCCAGCATTCTCGTGTTCAATGGAGGGGACTACAACAAACTTATATATTATGTTTTTGACTTTATTCTTATCCATATCTGCTGCAACAACCAATAGTCATAATATGCCCGGGTGGGAGGAAAGGACTTTATGGGGGGCTGTAATAGATGCAAGCACACCAATCACTGCCCGGCACATTCTGTCATGAGACCACTCAATGCAGAAGCAACTATTACTCAGGAGGGAGGACCGCTACAAGTATCACAAACACATCCCCAATTGAGTCCCTTGGAAAACGTGATCCGGGAGTCCACCAGCACAAGACCCCCTGAGAGTACATCTGGTATCCTCTCACAAGCTTCAGTAAATGGAAGGAATATTGGGTATGAGGGGTCGCCTGACATGACTACTATCAACTTACCAACAGCTTATTGCCCCTATGTGGCAGTTACGACTAATGCCCCCCTTTGACCCTAAGCGCGATTGAGACCCCATTGCAACTAAAGAATAAAGTTCTGCACTGGCTCCACTCCAAGTTCTTATTCCCGATTGCCAAAGCTGACTTTATTCTAATGGTAAGGAGAGTGGGATGGATTGGCCCTACTAAAAAGCTATGTAAAGGGGTTATATTATAATCAACTTTAAACATCCCAGGTATGCCGGTGAGACTCTGAAAAGATCATTGCAGCTTCCCCGGACTGGCAATAACATCATACTCTTCCCCCTGGTTTTTTTTTATCGCTATACATGCCACGATTTTGAGCCTTCTCCTGATCGAGCTTGTGGGAAACAGCAAGATATCCAATACCCAGCGGTCATTCCACTTTCCAACAGATTTGACTGGGTTCACTCAAGGAAAATGACTGACTTTATATTGGTAGTAATGCCGTAACCCATGATAATGAGGGCGGACAGGTGGCCCCAGTAAAAGACCAGTGCCCCATTTCTCCTGTAATTGATTCTGCTCATTCGCCAATTCCTGTAGTCCCATCTGCTTCCCCATGTCTCACATTAACCGGCCCCATTGGCTACAATGCTTTAAGTTAGCCCGATCCCCTTGCAGTCCATAACTGCCTTAATCGTAGGGGGGGAATTCTCTTTTGTTACATGGAATGTGTGTGGGCTGAGAAGTAAGTTGGATTCTGTAGATTGGTGTAATCTTACTCCAGACTTCGATCTAATTTGTATCCAGTAGACCTGGTGCATTGAGCCAATTTTTGTTGAGGGGTTCACATTGTTCCATCCGGAAGCCACACCATCGCTAGCGAGACGGGCTAAAGGCGGCCTCCAGACCCTGGTATCTAATTTACTATTGGCCAGCACTAAAAGGGTTATAAATGTTCAGATTTACGCACTTTCTCTGGTTATCATTAAAAAGTGGTCCTGGCCTAGTTGTGGTTTACTATTATAATAATGTGTTCGATCAATCCCGTCGTTCAGTTGTGCATGCATTACATGCAGGATTAGGAGAATTTATGCAGCCAATATTCTTCAAATTAATTTTTCTCTGGCTAGGCGACTTTAACATTCAGAAATGTTCCCTCTCAGCAAAACGGGTTTGTGGTGTGACTAATGCCATCGGGGATGGAACGCCACATTTTCTCCATAATGACTATGGGAAAGCTCTGAATTCCCTGTTTTTTAAATAGGATCTTTTACTTTTAGGGACAAGCACTGAGGATACTCGCGAACCGATTCCCACTTTTATCAGCAGAGATGCGCACACAACTATTGATCATCTTTTATTTTCTGCCTCGGCAAGTAACCTGGTCCACACCATTAATGTTATCCGAACAGCGGTGAGCGATCACAACCCTGTAGTCCTTACCCTAACAATCAGGACTACAGTATTAAAAACACTTTGTGTTTCTAACATCGCCCCTGTTAGGGTCAAGTGGGCTGGGGTGGACCTACGTAAGGTACTGTAGGATTTATTAATAGCGACCACCAACAAATGTGGTTATTGTTTGGCTAATGAGGTAGGTCATGTGGGACTTTTAAATGCCTTTGGCCAAATTACCAGAGTTCTTAGTTCACTGTTGACAAGACCCCTCAGACCTGGTAGAGCAGGAAAACGAGGGTGGTTTGATCACTCATGTACTCAAGCATCCAAACTCTTAAGGGATGCCCTTCATAGTAGCCCTAGGGACCCATCAAAATCAAGCATTTGCACAAGATTTACAAGGATAAACTTGCAGCCAGGAAAAGGGTTTTACAGGAGGAAGCCTGGGATACTTTAGCTAAGGCAACCGGGACAAATGATCTGGCCTTTTGTTGGAAAATAGTGAACGCCCTTTTTCTAAAAGATGACTGTGCGCCTAAACTGAACTCCTTAGTCCCCTGTGAAGCATAGGTCACTCGCTTTGGGGGCATTGTCGATTCATCAAGAGTGGACACAATCACACAGTTGCGCGGGCAAGTTGCTCAAATCCCAGTCCACCCTGTACATCACCCTGGAGGAGGTTCTCCTTGCTAATGACACAAGCGCCGGGGGGAAGCCAGGCCCAGACAGAGTGCCAGTAGATGCCTTTAAAGCCATGAGGGAATTATGGGGCCCCATTTTGATCACGGTATTGATTGCTGCTGTTGAGAGTACTATTCCTCCATCGTGGGCGGTGTTGATTATATTCCCATTTCTTAAGAAGGGAAGTAAATTCGACCCTAAATGCTGCCGCCAGATTTCCCTCCTTGATTTGTCGGCCAAACTGATGGTCAAGGTTCTCTTAGAGGGATTGGAAGGCTGGGCCGAGAGTAACTCCATAATCTGTGATGCACAATTTGGGTGTAGGAGAGGCCGGGGGACAGTGGAACAATGTGTGAATTTAGAATTACTTATTGGGAAATATACTAAAGCTAAATCTGGTTCCCTCTGTGTTTCGCTGGCCTCAGTAGCGCTTTTGACTTGGTTGACCATGCATTACTCTGGTCTACATTGATTGCCTTGGGCACCCCTAGGAATGCAATTAGTTTTTAGCACATTTCAATGGAAATCTATCAGATATAGTGCAGTATGGCCTAAAGGGGAGTGCTCCGACTCGTTCAAAATCAAGAGGTGGATTAGACGGGTGCATTTTGGAGCTGCTTCTCTTCTCACTCTTTATTAATGGGGTTGAAGATTCCCATTAGACTGTGCAGGCCGACGCAACTACGGTTGGTAGGCGCCCTGTACCAATTCTATTGTACGCCGACAACACTGTCCTATTATCTAGGACACCCGTCGGCCTACAAAAACTGATGGATACCTCTGGGCACTTCATAAATTCCAGGAAAATGAAAATTAACAAGGCAAAACATTCACCATGGCGTGCGGGAAAGTGCAGAAATGTTGGGCCTTTTACATCGAGGGAGCCCCAATTGTTAATGTTAACTCCTTTTGTTATCTTGGGGTTCTATTTTCAAGTAGTGGTTCTTGGACCCAGCATGTCCTAAACACAAATCTGAAATTGAGTAGAATATTCAAGGGAGTGTTTAGATTCTCTCACAAGGTTGGTAGTTGCCCACTCAAGGCAATGGTCGAAATTTACAAAGCAAGGGGCTTAACAACTGCTATCTTTGGGGAGGCCTGTGAGGCTACACACAGAGCCAACCCCTACAGATGAAAGAGTCCCGCTTTCTCCAACACCTGTTGTGGGCACCTAGATCAGCGTTATCTTTTATATTACACAAGGAGGCTGGGTTGCACTTCATAGAGGATACATTAGTCTTAAAACCCCCTTTGCTTTGGCAGTCTACTTGGGCGAAAGAAGAAACCAATTTCACCAAGTCTATTATATTTTTGTTTGTTATATGTGTCGATGACATTTCGACCCTCAACGTGATACAGGGGTCTCATCAGGACAGGGGATGCCTGGACATCTACAAAGAATAATTAAAAAATAAGTGAGGTTATCTAGAATTTTTAACCGAAATTGTTAGGAATGTGCAAAAATATACCTACATTGGCCGAGTAGTGTCAATGACTACGGTCCAAAAAGAACAAACAAAGACATTGGACAGTGGCCTAATAGCTGTTTATTAACCTTGATGTTTGTTAAACACACAACAGAATGGTGGCCTTATTTCACTTCCACTTGTCTCACGACACACTGGGTTGTGGTTTCCTTTTTCACTGGGACTCACTGCACTCTCGTCATTGACTGTGACATGAAAAGTTGATGATATTTGAATACGAGTCATTTTTGGATACATGGTGGTCTGGAGACTTATGTATTCCCTTTCATTGCATTGATTGCATGCAGTCATTTTGGCTGATAAATGTTGAATGAATGAATGATACCAGTGAGAACCATTGTGATTACGAAGTCTGATAGGTTAAGGGAACGGCTGCGTCTACAAGGGAGTATGCTTCCTTAGCTAGCGGATTGTCAGGGTGTAAATTAAAATCTCCTAGGATAATCATATGATGGTCAGTGGGGTTAAAAGTTCTAGCAGAGGTGGTACGAAGTAAGGGTTAGGCAAAGGGGGGCAGTAGACTAAAATAATTCTAATGATAACATATACTGCTAAGTAGAGTGCTAGGAACATGTATCCTGCTCCAATATCTGTAGATGCATCAAGAAGGACTTGCAAAGTCTCTTTAAAAATCACTGCTATGCCCCATCCTTCCCATCCGAGTAGCCACAACATAAGACCTTATGGGTGGGTGCAGTGTCAGGTTTGAGTGTGTTTTAAGCCAGGTTTCGTGAGGAATGCTGTGTTTATGTCTTTGTCTGTTAGAAGGTCGCGGAGCTCTGTATTGTACTTCACCAGTGACCGCGTCTTTGATAGCAAGCAGTTCAGAGACGTAGTCGGACTAATCAAATTGGAACATGAGTAGGCATTTTGTACTCTAGCTTTATTGACGGATAACCGAGGATCTTGAAATACTGCAAATGCGATGGGGCTCCAGGTTCTACGTCTGTAAAGGGGCGTTTCTTAAGTGATGTCATGTAATGTAAAAAGGACTTGTAAAACCCAACTAATGCCCAAGAAAAGGGCTTCTAGGCACTAAAACCCCAAGACAGAAACGTTCTCGGGCAAACACCCAGATTACTAGGAAGCTGAGAAGAACCATGGGGCATATTATCAAGAACGGCGTTAAAATTATCGCCCCTTTAGCGGCAGGAAACTGCCGCTAAAGCGGCGATAATGGGCTTGATAATATGGCCTTGTGAATTCCAATAGAAGCCCAGGTTCACACCAGAACATGGACTTCTATTGGAATTCTCAAGGGCATATTATCAAGCCCATTATTGCCGCTTTAGCTGCAGTTTCCTGCCGTTAATAATTTTAACGCTGTTCTTGATAATATGCCCCCAAGTTTTTAAATCCTTAAGCCATTTAAATCGGTTCGAGGTGGTTTGGAGGGTCAGTGGGAGTTGGTTCCACAGGTTCACCCCAGAGCTGCAGCAGAGCTACATCCTCTTCGCATCAGACAGAGTTTAAGGGGGAGCAGGTGGTCAGAAGTGGAAGATCTCAGAGACCTCGGTGGGCAACGGAGGCTACAAGGGTCAGATTAGTAAATAGCTCTGTGTACATGAGATAGGACTTTGAAGTTTATTATTTTTTTCTTTCGGTAGCCAATGAAGTTCTCGGAGTGTAGATGAGATGGAACAATTCTTTGGTAGATTCAGTCAAAGTCTTGCCGCCACGTTTTTTACTAACTGAAGTTTTCAAATCAAATTGAGAGGAAGACCTAGAAATAAAGAGTTGGAAAATCGACTCTAGACGTAGTCAAAGTATACACTACTATTTTCCTGGCTGCCTGTGGGAGACATCTTATCACCTTTCTAAGGTGCCAAAGCATAACGCAGCTATTGTGTTGATTTATTGCCTAAATGATCGCTGGTTATCAAATTTCGCCCACTGCTGGTGGGGAGGGGCCAAGTTTAGGAGGCCCCCAGAGGTTGGTCCATGATTGTTGAATTTTATCCATGTTAAGTACTTTTGTCTTTTCTGAGTTAGTTTTAAACAATTGCCATTCATCCCCGATGAGACTGAAATCAGATATTGCTTGAACCTCTCTCTGATGATACCTGCTTGTTGGAAAGTGAAACAATCAACCAGTTGTCATCTGCATACAATAATACCTCGAACCCAAAACTATGAATCATGGCCGCAAGGAGGATCATATAGATACTCAAAAGCGTAGGGCTTAAACAAAATCCAGGTGGCACTTCATGTTCAAGTGAGATGGGTTCGAGGAGAATGCTGGAAGACTAATAGCTGGGGTTCTGTTAGCAAGAACATTGGTGATCTGAGAGACTGCTAACCATTTGACACCAATCCACGCTCGTGTTTGAATCAGGATGGTATGTGATATGGGATCGAAAGCTGCAGACAGTTCCAAGAGGACAAGGGCAGCTGTTCATCCATTATCAAAAATATTTATCAAATGTTCAGACACCATAAAAAGAATAGATTCTGTGCTGTGAACAGCATGGAAGCCAAATTGGGAAGGATCTAAAATTATTGACTTCGAGATAAGAGGATAGCTGATGGTTTATATGCTTTACAGGCACTTTAAAGGGGGCTGGTAACAGCGACATGGGCTGGTAGTTCGGTGGTAGGCTGAGGTCTGCATTTTTTTTGTTTAAGGAGGTGTGACCGCCGCTTGTTTCCAGGATTCTGGAATAATAGCAGAATCAATGGGTGAATTTAATATTTTACACAGAATAGTAGATTTAGTTGTTGTGCCTAATGTGGGTACATGTGGGTTGCAAGGGTCATTGGGGGATCCAGACTTGTCTAGATTGATCATATTTAAAGTTTTGTGGGGAGGAAATGGGTGCGAGCTCAGTGAGACTGAAAGTAGTGGCAGGAGAGGGAATACCGGCAGACGCAGGCTTTTGATTATTGTTAGGACCAGTAACAGGTTTTTGTATTTGGAGTATTTTGTCATGGAAAAAGGGGGCTAAATTTCTTGGTAATGGGGGAAAATTCTATTCCTACTTCCCTCTAGTCCCCTTTTTCTGGTCCTGACCGTAGCATCCGTTGACTTTGGGGTTCAGTCTATGCTAGAAGATCTAGGAATTGCCGAAGTCCTCTCGTCCACGCTTCTGGCGATGCTTTTGGGAACTCTTGACCCTCTTGGCTTTGACAGTGAAATTAGGAGACTCCTGGCCCTTCTGTTCAAACCTGCTGGCACTTAGCATGTCAGCAGTTATGGCCTTTCTTTAAAGAAAGCCAGATGTTAGTGAACACTCCTGCTTGAGTCGTTCAGCCAGTAAATGATGATCTAACCATTCAAAGTCCTTGACCTGCAGGTCAATCAGCAATGTATGTGGTTCTGTGATTGGTTAGAGGCCCCTCTCTTGCACTGGAGATCTGAGTGTGAAGTTCTGGGGAACAACAGCTGAAATAACACAAATATATATTTGTGAGGAGTGAGTCCTCCCACTAAGGGGCTGGTTCTCATCTCAGAAATCCCCAATCAATACCCTTCTTCTCTGGTCCCTTTTGGGACCCACTTCTAGTGGAACAGGGACAGACTTGAGGACAGAGAATCTACTGAAAAGGACTTTAAAAGGCTTTTTAGCATTTACTGTATATTGACAATGTCAACAATTGCATGGAGAAAAGGTCTCCACCCAACATTAAAACCAGTAGTCAGTTATTCTGAAGAATTTCTTTACTTCCTTGTTTTTGATGTGAGATGCAGATTTTTCTGAAGGGGCTACCTTGGTGTGTCAGGGTTCGTTAGGTCCACAATTCCCCATGTATTAATCTGTTTTTGGCTGGCACACATTTGCGTGGATTGGACATGAGTACAATTTGCCATAAAGTAAAACCATCTATGATTAAATGTCAAAGTCGGTTAGCCCAAGAAGAAGGACACAATTTTGTCCAGGTAAGCTCCAGTGTAGCCTTGGTAGGATCAATCAATCAATAGGACATTTATACAGCGCACGGCTACTGCCAACGGAGGTGTCCCGGCGCTAACAGCGGATTCGGCAGTAAGAAAAAAGACAGGGGGAGCTACGGTAGGCTGAAAAGCCAGGTTTTCAGTGCTTTCCTAAATGTTTGTTCTGACTCTAACGTACGAAGATGGTCAGGCATAGAGTTCCAGAGTGACGCAGTTCTCACTGAGAAAGCTCGACCGCCTATCCTAGCTTTAGAGAAACGAGGAATCCTGAGTAATTTCTGATGATTAGATCTCAAAGCCCTAGCATGGTGATATATCTGGAGTCTCTGTTTCAGGTAGCCCGGGCCCCTAGCTCTGGTGGCTCTATAGGCAATGGCGAGCGCCTTGAACTCAATCCTCCTTTTGACAGGCAACCAATGGAGGCTCCGCAGGTGGGGGGATATGCGGTGGCGGAATGGCACATTCCTAATAAGTCTGGCCGCAGCATTTTGAATAATTTGCAGCCTTTGAATCAGATAAGCTGGAAGACCCATATATAGGCTATTGGCATAGTCTAGTTGGGACGTGACCAATGCATGGACCACAGCCCTCCTGAAGTCCATGGGCAGGAGATAAAGGAATCTCTGTAGGGCTTTCAGTTTCCAGAAGCAGGACAAGGAGACTTGGCATATCTGGGCCTTACAAGAGAGGTTTGTGTCAAATTTGAACCGTAGATTTCTAGCTGAATCTACTGGGATCGGTGGGGGATTTAGCTCCGAAGGCCACCAGAGTTCGGATAGCAGAGGAGAGGTTTGATTGAAGAACAATACCTCTGTTTTATCAGTATTTAATTTCAAGCAGCTATCCGTCATCCAAGTCAAGATGTTGTTCAGACAATGCTCAAAGTTTGCGAAAGCTACCTCTGAGTGTTCTCTAAAAGAGAACACCAGGTGAGTATCATCAGCATAGGATACAACTTTCACTCCCCATTGCTCGACTAACGATGCAAGGGGGGGTTAGATAGACATTAAATAATGTAGGGCTCAGAGCTGAGCCCTGGGGAACCCCGCGCACGAGGGGTTTTGGCGAGGAAACATGGGGCGGAGAAATACCTGCTGAGACCGACCCTCTAGAAACGAGCGGAACCAGGCCAGCGTGGTTCCCGTCACTCCCAGATGCTCTAGTCTCTCCAGGAGAATCTGACGAGACACCGTATCGAATGCTGCGGATAAATCCAGCAGCACAAGCATTGCAGAGTTGCCCTGGTCTAAGGCTTCACGTATCACGTACAGTTTCCGCAACTTCCAGAAGAGCCGTCTCTGTGCTGTAACCTGTTCTAAAACCAGATTGGTAGTCATTGAGACAGTTGCTAGACTCCAGGAAGTTGGATAGTTGCTTCTGGACTTCCTTCTCAAGAATTTTGTCCGGTGCTGGCAAAAGGGAGATAGGCCTAAAATTCTTGAGCTCTGCTGGATCAGCGTCCGTTTTCTTAAGAATCGGCAAGACATAGGCCAATTTCCAGGCGGTTGGATAAGTGCCCGTTATCAGAGAGGAGTTCCAAATTGGGTTCAGCTGTGAATTGAGCCAATTAAAAAAAAATCAATGACTCCGTCTGTTGACTGCTGAATGGTGGCTACAGCTACATGCAGTCTGAGCGGCATAACCTGAAACTAGAAAAGCCCTTGATGAGCTAAATCCATATTTTTTAGCCCGACCTGGCTCAGCTGAAACAGTCCATGTCCTGTTATTGGGTTAACAGACCCAATACATTAGACGTTTAAAACTTTGATCATCAGGTAGTAAGTTTGTGTACTGGCTCCTGAGTTCAGGACATTTGCTTCCACTTTTTGGCATGGTCTGATATGTCTGGGAGTTAATTTGCCTGGTCCGTCAGTTCGGTATGATGGACGGTGTTTCAAATGGACTGGATTCCACTGAGTTTTATATGTCATTCTTGAGTCGGGAAACACTGATGTTCCTTGATCTGTCCGTATTTGTTTTAGAAAGTCAATTTGGGTAAAAATGGACTATAGAAGTGGTGGTAGTACTGGAGAGAAGAAAGGCTTCAGTGTATCCGGTGGAATAGTCCATAATAATAATATTACACTTACTATACACCCCCTCCCCCCCTTTTGATGGCTTGAGGAGCCTCCTACAATGTCCACGGTTAGCAGGCACACTAATGATCAAAAGCCGCTTGATGGCTACCAGGATAATGGTCACCGTACAAGCTTTTCTTGCACTTTCTGTACCTGCAAATCAGCCCCCAGGAAAGCGTGTGGATTAGCTGCCACTCCTGGAGTTGTATTCTTTCAAATTCTTAGGAATGTTATAAAACAGACCATTTTATTGAGTGACTTCCACTGGTAATAAGATGGGTGAGGGTCCATTTTAGGATTCAGTCCCTTTTGCCTTTACTAGTTGGTTGTCGTTTCTTCGTTTTCTGCACTGGGGACACATTTTGCGCACTTATCTTGGTTATAATTTGACAGTCTTCTTGTGTAATTTGGCATTGTTCTTTGGTGAATACTTGTGAGGATAAAGACTTCTGATATAAACTGAAGAGTGTTGTTCTTATGTTGCATCTCAAAGTATGACATTCATTGCATACAGTGATTTCAATGTTTATTGTAAATGAGTTTCGAATGAGACCAATGAGAACCACTGTTTATAAATAATTATATAATGCCCAGGTTCCCATTGCTTATGGCTCAAATGTGCTATAAAAGTGATGTGGTAAAGTACATAATGGTATAGCAAACTCAAAGTATTATTAACCTGTAGCAATCATGTATGGCCAGCTTGGACTGCGCACTGAGGCTGCCGGGGGCTGTCGCTCTCCTTTGTTTCTCTCTGGCCCTCCTTTGTCACCTAGCTGCTGCGCAGCTCTGCTAATACCTCTTGTCGCTCCACAGTACTCTATGCCGAACGAACCAAGGAGGGACATGTATTTTTGATTTAGCTTTGCAGGGTCAAGCTTTACTTTGCTGTGCAGATCATCTGCTCTACCCCTAGGCCTTAGCAGACATGTCCAACGTGTAGAACTTGGAGACCACATGCCCTTCATGTGGTAAACCCCAAGGGCAGATGTGGGATGTACCATCTGGTTAAAGTTGTTGATAGAGTTAGTGCTGAGAAAACAAATGTATGGTTGAGGGAGGGAAAGGATGAATATTGCCAGTGAAGTTTGGGGACTCCTGTGGGTGTGGTTAGGAGGGGATACATTTTGAATGTACCATGTATCATTGTTCAGCTGCATCACTGGGACGCGAGATAGAACTGTCTACCACACTAAAGACATGCCAAGAGCCGATCACTTTACTTCCA
This sequence comes from Calotriton arnoldi, assembly GCA_963921515.1. NCBI lineage: Eukaryota > Metazoa > Chordata > Amphibia > Caudata > Salamandridae > Calotriton > Calotriton arnoldi. Next base: position 570,459 of record CAWUFW010004692.1, on the reverse strand, counting down.
TCAAGAACTCTAAAGGCAACCCAATGACCAAGAATATTAAAACGGATAAACAATATTCCTTTCTGACCTGGAATATTCGAGGTCTTAAAAACCTGAGGATGGTAAGATAGGTATTAGCTTACTAGCAGTGGAAAACGGTAGTAAGCTGCAAAAAGTGCACTTGACCACATTTAACGACAAAAAAGTATTTGGTAAATGGCCATAGGTGTGCATAAGTGCATCATATTTCACGTATGCTAGAGGCATAGCCATAATCATAAGACGAGGTGTGCAATTCGTCCTGACACACGCGGTAAGTAGCTATGTCTTAATACAGGGTGTCCTTGATGGGAAGCACATAACAATTAACACATATGATCCCAACATGGATGACCCTGTTTTCCTTTTTTCAGTGTGGGAGAAAATATAGGAGATGGCACCTAAAACTATTAAATAGGGAGGGGACCACAACATAACTCTAGATCCAGAGGTAGATAGATCACGTGTACCGGCAAGAAGCCCTGCAGCAGCTGTAAGAGCAGTGAGGTAAATAAGGACCGAGAAATGGGCTATTAGATATCTCGAGATGATGACATACAGGCTTAAAGAAGGGCTCCTACTACTCTGCCACACACTACATATGGGGCCTGATTTAGATCTTGGCGGGATTACCGCCGTGGCGGTCCCGAGTACTCCGTCGGGCTGACGGCGTCCTGCCCACTGTATTTAGATGTTGCGGCTATAGCCAGCTTCCCGCCACTGCAGCGGTCTTCTCTGCTGGCTGATAGTACTCCGCCATCGCCAGGCTGGTGGTATCGCCCTGAGCCGATTTAAATCTTTCCGATGGGCTGACGGAGTGAGGTTCTGCTAGTGTGAAGACAGGTAAGTACTACGTGCCATTATCATAAAACACATATATATGTTGTGTATGTGTCATAATGTATATATACAGGTAATGTGTACTGTCTATTTTGTTGCATGTAAAATAACACATGGCGAAAGTAAATGTTACCATACACTGCATAGGACAAGTGACACAGAAGCCTACGTTCCATTCTGACAACAAAGTTGCTGAGTGTTGTGGTCAGGGAGCAGCAGCACAGGAAGGACCTGGAAAATGGCGTACAAGACAGATTCTGAAGTGGGACCCCGAAAAAATTAGAGTTTTCACCTCTTTTCCTTCTGTTCCGCCGACTTGGGCATGGCAATGACCCCGCCAGAAAAGGCTTGACAGAAAGGCACATAGTAATCTGGACGGTGGGAAGCTTGGCGGGACTCCCTCCAACAGTTCTTCTGGCTCTCCTTCCGTCGACGTGGGAGCAGGAGTCTTGGCGGAGGTGGCGAGACTGAGGCGGTCTTCTCTCCGAGATCCCATAAGAATATAATGAGATGGGTGAACCAGAAGACACTTACATGGGAAAGCATGCCAAGGCCAGGGCATACAGAGAGGGGAAAAAGGCAGGGGCAAACACTAGCTCCACTCATACACAAACCCTGGGCCGCCATTAATATCCCTGCACTTATGGACCACCATGGCAATTTTAAACACACAGCAGAAGAGACAGAAGAGGTGTTTGCTTGATATTATAGGGACCTATATTTATCCCAATGCACTACTTCCTCTCTCACAAATCCAGAAATACTTAGAGGAAACATCAATTGTCTGGCTAAACAAAGCCCATTGAGAGTTACTAGTGCGGTTTCACTCTTGAGGAAGTAAAACAAGTGATACATGACCTCCCAAATGGCAAAGCTCCAGGCTCGGATGGACTGCCAGCAGAACTACATAAAACATTGTTGGACTTGTTAGCCGCCAGGCTGCTGGATGTGTTTAATGAAGCAGCAGAAAAAGAGATCTCCTCCTTCGTTACATGAAGCAATACCAATTGTCCTATTAAAACCAGGCAAACAAACTAGCAGTTGTTAATCATGTAGGCCTCTCATTAATACATTGTGATGAAAAATATTTGCTAAGTTAATTGCAAATCGACTTTTCTTAATATTCCCAGAGATAGTGCTACCGGACCAAGCGAGGTTTGTACCTAGGCTTTAAGAACGTTCTTCGCTATGCTATACAGAAACCAAATCCACAGCTGTCTTGTTAGACGCCACCAAGGCATTTACTAAAGTTGTGGGTGGAGGTCTGTGCCTTCTTATTAGATGTCGTGAGAGTAATAATTTCCAAGACTCATGTTCTTTTATTGACACAATGTGTCCTGGGACCTCAGAGACTACTTCGCGCTTCGACTCACGGATTTAGGACCGCACTTTGGATGCTCTGCCTTGAGAAAGCCCTTGACCAAATGGCCACCGGGCGAAACGTGTTGGCTGTTTTTCGTGTATGATCTCACATTTGGAATAAGTCATTAAAAAGGACACATTCTGTCAATAAAAGAACATGAGTCTTGGAAATTATTATTCTCACAACATCTAATAAGAAGGCACAGACCTCCACCCACAACTTTAGTTATTGCATTCCCAATGGCTCTTGGGTGCAGCCATTTGTGAGGTGCGTGCCACCACTAATTGTGGGCCCTGACCACTGTAGCGTGAAGCCTAGACTCGCCCGCCCATTTCAGCAACCCGCCACCAAGGCATTTGTCTCTCTAAATTGGACCTACTGCATGACTGTGCTGGAAAGGATGGGTATCCCCAACCCTTTTCAGCACTTAATTAGCCACTGTATAGCGCCAGTGACGAAGCTCTATGTGAACGGTCGAATATCTACTGCAATGTCCACTGAACGGGGAACCAGGCAGGGGTGCCCTTTCTCACCGATCCGATTTGCTCTAACATTAGAACCCTTAGCAGCTAAACCAAGGCAACATTATGCACAATGTGCAGTCTGATTCAGACAGACCATTGCTGATATCACTCTGTGCGGATGATATCACTCGATCTGAGGGATCCCCAAAATAGCCTGAACACGATCCTTCGAGAGTTCATAGGGTTTGGGCGGCACCCAGGCCTAACAATAAACTGGGGAAACTCTGTAATATTTCCCCTTATCGACTACACAGAGAGAATCAAGATGGAATTCCTGCTGGAATGGTACAATGAGCCAATCACATACTTGGGATTATGGCTTAGCCATGATAAAGATGAAATGATCAGATTACATTATGGCCAAACGGTAAACAAATTGGAGGAGCAGATAACTCGATGGCTCAAGCTACCTCTAACAATGGATGGTAGGTTGGGATAAAGATGGCCACACTCCATAAATGTTTATGCTGTTACATAAATATACCCATCCCGCTCCACAGGAGCTTTCTTCCACCCACACACACGACACTGCTCTTAAAACTAGCATGGGCCAACAAGAAGCCCAGAATAGCATGGGATGTGATTGGCCAGGGCGTATTTCCTTCATTTAGCTTGGTCCTGTGGACAGATACAGGCTTTCTGTTCTACTAGTTAGGACAAGCTGTATCACTGTCCCACTCCTGGCACTCTTGGTTCACACACGTGAGCTGGATGCAATTACAGGAAGTATGTGGTGCTGGTTCTATTGTTAGCGAAGAGAGGGTGTGGGAGGGCCCCAAAATTTAAGGACTGGCTTACAGATCTCATCTATTGCAATGAGCAACTGACGTTATATGCTGAACTGTTGCCTCCCACGTCTAGGACACTGGACTTTTGGGTTCCACTACGTACATATCTGCAGTTGCCCAGTCCCCCCGACAGCCTCTCCGGACAGGCCTGCTAGCGGCTCGCAGGCTAACACTACTGAGTGGGATGAGGGCATTGTTCTGAAGTCTGCCCATTAACTGGTAAGAACGGTATGCAGTTTCTGCCCCGTTGATAAACAGTGCGCGTCCTATTATGCTATTCCCTCAATGCTGTGTTTTATGTGGGTGGGAAGGGAGGATATACTCCTATTTTATGCGGGGGGCGTGTCTGGGTCCGAGGATGGCACTGTACATTTAATGAATTCATGGCACAACTTTTGATGCTTCTGTTTTATCTTTAATGAAATTCAATAAGTGAATAAAAAAAGAATAGCCTAGGATGCACCGAGCTTTCCTTACAAACATGGAGGATTAACAGTCCTTAACATGGAGCTTTATTATCTATGCGCCCAAGCACACTTTGCATATTACTGGCTATACCCAGCACTATATGGCTCACCTAGTGATAGGAAGAGACGTGGCAGCCCCTACACCACTACACGCTCCTCTTTGGGCCAAGAGTCTGGGAAAAACGGCTGACATAGACGCAGTATACTGTGCGACCATTGCATGGAACAAAATAAAAGACAAGGCACGAATAAAGACCATGTATTCACTGTGCATACCACTAGCGATGCACTCATATCCTATGGCTGGGTGGACAGCACAGCTCCAAAATTCAATATCAGGAGAATTTATAGATCTAAACACCTTAAATTGCCGAGCTAATATGACCTCTCTGTGGGATCCCTTCCTCTACAATAGTATATGGTCAGCAAGCAGGTAAAACACCCCATTCTTCCATGTGAACCACAACGATTTGGCCGGCTAGAGAAAGTGAAGGCTGCTAAGACACCCAATAAATTCATACCTACACTATATGGAAAAAGAAAAGTCAGGCAGCTCAGTAAATAAACAAAATGATCACAGCTGTGTGGAGAGCAAGCACTTTTTTGTGGAAGTGCACAAATTCTGCCCAATCAAAACATGTCCTCCTGGCTCCCAACAAGTGGACAGAGCCAAAGCCTCTCTCCTGGTGGTGCTCACATAATTGTCTGACGACAGCTGTGCGGTCAAGCTAAACTATAACAAGCATTATGTCTGGCTTATGAATGCACTCTCAAGCCAGATCTAATACCCCATGTGCTTAATGACTGCCTCCTCATATCTGTGGTGCTGCTAGAGAAAAATATAAATTATTTTATGCATTACAGTATTGCATTGCCATGTGTGTGCCCCTTAAAGTTCAAGCTCAGACAGCTTGATAAATAAAATGATCATAGTTGCGAATAGGACAAGCACTTTTTTATGGAAGCACACAACTTCTGCCCAATCAAAACATGCACTCATGCCTCCCAACATGAGAGTGGAGCCAAAGCCCCTCTCCTCGTGGTTCTCACATAATTGTCTGGTGACAGACTATAACAAGCATTGGCACAGCCAATAGGTTTCGCATTTGCGAGATTTTTTTCCCCTCTTTTACAGTAATATGTGTGTATAGTAAGTGTAGATTGTATGTGTTCTTGTTAATAATGTAGTCTTAAATGTTTTTCTGAATAATTGATGCATGTTGGATGTTATAATGCGACCAAATAATTATTTTTCCTATTCTGAAAATTGTGTGTAAATAACTTCAACAAGTTAGTTTAATGGCATGAATGAGTTTACCAAAAGTTAAGAAACTGATCCTTTGCAGTCTTTTTTTGGAATGCACCACAAACTCAGAGCAGCAAACCAATATGCAAGGACCCATTTTCAGGAACACACCAGTCGCACGATGACGCAAGCCAGTTATGCCCAATTCAGCCAGGTACATTCCCCATCCACTTTTTATTCTTCAAGGTACAGAGCGAACAAGGTACAACCAGCCCAAGCTAACACAGCACCACACGTCTTCTGCAAAGGCTACAAGGGTTAGTGCTACTTCCCACCTGGTGGTCATATGGCGCCTCGACATGTACCAAACAATCAATCAAGACAGGAAAACAAGTGCATGATTCCGCTCTTTCACATGATGGTTTTTCTAGAGAGGCAGAGCAGCAGTTATGTATAAGTGCGGTGTGTGGGTGGGGACATGTTGGGTGTACATTACTTAATACGTATTTCAGCTTTCTCTACACCTAGCATGTCCTTTAATATTGGGGAGAGGATGTAGCCTTACGGCTAGAGCGGTCGACCTCGAAGCTGGGGAACCTGGTTCGAGTCTCGGCAGGGACGCTCAACATCCTGTGATTCTGGGCCACTCAATCTCCCCGTGCCTAACAAAAATTAATGTGTCCATCTGTAACGAAACTGGTGCTCATGTAAAGCGCTCTGATACCCGATATCTTTAGGTCTAGTTCGCACTATATAAAATAAAAAATATATTGTGCAGTTTAGTTTTTAACATGTTATGCCGACAGTATGACAATCTCACCATTGATGTATACCGACATGATGAGAAGCTCAGACAAACCCTGCATGCAGTCTGCTTGTATAATCCAGAAGTCTGAACGCTGTAGATGATATACAACTCCAGTTCGAAACACTGATGACAACGAATCGTGGGACATCAAAGGCCATTGAGATGGAAACTTGCAGCCATTCAGGCCTTTCCACAAAAGACCTACATATTGAAGGGATGAAGAAACGAAGGTGACTGGAGGGAAGGGTGTAGGCGGGGTGGTACTGGAAGCGGGTTGATCACAAATGAAAACACAGAAGACAGCTTGGCATTGGCATCAGAACACCACCACTCACTAGAACGAAAGACACTACTCAGGAGATTTAGAGCAACGACTGGGTAGGAGGAATGGGTGATTTGTGGTTGAGAACAAGCATAGATAGGTGGGGAGAAATGCTCGCACACACGCACGCACACTACCTTGCCTTTTCAGACGTAAATAAATATTTAAATATAAAGGAGAAGCACACAGTCTTTCAGCCGCCACAAAAGCATAAGGGGAAACATGATGCCACAAAAGCACGAGGCATAAAGAAAAGCGAAGCTTCCACAAACCTGAGCAGTAAACAAAGAAAAAAGTGTCCAAAACCAAACAGATAAGCACCAAAATGTAAGGCTACAAGTAATTGGGCAGTGCTCTATTGGAGGGAACAAAACACAACAAGGAGGGACAAAGAGTAAAGGTTAACCACTAGCAAGCAAGCCTTTTTAAAGGACAATCAAAGTAACAAATAAAAAGCAATGGGCGGGATGTAAGCCAAGAAAGTGTATACAACATTTCACTAAGAAACAGCGCGAACGCTGCCTAGGCTCGACCTAAAAAACAAATTAACAACCTTTGCTCCATTGCTATCCAAACGCTTGGTAGCTCGACATTGGGGATGGGATGGACTCCAACGCTAAATTCCTGGATCACAGAAATAACGTACTGTAATGAATAGTTAGATCCCTAAGACAAACTGCCACTATGGCTTCCCGCCCTAAGATATCTGGGGACCACTTAAGCAATATCTACTCACAAATCCAGCAAACGAGGTAGAACCGCAGCACAACTGCAGAAACTGTAAATATTGTAGTAGGCGATACACCACATATTGATGTGTAGAATGTCAGTTCTGAACTGATGAATTATATGTGAATTCGAATATATGGTACTCAATTTTGTTGATGTTCTACTGCGTTGGAATGATGACATTAAGGCAATCTTTAATACTAAAAAAAAAAAAGGGGAATACTATGGATCCTGAGGTCACAGCAATAGTGATAATAGACCATGGCTTGCAGCATCATCAGAGGGACGCACAACATTCAGGGACTCTACAAGCAGACAGCAGCGGACATTGAGTGCTTTCACAGAGAGCGAGTTCCATCCAGGTCATAAAGCTGTGATCTATGTGCCTTGCAAGAGACCACGATTCATGTGATTATCCATTACAAGGGGACTTCAAGCGGCATGAATTTACGATGAAACTATGAAAGAAGTAGCAAGAAAGTGATCTGATGGGAATATAGATTCAGTGACGTCACCCTTTGAAAATAGGTGCTTGTATTCAGGTTAGTTGTATGTCTTGTCACTTTAAAGTTATGTTAAGAATACTTAGACAGCAGGGGGCTTATTTACAAGGCCCTTGTGCCACTTTTGCGTCATTTTTAACATGGGAAAAGTGACGCAAGGGGCTTGTAAATCTGCCCCCAGGTGTTCACCGAGGATTTCATAGAAGTAGCCTGCAGCTCCGACGAGAGATCAGAACTAGTACAAGGTGCAAGGCTTGCAGAGAACTTCTTGGGGCAGGCTGCGGCTCGCCTGCCTGACCTCTAAGCTGCAGGTTCTTGCAAGCAGTGTTTTCCTCATGGTAAAGATGGGCTGATTGGTGCACTAGATAGAATGCAGCTCCTGGCAACCTCTTCCCCACCACTGCACAGCACCGACTGATCAGTATGTCATACGTCACCTGGTCATCACCTGGAGGGAGTTTCTCTGTCAGTTGTTCTAAGAAGAGCAATTCACCTCCAGACTGCACAGCCGAGGCACAGCTGATTCTTGCCTGGATGATGCTGACCGTCTGTATCTCAAACAGCTTTTGTGTAAATTGGCCATGCTCAGTGGGGTCCTTGACATATACAGGCGCTCTTTATCCCAATAAAGGACCCCTTTCTTCCTTCTAACTCATCACCCTAAAACAACGTAACCTGGTTCCGAACCCTGCGTTGTCCACTGGGGCTATTACATTATACTGTAAGTAAGCAGTGATTTATGCCAGACTGGGGCCCACTCTGCAGATGGCATCATAACCCTTAAGTTTGGGATATTTTAAACAAGTGAGTAAATGCAGTAGGCACTGGTGCTTTTGGGGTTCATCATGTACTTATCCTCCATATGCTGAGACTACTTGCCTTCAATGTTTTCCGGCAGGATTCACCTCGTCTTTTCTCCCCTGCCTTGGTGGTTGCTCCCCTTTCCTTAGCACTGTGATTAAACTTCAGGTCTGTTCTGGGTGATGGTTGTGGTCAAGTCCTTCATGAGTAAACACGCTTATCATGCTCATTCAGCAGGCATGAAACAAGGTTACGATGAAGTTGCTTGATATTTTATGCTAGTTGCCCAGCAGTGTTTGTTTGGCATGTTGTGGCAAGAGTTGGTATTAAAGAGAAAATGCAAATAACAAGAGCCTTTGGGTCTTTAATAACATCTTGAATTCTCACATTGGAGATGGGTTAGTGTATGAGCAGAAACTTAAAACATCAAATAAAATATTCAATAGTTTCCTGGTGGAAAGAAGAATTAAAATCACTACGGGGCATATTAGCAAGAACGGCGCTAACATTATCGCCGCTTTAGCAGCAGGAAACTGCCGCTAAAGCAGCGATAATGGGCTTGATAATATGCCCTTGAGAATTCCAATAGAAGTCCATGTTCTGGCGATAATTTTAACGCCGTTCCTTGATAATATGCCCCTGAATGACTACAGCATAACCTTGGTTCCTTACTGCCCTCTGGTGTAGGGTGAAGTCTGAACTCTCCTGGAAAACGTGCTTGGGACGTCTGATTAGAAAGGTGAAGTATTGTATTTAAACAGCACTTACAACTCCTACATGGGGTGCCGATGCACTTGCTAACATAGATAGCACGTATCACCGTGTAGGATATGTGTGGTAGGAAGAATGTTGTCTTTGTTTTGATCCTAGGTGAGCAGTGTTTCCATGTTGTGTGTGAGGACCACCAAGGTGTGGTTATTGTGTTATGGGACACAGCGCTTAGCAGCGTGATGGATGAAGAAGTGTGAGAGATAAGTGTGCAGTTAATGGTTTTTAGTAAGCTGGCAGCTTTGAGCAGCTCCGCAAGCCCCGTCGTGGTATTTCTTATGTTCATAAATGGGTTGTCCATTATGAGATATTTTGTTTGAAGGTTATGGTTCCGAGCAGGCATAGGTTAGGGAAAGAAGTGGTGGAGAGATCGGCTGGGATGGACTTAGTTAATATCATCCCATATCTGACTGTCTTTGTGAGATGCCAAGTCTAAATTAAGAGTTCTCCATTGGCCATCGGTATGAGGCAGATCTCTCCACTTATTCATGCCTGTTAAGATGGTAATGGGTGGTTTATTGCTGTGCACTGGTACAGTACTAGTCAATGGATATGATCCTTGGCAGTTTTGTCTTATGTGAGTGGGAGAGAGTCAAGCGGTAAAGGGTATTACTGGGCAGCGTATATGAACTACAACCGACTGTCTGACTGCTGAGTGTTATAATATTGTATTGTGATTGCATTTTATAACACTTACTACGGCTGACTAGGCTTTGCTGTGATCTACACTGGGCAGCATGCTGCTCCAGGTCCCCGCACTAGTGTTATTGTTGGTTATGGGGATTAGTCTTGTGCTTTACCAGAGTTTACTTCAGTTTCTATGTGGTGTATTAGATTAGTGTTGGCTAATTCTGTGATATTTAGTGGAAGAGGGGAGTATGGAAATTTCAGGCATTGGTTGGTGGTATTAATAGTTGAGCTACAGAATAGGTGTTGTTAGGATGCAGGGGGGGTTATTAGGGTGTTAGGATGTAAGGGGGGGTTATTAGGGTGTTGTTAGGATGTAAGGGAGGTTATTAGGGTGGTACACCATTGACCACTGTTGCATGAGATGACAGCTTTGCCAGCGGGATGAGAGAGGGAAATGGTGAATGAGGTAATGCACTGGGCTACAGCTTCACATACATGAGATACTCACTGGCATTTGGCAAGACTGCTAGCTTGTACACATTGCAGAGCCCGGCATGAAGCACTCTTTGTTGGGCGCTGCCTCATTGCACCTCTTGGCTTCGAGTAACCCCACAGCCCCTCAGGTGTTGCAATCGATTTACTGGTCAACAGAGTGTAAAGACAAAGTGCGTTCAGTTACTTTCTTTAATAAATCTCCACAAGTTGGGCACATAAATCAGGAGTAGAGGGTGACCTGCTGGCAACTACCCACCAGTTGAACTCTCCTCTTGTTCCACAAATTCTCATACTCGGCGATTCTACAAGAGGAATCAAAACATAACACGTTCCCCTCCAATATTCTTATGAAACTTAAGAAAATTATGTAAAACTATTAAAATGAAGGTTATTAATATAAGTTAATAGATACAAGAAGGATAATAAAATATCAATATGATTACAACAGTATAACAAATAAGAAAAGAAGAAAGGGAAACAATTACATATGACCCTCATAAATAATAAACTAAACCATCAATACATTTCATAGTTTTGCATCCACCAAAGATATCTTCTCAGTCTTCTGTTGACTTCTGATGCATTGCTTACATTGTTTCCCCTTACTTCATCGTGGATTTTTTTTCATACCGTTATGATCCTCAAATAATACCTCAGGTACTCGTACTATGTTCAATTTGTTCCATTTCTATCACAGTCTAACAGGATGGCTTCCAACATGTACCACTTGTAAAGTTTCAGAAAATGTTGACATCCCTCTTTCATCCAACCAGGTTTTCCGAGAGGACCCAGTCTCCTTCCACCACAGTCCACATTGATCTTTTGAAATCCCATTCACCCTGAACTTACCACTGTGCTCCAGCATCCAAGTTTGCCTTATCCTACAAACAAAATTTACATCCTCTCATTAGTTCATAAGGCACCCTGCCAGTTTTTCCACATTGGTTGTGGTATGATAGGTCCAATGTTTATGCCCAGTGTTTTCTCAGTTAGTATCCAATATATAGCTTCACAAAGCGCCAGCTGTAAACCTTCCTTCAACACCCTATTCTATCTTTCTGTTAAACCACTGCCTTAGGGCGAAAAATATTCTACAACCACAAGGGCATGCTTTAACAACATTCTAGAGTTGCTAAAGGTTCCGATATATCTAGGGCAATTCTCTTCTAGGGGACTGCCAGGATAGATACTTTCACAGGAGGCATTATTTTTGTCTTTTGAGTGTTGTCGCTTCAAGCAAGCGCATTGCAGATGTGTACTTTCTATTCCTCCTCTGTGTCGAGTCCAAACCACCAAAAGTCAACTTGTAACCGCCTCTTTACAGTACTCATCCCAATATGAACTTCATGTGCAAGATCTAAAATTTCCCTTCCTAACCTCATAGAAATTATCAAGACATTTCCTTGCTTTAAAACACCATTGTGTCAAGACAACTTGCTTGCCACATTATAATAAAGCTTACCTTAATCCATTAAGGCACTTTTACTAGGCCACCCCTTCCTGACATACACTCCATGTCTCTTCAGTTCTTTGTCTTCTAAACATTTTTTCCACCATTCCTCTCTCTTGATAAACTGTTCTTAATCATTTCCTCTTCACTTGTTACTAAGCACTCGTCATCTACGTTCCCTTCTTTTGTCTTGTCTCTATCCTCTTTATGGTATCTTTGATAAGTAGTCAGACATAATGGTTTTAACTCCAGGTATACTCTATCTTAAACATAAATTCCTGCAACTGGAACATCCAGTTAACTATTCTTGAGGTAGCCCTTCCCACTCCTCAACTAACAGTTTATAGTCAATGAACACAGTGAATTCAGAGCCCCAGATCCATCTCTTCTTGGGTTTCACACCACCATTGTTGTGATGAATAGGTAATCCACTGGAGACATGCCCAAACTGCATTTCTCTCCCTTTACTGTCTTACAAAAATGTTTAGTACTCTTTCTAAAACTACATTGTGTGCCTTCCAGTTCTTCCTGTACAGCAAGATGTCATCTTGGAAGTAAGTTATGATGTCCACCCTTTTAAAGAGTTGGTGCATAGCCCTTTGGAACGTGGCAGATGCCAATGCTAACCTGAATGGCATGCAACAGAACCTGTATGTCACTTAATAGAATTATGAAGGAAGTTAAGGGTATGGAATATTTGTGAAATGCAACGCTGTAATATGCTGAGAACAACTTAATCATAGAAAACGCCATTGCCCCCTTGAGCGTTAACTGATTTTAGTTAATGTTCGTCAAAAGGCTACCTAAAAGCTGTCATTAAGTTCAAGGAGATCTACACACTTGCACAGTCTCTTATAAGCCTTACATGCCACCACCACAGTAATTTGCCACTCTAGTGCTTCAAGCCCATTAAACAGTCTGCCCTTGCATATTTAATCCTCCTCATACTTCAGTTCATTTCTTAACATGATGGGCACCGGTCTCAGCATATGAGCCTTAAAATTATTGTGTGTTTGAATTTTCACAGCAATCTAATTCTTCACTAAACACATTAATATATTTCCCAAACCAGAAAGAGAGAGCATTTCCTTGTTTATTCGTTTTTACAAATAATTTTCTTCATCAACACATAACACCTGTTCAGGATGGTTGGGATCAATGGTTAATTCCAATGCCCTTTGTTGTGGTCAACCCAGCTGGCGTCCTCCATCCTCACCACATACACCTGATACAAATGACTACCTAGTGTAGTGTTGCAGCAACCCACCATCTTGATAGTTTTATTCCCATATGCCATCCATTTTATATTTGAAGTTTGTAATACTTGTTCCATGTGAGCTCCAATAAACTTGCACCTTGCCCCCCTCAGTCATCATCTTTACAGTTACACCACCAGCCATCACATCACAAAATGGAGCGCCCTACTTTTCCTCTACACCACACACTTGTAGTACAAACATATCTTTATCTTCTTTCAATTCTCCTTCCACAGTATTTATCTCTCTAAATATTCCTTGGTAACTTGTTCTTCCACACTTGCCTCTTTTGGTTGGACTTGATGCAACACAAACACAACAGGGCAATTTTTGTCAGTTATGAAACGTCCCTTGTGTCCACACCTAAAACACACTCCATTCTGGCATTGGGTCTCTTCCTTCCCTAAGTTTTACACCCCTTTCCTGAAGTCTGCTGTAATGCCCTTCCTTTTATTTCACAGCATTCATCCCGCATGCTCTTTGCTACATGCTAAAATTTCCTTGGAGGCAAATTTCACTACTGATGATTCTGTGCATTTGTGAGAAGCTGGCCTGATATATGATGTACACTTACGTAAGTGGACACCTTGCACCAGTCCAGACAACCCTTATGGTGATTTATGAGGTCTTAAACAACCTTAGAAAGCTCTCTAAGTGGTAGCTGTGGAGAGCAGCCTTCAGGCTTAGTTCAGAAGGAGTGTAAAGCAGCTTGTTTTACCAGAATGCAATCTTATAGTATAGATTAAGTGAAAAATAACCACACAAGGTATTTATAAAAATATGTATTTATTATATAATACTCTCTAACACATACAAATATCTCCTACCCGGAGATATGCACAATGCACACAATACTTTGCAAAGAAACACAGTAAATAGCACGTAATACACAGTGGACCCCAGGGGGGGGGACTAAACCATATACTAAGAAAGTGGTATAAGAACCACGACTCGCATCAAGACAATGTTGAGAGGACGTAGAAGTGCTGGGGAACCATCCAAGGTGAGTGACTAGGAACCCCAAGGAGAGCGTGTGCAGTGTGGGAACACCACCGCGTGCTCCGTACAAGTCTACGTGAAAGACGTGGTTGTATTTTTAAAGGTTAAGGATTCTTCCCAGTGGACCCTGAAGAAACCGTGTGGAATACAAAAGGTTAGAGAGCCACCCCACCCGTGGATACCCTAGTACCCACGTTACCTACATCAGGGAATGGAGGACTTCAGGAAAGTGCTGCTGCTGAAGGAGGAGAAAGTATCCACTGGAATCCGAAGGTGGATTCTGGTTGAGAGGTACCTGCAAGCAGAGGGGACAGAGTCTATGTCACTCAAGAGTGACCAGAAGATCTGGAAGACGAATACCCACCGATGTCTGGAGTTGCAGGAGAGTTGACGAGGACCTAGACTCTGCAGCTGTGAGGAACAGGCAACACTGAGGAAGACCAGGAGCCGTGCACGAGCTGTCCCACGAAAGATGTCGAATGCTTAGGGGTCGGTGTCCGGCGGGAGCACCAACAAGTTTGACAAATACAACCAATGCAGGAGCTGAAGAAGGAGCAACGTCGGGACCAGCAAGGTCCAGGGGACTCACCACAAGCAGGGGAGCCAGGGCAGGCCCCGAGCAATCAGGGGAGCCCAAGAGAAGCAAAGGTGACCCTCAAATGGACCCACAGGCCAGAGGCACTGGAGTCGCGAGAAGACCTCAAGCAGCTCACCAAAAGATGCAAGCCACGATGCACACGATTCGGTGTGGCCGAAGATTCTGGTCACAGGAGATGCTCGAGGTTTGGGCTACTTGGAGCCCGAAGATCTTCTTGGAAGGAAGCCAACAAGCCTTTGCAACTGCAAGTTGACGCGGTGCACAGGGGTTTGGTTATTGCAACCCCTACGAGGGATACTAGCCTCAAACTTGGTGAGAGGGCAGGGCAGGCCTCAAGAGCTGTGGAAAACCACCACCCGTGTTGCAGAACCTTTCGGAGTCCGGATAAGCTCAGGATCACCATACCGGTTGACTTAGTTGTGGTGCCTGTGAATGCAGGGGAGTGCATCATTCACTCCAAGGGAGATTCCTTCAGGTGTCTTTGATGCCCACAGGCCTTGGAAGGTTCCTGTATGGTGCACAGGCTCAGACGATGCAGCAGACTGGAAGGGCGACGAAGTCGAGCCCAAACGAAGTCCAGAGTGCCCTGATGGTAGAAGACGAAGTGGTGTCTGATCTGAATCTTATGCCACGACGAATCTAAGGACCCACCCACAGGTAAGCCCTTAAGTACTCTTAGGAAAGGGTTTGGATGATTCAGGGGATCCTCCCAAGGGAGGGTCTGGACAGGGGGTAGGTTACTCCCATGTCCTTTGTCCAGGTTTACGCCAGAGCGGGAGCCGACTGCTCCCAGGACAGGTTTGAACTGGACTGGACTATGCATGGGGACACCAAATGTGCCCCACATGCAGACTGAGTGGCGCTGGCAAGCGCACCCACCCTGCCCCATTACACTAAATCCTGTCTGGGAGGTGGTCACACCTTCCTGTGACAGGATGCCTATTGTTCTGCCTTCCCCTGCTCGAGCTTGGCTCAGCAGCAGGAGGGCAGAATCGTGTCTCTGGTCGGCATTTTGTGCTGTCTGGGTCTGGAAGACTGGTACTGGGGACATGGAGAGCCTAACGGAGGGCTCTTCCAGTGCTTGGAATCATACCCCCCACACCGATTACGGTGTCGGGGTATGATTCCAACATGTTTGATACCAAACATGATAGGATTCGTTGCAGCCAGTTTGGAGATGGTCATCGCGTAATTACTCGGTGCCCCTCTATATGGTATATGGCTGCTTCACTGACAACCCGGGAGAATGGACTACGTAGGCTGTAGGGGGTGTCCTGCTCATGCAGGGGCACCCTCTCACTTAGAACCAAGCACTCTGCCTTCAGGATTGCAAAGACCTGCTATAGGGGTGACATAGGTTTTAAGTGCAGTGACCCTAGATATAGGAAACCTATATCTTTAGTAAGTGGTGCTAGCACCAGCTTACACAGGCTGCAATGGCAGACCTGTAGTTCCATTTTGAATGGTCTCCCATGGGTGGCATAATGCATGCTTCAGCCCATGGGGGACCTCTGGGGTACCTATGCCCTGGGTACCATATTATAGGGACTAATATGGGTACCTCAGTATCCAATCTGGGATGTAGCTAAGTACTGAACATGACAATTTAAGGGAAAAAGCAGAGAGACCGGGGTCCTGATTAGCAGGATCCCAGTCAGACTAGTCAAAAACAGCTTAGCACCAGGCAAAAAGTGGGGGTCACCATGCAGAAGGATCCTACCTTCCTACAGCATTGAATTAGCATAAAAGAGATACAAATGTAATGTTTTCACTGGTTGAATATAATGAGGTTCCTAAGTTGATATGAGTGGGTCTAGTTGTTTTTCAAATGCACTTTGAAATGCATGTGATGTGCGAAGAGAAAGACGGTTGTTTTTTCTTTCTCTGCCTGTGCACTGAGGAGCCTCAAATGTGACGGTCCGTATTTCATTAGTTATATGAAATTCAGTTAGCTTTATGGGTCTACTTGTGTTGCATCATCTTAAGTGTTTCTCTTTCTGTGTATGTAATGTTCCTGAAGGAAGGAAACTAACTGTATTCAATTGAAGCCCATTTTCTTTGGCCAAACGGAAGTGTTGTTTATATTTTCAATATGCTTTTATTTCTGCTGCAGTGCATAATACATACGCAACCCAAATCCGTTTGTTAAGGTTCCGAGTACACCAGAGTTGAGGCAAACAATTTTAGTAACAAGGGCCCTGGAAAAATATCCAAACCGAGGCAGCTTTGTCTAGGTATTATTAACCCTAGGACACATACCCTAACCAGGGAAGCCCTTTCTAGGTATTACTAACCTTGAGACATATATCCGAGCTGGAGGAGCCCGTCCTATGTATTACTTCCCCTGGGAAGCATATAAAAGCTGGGGAAGACCATACTAGGTATTAGTAATCCTGGGAAGTATATATGAGCTGAGGCAGCCCGTCCTATGTATTACTTCCCCTGGGAAGCATATATGAGCGGAGGCAGCCATTCTAGGTATTAGTAACACATCGAAGCAGCCTTTTCTAAGTACTATTAACTTTGGGAAGCATATATGAGCAGAGGCAGCCATTCTAGGTAGTAGTAACACAACGAAGCAGCCTGTTCTAAGTACTATTAACTTTGGGAAGCATATATGAGCAGAGGCAGCCATTCTAGGTAGTAGTAACACAACGAAGCAGCCTGTTCTAAGTACTAGTAACCTTGGGAAGCATATATGAGCGGAGGCAGCCATTCTAGGTATTAGTAACACATCAATGCAGCCTTTTCTAAGTACTAGTAACCTTGGGAAGCATATATGAGCGGAGGCAGCCATTCTAGGTATTAGTAACACATCAATGCAGCCTTTTCTAAGTACTAGTAACCTTGGGAAGCATATATGAGCTGAGGCAGCCCATTCTAGGTATTAGTAACACATCAATGCAGCCTTTTCTAAGTACTAGTAACCTTGGGAAGCATATTTGAGCTGAGGCAGCCATTCTAGGTATTAGTAACACATCGAAGCAGCCTTTTCTAAGTACTATTAACTTTGGGAAGCATATATGAGCGGAGGCAGCCATTCTAGGTAGTAGTAACACATCGAAGCAGCCTTTTCTAAGTACTATTAACTTTGGGAAGCATATATGAGCAGAGGCAGCCATTCTAGGTAGTAGTAACACAACGAAGCTGCCTGTTCTAAGTACTATTAACTTTGGGAAGCATATATGAGCAGAGGCAGCCATTCTAGGTAGTAGTAACACAACGAAGCAGCCTTTTCTAAGTACTAGTAACCTTGGGAAGCATATATGAGCGGAGGCAGCCATTCTAGGTAGTAGTAACACAACGAAGCAGCCTTTTCTAAGTACTAGTAACCTTGGGAAGCATATATGAGCGGAGGCAGCCCATTCTAGGTATTAGTAACACATCAATGCAGCCTTTTCTAAGTACTAGTAACCTTGGGAAGCATATTTGAGCTGAGGCAGCCATTCTAGGTATTAGTAACACATCGAAGCAGCCTTTTCTAAGTACTATTAACTTTGGGAAGCATATATGAGCAGAGGCAGCCATTCTAGGTAGTAGTAACACAACGAAGCAGCCTGTTCTAAGTACTATTAACTTTGGGAAGCATATATGAGCAGAGGCAGCCATTCTAGGTAGTAGTAACACATCGAAGCAGCCTGTTCTAAGTACTAGTAACGTTGGGAAGCATATATGAGCTGAGGCAGCCATTCTAGGTAGTAGTAACACATCGAAGCAGCTTTTTCTAAGTACTAATAACCTTGGGAAGCATATATGAGCTGAGGCAGCCATTCTAGGTAGTAGTAACACATCGAAGCAGCCTTTTCTAAGTACTAGTAACCCTGGGACTCATATAAAAGCTGGAGAAGACCATACTAAGTATTAGTAATCCTGGGAAGTATATATGAGCTGAGGCAGCCATTCTAGGTAGTAGTAACACATCGAAGCAGCCTTTTCTAAGTACTAGTAACCTTGGGAAGCATATATGAGCTGAGGCAGCCATTTATAGGTAGTAGTAACACATCGAAGCAGCCTTTTCTAAGTACTAGTAACCTTGGGAAGCATATATGAGCTGAGGCAGCCATTCTAGGTATTAGTAACACATCGAAGCAGCCTTTTTTAAGTACTAGTAACCTTGGGAAGCATATATGAGCTGAGGAAGCCATTCTAGGTAGTAGTAACACATCGAAGCAGCCTTTTCTAAGTACTAGTAACCCTGGGAATCATATAAATGCTGGAGAAGACCATACTATGTATTAGTAATCCTGGGAAGTATATATGAGCTGAGGTAGCCCGTCCTCGTTATTAATAATGCTTGGAATCGTATATGAGCTGAGGCAGCCCGTCCTCGTTATTAATAATGCTGGGAACAATATACTAGCTGAGGTAGCCTGTCCTCGTTATTAATAACGCTGGGAACCATATACGAGTGAGGTTGCCCATCCTCGTTATTAATAATGCTTGGAATCATATATGAGCAGAGGTAGCCAGTCCTCGTTATTAATAATTCTTGGAATCATATATGAGCTGAGGTAGCCAGTCCTCGTTATTAATAATGCTTGGAATCATATATGAGCTGAGGTAGCCAGTCCTCGTTATTAATAATTCTTGGAATCATATATGAGCTGAGGTAGCCAGTCCTCGTTATTAATAACGCTGGGAACCATATACGAGCTGAGGCAGCCCGTCCTCGTTATTAATAACGCTGGGAACCATATACGAGCTGAGGCAGCCCGTCCTCGTTATTAATAACGCTGGGAACCATATACGAGCTGAGGCAGCCCGTCCTCGTTATTAATAACGCTGGGAACCATATACGAGCGGAAGCAGCCCGTCCTCGTTATTAACAACGCTGGGAACCATATACGAGCTGAGGCAGCCGGTTCTAGGTATTAGTAACACTGGGAACCATATACGAGCTGAGGTAGCCCGTCCTCGTTATTAATAATGCTTGGAATCATATATGAGCTGAGGTAGCCAGTCCTCGTTATTAATAACGCTGGGAACCATATATGAGCTGAGGCAGCCCGTCCTCGTTATTAATAACGCTGGGAACCATATACGAGCTGAGGCAGCCGGTTCTAGGTATTAATAACACTGGGAACCATATATGAGCTGAGGTAGTCCGTCCTCGTTATTAATAATGCTGGGAACCATATACGAGCTGAAGTAGCTGGTTCTAGGTATTAGTAACACTGGGAAGTGGTTTGCAAAGCACGCTTAGCACTTTTATTTGACGAATGTCTAACAACACCTAGGAGGCAAAATTCTAGGGGATCCCGACGTTAAGCAGGCCTTGGCCAATCCCTAGCATTCCGAGTGTATAATCTTGACAGATTTTATTAAGCTACTATCTTGTGTGCCTCGACGGATCAAAAGCCCAACTTGTTAACATGCACTGTTTTTAAGACGTTTTAATGATCATATTGTATTATCATAAGAGTATATTAATGTGTTTTAAACATACATGTAATGCTTTTATTTAAATATGCATGACAAAAATAATCTTAAATAACAATGATAGTAAACACATCCCAAACAAAAAATAGAAACATCAGCAATTTCAGTGTCATCGTGTGTGAAAGGTACATAAATTGAAGAACATACACAGGCTTTTAATTAAAAGCTACACACCATGATGCATCTGCAGTCTTACAAAACGCCTTGCTAAAGTTCCATAGTAACACTGGGCTATTTAGCCGAGCTGAGGGGTCCTTCCTAGGTATTAGTAACCCTGGGAAGCAAATACGAGCTGGAGTATGCCAGAAGCACGGAGCCATGAAGCGGACAGATAGTGGTGTGTTAAAGCAAATAGGGCCCTGAATGGGTACAGTCCTGACATGAAAACCTGATCCGCAGTTCGGGGAGGATGGGTAAGTCGGTAAGGAATCTGCGGCTAGATCATGTCTCTATCAGATAAAGCACTACGAAAGGTATGTAACTTGTCCACCTGATAGAGACATCTAGCCACAGATTCCCTACCTGTGAACAGATACCCAAGCAAAACCATCCCCAGAGACGGGACTGCGGAAAAGTTTAAACCAGAAAGTCCTGTAGGACAGACCGGCCAAAGAGGCCCTCCCTATGGACCCGATTGTCTAGGCAATATTTCTTAGCAAACGTGTGCAGGGAGGACCCCGTAGCCACCTGGCAGATGTCAAGAACTGGGACACCACCCTGAAGGGCCGTGGTGGCTGCCTTAGCCCTGGTGGAATGAGCTCTGAGGCCTTCAGGAGGCTGTTTCTTTGCCAGAGCGTAACAAATCTTAATGCAGAGGATAACCCATTGTGAGGTGGTCCTCTTCAGTACAGCACGCCCCTTCTTTGCTCCAACGTACCCCAGAAAGAGTTGGTCATCCACCCGGAACTCTTTAGTGCAGGTCGAATGAGAATGGTCTTTTTGGGTCCAGATGGTTGAGACGTTCCTCTTCCTTAGAAGAATGGGGAGGAGCATAGAAGGTGGGCAAGGTGACGGATTGCCCAAGGTGAAAAGGTGTCACTTTAGAAAGAAGCCCTAGTGCGGAGCACTACCTTGTCTGAAAAGACGGTCAGGTAAGGAGGCTGATAGGAGAGCGCCTGCAGCTCGCCCACCCTCCTGACAGAAGTTATTGCCACTAAAAATGCTGTCTTGATGGTGAGCAGCCAGAGGGGGCAATTGTGCAGCGGCTCGAATGGTGCACACATTAGATAAGGGAGGACCAAATTAAGGTCCCACTGGGGCATGATGAAAGGAGAAGGGGGAAACAAATGTGTAAGCCCCTTCAGAAATCTATGTACAATAGGGGACTTGAATAGTGACGGCTGGTCTGGGAACCGAAGAAAAGCAGAAAGGGACGAAAGGTAGCCCTTCAGAGTGCCCAGAGCAGAGCACTGCTGGGCAAGAGACAGGATGAAAAGGAGAATGTCAGAAAAGGAGGCAGACAAAGGGTCAATAGACCGTTCTGTACAATATTTACAAAACTTGCTATCGGCAGGCACATATCGACATAGTGGAGCGATGCCTGGCTGCCAGAATAACATCGCAAACTTCAGGAGGAAAGTCGAATGCTATCAACTGTCGCCGCTCAATCTCCACGCAAGGAGGCGGAGGGTGGCAGGTTCGGGAGGAGGACCCTCCCCTGCTGCTGCAACAGAAGATCCTCCTGAAGGGGCAGCTGATCAGAGGATCGATGCTCATTTGCAGAAGCTCGAGATACCAAACTCTCCATGCCCAGTCCCGAGAGACAAGAATGACTTGTGCCTGGTCGCTCCTGATCTTCTTGACAGGAGTGGTGTGGGCGGAAAGGTGGAAAGGAGGGTGGAACTCCATTTGAGACGAAAATCGTCGCCGAGTGAGAGCCGCCTTGAAAACTCCAACGTGCAAAACTGTTGACATTGCACGTTCTCGATGGAGGCAAACTGATCTAACCAAGGCTCTCCCCACTGATGAAAGAGTCCTTGCGCCACCTCTTGATGGAGTCGCAACTCATGATCCGCTAGGCACCGATGGCTGAGTTCGTCCGCGCTGGCGTTCAGGGAACCAGCCAGGTGTTGAACCACCAGGGATATGCCCTGCTGTTCCAGCCAAGTCCAGAGGTGCAAAGCCTCTTGACAGAGGGTCCATGACCCCGCCCCGCCTTGTTTGTTGCAGTACCACATGGCGGTAGTGTTGTCCATGAACACCTGAATGAGCCTTGCCTTGAGGGATGGTAAGAAGGCTTTCACTGCCAATCGGATCGCACGGAGCTCCAACAGGTTGATGTGGAGCCTAGCTTCCACCGGAGACCAGAGTGCGATGATCTCCACCTCTGCCAGATGGTCGCCCTATCCCAGAAGTGACGCATCTGTCACTACTGTGAGATCTGGTTCGGGAAGGGAGAGCAGTCTGCCTCTGACCCAATCGTGGTCTGTCAAGCACCACTGCAGATCTTTCGCATTTCTCTCTGAAATCTAGACCAGTTGGGTGAGATTTTCCTGATGCTGCACCCATTGGAACTTCAGATCCCACTGCAGAGCTTGCATGTGGCATGATTCACCAACAGGATGCAGGAGGCCATGAGGCCCAGCAGCCTCAGAGTCAGTGTCACCAAAACCAGGATAGAGGCTGAAACATCGGTATCATAGACTGAATATCCTGGGCTCGCCGCTCGGGAGGATAGGCCTGAGACTGCACCGTGTCCAAAATGGCTCCAAAGAAAGGGAGCGTCTGAGAGGGAGTCAGGTGTAACTTCGGCACGTTGATAGTGAACCCCAGCAAATGCAGGAGGTTCGCCGTAGTCTGGAGGTGGAAGACAACTGCCTGGGGCGAGCCCTCCTTCAATAATCAGTCATCGAGATAGGGGAAGTCTGGAACACCTGATCTGCGCAGAAGAGCTGTGACCACTGCGATCACCATGATGAACACCCGAGGGGCACTGGTGAGGCCAAAGAGGAACACGGTAAACTGAAAGTGCTCGTGGCCTACCATAAACCGCAGGTAGCGGCAATGGGCAGGACGGCGATATGGTAACAGGTGTTCTGCAAGTCCAAAGCTACCATCCAGTCTCCCGGGTCCAGGGCAGGCAGTACCAGAGCAAGGTGAGCATCTTGAACTTCTCTTTTCTGAGGAAGTAGTTGAGGGCTCTGAGGTGGAGAATAGGACGAAGGCCCCCGTCCTTTTTGGGGAACAGAAAATAGCGGGAATAGCAACCACAGCATATTTCTGGCCCGAGAACCCTCTCTATATCTCCCTTGGCCAAGAGAGTCTTGACTTCCTCTCAAAGCAAAGCAAGGTGATCCTCCATCAGCCGATCATATGTTGGAGGCATGTAGTGAGGGGTAGTCTCGAAGGGGAGGGAGTAATCTCTTTGGACTATTTGCAAAACCCACCTGTCCGAGGTGATGTCCTGTCAGTGGTGGAGGTGATGGGGTACCCTGCCACCAA
The DNA here is from genome assembly GCA_963921515.1 of Calotriton arnoldi. Lineage (NCBI taxonomy): Eukaryota > Metazoa > Chordata > Amphibia > Caudata > Salamandridae > Calotriton > Calotriton arnoldi. The sequence goes on along the minus strand of CAWUFW010004692.1, from coordinate 546,974 downwards.
CTGGATGCCCATGATCTGGGAGGATCGGACTAGGAAGGTTTGGAGACGGCGGAGGGAGAGGAGATTGTGACCTGACCGGACGTCTGGCCCACGAGTCGGGGCGAACCACTGCTGCGCAGAGGTTGCTGAACGTGCGCGGTCCTCTGGCTAGGATAGGGCTGGCGTGGTTGGAAACTCCTTCAGTAGCCAAGAAAGGAGCGAAAGGCGGATGAATGAAGGGATGATACAGAGAGGTCCAAGGACTTGGCCGTAGCCGGGGCCTCCTTGAAGCGCTCTAGTGCTGCGTCCACCCTGTCTCCGAAGAGACGAAAGCCATCAAAGGGCATGTCCATCAGGTTTGCTTGGACATCCCCTGAGAAGCCAGACGTTCTCAACCAGGCATGGTGCCTAAATGCCACCGTCGAAGAAATCACTCTGCCCAGCAATTCTGTCTTGTCAAGGCCACAGTGCGTATAGTAAACTTTGCTGCATCCCTCCCAGCTACAACAGCTTGGGAGAGGACAGCCTGGGTCTCCTTCGGGACTTGTGGCTGCACTTGCACAACCATCTCCCACAGGGAATTGGAGTAACGGCCCAATAGGCATGCAGTGTTTACTGACCGCAAGGCTGTGCCAGTGGAAGAAAACATTTTCTTTCCGAAGCTATCCAGCCTCTTGGATTCCCTATCCGGGGGTGCGGGAGGGAACCCGCCATGGGAAGTAGAGGCTTGGACTGCTAAGCTCTCAGGGGTTGGGTGGGAGGTGAGAAAATCTAAGTCGTCCGGTGCAGGGCGGTGGCGGTGAGCGATTGTTTTATTCACAGGAGCCCCTGTGTTGGGTTTGGAGACCAGGTTCCCAGAAGAACATCAGTCAAGGACTCATTAAATGGCAGCAAGGGTTCCGAGGTGGAGACACCAGGCTGCAGGACCTATGTGAAGACACTGGTCTTGACTGCCACACTAGGAAGCTGCATGTGCAAGACCTCTGCACACCACCATGGCCAAAGAAGCTCCCTCCTCCGTAGCCAGGTTAGGAGGGGAAAGCATGCCAGGCTCTGGAGAGGTATCCAAACCACTGGCATAACCCAGTTCCTCATACCAGTCAATCAATCAATCAGGGGAATTGTAAGCGTGCTACTCACCCGTGAGGGTCTCAAGGCGCTGGGGGGAGGGGGGAGGAGGGAGGGGCAGAGTCAGCAGTTCCGTTCAGTCGAAGAGCCAGGTCTTGAGAGCCTTCCTGAAGGTGTTCAGGGAGGGGGCGCGTCTGATGTCGATCGGGAGCTTGTTCCAGGCCTTGGCTGCGATGTAGGAGAAGGTTCTTCCTCCTGTTCTGGCTCTGCGAATGCACAGCGTTTTGGCGAGGGCGAGGTTGGTGGATCGGAGGTTTCTTTTGGGTACGTGGAAGGCGATCCTCTCGTTCAGGTATTGGGGTCCGGTGTTGTGGAGGCATTTGAAGGCATGGGTGAGTATCTTGAAAGTGACACTATTCTCAACGGGGAGCCAGTGGAGGTTCCGTAGGTGATGACTGATGTGCTCGTGCCGAGGGATGCCGAGGACGAGTCTGGCTGCGGTGTTCTGTATCGTCTGGAGCTTGCGGAGTAGAGACTTGTTGATGCCGGCGTAGAGGGAGTTTCCGTAGTCCAGTCTGCTGGTTATGAATGCGTGGGTGACTGTCTTCCTTGACTGAGGGCGGGGGGGAGGATCCATTTGAAGATTTTTCGGAGGATGCAGAGGGTGTTGAAGTAGCTGGAAGCGACGGCGTTGACCTGTTGGTTCATGGAGAGGGAGGAGTCGAGTACGATGCCGAGGTTTCTGGCGTGTTCCGTGGGTGTCGGGGGCTGCCGAGGGCGGTGGGCCACCAGGTGTTGTTCCATGCTGACGCGGTGGTTCCAAGGACGAGGACTTCTGTCTTCTCCGAGTTGAGCTTCAGGCAGCTGTTCTCATCCAGGATGCGATGCCCTGCATTCCTTCCTGGAAGTTGAGTCTGGTAGTAGTAGGGTCCTTGGTGAGGGAGAGGATGAGCTGGGTGTCGTCGGCGTAGGATACTATGCTGAGGCCGTGCTGTCCGAAGATGGCGGTGAGGGGGGCCATGTAGATGTTGAAGAGGGTTGGACTGAGTGATGATCCTTGGGGTACTCCGCAGTAGATTTCCGTGGGTTTGGAGAGGAAGGGTGGCAGTCTGATTCTTTCGCTTCTGCTGGTGAGGAACGAGCGGATCCAGTCGAGGGCGGTTCCTTGTATGCCGGCGTTGTGTAGTCTGGCGGCGAGTGTGCGGTGGGAGACGGTGTCGAATGCTGCTGACAGGTCGAGTAGGATCAGGGCTGCGGTGTGGCCTTGGTTGAGGAGGGTGCGGATATCGTCTGTGACGGCGAGTAGGGTGGTCTCGTTGCTGTGGTTGCTGCGGAATCCAGATTGAGAGGGGTCAAGGATGGAGTTGTCTTCGGTGAACCTTGTTAGCTGTGCGTTGACGGTCTTCTCGGCGACTTTGGCGCGAAGGGGAGGAGAGAGATGGGCCTGCAGTTCTTGAGGTCCGTCGGATCTGCTGAGGGCTTTTTGAGCAGGGGTCTGACTTCTGTAGTTTCCAGTCGCCGGGGAAGGTGGCGGTCTTGAAGGTGGTGTTGATGGTGCGTCGTAGTTCTGGTGCGATGGCAGTGGCGTTTCTATGGTAGATGTGCGGTGGCCAGGGGTCTGTGGGGGCCCCCGAGTGGATGCCATTCATGCTCGAGGCGGTCTCTATGGTCGTGACCAGTGTCCAGGAGGAGATGGTGGGCTGGCTGGCGTTGCCGGAGGCCGGGGTGGTTGCGGAGTCTTGTGTTTGATCATTGAAGTTGTCGTAGAGGTTCTTGATTTTCACATGGAAGTAAGATCCTAGCTTGTCGCAGAGGTCCTGGGAAGGGGTGATGCCCGTGGCTTTGCTGGGGGGCTTGGTGAATTCCTGGATGACGCTAAAGAGTTCCTTGGAGTTGCTGTAGTTGGCGAGGATTTTGTTGCGGATGAAGGTTCTTTTGGTAGTTCTGATGCGCTGGTCGTATTCCATCATGGCGTTCTTGTAGGTGGTGTGGTTTTCAGGTGTCTTGCTGTTTCTCCAGTTCTTTTTGAGGCGTTTGCAGGTGCGTCTGGCTTCTTGGAGGTCGGTGGTGAACCAGGTGGCTTTCCTGGGGCCCTGTCTGTTGGAGTTGCGTAGCGGGGCGAGCTTGTCTGCGCAGTTGGAGATCCATGTGTGAAGTTCCATGGCTGCAAAGTTGGCGTCGGTTGCAGCGGCGGGGGTGTCGCGGTTGAGGGTGGAGTTGAGCTGCTCCTCTGTGACTCTGCTCCAGTTCCTGTGCGGAGCAGGTTTGGGCAGCTTGGGTTTGTCGACGAGGAAGTGTACGCAGTGGTGGTCAGTCCATGGGGGTTGTGTGGTGTGGCTGAAGTGGATGCTGTTTCCTCCTGCAAAGATGGGGTCGAAGGTGTGTTCTGCCTTGTGGGTAGGCGTGGTGACGAGTTGCTTTAGTCCGATGTTGGCGAGGTTGTCCAGGAGGGCGGTGGAGTTGGGGTCGCTGGGGTTGTCAAGGTGGAAGTTCAGGTCTCCAATGAGTATGTAGTCCATGGAGGCGATGGCGTGGGGTGCGATGAGGTCGGTGATGGTGGCGGCGAAGAGGGCGCAGGGGCCGGGGGGTCTGTAGGCGAGGGTGCCACGGAGTGTGGAGTTGGGGTTGGTCTGGAAGTGCAGGTGTTCGACGGCGGCGAAGGCGTCGCTTGAGGTGGAGAGGCGGAGGGAGTTTTTGTGTGCCATGGCGAGTCCACCTCCTGGGTGGTTGGGGCGGTCCTTCCTCTGGATCTTGTATCCGTCCGGGATGGCGATGGTGATGTCGGGGGCGAAGGAGGCGTTGGTCCAGGTTTCTGTAAAAAAGGTGACATCTGGTGAGAGGGTGTCAAGGAGGTTCCAATCTCTACGGCGTGTCTGTGCATGGAGCACACGTTGAGGAGGATGCACCTCAGGGCGTCGGCGGTGTTGAAGGTCTGGCGGCATTGGTGGCAGGAGAACTGGCCGTGGGTTGTGTTCGGAGTGGACTGCTGGCAGCTGTTGTTTCTTCCGGGGTTGAGTGCGAGGAGGGCAGCTGAGTCGTACCGGTGGATGGTCGGAGATCCAGGGTTTCTGGCGCTGGTCGCGGACGGGTGCAGACGGGCTGGCCTTTGGCACGACCGCGCAACGGCCGCCATTAAATAGGGAAGGGAGGAGGGACGTGCAGCTGGGAGGTGGGAACCGGCAGGGGGAGAGACCGCAGGGGCGTCAGCGGCGGGGAGAGAAACCAGCGCAACAATGAAAAACGGGCACAATAACAAAAATGCAAAAAGTAGAAGCAGGTACAGAGTACAGTACAGTAAATACAGTAAAAACAGTACTAAAGCAGAAGCAGAACCTGACACAGCAGAGGGGGCACGATCACGGACCTGGGAAGCAGCGGCCTCGAACACCTCCCAGGAGGGGTGAGGCGGGGTCAGCGGCGGTGTCAGGAGCAGCGGAGCTGCGGGGAGAGAGCAGATCTCAGACCAGTGTAAGTAAAAAAAAAATGTAAGTCCGTTTTTATATAGCGCAGCTACTCACCCTTACGGGTCTCAAGGCGCTGGGGGCCGTAGTGGAAATTAAGCGAGCTATTGCCCAGAGTCACACGGTGCTGAGCTGAGCTGCCGCCAGAGCCGGGGATCGAACCGTGAACCCTGTGCTCCGAAGTCAGCTGCCCTGGCCGCTGCACCACACCTCACCAGTCAATTTTTTCTGTGTAAGGCGGGACTTCTAAGGGGTCCTGCGCCCCCTCCCAATCTTCCTCCAATCCTAGTTATTCTGAATAAGGCTGGGGATATGACATAGAGTCAAAAGACTCCAGCGGCACCGGTCTTGGCATCGGTGGACGTCCGACCAGCTCTGTGTCGTGCAGGAACAGATCCATGAGGAACCTTGGGTGCGGAACACAGAGGAGCTCCTTCCGCTGAGCCTGTAAGGGCTCGAAGGCATGCCGCCCAAATATGGCGCACATGGCATCATAAAACTCTTTTAACTGGGTGGAGGTCGCTGCCGGCCACAGAAAGGGAGGTGTAGGAGGCTGGCTTAGTATATGGTATTCACTTATTTAAGTGTAGCACCCTGCACTAATCCAGACAACCCTTATGGTGATTTTAGTGGGCTTAGACAACCTTAGAAAGCTCTCTAAGTGGTAGCTGTGGAGAGCAGCCTTCAGGCTTAGTCCAGGAGTGTAAAGCAGCTTGTTTTACCAGCACTTAATCTTATGGTATGAGTTAAGTGAAAAAGAACCACACAGTGTAGTTATAAAAAATATGTATTTATTATTAACACTCACTAACACCATGTATTTTCTCCTACCCGGAGATATAAACACATTACACACAATACTTTGTCGATAGAATACATAAATAGCACAAATACACAGTGGTCTCCAGGGGGAGACCAAACCATATAGTAAAATAGTAGAATGCGAACCACGACTTACGACATGGACCCAGAAGACATAGACGAGTCGGGGACCCAAGGAACCACCCAAGGTATCTGGAACCCCACAGAGGCCATGTGCAGAGTGAGAACACGACTGTGTACTCAATGGAAGTCAATGGGTAAGTTGTGTTGCAATTTTAAAGAAGAAGGACCCTTCCCAGCGGACCCTGAAGAAACGCTGTGGAAGATGGAAGGTTGAGAGTCACCCCACCCGTGGATACCCCAGGAACCAGGATACCTACACCAGGGAAGCCGGGTGCATAGGTGTGAAGTGATGTCGGAAACCGCCGTAGACCATAATGGAGGACTTCAGGAAGATGCGGCTGATGAAGAAGGTGAAAGTGTCCGTTGGAACCCAAAGGTGGATTCAAGATGAGAGGTACCTGCAAGCAGAGGGGACAGAGTCTATGCCACTCAGGAGTGACCAGGAGGCACGGAAGACGAATTCCCACTGATGTCGGGGATGCAGGAGAGTTGACGGTGCCTTTGAAGTTGCAGCTGTATGGACCAGGCGACGCAGAGGAAGTCCAGGAGCCGTGCACGAGCTGTCTCAAGTCGGATGTCGAGGGCCAAGAGGTCAGTACCCGGCAGGGGCACCAACAAGCCTTGGCAGCGGCAAACAACGTAGTTGAAGAAAAATGTGCAGTGTCAGGACTAGCAAGGTCCAAGTGACTCACCACGAGCAGGTAAGTCAGAGCAGGCCCGAGCAAGCAGGGGAGCCCACTGGAGTCAAAGAAGACCCTCAAAAGGACCCACAGGCCGGAGGCACAGGAGTTGCAAGAGTACCTTGAGCAGGTCACCAAAGGATGAAGGCCCACAGTGCAAGGGATGCGGTGCAGGCGAAGATCTTGTCTGCAGGTAATGCTCAAGGCTGGAGCTTCTTGGAGCCGAAGATCTCTAGAGGAGAGAGTCAACAAGCCATGGCAACGGCAAGTTGATGCGGTGCACAGGGGTATTGCTCCAGCGGTTCCGACGAGGGATACTGGCCTCCAACTTGCTAGAAAGACAGTGCAGGCCTCGAGGGAGTTGCAGAACCACCACCTGTGTTGCTGAACCTTTCGGAGTACGTAGAAGCTCAGGAACAGAAGACTGGTCAGCTTTGTTGTGGTGCCTGCAGATGCAGGGAAATGACTCCTTCACTTCCAAGGAGACTTCTTCAGTGTCTTGGATGTCCACAGGCCATGTGAAGAACCTGTAGGAAGCACAGCAGGGATGTGGAAACTTGTATTTATGGTTCATTAATTGAAAGCCTTTATTATTAGTGTGAACGCTGTAAGTAAATGTTGTAAGCTCTGACTGCACTACTGACAGTGGTTCCAGTATAACAATGTGTACACACGTTCTCAAAGTTTAGCAATATAAGGCTATGTATAATGCTCCCAGAATGCTCTCTGATTTGATGCAAATATTTGCAGAAGCTTAAAAGCAAGATTGATGATTCTTTGCTTTCAAAATAAAATGTTCCTAAAAAAATTAAAGCAGGAAAAAAAAAATTCGCTAAACTACTGTAAAATTTCAGGTACCATTTCTTTGCAGCATCATTTAGTAACGTGTTGATGCATGCTAGTATTTCCCCAAAATATTTATAATGGAAAATCAGTGTAACCAGTTTCAATAAGATTATGGGAAACAAGAACAAACAAGCATTGGCAAAGCCAGTAGGTCTGAAATTGGTGGTCAGCTTTTTAGTTTTGTCAATGTGTGAATTGTTTTGGCATGGTTTTTGTAAACCTTATTGGTGTGGGAGCTTCTGGGCCCTCACCATTATAACAAACATTGGCAAAAGCAAAAATTGTTTTGGGTCTCAAAAAGCTCACATTGCCACAGTAGTTACTGGCACTGAACAAAACTACTTTGTGTGCCGATATGCTCCTTGTGAAAGAGCAGAATGCTGTCACTCACAGTGAAGCAAGCCGATACAGAGAGAGAGACAGAATTTTAATAAACGCAAAAGGTCATGGTCAATGCCAGACCAAATTAGGGCCCCAATTACTAAAGAAAGTCTCAAAAGTGCACCCATTGGATATGTCCTTGCATTAAGTGCAGCTATATGGCTTTCGTGAATTCCCAAGAATTTACAGAAATAGGACAAGAAATAGTACTCCTATAAAATATTTGTGAACTGCATTTTAGCATGAGCAAATGTGCATGTGTAGATTTACTCATGTGAAAAACTTTCCCTCCAACCACTTTTTTCCCAACTCTGGAAGAAGGTTTACGTCTGCCATTGTCAGGAGTAAATTTCCAATATTTCTCAGTATGGGAAAAGATTAGAGAAGAGTTGTTGAAAACCTTTAAAACATGCAAGTTAGTAGGTTTGCACAGACTCAAAAGGGCATTCTAACCATGGAACTATTGCTTACCACTACCTTCAGCCCCAGAATGTAGATCTGCGGAAACGTGGCAACATAAGGGGATTGCAAGTATTCAAACACTACTATGGTATGAGCCCTGGCATAATTAGAGAGGCTATATCAGAGCTCTTATATAATGAGTTTGCTGCCATAATGTGTCGCCGCACTACATGGCATCAAAGGGACAAGTGGATTTTGTTATAGGACAAGTAGATTTATGAAGCAACCTGCCCCGTGGACAAGTAGATATTTTATTAAATTCCACACTCCTGCACAGGCACAGACGTTGCAGCAGACTTGCAGGACGATGAGACCAGGAGCAGCAGGAGTCTTCCCAGTTGCAGTCTTGGTTCCCCAACGCGAAGTCCAGCGATGTCCTGAGTGCCCAGACGGTCGAAGTTGAAGTGGTATTGAATCTGAATCTTGTCCCACGACGAATCTAAGGAACCACCCACAGGTAAGCCCTTAAATACCCTAGGGGAAGGGTTGGAATGATTCAGGAGCCCCTCCCAGAGGAGAGGCTGGACAGTAGGGAGGATACTCCCATGTCCTTTGTCTGCAAGGAGGGCACCAAATGGGCCCTTCAAGCAGTCTTAGTGGCGCTGGCAAGCGCCCCCACCTTGTGCCAATACACTAAGTCCTGTCTGGGTGGTGGTCACACCTTTCTGTGACAGGATACCTATTGTCCTGTCTTCCCCTGCTCAAGCTTGGCTCAGCAGCAGGAGGGCAGAATCATGTCTCTGGTCGGCAACAGCCATAATTTGCTGTCCGGGTCTAGAAGACGGGTAACGGAAGAACTGAGGGCCTCCCGGAAGAGCTTTACAGTGCATGGAATCATACCCCCACACCGTTTTCGGTGTGGGAGTATCATTATACCAAACACGACAGGGTTCGTTAAAGCCAGTTTAGAGATGGTCATCGCGTAATGACGCATGGCCACTCTATTTATTGTCATGGCTGATGCACTTACAACCCAGGAGCATGGACTCCGAAGGTTGTAAGGGTGTCCTGCTTATGCAGGGGCACCCTCACACTGAGAACCGGGCACCCTGCCTTCAGGATTGAAAGGCCTACCTTAGGAGTGACTTATAGGTTTTAAGTGCAGTGACCTCAGATATAAGGAAACATATATCTGTCGTAAGTGGTGCTAGCACCGGCTTACACAGGCTACAATGGCAGGCCTGTAGTCACAATTTGAGTGGTTTCTCATGGGTGGCATAATACATGCTTAAGCCCATGGGAGACCTCTGGTGTACCTATGCCCTGGGTACCTTTTTACCCTATACTAGGGACTTACAAGGGTACACCAGTAGCCAATCTGGAGTGTACCCAAGTACTCACCATGTCCAATTTAGGGATAGAAGCACAGAGACTGGGGTCCTGGTTAGCAGGATCCCAGTCAGACTAGTCAGTGAAACATAATGACACCAGCAAAAAGTGGGGGTGACCATGAAAGCAGATCCTACTTTCCTACAGGAGGGAAACGTGGAGCCAACCCAGCCACCCTCTCCGTGGAGCGGGCCTCGAATGCCGAGACTCTTCCATCACGTCGGGTGACGGACAGGGCGAAGTTGGAGCATGCTTGGACTTCTGGTATTTCTTATGGTGCTTCTTACCTGACCCCTTCAAAGATTTCGAATGGGAGGACGAAGACTTAGATCCCCAGGAGTTGTGCTCGGACCATCCTCTCCACCGAGACCAGGAGTGGGAACGAGATCTCCAAAGAGATCTCAGAGGCGCTGGACACCGGGCCGCAAGCAGCTTTAGGGCACACTCCCTCAAAGCTTTCGGCGCCATGGCCCGGCAGTTAGAGCACGACTTTGGGTCATGGTCACGCCCCAGGCACCAAAGGGCACACGATGTGGAGGTCCGTAACCGACATGGCGTAGTGACAGGAGCCACACGGTTTGAACCCCAAGTTCTTTTTGGACAACCTACACACCAAGAAAAAGTCGAGAAAGAGTCGGCCAAACAATTACATGGGGTAGGTCTCTTTGATGTATCTGCGCTAAAAGAAAAGAACGGACGTCAGCTAGGTGGCGCCGATATAAATGATGCGGACGCCACAACTGTGAACTCAATGCCATACGACGTCTTGCGGAATTGACCGACGTGCAGGTGTACTGCTAAGAAAAATCTTCCGGATCCAGCCTGATCTTTGGAAGTTCACAGGTAGGGAATCTGCGGCCAGATGTCTCTATCAGATTTAGCTGTTAGTAACCCTGGGAAGCATATACAAGCTGGAGCAGCCAGTTCTAAGTAATAGTAACCGTGGGAAGGATATACAAGCTGAGGCAGCCCGTTCTAGGTATTGGTAATCCAGGGAACTATATACGAGCTGAAGCAGCAGGCACTAGGTATTCGTAACACTGGGATGTATAGCTGAGCTGAGAGAGTCCGTCCTAGATATTAGTAATCCTGGGAAGCATATATGAGCTGAGGAAGCCTGTTCTAGGTATTAGGAACACCAGAATGTATACCAGAGCTGAGGCAATTCATTTAGGATTACTAACACTGGCGCATATACTCGAGCTGAGTAACCCTGGAATGCATACCCGAATTATAAGAAACCTATTTTAGGTATTAGTACTTGGGAAGCATATACGAGCCAAGGGTGGCCGTTCAAGGTATATTAGTTACACTGGGATGTATACCCGAGTTTACGCAGCCCGTTCTATGATTGGTAACCCTGGCAAGTAAACCTGAGCTGAATAACCTTGGGATCCATACCCGAGCATAGGAAGCCCGTTCTATGTATCACAAACCCTGGGATGCACATAGTAGCCCAGGCAGCCCATTCTAGGCATTAGAAACTTATCAAGTTAATCCGTTCTATGTGTTAGTAACCTTGGGATGTATAACCTCGCTGGGGCAGTCCGTTCTAGGTATTAAGAACCCTGGGTAGCATATTGAAGCAGAGGCAGCCTGTTCATTTTCCAGAAACCCACTGCCTCTCAAAGACTGAGAGGACTGGATAAATGACTGACTGCTTCGGCCTCACCAACCATTCAGAGACCCACTACCGTGGGTACTTTTCCCTTTAGCTTAGCTGCTCCCACCGCCCTTCCACCGAGCCTCACCTGACAACAAGTGGTTGTCCATCGTTCATGGTCCTTGGGCAACAAGTTCAACCGCAAAACTCCAACGTTAATGCACAAACACTTTAATATTGATACAATGATTATAATTTATGAACAGCGTTAAAATCATTCATTATTGATCTACATTCCCAGCAGTGTCCACTAAAGTCTTCAATTAATAAATACTTCTATATTGTAAAAAACGTAACTTCTTTGTAATTTTTACCTGAAGAAAGCCCTGCTTCTTCAGTAGTGTGGGTCTACCTGTAAGGGCCATGGCTGTATTACCAAACACCGTCCAGGGATGTATGAACCAAAGTGCACTATAGAGCTTTTGCTCTTTTTCCTTCCATGCGAGATAAGAAACCCTCGCAGTCATTGGATAAATAAACATAGACCAACAGAGACCACAGTGTACGTCATACAATACTATACCCATACAGTTTTTGGCGTTTCTGAAACTATGCAATAACTTCGCTTGGGTCACTACTGCCAGAGTTTGATTGGCTGATTGTAATCGCTCCCAGAGATACCCTCTGGCTGGACAACAAGGGACACTGCTGCCAGAAATCTATTCTGACTGGGCACTAGTCTATCACTACTACTGATGAAACCCTTGACTGGCACCAGGATATCACTTCTGCCAGTACATATTCTGACTGGGCACTAGGATGTTCCTGCTACAAACTGTATGCTTTATGGGGACACTATACGTCAATGCTAACAGTATACACTCGGACTGTATACACTCTGACTGGGCACCAGGGTGTCACTGCTACATGCGGTATGCTTTGATGGGACACTATATGTCAATGCTAACAGTATACACTCGGACTGTATACACTCTGACGGGGCGTCAGGGTGTCACTGCTAGCAGCGGTATGCTTTGATGGGACACTATACGTCAATGCTAACAGTATACACTCGGACTGTATACACTCTGACTGGGCGCCTGGATGTCACTGCTAGCAGCGGTATGCTTTGATGGGACACTATACGTCAATGCTAACAGTATACACTCGGACTGTATACACTCTGACTGGGCGCCTGGATGTCACTGCTAGCAGCGGTATGCTTTGATGGGACACTATACGTCAATGCTAACAGTATACACTCGGACTGTATACACTCTGACTGGGCGCCTGGATGTCACTGCTAGCAGCGGTATGCTTTGATGGGACACTATACGTCAATGCTAACAGTATACACTCGGACTGTACACACTCTGACTGGGCGCCAGGATGTCACTGCTAGCAGCGGTATGCTTTGATAGGACACAACGTCACTGCTCTCATTATATACTCTGATTGGGTATTAGGCTGTTACAACTGCAAGGGATATACTCTAGAGGCACACTAGGCATCACTGCTGACATTTCTATACTTCGATTGGTTCCAAGCTGTTACAGCTACCAATATTATACTCCAATTGCACATTAAGCTTTCACAGCTTTCATGGATATACTCTGACTCAGCACAAAGCTGTTGCAGCTGCAAGTGACGAAATCTGACGAAACAATCGGTGTAATCTTACTATTCGCCCTGAGAGTCGTTTCTGCCAAAGATATACTCTGATTGCATACTAGGTGTCACAAATGTCACAATCATCCCCAGATTGGACAGTGCCCTGGAGGCACAAAGGTTGCCACAAAAAGCTGGCACACTGTCAGTGCTCCCCCCTGGGGGCTGGTCCCTCAAGGGTTGAAATGGGGTCTGAAAGGGGGTCTCATATAGACCAAAGATATCCTCCTGCAGGCAGGTGCAGTCACTCATGGCACCCGCCTGCAGGGAGATCTCTGACCCCTTTCATGGGGCAGGCGGGCTGTAGCATGCACAGAGAGGCTTTGAAGCAGCTGCTCCATATTTCACTGCTCTGTGGGCAGCACATTTGTTGTAAGAGGGCACACTGTCTCTGTCTGCACCCGGCACACCTGCTTAAATGGCATAAACAAAGATAATGCGCCCTATTTGTAATGGCCCAGGTGTCACTGCTGCCAATGCAATATTATGACTGGACTCTTCAGAGTGTATTGCTGCACTAAAGGCTGTCTGATTGGCCAGAGGAGGAAACACTAGCTACCTCTTTCCACAGGTGTGTTCTGCTGCTGATCCGACCAGTCAGCCAACACTGCTCAGGGATGCAGACCTTCAAGTGACGCTGCTCCAGATCCACCCAAAAATCTGAAGTGCTGCCACCAGCCTGTGGTTATAACCCACCCTACAGCTGTACTTACAGCCATGAAGTTGGCCTGAGAGGGCGGAGCAATTTCCATGTTCACTGCCTATCCAGACCACGGCAAAAGGCAGGAAACCCAAACTTTTGGTGACAGAACGAAATACTCGCACCATTTGATTCAAACACATCAAATAGAAAATTTGTTTTACGGGGAGGAAATATAGATCACCCCAAAATGAATCTGTGTAGGCGCTAAATTTAAACACAGAAAAAACAAACCCATAACACTAAATCAGTCAACTTTGAAAGGATGGAAAGCAGAGTTAGTCCTGCTGAGATTCAAGCTTGTGACCAAAATACAGCCACAGACTACAGCAGAAAGGTCCAAACTCATCCAGCCATCAGCAAATCAAGGAAGAATTAGCATCCATATATCCGCTACAGGAATTATTGTCGTGATGTTTGGAGGTGGGTGCCTACTATGGCAATTTCTCAGTAGGCTGGAGATCAGGTGCACGATGAGAGAGAGAGAGATGGGAAGATGGCTAGCCTTTGAGGATCGCTTGGGCTGCCTTAGAAGTTCATGGCTGGTCCTTTAAACTTAGACATTCATTACATTCCACTGAACAATCCTGTTTACTGTGACTCCCACTGAGTCTGGGGCAGGACAAGGCAGATAAGAGGAACATCTTTATGGGGCGGTTTGCCAAATGTGGAAGCAATATGCTGGAGCTATGGTTGTCGGCTGGCCAAGTGCTTCCAGAGAGTGGAAGTGGCAGTCAGTGGCCTAGAGTGGGGTTCTCTGTCTAGCATACGTGGGCCGTGCTTCGCTTAGGTCAGGTCATACGCTTTCCGCAAGACTCTCTCTGCATCTTCCGCCATGTCCCAGATGGTATTCTTCAGCAGTTTGTAAGTGAGCTCCAGGGATATTCCGGTAGGGCTACTGGCTTTTCCCCAGTAAGGCATGTAGTTCCAAACCAGGGATGCGACCGGCACTGATGCAGAAACCAGCTTTGTGATTTGGCTGGGGTCGATGGCCTTCACCAGTGGGCATCGTATCTCAGCTTGCAAGTCCTCTGGGCTTTTGCCCGTGGCATGAGCCACAACCTCTTGGCTATTCTCATCCAAGCCAAAGCCAACAGAATAATCAGAAAGCGTAGAAACCACAGTGTCAATGGCTTCCAGCCCGGGCTTCTCAATGGCATACAAGCAGCTCTGCAAGGCCTTTCCACAGGCATCCTTCACAAGCTTCTTCCTCTTCCATCGCACCACCTGGAAAATAATGGCTGGGATAGAGCGCAGCAGCACCTGCTTCTTCAGGTCGGGGATCTGCTCTACCAGGGCCTCGCGGAGCTTGGGCATATCAAATTTGTGGGGGTCCAGGCTGGAAACTAGAAACACCTGTGACTCTCCCACTACGTCCTTCTTCAGGGCATCGAGGTAGCTTTGCCTGACTTTCTCCTGCAGCTTCCCTGTGTCAGTGGCGGCCGAGCCTCGTTGCTTCAGGCTGGCTTCCACGTCGGAATCAATTTTGTTCCGGACCAAGAAAAACTTCTTTCCCAGCTCGATGATGGCCTTCACCAGACAGCTATGGGCGTGCTTGTAGCGCTCCGAGGCCACGATGATAAAAAAGCCATAGCGCTCCAAGTGTAGGTGCTTCAGGTACAGCTCTATGGGCAGCTCCGTAGTCCCAAATCCTGGCAGGTCCCAAATGTAGACATTCGGCACTTCTGGGTGTGGGAAGGCGGTGGGCTTCCATGTGGTCTCAATGACCCCGGTTTCAGCCGCGTCTCCCTCGGTGAGCGTGAGGTCTCGCACAGCATTGATGAAGGCCGATTTCCCGGATCCCACCTCCCCGATCACACCGATGTCTAGTCGGATATTGACTGGCATCTCCAGGGCGGATTGAAGGAGCACAGGGAGGTCAGCCAGCCCACCGGCATCACATGCTGTGTAGAACTGCTGCAGCTTCTCTTCACTCCACCACATGAAGTCATCCACGTTCCCTTCAAGGTTTCTGAAATGAGACATCACAGAACCTTGAAACACTGCAGTATTCTATCAGCAGAGCAGATACCTCTACAGTCAGACCCTCTCTTCACCATGGTATTCTCCATAGTTGTTTTGCCACAAAATACATCTCAAAACCAACATCATGCATCACACCCACCCATGTTAATCAACTCTATCCCCTCTGAAACTGCAAGCGCATCCAGCCCACCCGCCCTCTCCTCACGTACCACTCATAAATGGCGGCTGTAGAACACAATATGGGCCACTGTCACACAAGGTGTGATCCACCTTTTTCAGTTCTATTTCTGAAATGTCCACCAATTTTACTACCATTTGTAATCACAGGTAGACTGATAAGGAAAAGAGGTTTGCCAACAGACCCCTGCAGCTGAAGGGCCTAGAGGGCTGGATCAGAGTCAGTCCCATCACCAGTTCCATCAGCACTCTGCACGCACCAGACTACTTGACGTTGTCCTAGGAGTCCTATGGCCAGTTAAACACTGCACGACAACTGACCTACGCAGAGCAGAACAAGTTTAGTCCTAGACCTCATGCTGCTGCTGCTGGACGCTTCCCCTGGTCTGCTAGAACTGGATTGCAATCTCCTTTAATTGAATGCATCCATAACCACTCAAGGAGCTGCCTCGAGCCAGAAGGAGTCTGGAGAATAACACTAGTTAAGAATCTATTCTCCAAGGTAAAACAGTTTTGGAAACAAACACTTTGGTGATCTTGAGTGGGACAAAAGAGGTTGGTGACTGTTGGATGACCGTGAAATAGTAGCAAATGTAGGTGTGGGTGTGTATAAGTGGGAGGTAAGCAGAGGCGTGGTCTGCATGATGTGTTGGTGTTCCGAGCCTTAGAGTCTTAGGAGGAGACAGGCGGAGATCTGCTGGGGAAAGATGTGGATGTTTTCCAAAGTTTCAGTCATGTTAGCAGCTCCTCAAAGCTGCAACTGTAGGTTATCTTGAGGACTGGGCTTCATGCTTTTACGAACCTTCTTCAAGTGTTAGAGCTACACATTGAGCCATGTGGAGGCAAAATATTTCATCCGGTCAGTTGTGCGGCCCTAGTCTATCTGATTTTTCTCAGTAGCTGTAAGGCTTGAAGCCCATGTGGCCATTGGCCTGTGATACCATCTCTTTCCTCTACCTAGTGGTTCTCTATGTTCCTGCCTGTGTTTTTAACAGTTTTTTTATTTCAGCCAATTGCTTTTTACAATCACTCTGCTTTTCAGCTAATAAATGGCTGCTATATTTTGGAAATTGCACTTTAAATATCCCGTTTTGCTTGTGGCATTTAGTTCCACTCTATGGTGGCTATCTTGTGGTTGATTTTTTTTTATGGCAGCGCTCTAGTATTTCTTTCTTAATACTGTGCCATACAGAGGCACAGTGCATGCCCTAGTATTTCAGCTTTTTCACAACACTTGCAATGTTCAACACCCTTGTGGCTGTTTGCTAGTGAAACCCTCCCTTTCCTCTAGTGAGTGGTACTCTATTTTGCTCCCTCTGCTATTGAGCTAGTAACTGGGCGCTATTTTTTTTTTTATTGGACTTTGCTGCAAAAATCCATACTTCAACCTATTTTTGGCTTGCAGTTGCACACTGCAGCAGTCATCTTGTTTAAGGAAGTGAAGTAGTATTTCTTCACTTAATCATATACCGTGCTGATGAGGCGCTTTATTCCAACTGGTCAGCTGTGCAGCGGGACCGCTGTCCTGCCAAAGGTAAGTTTGTCTGCACATGCGATGCTCAGCTGGGACGAACGGCTAGCCATGCTGCTGTATACTTTCCTGGTGAATCTTTAGTAATGTTTAGTCTTACACCCTTGCTCCCTTTTTTGAATTGGCCTTATAGTGAAGAAAATCTTCTTTGCTGTCAGCCCTTGAACAAAATCTTTTCCCGTTTCCTTATGACAGACCCGTCTAAAACTACTACCAAAGCTCTAATTCACGGCCGCTCTGTGGGTAAGAGCAAAGGGGCGATTAACTCCTTGTTTGAAAACAGCAACCTGTGCTTGCTTGCGAACATGGAATTCTGGTTGTCTGATGACTGTCCCTCTTTTACGGATGACCTAGTACTGGGGAATGAGAAGCTTCTCAAACATGAGATATCATATTAGAAAGGGTGACAGGGGTATGGCAATTTATCAAAACAATCTTCCTATAAAACTGCAATCTGAGGTCAACTAAAAATCTGCTCTGGGCTTTATTTTGTTGTACGGTCCTCTCAAGATCTCCCATGTTTTTATGTGGCTTGATGGACTGATGATGCTCCACCATATTTGAAAACTTAGTTGCATTGGGAGTTTTCAGTGTCTGGGCTGAAGACTCTACCTGCCCAAGTTCAACCTAATTGTTAAAAATCATATCAAACAATTGACGGTCCTTCACACTGGGCTGGGTTCAACAATGAATAGATATTCAGCTCTATTCTTAGGCTGGACATCGCGTGTCCTATCCCTGTGACTTAATCCGACCACTGTCTGATTCTCTTCTCAATCAACAGTTATCAAGAGCGCCCTATACTTGCATCTCAAGCTATAAAAGTCAAATCAAGACCATGGAAAAATGTGTCTGCTCAGGGCCTCTCGTGCAACAGAGGCCTTCTCTATAAACAAGCATAGATCTTGCGACTACTCTGCTTCTGAGCTTTTAAGCGCCTTTTATCAGACATGTAAAAGCACCTTGATGCCAGTTGAGGATACATTGGTTAAACGTACATGCAAGGAATGTCACTGGTTTGGAAACTAACAAGGTCTATGACCAGGAGGGGAGATGCCCATCCTAGTACCAATGCTAAAAATACTGACACCTAGTAAGAGATGAAAAGAGGAATTACCTTTGCTCCAAGATCAACGCTGCCGCTAACACACCTAAGCAGCTGTGTAAGGCGGTCAACTCCTCGTATCATCTTAACACTATGGAAAGTGATGTAGCCTCTCTTAAGAACTAGTTGATTCTCCCGCTCATTTTTTATCATTGATAAAGTCGGGCTTTTAAAGAAAGAGATAGTTAAAGAATCATATCCCCCCTCATGGTGAGTAAACGTAGCCTCCAACATTTTGCTGTACCTGAAGTTCACCTCTTTCAAAGAACTCACTCTGTCTAAAACCAAAGATCTCTTGCTTACATTCAAGCCCTCTGGCACTCGTATTGATATCTGTCATGAGTAAAGTTATCTAATTAATTACTGACAAAGGAAGCCCTAAGATCCAGACTATTATTAATGCTTTTCTATCTACCAGCATTGTACCTTCTGTGCTCAAAACAGCCATAATGAAACCCCTGCTCAAAAACGCCTCACTGAGCCCTTTAGAGCCTTCCAAATGCACCCCTTACATCACTAAGCTCCTTAAAAAAAGTCATAACTCTCCAACTTCAGAGTTTTGTAGTAAATAATATGTTATTTGAACGCAGGTAGATTGGCATTTGTGTCCATAACACAAAGACAGTGATAGTTTTGGTTCTGGGTGGACTAAGAAGGGGGATCGACAAAGGTGGTAACAGGCTTTGTTCTCCTAGAGCTTTTTGTGCCCTGGATCATCAAATCTTCCAGTACCAGCTGATCGAAAATTCTGCCTGTGATTGGGTCTATTCCTTTTTGTTTGACAAGGTTCTGTTCGTTGAATTGGGCTCCTTTACCCTCAGCAATGAACCTGTTCCTTGGGGA
Source organism: Calotriton arnoldi (assembly GCA_963921515.1). Taxonomy (NCBI): domain Eukaryota; kingdom Metazoa; phylum Chordata; class Amphibia; order Caudata; family Salamandridae; genus Calotriton; species Calotriton arnoldi. The sequence goes on along the minus strand of CAWUFW010004692.1, from coordinate 528,210 downwards.
GTTTCCCAAGGTTCTTCCCTTTCCCCCCTTCTGTTCAACCTATATATCTGTCCTCTGGTCCTTCTGCTGCACGAGACGGAGGTATCAATTTTGATGTACAGAGAGGTCTGATGAAGGGCAAGAACAGAACAAGCATTTGCAATGCAATCGGTCTCGCCTTTGGGACCTTATATGTATTTAGCTATGCAGCACATTAGCCTGGGTGCTGAAACATCTACTGTTCTTTAACATGGAGGGAAAGAAAGCACCAAACTGCGTGACACGCCAGGTAAGGGAACACATGGAGAGAAATATTGTCTTTCAGCTGGAAATGGTATAGTCCAAAGCTCTGTTTTTAAAATAAAATCAGGGCCTTCGGTGGTCATATCAATGAAAATACAAAATTTGAAAAAAATATTGTCTACGGGTGCTCGTGGAAGACAATTTCTATGGACTGGAATCTAGAGAATGCTAAAGTGATTCTGGTAATTTACTGACCTCTGCTGGTCGTTTTCTATCAAGAAAGTTAAATAGAGGCAGTTGCCAGAAAAATAAAAAAAAAGAAAGTCCCTCAGCGGAAAGCAATTCTGATATTTTACTGACCTCTACTGGTCGTTTTCTATCAAGACAGTTAAATAGAGGCAGTTGAACAGGAAACAAAAATGTCCCTAAGCAGAAGCAGACAAGTCCTAGGGCTGATCTCCAGAGCCCACAAAGTACATACACATATAAGTATATACTAAAGTATATACAAGAGGTCTCGAATGCTAGACCTAAAAAGAAAGTGCCACCTCTGGCATTCCAAAAGGCCAGGAAATGTATATCCTCAAACCATCTCCAGTTAACTCGCTTAAAGTCAGATGCCCTGCTCACTTCCAATTCCCCAAATACGTAGGACAAACACCTATGGCCAACCTCTATGGGTGTGCACCCCAGTGTTATCCCTTTGATGAGGACTCTTGTTATCCTTGTATCTCCACACTCACCTGCATATCTTCCCTTTTGTGCCAATGGTCCATGAAGTTTCCATCATCAACCCTTTATCACTCCCTCATCGATTACTGCAATACCACCTTCCTTAGACTTGGTAGTACAAATCTTGCTACCCTCCAACATATTCAGAGAAACATTTTTGGTCTTTGCAGATTTTAACAGGTTTCCAGTAAGATTAGTACCCTGCATTGGTTGCCCTCTAAGGAAAGGATCTCGTTCAAATCACATTGTCTTTGCATATAAAATATCCACTTTAGCGCCTCAGGTGTTTAGCATTGAATTTCCTTCACCACAAGCCTGTTCATAACCTTTGTTCCACTTGTCGGGGACTCTTTGTGGTCCCCATGTTCAATTGCTCCTCCTTTGGTGGGAAATCATTCCATGTCCCTGTAGCCACCTTGTGGGATAAGCTTCTTCTACCTATCGGAGATGAAGACAACCACCTCAGGCTTAGAAACCTGCTAAAACCTGACATTTCTACTCTTTTTCAGCTTTAGCCTGCCTCTTCCTGATTTTTCGAACTTCGAAACAAAGCCTTCTTTTTCTTAGCTATGAGATTCCTCTCAGGGGTGTGCATCCGGCTCTCAATACGTACATATAGTCTAGAATACAACAGAATGCCATCTGAATTTATGTACGTATTGCCATAGCGGGTGCCAGAATTTAGTTCAAGCATTGTTTCTCCTGGAACAGCAAGTGCTGCTAGTCAATGCATCCTTGTGCTTCTCCTTGTGTTGAATGGCGCATGATGCTCCTGCAGCTCAGATGGGCCCAGCGAGTGTTCCTAACATCAATGTCCTGCACAGTAGGCTTGTGCTGGCCACTCCTGGCATTCCTAACGACAGACATCATCAGCTTATCAGCAGGTTGCACTGATGTTCCTCCTGTGTCAGAATGTGTATCAGGAAATGAAAAACCTCTCAGTTTGGATTAGTCCTAATCCAAAAGGGTAAATTAAAGGAATTGAAAAACCTCTCTGTTTGGATTAGCTCTAATCCAAAAGGGTAAATTAAAGCAATTGAAAAACCTCTCTGTTTGGATTAGCTCTAATCCAAAATGATAAATTAAAGGAATTGAAAAACCTCTCAGTCTGGATTAGTCCTAATCCAAAAGGGTAAATTAAAGGAATTGAAAAACCTCTCAGTTTGGATTAGTCCTAATCCAAAAGGGTAAATTAAAGGAATTGAAAAACCTCTCTGTTTGGATTAGCTCTAATCCAAAATGATAAATTAAAGGAATTGAAAAACCTCTCAGTCTGGATTAGTCCTAATCCAAAAGGGTAAATTAAAGGAATTGAAAAACCTCTCAGTTTGGATTAGTCCTAATCCAAAAGGGTAAATTAAAGGAATTGAAAAACCTCTCTGTTTGGATTAGCTCTAATCCAAAAGGGTAAATTAAAGGAATTGAAAAACCTCTCTGTTTGGATTAGCTCTAATCCAAAAGGGTAAATTAAAGGAATTGAAAAACCTCTCTGTTTGGATTAGCTCTAATGCAAAATGATAAATTAAAGGAATTGAAAAACCTCTCCATTTGGATTAGTCCTAATCCAAAATGATAAATTAAAGGAATTGAAAAACCTCTCTGTTTGGTTTAGCACTATTCCAAAAGGGTAAATTAAAGGAATTGAAAAACCTCTCAGTCTGGATTAGTCCTAATCTAAAAGGGTAAATTAAAGGAATTGAAAACCCTCTCTGTTTGGATTAGCACTAATCCAAAAGGATAAATTAAAGGAATTGAAAAACCTCTCTGTTTGGATTAGCTCTAATCTAAAATGATAAATTAAAGGAATTGAAAAACCTCTCCGTTTGGACTAGTCCTAATCCAAAAGGGTAAATTAAGGAATTGAAAAACCTCTGTTTGGATTAGCTCTAATCCAAAATGATAAATTAAAGGAATTGAAAAACCTCTCCATTTGGATTAGTCCTAATCCAAAATGATAAATTAAAGGAATTGAAAAACCTCTCTGTTTGGTTTAGCACTATTCCAAAAGGGTAAATTAAAGGAATTGAAAAACCTCTCTGTTTGGATTAGCACTAATCCAAAAGGATAAATTAAAGGAATTGAAAAACCTCTCTGTTTGGATTAGCTCTAATCTAAAATGATAAATTAAAGGAATTGAAAAACCTCTCCGTTTGGACTAGTCCTAATCCAAAAGGGTAAATTAAAGGAATTGAAAAACCTCTGTTTGGATTAGCTCTAATCCAAAATGATAAATTAAAGGAATTGAAAAACCTCTCTGTTTGGTTTAGCACTATTCTAAAAGGGTAAATTAAAGGAATTGAAAAACCTCTCGGTTTGGTTTAGCACTATTCTAAAAGGATAAATTAAAGGAATTGAAAAACCTCTCTGTTTGGATTAGCTCTAATCTAAAATGATAAATTAAAGGAATTGAAAAACCTCTCCGTTTGGAGTAGTCCTAATCCAAAAGGGTAAATTAAGGAATTGAAAAACCTCTGTTTGGATTAGCTCTAATCCAAAATGATAAATTAAAGGAATTGAAAAACCTCTCCATTTGGATTAGTCCTAATCCAAAATGATAAATTAAAGGAATTGAAAAACCTCTCTGTTTGGTTTAGCACTATTCCAAAAGGGTAAATTAAAGGAATTGAAAAACCTCTCAGTTTGGATTAGCACTAATCCAAAAGGATAAATTAAAGGAATTGAAAAACCTCTCTGTTTGGATTAGCTCTAATCTAAAATGATAAATTAAAGGAATTGAAAAACCTCTCCGTTTGGACTAGTCCTAATCCAAAAGGGTAAATTAAAGGAATTGAAAAACCTCTGTTTGGATTAGCTCTAATCCAAAATGATAAATTAAAGGAATTGAAAAACCTCTCCATTTGGATTAGTCCTAATCCAAAATGATAAATTAAAGGAATTGAAAAACCTCTCTGTTTGGTTTAGCACTATTCTAAAAGGGTAAATTAAAGGAATTGAAAAACCTCTCTGTTTGGATTAGCACTAATCCAAAAGGATAAATTAATGGAATTGAAAAACCTCTCTGTTTGGATTAGCTCTAATCTAAAATGATAAATTAAAGGAATTGAAAAACCTCTCCGTTTGGACTAGTCCTAATCCAAAAGGGTAAATTAAAGGAATTGAAAAACCTCTGTTTGGATTAGCTCTAATCCAAAATGATAAATTAAAGGAATTGAAAAACCTCTCTGTTTGGTTTAGCACTATTCTAAAAGGGTAAATTAAAGGAATTGAAAAACCTCTCTGTTTGGATTAGCTCTAATCCAAAAGGGTAAATTAAAGGAATTGAAAAACATCTCTTTTATGGATTAGTTCTAATCCCAAAGGGCACATTAAAGTGACGTCAGTGTTCCTGCTTTTTCTCTACTCCCTGTTTAGGACAATGGTTTAGGCACTGGATTTTAGAGGACGTTCTTATAAAAGACTGGATCAGGCACGTGAAGTCCTTCACCTTTTATTTGAGGATCTGGGTTGCATTTAGAATTGTCACCTACATAGACACTTTGATTCTTATCCAGACTTTCCATGCTTCTTACTTTCAAGGACTTTGAAGGCAAATATTGTCCCAGGGACAGTCATGGCTGTTATATCAGCTTCATTGTGCATAGAGTGTTTCCAAACACGACTGTGGGAATACAGTGAATGTAGGTGTGTTTATTATTGCACACATGGTGTGCTGTGTGTGTTATTGGGTGTATATGTTAAGTGCATTCTCCTGAGGTCGTGATTCTGACTCGATAGCAGGCGATGTTGCTACGGAGCTCCTCCTTTTCCTACAGTGCACATTTGCTTTCATCCATTCTGCAAGAATAACATATGTCTCTTTGGAATCCTGGAAAGGCTGATTCAGGCCCCGCAGAGACCTTTGTGGAAAAGCTAATTTAGGATTTACTTCTGGTGAAGTTTTATAACCTATTTTTGATTGAGAAGGCTGACAGGCCCCAAACCAAAGTCTGAGGAGAACCCCAGACCTAGCATTGCTAGGGGTTTTAGAAAACAGGGTCCACAATTCCATTTTTGGAGCTGCCAGGGACAGTGAGGGGCTATTCATTGAGATTCGGCAAGTGTTTACCAGGACTTTACAAAAGCTGTTCAGGATGCTCACAGACACTTAGGCCCTGTTAAGGCAGCTCTCAGGGCCATTAATATTGGATTTGTGATGCTGCAAAACTGAATTTATGCTCCAGGGCAAAGCCCATTTCTTCACAGTGGCAGAAGATGCAATGTCATTTGTGGTGAAGCACCCACAATCTTCTCACTTTTAGCACTCTCTTCACATTTGCCTATAATTTTTACTTTTATTCTGTGCTGGTTGTTGTGCTGGTGTGAACTCTGCTTCCTTAAATGGGGGATGTTATGTGCAGCGGAGACCCTTCATCTGAACCGCAGTGTGCTGCTATGAGGGGTATGGGCACGATGACACATGGTGCCTTAAGAGGCGCATTACTCAGGGTTTGAGCCTACATAGACATGGGGTGCTGAGCCTCTTGCACACAAGGGCTATTTTGCACCCAAGGCTTTGTTCAGGCTGGATAGGGTGGGGAGATGGAGTGGACAAGCTGTCTTCACCACCTACCATGGAGCTGTGGACTGGCTCAATGGTCAGTGTCGGGGCTGGAGCATGCTGACAGGGACAGGCATATCTCTACGCCTCACATATGTATCTTCGTCAGGATTGTGGAGCCTCTGGCTGCCTCAAGGTCCCCCCCAATCTCTGGTCAATTTTTCCCCCCTAATTTCTTCTGCCTAGTTATCCTCCAGCGTGTCCTCCTTAAATGCGGAGGTGGGGATTGGTCTCATTAGTCAATCTGGGTGTACTGAGAAGGTTGCCAAGCCCTGTTGACGTACAATAAGAGATCCTTGTTCTCCAGGTACAGCTCTGGGTTGCTTCTGGTGTCTGGCTTGCAGGGTGGATCATGGGTTTCTGCTGACTTTTTAGGTAACTTCCACAGAAACGTGTGCCATGGGCTGATGGGCGGTGAGGTGTGTCACTAGGCACCACCTGCTCAATAAATGGTTTATTTAAACTGCTCCAATCTCTTCTACTGGTGTAGGGCATTGCAATTTGCAATTCTGCCAATTTCTTCTGTTTTTCCCTTTCCTCGCCACCTAAACTATTCCCTTAGTGATTTAACATAGACATTTTAAGAGTATATATTAAGATTCTTACGGGGAGTCAAGGACTCAGTAGCTTGTCCCAGTCCCTTTATAGAGGCACCCAGGTTCTCCTCTGTGCCGTGAAGGGATGAAGAAGGGGTGGAGGTGGATAAGAGGCTGTCACACGTCACCCTTGCATGGAACACTCTCAAGTTGTAACCTCTTCCCTAAGTTTATTGGGGTTGGTCTCAGGTACTACTAGGCCATGTCGAATTTGGGGTATTCTACTGCCAACTGGCATTGGGGAGGTCTAGTTTTGGTTAGGGTCAGATTTTGGGGTTGGTGATACTTCTTGTATGTTTCACCAGTTAGTCTGTGACGTTCTGGGTCTCCCCTCTTCTTCAGTAATTGAAAACTCCGAGAACTAACTTCTCTGATCTATGAGAAATTGAATTTTCAACTCAAACCAGGGGTCTAAAGATGAGGGCAGATGGGTTCACGTGTCTAGCATTTTGGGTGGGCACAAGAGTTTGTTTATAAATAGTTATGCCCACAATGCTGATTGTCCTGATTACTTGATAGGATAACAGGTTTGATTACTCAAGCTCAGGAACACAGTGTTATCTGTGGTGGTGATTTCAACATGGCGCTGGGCAAGGCACTTGAAAGACCTGGTAGATCCCCATGAAACTGAATGGCTCAGCCTTGCAAATTCATGAAGGTATGCGGTACTAAGACTTTATTGACTCCTGGCAACATCTCAGTCTAGGTGTTGTAGTTATTCTAACTACTCTTCGTAGCATGACACTCAATCCTGAATTGACATGTGCTTACTTGCTGCCCAGCTTTCCAGATATGCATCCTTCTGTAATATTATTCCTATGACACTCCCGGATCACTCCCTTGTCATTGCCATATCGCTCTACTGTGTCCCCCCCCAACTAGATTCTCGAGATTTAAAGATGAAGTCCATTCCGACTCGATCTCTTTCAGTATTTACAAGACGAGATCATGTCTTTCTTTAATGTGAATGATGGCGCTATAGAAATTGATTGAACGGTGGAAGACCTTTCAGTTTATCTACGTCACATATATGCATACTGGAGGGATGTTGTGTCCTTAAATCTATTTGAGGTACCATGAATCGACTCAAGGCGTTTTGAAAGGATTGTGAGGCGATTATGCTGCTACAGGGGCTAGAGCCTTGGTACATCAGATTAGAAACAACCTATGTCATGAGATTGCACAATCAGAGACCAGATTAATGCTCCACAAGGTCACAGCTAGTTTGAGGGAGGAAGCCCCAGAATTTCCTTGCTTAGGTTTGTGTGAAGAGAGAGGAAGCGAAGTGAAGTTTGTGAGATAGTTTACGATAGCAGGGTTGCATATATGAGTGAATGTCGCATTGCAGAGTTTTTCTGTCACTAAAATTGCTCTACTCTTCTCTACTGAAACGGACTCGCGTATTAAGCGATACCTGGATCGAAGATGCCCAGCATGAGCCATTAAATGCCACTTTTATGATTGAGGACATAAATGCAGAGGTCTCCCATCTGGCCAATGTCAAGGCCCCAGATCCAGGTGCTATGAGAATTGAGTTCTATTAAGAATGCTCAGGTCATGACCTGCCATACCTTCTTAGAATGTTTTAAGAGGCACTTTCTACAGGACAAATGCCATCTTCCATCAGAACTGTGTTAATTACATCACTTTTAAAACCTGGGAAACTCCTCAAACAAGCTGCTGTTGTTGATAAATTCCAACAATAAGATAAGAGCTAAAGTTGTAGCTCATAGACTGTTTTCTTTCTGATCAGCTGGGTTTTCCCCAGCAAGATCTATGCAGAATAAATGAGATGGCACTTATATCTCATCCATAACAGAGATCCATCTCTTGCTAGTTGAGATTTGGCACTGTAAAGGCTTTTGAGTCCATCGAAAGGTGTTTTTTTATAAAGTTCGCAGAAGATTGGGTGTTGAAACACACTTAAAGGAGTAGGAAAATATACATAAAAATAGTGGCACGTGTTCAATGTGAAAAAACTGCACCCTCACTCACAAGACTGTGACATGCTTCATCATAGGACGTGCTACTAACACCCCTGCGCAGACCAACGCCTGGGGTGGAGCAAAAAGGAGGGGAAGACAATACAAACAATTACATTTTTGGGATCACCGTAGAAAAGTGCAGCCAGTGAAAATTAAAACTAGCCCGGGTGTGTACCCACTCAAAAATGTATTCCGGGGCCATCCGGCTAGGTTTAAAAACATGAAGTATGGAAGTGAAAGGAGAAAATTAGGATTCCTTCACCCCTCCTTACTGCCAAGGTGTCGACATGTTTCTGCCGTAAATATCGTGCCCACAGTAACGGGTAACTCCGGCATTCATCAGGACCCTACGGATCCCAAAAGTGAGGTACCTTCTGATCCTACCTCCGGTATCTGTGGAATGTAATCCTTCCAACTCAGGGATACCCTAATAAACACACACTCTGTAGTCTGTGGAAGAAAATAAAGGGCACGCCCGTATAGATATAGCGACAGAGTTCATAGGTTTTGTTTCTCCTTAGTTACACATATTAGCAATTATGCCTATTTATAACACCTAAATATATATGTGTGTTTGTCTCCTTCAGAGTTTGACTACAGAGTGTCACTCCCAACACCTCGCTATTTCTAGAGACTCGTTTTATAAAACTCGGTGAGTAATTTTCCTTTACGCAGCATAAATGGGCGCTGATTGTGAATGATTGAGCGGGTGACTAGAAGGAACGTGCCCTGTGGGTACTTTTATGTGGACATTGCCACACGTTGAATTTTTGAATCCAACTTGGACATAATGCTCATAATTTATTCCGAATGGTGACAGCGAGCGTTACATGTGGTGTGTGGATATGATGGTATGAAAAATCATACGAGGGTTAGGGACTCCTTTCCCTGTAACCTGATTTAGGTTTGTTTTGGGTAATTGAGTTATAATTCTCTCCCCTCTATTTTCTTATTCTACAGACTAAGGATTGTGTGTTTATTAGGGTATCCCTGAGTTGGAAGGATTACATTCCACAGATACCGTAGATAGGATCAGAGGGTACCTCCCTTTTGGGATCCGAAGGGTCCTGATGAATGCCAGAGTGACCCGTTACTGTGGGCACGATATTTACAGCAGAAACATGTCAACACCTTGGCAGTAAGGATGGGTGAAAGAATCCTAATTTTCCCCTTTCACTTCCATCCTTCATGTTTTTAAACCTAGCCGGATGGCCCCGGAATACATTTTTGAGTGGGTACACATCCGTGCTAGTTTTAATTTTCACTGGCTGCACTTTTCTTCGGTGATCCCAAAAATGTCATTATTTGTATTGTCTTCCCCTCCCTTTTGCTCCACCCCAGGCGTTGGTCTGCGCAGGGGTGTTAGTAGCACGACCTATGATGAAGCATGTCACAATCTTGTGAGTGAGAGCAGTTTTTTCACATTGAACACGTGCCACTATTTTTATGTATATTTTCCTACTCCTTTAAGTGTGTTTCAGTTATTGAACGGGGAGGCTGGAGTAGGGATGTAACCTCTCCCCCCTTAAGGTTGTGTGAATTTTAAGATTGGGTGCTGGACAATATTTCATGTTATTCATTCTGCTAGAGGCAGTAGACAGGTGTGTCCCCTCTCAGTACTTTTTTGCCCTAGCTATTGAGCCTTTTGTGAGGCTTGTTTGCGAGCCACTTGGTCTGAAGGGCATCACGATACCTTATATACTGAGATTATACTCCTTAATGTCACAAACCCTTAGGATACCTTAACCCCAAAGGCCTGCATCTTGGCATATGATTTCTGCCATCTTGAAACAAGGGCTTATCAGTAACTTTACAGTAAGACAGAAAGGAAGTGCTGCAAAAAGATGTGGGGGGGGGGGATGTGAGAAAATAGTTTGGTTTGGGTGGTAGAATTTGTCCAGTCAGTGGCTAGAGCACAGGATAAATATGGCACTTCAACCACCACCTCCTCAGAACATTTGTGGACCTGTGAAGACTCAACCTGAAGAGAAGAGGCAAAAGGACCATGCTGCATGAAAACTCCTGAATCCTGTTGGCACACGGGCAATGGAACTGCTCTCCAAAGGTCAAAGTGGCTGGCCTCCTGTTTGCCTGCTTGAGGGGGACATACAGCAGAAGGACACATGCTTCCAAGAAGATCCAGGTGACCACCGATGACTGGACCCTGCACTAGACTTAGCTGGAGAGGCTTGGCGCCTGGAAGCCTGCCTAAGGAGCTATGAGATGCAGGACTGTCCAGGAAAAACGTAGCCAGCACATTGAAAAAGTTGCAACGTAGTTATTTTTTTCCACCTCTAGAGAACTGGGACATGGTACTGAGGCGTGCCCAGAGACGACACAACCTGTGTGGGCAAGAAAAGCACGTTTATCCTACTCTGAGCATTTAGGCCGACTGAAAATTGGTTCAGATGTACCTCAGACAAAAGTATCTGGCTTTATTGAGCCCTATCCGTCTACAGATTCCACCCTTACACCACTGGAGGATTTTTATTTCCCAAAAAAAAGTGACTGCATAAAAAGATAAAACCTTGAATCAGGGCAATCTGGGCCACGAAGCGACTTCAGTGGTTACGAAATCAAAAGCTTCAGCACAAGCTTGATGAGGCGTATCCGGCTTTGAGGGACCCTCACCAGCCACCGTCCTAGACAGTGCCTCACTGGAAGATTCTGACTTCCATTTCACAGACTAAGTCTGAAGTTACAACCTTTAACCAGGATGTCCTATATGGTCTGTCCGACTTGCGCTCCATCACAGTTGGCCTGAAATCGTGCCTAGGTCCTGGTCAACCACGAACAGTGACGTTTGATTGCCACTTTAATTTTATTGATGCTTGTTGCTTTAACATTTTAAAAATCATATTTCCAGCTCGCCTTAAGGTATTTTTAAGATCTTTAAGTCTTTTTGCCCATTACTTTTTCTTCTATTTTTCTTAATTGGTTTGGCAACTTTATCAAAAGATTTTGGTGCTGAATTTGAAGGTCAGCATTCGGATAAGGGTATCAAATAGGTGATTATGAAGGGGAACTAATCATGGGGCAAGGAGTTTTCTGAAACATATATGGACTTTGAGGACGAGTTTTGTGATCCAAAGGGTATAAGCTCCATTGAAAGAGATTGTATTCTTCCTCATCAGATGACGCTAAAAGTGTAATTACACCAAAAATGCCGAGCTACATGTCCAAGTGAGGAACGTGGGAATACAGTGCAAGGATTAAAAAATATATATATTTTCAGAAGTGCAAAGTGGAAAGTTAGGTTGATTGAGAGGATGTATGCATATACATTAAGTTTAAGGAAGGGCCTCTCCCAAGTTAAGGATATAACCATGGCAGTAAGCGAGGCAGTTGTCAAATAATTAAAGAGATTGTTTGAAACAAAAGTTACAAAGAATGTATAGGGACGGAATGGTTGGTCCCTATGACCTTAGGAAGTAAAGTGATGTTGAGATCAGATTATGCATTAATCGGAGAGAGCTGAATGGGTGTGTTGTAGTTAGAAGCTCTTCCTGCCAAACATTTCTGAGATATTGGTGTTAATGAATAATGCATGTGTGTTTACCACTCTGGACCTGGCATCAGCTAATTACCAGGTCAAGCAGCGTGAAGAGTCAAGAGCATTATTATTTCGGAATGGGACATTTTGGTTCTTAGGAATGATGTTTAGCTGTGTGTAACAATGTGAGGGAAACCTCGGATGGACACTTTTCAAAGATGATGTGTGGATTTATGAAAAAGACAAGGGTGAACATATCCAAACTGAGAGAGGTGCCCTAAACATGTTTTTCAGAGTTAAGGTTTGACATTAAAGGCAGAAAGAATTTAGTTGGAAAAGAAGGCAAGTGATCATGGCATGATTACCAATCATTCATCCAATGCACGAAGCTGAAACTTACACTTCGAAGAAAATCAACTGGTACTGCTCAAAGCCTAACGCTAGATGCAGATGAGCGCAGAACATGTGATCTAGAACACATGCAAGAAAAACTAGAACTTTGTTAGGATTCAGTCTGTGAGAAAGAATTGAGGAGAGAAAAGATTAGGATTAGGGTACAAGTTGACAGTGTTTCATAGTAGGTTGGGATGTTTTATCATTGCAGATGCCAGTGCTTAGAAGCAGAATCAGTGAAATACCATGGGCTGCATTTTAGCACTTGCTTTAAGGGCACTGGAGAGAGCAAAATATTAATAATTCTGTTATTAAAAGAGAGGCTGATGACCATTCAGGAAAAAACATTTAGTAATTTTTGCCAAGTCTGGATAACAGGGCAGCTGACTGCCAATCTAGATTGGCTGTTGATGGTGAAGACAGACAGACAGGAAATGAAGATGAGAAGGGGGAGGAAGGAGTGTGTAGTCACAGAATTTGGAGGACTATTTTAGATGACAGTGGCTTGCGAAAAGTGTTGTTACCCTATTGAGGCCAATCTGTACTTTGGGGTGCAGATGCAATTACCAGAACCCTCCACGGGTGTTGATTCAACTAGGAAATGTAGGAGGAGAATTGCTGGAATTTGCCCATAACGGGGCAAATTCAAAAGACGACGAATAAGGAAAGGATAAGAAGTGAACTCTGGAGGACGGGCATGACTCAGAAATTGAGAGATGTGTGAGAGTGGATGAGGTCGTAAATATCAAAGGAGGGAGTGGAGAGAGGAAGTGTCCAGAGGGACACAGGGAGTGGATTCAATCTCCCCTGGCTATAATTACTAAACAAATAGAATCCACCCAGAACAATTCAAAGTTGTAAAACTATGTATGGTCTTGCGGGCGATGTGTATCCTACAATGGTAGGAGGCACATTGTGTTCTAAAAATACCCCTCACACACCAAAACAGAGTGGATGAGGCCATGTGCGAGAAACTTCTAATGAAGTGAATGTTGCAAGTCTTTCAGCCAAGGTGGACTTCATTTGAAATGACCCCAAACACCCAGGCAGCGCTCTAGGAGAGTGAGATTCTGAAATTAGGACAAGATCTCCCCTCCCCCAACCAGGTAGCGTTGAAGGACACCGCTTTATTCTCACCTTTTTACACTAAGAATGTCTCTCTCAAGAGCATCTTCCAGCTTGGCAAACTCATACTTGTCGTGCTCCAGTCCAGACACCAGAAAGACCCTGTCGGATCCCAGGCCTGCCTTCTCCAGTGCCTGGGTGCAGCCCTTGCGGAGCTCTTGCAGAGTGTCTTCTAATGTATACCGAGCTCTCAGGCGCCGCTTGCATGTGTGAAGGGTCAGATCCACCTGAGAGCGCACCACGTACCAGGCCTTGCCCTTCTGCTTGAAGGCTTTGAGGAGCTGCAGGTGGTTTTCGGTCACGGGCCCTGACACACACAGCAGCAAGATGTTGTAGTTTTGAAAGTTGATGTCCTTGAGGTACGCAGCAGGTTGAACAGAGGGGCTGTAGCCTGGGAGGTCCCAGAGGATAACATTAGGGAATGTTGGGTACACATGCCCTGTAGGCTCTGAGGTTCCAGTGCCACCACTGAAGAAAGTGGGAAGATCAGTTTCGCTATATTGCTTCTCATAGCTTCGCAGGGCATCGACCAGGGTTGTCTTACCCACTCCCTGCTCACCAATCACAGCGATGCTGTGCTGGAGCACCTTAGAGGCGGCTTGCAAGGCCTCGACCTGGGACACACCATTGGCGAAACCCCGCTCCTGGTAGTGGGCCTTCATCACGTTGAGCACATCGTCATACATCTCCAGCCCAGACATGGCTCTGGAAAACAAGACAAGTTATAATGAGCTTTATCAACAAGTTACAGCTAAAACATACATTTAAGGCACTGCAGAAGTGCCCTCCCAAACAGCAAGCCCTGATTACAAATATACCACAAAGGCCGGCCACCTACCGAAGCGCTATAACTTAAATTACAGAGGTCTTGGAGGCCCAGGTATGAAACAGTGCTTTCCATCACAGCACAAAGCACCAAAAGGTGGAGGCAATAGACAGCAGAGCTTTCCCACAGTACACAGATTATGTGGGGGTCACAATTCATACAGCAGAGCTATCATTCAGGCCACACAGATCTTACAGGCTCAGGCTTCGGACTATCTCACGTCACACCAGTCATATGGACTCGGGTTTCTTCGCGCTAAGGTACAACTCAGGTCGAACATCATATCGTCTCAGGCTAAAGACAACTGAGGCATGCTGCTGGTTATACAGACCTCTTAGGTACAGGTGAACGACAGCAAAGCTAACTTTCAGGGCACAGAGATTTTACTGGTTTCAAACAGTATAACTCTTCCCTGAGCTCACACAGACATTTTAGGCTGTCAAAGGTCCTACAGGAGCAGAAAGGCTCGTTTAGACGAGAAGTGCATCCGGGAAGCCTGTATGGGCCTCGTCAGGCGTGGAGCAGCATTCAGCGTTTCATACTACCAGCTTCTGAAGGAGTGATCGTTGTTCTCAATAAGTAGGCGCAGCATTGCTCTGTTCTACCCTCTCAGCCGAAGCGCTGTGACCATTTTGGGGCAAGTTCAATACTGTTAAAATGAAGAGCCAGCAGGTTGCATCTTGGCAGCATTCCACATCGCCCGTGCGAACCATCCCATTGAAAAGGTTAGCATCGCTGCTACTTGTCCACCTTCCTTCTACATTTCCAGTCCAACTAAGCCAGGGCGCATTGGTTTGCTATGGCTACTCCTTGCTGAGAATACCAGGCTGCCAAATGCATGAACCATGGATTTCCTTTGGTGTGGACTGTCTTTTGTTAACTGAGAACTTGCAGGCCAAGAACCGTGGTTAAGCCCTTGCCACCTTGGTCCCGGTAGGGTTTGCAATTCAAATGGTCTACTACCCTGGAAAAATGGAAAAAGGGACTCAGCTTCTATACTACGCGCTTCTTTTTAAATTCTCACCTAACGAGGTAGGCTTTGTTATGGCCCCCAGACACTGCCTCGGAAGCTGGACACTGTGTCTAACCACCTGTGGGTGTGGGCCATTGAGGCTTCCCATCTACTTCAATCGAAGGCTACTAATGTGTTGAGGGATCCCCCACAGCTTTTAATAGTCACGATTCTGCTTTACTGGCACATTTCACTGTCTGCATCTTGGAAATACAGAATGTTGTTACCTTGGCTCACCACTGTTTACAGCAGTTTTCCCTTCAAGTTGAGGCAGTCCATAGATATCAAATTTTAGTGGCCCCCTTCTATCATCCTGGAGTGACCCCTTCACAGGAAGCATAAACATCAAAGACAATTTTTATATCCATGGTTCCAAATATTCGAAACCCTGCAGGCAACAAAGAGCGTAGGCACTGATTTACTTCTACATGCGTTGAAGCTGAACACTCGGTTACTGTTAGAACTCAGACGTCCTGCATTCAACAGATTAAAACTGAAATTATTATTTTTGTTCTGGCGTTTGCACTTTTCTTTCTTTGACCACAAAGGAACTTGCTGACCTTGATTATGCTCCTTCTGTGACAAACATTCTAGTTTATTTTGACCTGCTGCTCTGTTCCTCTAGAAATCAATTTGGATCCTGCAATTCTAGAGTAGATCTTTGCAAGCGAGACTTGGTTGGCCATGTTGCTGGAGAAAGTCCTGTGGCTTAACATGAACAGGTTATTGAAATCAGAGAATATGATGGTAAAGCTATCAGTTGACCTTCGACCCAGGCGAGGCACAGAAACAGTGTCTGGGATGATGAGCTCAACAAGGAAGACTCTGGTTATCTCTCTGCTTTGTCTTCTCAAAGGTCCGCAATTTGTGATGGTGATCAAAAGGTCTCTTCAATGCAATGTAGAGCACAAGATAAGCAAAAACAACAATCTCCCCCATCAGGCAGCAACTCCAGATGAGAATCTCATCATCCAGACAATACATTTAACATTTACATTCCAAGTCCAACTTCAAGGATAAAACATCTAGATTTCCACTGCCTTCCATTCGGAGGGTCACGGCCTGTTCTTGGCCAAACTGCGATCACTGTCCCATGCCTCAGGAAGTGCTCCAGTGGTGTCGCTACTTTTCAAAAGGGCAGAAAGAAGCGGGTAAAGAGAGAATTTGTCCGACGCCCCCAGTAGTTGACCATGAGTCACGATCTTCCTCACAGTTTTTAGGTCTCGCCTAGGCAGCGCTTGCGCTGTCTCTGAGACATGCTGTATTCAGGATATGAAATCAAAGAACAAGGGGAGTTTGGCCCAAAAGACAGTAGCCGGGTGGGGCTGAAATAAGGAGAGCACAACAATGTACCCGGCTACTCCTTGATTTAACTGCCTGCCAGCAAAAGCAGTGATCGCTTGGAATCAATCCAAATAGATCTGGTTATTTATTTAACCTTTTAATATCTTCTTTTACAAATCTTTTTTTTCTGATAGTCTGATACAAGACAAACACTTATTCATTTAAGGGTAAATATACAATACCAATACAAACAACAACATGTATATACATTAAACATAAATGTGAAACAAAACACATTTTTTGTGTACACCAATCTTAATACACGAAACAAGGCAAACTCTTCCAATTACATTCCTTTCATCATAGAAGAAGGATGCCCAACATTGGGAGCAAAAATGAAAACAACCAGGGTTAACTTTTAACTTTATATTTCCCTCTGGCTGTGATGAGTCACCATATGGCTCTTCCTCAGTGTGATTCCAATATGCCTTGTTTCGTGTATTAAGATTGGTGTGCACAAAAAATTTGTTTTGTTTCACATTTATGTTTAACCCCTTACGTGCGTCGGACGGACCCCGGCCGTCACTGTGGGCGTGTGCGGAGGACGGCCGGGGGCCGTCCGAACCGCGCACGCGTGGAATTCCTCCGCACCGCGGGGGAATTCCGGCTGCAGCGAAGCGGTTAATGTATATACATGTTGTTTGTATTGGTATTGTATATTTACCCTTAAATGAATAAGTGTTTGTGTTGTATCAGACTATCAGAAAAAAAAAAGAAAAAGATTTGTAAAAGAAGATATTAAAAGGTTAAATAAATAACCAGATTTATTTGGATTGATTCCAAGCGATCACTGCTTTAACTGGCAAGCAGTTAAATCAAGGAGTAGCCGGGTACATTGTTGTATTCAGGATATGGGCATTAAAAGCTCTGCCCATTATTAAGGCCTGCCCCTGTTACATGTGTTGTTACTCAGAGCCTGTGAGCACTATTTCTTTCTTTATGATGGAGCACTGGAGACCAGTGCTCCTGGTTTACAGAGCTCTGTTGTAAACAGGGCTGTAAATCTTGCTCTTAACTGGTCTCATTTGCTGTGCATTCAAAGACCGAGGTCTTTTTTTTGCTGGTAGCTACCTCCTCCTCACTTCTTCTTTTGAAACGCACGGCCTGGTGAGTTTGACTGTAAATATAAGTGGGTGATTTCCGGCATTACAGCAGAAACTGCTATAACTGTAACACAAACTTTTCAGTTAACATTTCAGTATTCTTTACCCTTCTTTTGATGTAAAATGTATTGAAAGAACAAAATGTATGGCCAAAGTAAGAGGACTAAAAGTTTGCTTAAAGTTTGCCTAGGCCTACTTTTCTCCATGATAAAGCAAAACAAATAAATAAAAAATTAATTATCCTTCCTGCTAAGCATTTTGTAATGTAATGTAATGTAAGGGCTATTTATAGAGCGCACTGTGACCCGCCGGGTATCCTGGCGCTGAGAGACGGAAGAGAGCCTGTGACAAAGAGCAGGAGGCATCATACTCTGGGGAAGAGCCAAGTCTTCAATTTCTTTCTGAACGGCATAAAATCCGTCATCTGTCGCAGCTCCGTGGGTAGGCTATTCCAAAGCCTTGCAGCAGCAACGCTGAAAGCTTGCCCCCCCAGTTTAGCTCTTCTGACCCTAGGCACTTTCACCCAGTTGGCAGAAGAAGACCTGAGGCAACGGGTGGGAACATACCAACTAAATTTCCTCTGCAAAGGTAATGGCCAACGACCGTACAATACCTTGAACACAACACAAAGGGATTTAAAATGAACCCTCTGCAAGATTGGGAGCCAATGAAGGTCCACCAGAGCCTGAGAGGAGGAGGACTGACGAGGTCTCGTCAAGGCCAACTTAGCCGCTACATTCTGGATTCTCTGCAGTCTCCCCATTAAATATTTAGGGGACTCCAGTAGCAGGGCATTACAATAATCTAACCTACTCAGGATGACGCTCCTTACTACCAGAGCACGAGTATGTACCGGGAGCATGGGGAGTACTTTTTTAAGAACTCTAATAAGGGAGTAGCAGCTCCCAACAGTCTTGTTGACTTGATTTTCGAACTAGGAGAATATCAAACGCGGCGGCCATTATATTTTTAGTCATGCAGATCCAAGGCTGTACCATCTAACTGCAACCGAAGGCCTTGGTAACTATAACAAAAAGCTAATTTCAGGCTCCGTCCCCCTTCACCTTATAAAACAGATTGTACTACTCAGATGGACACTATGAGTAAATAGCAATTGGGAATTCCTCGTGCCCACTAACATTGTCAACAAAGCCTATTTAGCCTTGAGTACACAATTCATGAATGTGCCAAGGCAAGTCGGTTTTGCAAAATAAAAACGCCATTAATTCTTTGAAGACATCTACAGTTCTATGGTCTGCTCTGACAGTCTGTCCTGAAAGTTGGTTCATAAATAACTGATTTCCCAGGGAATATGTATTGATCCACAATTATAAAACATACCTCTCCTGTGCGCATGGGAGCTTGTACAAAGCAGGCTATTTAAATAAGCATTTGCAATGCAATAGGTCTCGCATTTGTTAAAGTTAGAGCTGTTAGCGTTAAAAATAACAATGTTTTTTTCTTTAGCTTTTTACACCAATGGCAATAGCGCTATGCAAATATAATTACTCCACTGCAAATAAAAAACAAAAGTAAAAAACATTGTCATTTTCAACGCCAACAGCTCTAACTTTAACAAATGGGAGAACTATTGCATTGCAAATGCTTGTTCATTTTAGGTCTCGTCTCCTCATGAGGACGCACCATTCACTGCAGAGCATATCTGCATGGCCAGAAGGTTCCGCTCAGTGTCACCAGCAGGTTGAAGGCTGTGAACTGGTCACAGGCCTAGTGCTCTTTTTTTACTTTTTACTTCTAGGTCCTTAACTTCACATTTTGGGAAACATTCTGCAGCTTGCCCTGATCAGGCTGTTTGGCATTGATTCAGTCTTGGCCAGCAAAGTACGCAAGTTACGAGTTTGGTGTGAATTGGGCTTGGGTCAACGTGCCAAGATAGGCTGCTTTTTTCCTATTATAAGTTAATCATTGCTCTTCCATTCCATACATGTCCAGGTTTTGGTGCAAGACTCTGGTTACTTTGAGCACTACAAATAAAATATTGCTCATGTTTACATCTCCAGAGGACGCGTCCTTGCATTGGGTGTGGTGGGACAGGAGGCACCACTCCGGCAGCACAGCTCTTGCCCTTTCACACTCTCCAACAGCATCCAAGGTTAACATGCGGAAAAGTCATCATGGCATGGCTCAAACTATTATGGCCTGTGTCTTTTTAGGGAAGCTGTACAAACATATGGCATTGCTCTGTTGCTTGCAGTGATAGTGCCACCTTTCCGAAGAAATGACAGTGCGGGCCCGGTAGTATCGCAGGCGAAGTATCTCCCTTAACCCCAAATCACAACCCTAACCTTTAAAGCGGATCACAAAGTTTGCCTTTTTACCACAGGATTGCAATGTAAATTGCAATATTTTTTACTTTTGTGGGGGATCTGTTGTTTTAATCCTTAAAGGTGAGGTGAATACAGCAATGACTCTGGAGCGGCATCTTACCACAGTTCTACACTAGTGAGCATAATTAGTGTAGCGCTATGCTAATACTGCCATTCTGTAGTCCTACTTCTATGTCTGTAGCCTATCCGAGTTTTCAGGTCAAGCTTACCAAAAGGCCTATTTTCAGCTTAACAAGAACTTACCGTGGGCTTGAGGCCTACCCACTCCTTACCATTGGTTGTCTTTATTGTCACTCTCATTTGCTGACTTTTTATTCAATGGCTTGCCTTGTCCATCTTATGTTTGTCCCTCAGCTGGAGAACAGCCTTTTTACCTGTGCCCTTCCACTGCACACTCTTAGGGAACTACATTTTTTCCCGTTTTGCTTAAGCACTACAAGACAGTGCACGTGTTTTTCAGCTGGCTTGTAGGTTTCATCCCCCCACTCCGTGTTGCTCTCACTTGTCCATGCAATTTTCTACCCCAACTCTCTCTTGTTTGTTTTTGCTTAAGAACTCCACGAGGGCATGTGTTTTCCTGCTGCCTCCCTGGTGTGCTTCTCCCCCCCCCCTGCTGCGCTTTCTCATCCCCCCTACGCTGTTCTGTCTTGTCCGTCTGATTCTCTCCTCCTACCCAGTGTTTCGTGTTGCTCTCTCTTGCCCATGTGCGTCTGTGGTGTTCTCTCCATCTTGTGTTTCCCTACCTCACTCTCCATGTGCTGTTTTTCTTCTTCCTCCCTTACCAACACCCACTCTTTCATTGCCCCTCACTCTCTCCATAACACCTGTGTTTTTTTTTTTTAATTGACGCTTTCGCCCCAAAAAACTGTTTCTTATTTTTTTATTTATCAATCCAAGTGGCATCTGCCATCTTGGATCAATCAATAAAAATGAAAGCAGATGTGTCTGTGTCACTCCGTGGGCGATAGTGCATGCGTTCTGACGCAAGCACTTAGTCGAATTACACAACCGCACTTTTTATTTGTGACGATGCTGCACAGCATCCCAACACTGTACATACAGCACTGCCAAAAGCAATTGAAAATCCATTAGTTCAAAAAGGAAAGACCTATTAGCTTTGCCAATGCTTGTTGATTTAGGAAAAATCTTCGTCCTGTCATGTAGCTCTAACTATAGGATGCACTGCATGCTGTTCTCCCAAAAGATCAGTTAAATAGGCTTCTCTGCCATCCCGCATGTGGCCATGTGGTCCATGGCAGGGGTTCCCACAGCAGAGAACTGTTTTTTGAGTTTTCTGACACAAGAGTGACTCTGAGGTCTTGCTCTGATAACTCTTGTGAAAAGGATTGCGTGGTAGGCTTCTTCCAGAGCACCCCACTCACAGGTTTATCCCCATCTGATTGCACCCTTCTCCTGTTTTTATTCGGGTAGAGACAGAAGATATGTTGTTCAGGTCCCATGATGTGGCACAAGCTCCTCCAGGACATTCTTTCTCTCCACTTATTCTGTTTTTAGAAAGTGTAAGAAATTGTGTTGTTGGTTGACTGGGGTGTGATCCCCGGCCAAGCAGCAATCACAATCCTTGTCAGAGTAAGGCACAAGCAAAACCTAAATTAACCGGTGCTCAGCCCTCGGCACCTTGGCACAGAGCAGTCAGGCTTAACACAGAGGCAATATGTGAAGTATTTGTGCAACACTTCAAACAGTAACACAGTGAAAACACACTCAAAAGGATCCCACACAAGCTTAGGAAAACAGAGCAAACTTTAAAAAAAATAAACCAAGACCAAAACAACAAAAATCCACTTAGAACGGGAGATATTCAAAAGTAAAGGTTTTAGTGAAAATAGCACCAATGTGGATATCTGGTCGCACTGGACCGGGACAAAGTCACAAGTTTAATCTGACCCTGATGGTGTGCGGGCCGGCTACATGGATGTAGTCAGACCCGCTGAACAAAGTACCTTAATCCTGGTTTGTGCAGTTTTGCGAGGATCCAGGTTGGAGATGCGTTGTCCAGCTAAAGTGATGCATCAGTTCTGAGATGCAGCGGGGCTCCGATGCGTGGTCCTGCTTTGTGGCCGAGGATTCCATCGACGAGGGCTTGCGGTGCGAAGTCCAGCAGCGAGGATGTGGCGTGCAGTCGGGGCGATGCGTCGGTTCCAAGGAGCTGCAATACTGCGATGCGGAGTCAGTCGTCGTCATCGAGGCTGCCGCCAATGGGGGATGCGAGGACCTGCGCCACCAGCAGCAGTTCCTAAGATGCTGCTGGGTTGCAATGCTAGTCTCTGCAGCGGTTCCGATCCGAAGGTTGTCGGAAGCCTGTTATGTCCCAGAGGCTTCAGATTAGGAGGCCAGCCAACTACCCCTTGGAGTCACTCTGGGTTCAAGAGATTCAGGTCCAGTCCTCCTCACCAAGGCAAGAGGGCATCAGAGAGCACAGCAGGGCAGCAGTTCCTGCAGAGCAGCAGTCCAGCAGAGTTTCAGCAGCATAGTAGTCCATATTCCTGGCAGAGTGTACACAGGTCCAGAAGTGTACTGAAGAGTTGGTGTCTGAGTTCCAATGTTTATACCCCGTTTTGCCTATGAAGTGGGGGACATGCTTCCAGAGGTTTCCCTTTGAAGTCCCAAGGCATCCTGCCTCTCCTGGCTCCAAACTAGCTACAAGGGGTATACATCTCTTTTGTGTGGAAGCATGACACAGCATGTGTCATGTGTAAGTGGGGCTGTGCCCGGCTCCACCCATTGATCCAGCCAGTGATGGCCCATCCAGGCACACCTAAGCTCCCTATTGTGTGTAGCTGTTTAGGAGTAATACACACATCTCAACTGTCAGCTACATCCAGTCATGTGACCATGGTACAGGCTTCAGGCACTGAATGGCTAAGGCAGGAAAATGCCAACTTTCTAAAAGTAGTATTTTCAAAATTGTGAAGAAAAATCCGACTTCACCATAAGTTAGGATTTTTCACTCCAATTACAAAGACACCAAACATGAAGGGATTATCTGCTCTCATTTGGAAATTATACTTATAAACCTTAATAAGGCAACTTCAATGTTATCTTATCAAAGAGGTAGGCCTAGCAGCAGTGAAAAACGAATTTAGGATTTTTTCGCTACCAGGACATGTAAAACTTAAAGTTGATGTCTAACTTTTGAAATACACGGCACCCAGCCATCTGTACGGTCCAGCCTACCCTAGGGGTGACATATGTATTAACAAGCGCGGTCCCGAAAGTGAAAGAGGACCGCGCTGCAGCCGGAGCATGGGGATTTCTTGTCTTTATGGGGCCATGTGTTGGAAACACATGGCCCCATAAAGATAAGAAAGTGCTTTGCGACAGACGCAAAGCAGGCAAGTCAGTCCGGGTGGGCCGGCACAAAAAGCGAAAGGGAGGCAACCCAAACACCTAATTTCCAATGGCAGGCCACCGTTTAACATAAACGATGACGCCAGCCAATGGAAATGAGGGGCGGGGCTTCAAGCCCTTTTCTCAAACTCCTCATTTACAATAAATCTCGCCGAGCGAGCTACGCATGTGCGCAGCAACGCTAGGCGAGACCTAAAAAGGAAGGTTTGGGCCTGGCACAAGGTTTATTTTGCCATGTCGAAATGGCAGTTTACAACTGCACACATAGGCTCTGTAATGGTAGGTCTGAGATATGTTTAAAGTGCTACTTAGGTGGGTAGGACAATCAGTGCTGCAGGCCCACTAGTAGCATTTAATTTACAAGGCCTGGTTACATGTTGTACCTCTTTACTAGGGTAAATTAAATATGCCAATTAGGTACCAGCTAAAGTTACCATGTTTTAAGGAGGGAGCACATGCAGTTTGGAACTTGTTAACAGTGGTAAAGTGTGCAGAGTCCTAAGGCCAGCAAAAACGAGATCAACAGAAAATGGAGGAGGAAGGCAAAAGGTCTGGGGAAGACCATCACGAGGCTGACAGGTATAACAGAAAGGCTTCTTGTACCTTGCGTCCCTCAAGTTCATGAAACCAATCTCTTCCCTACAGGGTCAAGTATCTTTCAAGTTTAGAAAGCAGAGCCCTTTACAGAGATTAGACAGATACTAGAGGTTCAGATCCTACAGGATCAGACAGCAGACTTCTTTCCTGAGGTTGCACAGATCCTACAGGCTCGGACCACAAAGGTGTCTCTTGATGTCACACAAATCCTTAATGCTCAGCAAAGATCTACCTTGAGGTCATAAAATTCTACAGACTCGGACTGCAAAGATCTTACCTGGGGTTAAATAGATTCAACAAGTGCATACAGCAAAGGCCATACAGATCCTACAGGCTCAAAGAGCGGCCTTCTTTTCTGCGGTTACACACAATCCTACAGCCTCAGACAGCAAAGTTCTCCCATGAGTTCACGCAGATCCTACAGGCTCAGACAGGAAAGATTATCCCCCAAAGGTCATATAGATCCTGCAGGCCTTAAGGGCAAACCGATCCTTGAGGCTTGGGCAGAAAAGATCTTTCCTCAGGTTAAATAGATCCTCTGTGCACAGACAGCAAAGGTCTTCCCTGAGGTCATAAACAGCATACAGCGGACTTTTTTTCTGTGGTTACACAGACCCTTTAGGCTCGGACAGCAAAGACCTCAACTTGAGGTTATACAGATCCTACCGGCTCACACAGCAAAGATCACCCATGAGTTTATAGAGATCCTACAAGCCTTGAGGGCAAACAGATCATAGAGGCTCGGATAGCAAGGATCTTCCCTGAAGTTAAAAAGATTCTCTGTGCACAGACAGCAAAGGTCTTCCATGAGGTCATAAAGAGCATGCAGCAGACTTCTTTTCTGTGGTTACACAGACCCTACAGACTCAGACAGCACAGACCTCCCCTGAGTTCAACAGATCCTACAGGCTCAGACTAAGGTCTTTCCTGAGGTCATACAGATTCAGAGAGCAGACTTCTTTTCTGTGGTTACACCGATCCTACAGGCTCAGACAAAGGTCTTCCCTGAGGTCATACAGATTCAGAGAGCAGACTTCATTTCTGTGGTAAAACTGACCCTACAGGCTCAACAGCAAAGGTCTTCCCTGAGGTCACACAAGTGCTATAGGCTCAGACAGCAAACGTCTTTCCTGAAATTATACAGATCCGACAGGAGAGTGTATGGGGGGATGCAGACCCCAGAGTGAAAGACTATGGCGCCGACTATCCGGATGTTTAAGGCAAGGTCCATGCCATTTATTTTTGATCTTTTGCTCCCTGCAGCCAACGAGGCGGCTCTTGTTTCAGAAGGGAGTGCTACGTGAAGCCCTAAGCATGGCACACTGCCATGTGCATGCCTGTCTTTATGCATGCCTAACAATGGTTACTAGGGCAGGTAATCCGAGTGGAAGGACTGCATTCTTATATATGTGTTGCTAGAAGGTGTGACTACCACTGTCTGCACTGCGCACATCTCATGGCCGTCTTAGACCAGGCAAGGTGCACCCTCACACACATACCTCATGTAGGGGCTGGCACCATCCACTGATATTACAAATTACCACTTGTGGGGCAGAAATATTGTTACATTGGTAAAGAATGGGAGGTGGAGGGGTGGAAGCCGGGTCAGAACTGGGTACAAAAGGGCGCTCCTCCTCGTGGAAGTGTCAAATCCCAAAACGAATATTAACGTCCATTGGCTCGCCTTTATGATCTATTGGATTTGCCAATGCTTTCTGAGCAACAAAAAAAGACAAGATGATTGTAGGGAATTAGCGAACACAAAGAGCGGACAAGCGTTGCTTCTGGTCTCTCGGTATTTTATTTCATACTGACTAACAGTTAGGGTTTCATTAACATTCCTTTTGTCTCTCTTCGTCTTCTTCTTTAGGTCAGAATGGAAGTCCTCTGGCGTCGTCACCTTCTTGATGCCTCAGAGGAAAAAGAGAATTTCGTCAGGGGAATATCCTAGTCTTTCAGCTAGGTTTTAAGGAGGGTTTTTTTGGGGGGGGAGAGGGAGGGGGAGGCGACTGTTGACACCTTATCAATTCCCTTCACCAAGTGCCCGCACTAGAGAGAATTACTTCAATCCCTCTTTGCTTCAGTTCCCCCACCCGTTTACAATGCCTCCGAGATCGGAGGATCCTGCCTCCTTCTTAGCCCCGCAAAGCGTTGCCATACCTGCATTAGCCACGCTCCTCCTGGAACGTGGCTGGAATCAGCGTGGGTCGGCGGATTCTCGGGACAGGCTCTTCGGGACGAGGTGTGTTTCTCCTTCGGATCGGCTTGGCTTCTGGACTCTCGCGGCTGCGTGGATTCCTCGTCGGCGGTCTCGGGCGGTGTCTCTCCAGTATCCAATGACGTTCTGGAATCGAGAGCGAGCTCCTCCTTCCTGGGACGTCCTTTCTACTGGTTTCCTTTTCTTCTTCCGGGTACGTTCCGGATGTATTTCCTATGTTGTGGGTGATTGGCTTGGCGAATCCCCCGTCAATGGTTTCGTGGGTGGGACTAACTTCCGCTTTGTCCTGTTGGCGGAAGTCCTCGAAATATCTCTCATGAAGAGGTAGGTATATCGGCGTTGAATGATATGGCTGGAAAAAAAAAGAAGGTAAAGCATAAGGGGGAAACGGTTCCTCTTGTAGGTCATGTTCGTTATCCATATGGGCAGGCTCCGATACTTCGTGACAATGATGCAATGTGCACCTAAGCACCTGAACATAATGACATCATAGAGTCGAATGACGACATATGCATGTCACCACACACGCATGCGCTTACTAAGTGACGTGAGCATAATTTTATTTACCTATCCAAGATGGCAGAGGCCACTTGAATTGGTAAATTTAAAAAAACTATTTTTCACTTGCACAAAAGCGCATTTGTACAAGCGGAGTGGCCTGGCAGGAACTGGGAGCTATTGGGCACTCCAAACAATGTAAAAAAATTGTTTTAAGGACTGCAAGAGGTGTGAAAGTAACAAAGGAGCGGTTGGGGGAGGCATCGAGGAGTGAGCGGATGCAGGAAAGAATGGGGAGGGATTAAATAAAAAAAGTCTGAGTGGGGGAAGAAGGGAGCAACACAGTGCGTCTGTTGTGGAAAGTGGATATTTGGGGGTGTAGCGGGGTGACACCCTCGGGGTTCTGCGGTGGCCTATGAGCCTAACTTGGCAGTGCACCTTATGGAATGACACAGAACACAAGTCGCGGTTACGTGCATAAGCCACCAGCGGCTTACGCACCTTTATTTATTACCTCGAGACTGAGCCCGGCCCCAAGTGTGTAAGGTGCAACATTGTAGGATAGTTGACTGATGGCTCACTAAATCCCTCCTAGCCTTTCATCAAAAATTATAAAATACCAAAACATAAAGAAAGCACAACGTGCTCAGGGAATACAGCTTCCACATTGTCAGACTCTTCAACACGCAAAGTCCCTCAGTCTTTGGCTGGGTCTCAGATTTGCGCTCAGCTGATAAGGATGCCCTCGCTGTGTTGTCGGTACATCATGCCTTGCCTGCATGCTGGCAGGAGGAGTTAGTGTCATCTCGGACGAACTCTGGAGACATCCGTCCTCACTGTCCATTCCCAGACTAGACCTCAACGGTTCCTCTTCCATGGCACTCAGGTCTGTTAGGGACACCTCATTTTCCTCCACATCATCTTGACGTCAGTCTCCCACTGCTTTCTTGAACCATGAGATATTTCTTGAGACCACCATGTCTCCCCTCGTCGTGGTGACCATTGTTCCTCGCACTTTGACAACTTCCCAAATTTCCCTTTCAAAAAGAGTCTGAAATTTCCACCCCTGGTGTTGGTCTGTGATTACAACTTGTTCTCCTTGTCTGATCTCCGACTCTCATGTTTTCCTCTTTTGACTGGCCATGTCATTGTTAATCCGCCTCTTGGCTTGGGCGGCAGCTACGTCCAACATTCCTGGTTCCCACTTGGAACTCACCGGAACCAGGCCCCTTACCGGCCTTCTCATGATTAGGATGTCATCTAATGATATTCCCGGCTGTCTCAGGATCAGCTTCCTCAGGTTGGTGGACATCCACGACAGCTTCAACACCACGACCGCCCCGGCAACCACCGAGACCACTGCCCCCACAACCACCAACCGCCTGCTCTCCTGGACCAACATCAACGACGAGGACACCAGCGAGATCATGAACACCATCCACTCCGGTTCACCGCTAGACCCGTGCCCTCACCACATCTTCAACAAAGCCAGTACAGCCATCGCGCCCCATCTCCGGAAAATAATCAACATCTCCTTCGAGACAGCAACCTTCCCGGAAAGCTGGAAGCACGCCGAGATCACCGCCTTACTCAAGAAACCCAAGGCAGACCCCAAGGACCTCAAGAACTTCCGACCCATCTCTCTGCTCCCGTTCCCCGCGAAGGTCACCGAGAAAATCGTCAACAAACAACTGACCCGCTACCTCGAGGAGAACAACATCCTGGACCCTTCCCAGTCCAGCTTCCGCAGCAACCACAGCACCGAAACCGACCTCATCGCCGCCACCGATGACATCAGGACCCTGCTAGACAACGGAGAAACAGCAGCCCTCATCCTCCTGGACCTATCAGCCGCCTTCGACACGGTCTGCCACCACACACTACGAACACGCCTTCACGACGCCGGGATCCAAGAGAAGGCCCTGGACTGGACCACATCCTTCCTTTCCGGCAGAACACAAAGCGTCCGCCTCGCCCCTTCCGATCCAAGGCCACCAAGATCATCTGCGGCGTACCCCAAGGCTCCTCCCTCAGCCCAACGCTGTTCAACATCTACATGGCACCCCTCGCCCACGTCGCCCGACAGCACAACCTCAACATCATCTCCTACGCCGACGACACCCAGCTGATCCTCTCCCTCACCAAAGACCCTCACACCGCCAAAGCCCACCTCCACGAAGGAATGAAGGCCGTTGCCGAATGGATGAGGA
The DNA here is from genome assembly GCA_963921515.1 of Calotriton arnoldi. Lineage (NCBI taxonomy): Eukaryota > Metazoa > Chordata > Amphibia > Caudata > Salamandridae > Calotriton > Calotriton arnoldi. The sequence continues at coordinate 499,578 of CAWUFW010004692.1, read as the reverse complement.
CCAGCCGCCTGAAGCTGAACTCGGACAAGACGGAGGTCCTCATCCTTGGTTCCAACCCTTCAGCCTGGGACGACTCCTGGTGGCCAACATCACTGGGAACAGCCCCGCCACCCACCGACCACGTACGCAACCTAGGGGTCATCCTCGACCCCACCCTCTCCATGACTAAGCAGGTCAACGCCGTTTCCTCATCCTGCTTCAACATCCTCCGAATGCTCCGCAGGATCTTCAAGTGGATCCCCACCGAAACAAGAAAAACAGTCACCCAGGCCCTCGTCACCAGCAGGCTGGACTACGGAAACACCCTCTACGCAGGAACGACGGCTAAGCTCCTGAGACGGCTGCAACGCATCCAGAACGCCTCTGCACGTCTTATCCTCGACATCCCCCGACGCAGCCACATCACACCCCACCTGAGAGACCTGCACTGGCTCCCTGTCAACAAGAGGATAACCTTCAAGCTCCTCACCCACGCACACAAAGCACTCCACAACTCCGGACCAGCCTACCTCAACAGACGACTCAACTTCTACACCCCCACCCGCCAGCTCCGCTCGACCAGCCTCGCCCTCGCCACAGTCCCCCGCATCCGGAAAACGACCGCCGGCGGCAGATCCTTCTCCCACCTCGCCGCCAAGACCTGGAACACCCTCCCCACCAACCTCCGACAGACCCAAGACCTACTGGCCTTCAGAAGACTCCTCAAGACCTGGCTCTTCGATCAGTAGCAGCACCACCCCCCTCTTCCTCCAGCGCCTTGAGACCCTCGCGGGTATGTAGTGCGCTTTATAAGTGACATGATTGCTGTATCTTGGACTGCAATACAAGTTTCTACAACAAACTAATGACTCCTGTTCTCTGATCTTGGGGTTCTTTTTGATTAACACTGTGTATGGCGACAATACCATTGATTTACTTATATGGAGTGCTTTGGTACATACGTTTCTCCCAGGGCCCGGAGACTACGTCAGGTAGCCCCATACCACACCTTTGAACACTGCTACTTGTTGCTACCCAGGTTGTGCATTGCAGCGGGGACAGACCCCCTCGTCGCCAGTGTAGAGGGGTGGCACCCTCAGGGTACGGCTGTGGCCTACGGGCCTAACTTGGCTGGGCACCTTATGGAACGACACAGCACACAAGTCATGGTTACGTGCATAAGCGGCTTATGCACCTTTATTTATCACCTCAGGACCGAACCAGGTCCAGAGGGTGTAAGGTGCAACATAATAGAATTGTTTCCGGATGGCTCACCACGGGCGTGAGCAGCACACGAGGGAGAAACATGGAAAAGACATGCATTCCCGGAGTGCTTAAAAATGAAAAGTAGTTGTTTCATAAAAGTGAGCAGTGGAAGGTTACTGGTCAGCCAATCAAAAGGATGGTAAAGAGGATATATTCTAGGGGAGGGACAAACACAAGAAGAGGAAGGCAATCTAGCGAATGAGAGTGACAAGAGAGCCAATCAATGTGCAGGTTCTAAGGCCACTGTAAGTTTTTGGTATAGTCAAAAAGAGGCCTTCGTCTACCAACAGCTGTAAGCGATCTGGTAGGTGAGAACCAATAACAAGCATTGGCAAAACCAATAGGTCTTGGCAATCCGAGAGCTACTGGTGTAGTCAATGTTATTTTTTTTTAGCAATGTGTTACGGTGTGGCATAACCTATTGGCTTTTCTTGCAAATATGGGTATAAAAACTTTAACTGGAATGTCTTAAGCAGTCAGCTCGCAAGACAAGAGGGGCCTCAGGCAGACTATAAATAAACTTCACATGTGCTCTTATCGCAGCCCACACAGAGCTATAGGCTTTAAGAGATGGTTGCAGCAAATGTTTATACACTCGGGCGGTACTTTCTGACAGAGCCCAGGGCAGCCTCTGGGCTCGGGAGATGGCTAAATGAATGAGTCCAACGTGTGCCCTAGGCTAAGAAGCCCACTAGTGCATCAGCCTTCCGCAGCTGGGACTATTCCCGAATGGGGGAGAGGAGAAGAAGCATATGTTGTACAAGTCGGTTGTTGTTTTTACCTTATATGTTGGGCGAGGTTATTTGTAGTATGGAGAAGTTACTCATTTAAGCATGAGCCCACAAGACTAACCAATCGAAGTGTTGTTAGATAAAAACCGAAGAGCGGTTGAATGCGCCTCGCTGACAATAAACATACAAGGATGGCTTTCGTGATGTGTATAGTGTTAAGTCATACGTTCGTATGAAATGACTTGCATATGTCCTCGTTATTACTCATTTCTCAACATGAAATAACATATCTTAACAGTTATGAATGCTATACGTTTAATAATTTATTGTGGCTAGTACGTCCAGTCCCATCCTATACTCGTGAAGCCTGGGAAAGAAACCACTTCCGCCAGAGCCAGTAAGTGAACCCACCAGATCCCATTCTTTATCCCTGCAGCGTCTAACAAAGGCAGTGATCGAAGTAGGTTGTGCGGGAGTACAGGCGAGCCAGTAAAGCGAAAAACGCAATAAGAGCTCTGGTAGCTGGATACTACTGCTCTTAAGGGAGGGCGTAGCAGACGCAAATAGTGATGAAGTGCAGGCGACTGTATGCCAACATAAGGCATCCAGAAGGTCAGACTCGTTCGAAAATTGTGCCCATATTAAGAAACCGCTACGATGCAACACTTTTTGTAGAATGAGCTATAAAAAGGCTGCTAAAATAATGCACAAGGGCAGTCTGACACAAATCCTTGGCACAATTTACAGGCATTAATGAATAAAGCAGAAGTACATTTTCCCCTTTACTGCATAGGATATTAACGACGTCTAAAGATTATACACCACTCTAGCAACACTTGTATGCAGCGTCATGCCAAAAAACCATTATTACATTGTTTGTGCGCACACAGACATAGATACAACCACCGGCACCGTGTAAATAAGCTTCACCATATAGACGTTTCTGAGTAATCCTGCAGCACTAACACGCACATATTCTCAAACTGACGGCTTTAGAACGTCGGTTACGAAGTGATAGCCTCAGGAAACACAAAAGGTTAGCAGCTGAGCCGGGACTCGCAGCTTTAAAGTCACTAGTTGGAAGTTGGAGCAAGCGCCTGCCTTGAACAAGTACTACTTACTGTAGGTAATGGCTCAGCCAGTATTATCCCACAGCGAGTGTTCAGTAACACTAAAACCCAACAAACCTGTGGACATGCAACGTAGCTCCTGCTTTTAACTAACTACGGTGTTCGTTACAAATTGGCCTTCAGATCGGTGGACATGAGATTACCGATACCGGGGTATTGGCAATATATCTGGCACTGGTGTACTAGGAGTTATTTCTAATATGTTCGTTTTGATTGCGGAAAAACATGTGGAAATTTGTATTACCGGGCCGATTTTCTTAATAAAATAGAAAAAAGTTGCTGCCAATAGATCCGTGGGCTACGCGGTCCGTTGCCATGCTACACTGCAACAGATAGAAGCCACTGGGATGGGGGCTTGAGCGAGGAGACGGGAATACGAGGGGCTCCTGTGAAGTGTTCAAACATAAATAAAAAAAGTAGTTCCTAAAACGGGAGCAGTGGATGGACACAAGTACTTGGTCCATGCTTTGTGGGAGGGCTAAACAAAAGATGGACAAATGAGGAGAAAGGATAGGAGAGCCATAGTGGAGCGAACAAACGGTAAGCCCATGGGCAGGCTGAAGCCTATAGATTGAACACAACACGACTCGAGACTAGCCGAGACCTAAAAAAGACATCCAGCGATTTGTGGGTGCTGTCAGAGTAATGAAATAGCCTACTAACAGGATAACTGAAAACCCGCTTTACCGGAACCCGCCCCCAGTAAAAGGCATTCTCACCCGGCAGTCAGGCTCACCACAGAAACACGAAAATGTGACAAACTAACAAGTGCCCTTAAATCTCTAACATGGCTCTCTCTTGGAGGTAGGTCCGTCTACAAGACTGGATGTCTCTCGCCTACAGTTTACCGATTCAAAATTTCCCTTCCTACGTCACTCAAAATGTGCAATCTTCTGTCAAAAAGAATATCCTAAGAAGAGTGTGTGTCACTGTGCTGAAAGCAGAGGAGCAACTTGACGGAGTTATCTGGCGCCCAGAGGCGCTGTGCCAGCGGACTGCGCAGCGCTAGACACGGCTCAGGGTTCACACTGGACTCACCCGAGAGAAGAGGGGTGCAGGATTCACAGTCTGGAGGGTCGGGGTGTCACCGGTGCGCCGCTCCCCGCAGAGGTGAGGCCTAGACGGCTCTTCCGGAGGAGCCTGTCAAGGGGGAGGGAGGGCCTGATGCGGAACAACAACACCGGAGGGCCGAGGAGGAGGGACAGACATGAGGAGGGAGGGTCAAAGTCTGAGAGGGAGGAGGGACAGAAATCAGGAGGGAGGGAGCGGCCTGATGCGGAACAACAACACTGAGCCAGGAGGGATGAGAACAGGAGCAGGGAGTGTGGGGAGGAGGAAGGAGGGTCAAAGTCTGAGAAGGTGGATCCAGGGGAGAGGGAGGCCTCCATAGCACTGAGGAGGAGGGCCAGGGACGGAGGAGGAGTCCGGGCTGGAGAGGAGGGCCATGGATGGAGGAGGAGACACTGAGCGCTAGACAGGGCAGGGTTGGAGGAAAGACTGAGTCCGGGAGAGGAGAGAGGAGGGACTCGGCCCGGAAGTGGAGGGAACGAGGACGGTGAGGCCGAGGGACACCTGATCTACGGTGCCCATCAGAGGGGTAAGTGAGGGCCCGAGGAGGGACCAGCTGGGTGAGGGTCAGACAGGTGTCCGAGGGTCCGGAGTGTCCTGCCACCCAGGCCCGAGGTTCACTGATGCAGGGCACCCCAGGATACTGCGTGTACCCCATGACAGGTGCATCTGCCTGACACTACATTTATAGTCCATCCTCACACTTGTCATCTCTTGTGGAGGTGCACCACTGACTGATATCACACACTCTACCTCCAGGCAGGGCTGTGTGCACCACTGACTGATATCACACACACTACCCACGGGCAGGGCTGTGTGCACCGCTGACTGATGTCACACACACACTACCTCCAGGCAGGGCTGTGTGCACCACTGACTGATATCACACACACTACCCACGGGCAGGGCTGTGTGCACCGCTGACTGATGTCACACACACACTACCTCCAGGCGGGGCTGTGTGCACCACTAACTGATATCACACACACACTCCCTCCAGACGGCGCTGTGTGCACCACTGACTGATATCACACACTATCTCCAGGCGGGGCTGTGTGCACCACTCTGACTGATTTCACATGCACTACCTCTAGGTGGGGCTGTGTGCACCACTGACTGATTTCACACACACTACCTCCAGGCGGGGCTGTGTGCACCGCTGACTGATTTCACACACACTACCTCCAGGCGGGGCTGTGTGCACCGCTGACTGATCTCACACACACTACCTCCAGGCAGGGCTAAATGCACCACTGATTGATATCACACACACTACCTCCAGGCGGGGCTGAGGGCATCACTGGTATGACACACACTACCTCCACGTGGGCTGTGTGCATCACTGACTGATCTCACACACACTAGCTCCAGGCGGGGCTGGATGCACCACTGACTCATATCACACACACTATCTCCAGGCGGGGCAGTGTGCACCACTGACTGATATCAAACACTACCTCCGGTCAGGGCTGTGTGCACCACTGACTGATATCACACACACTACCTCCGGGCGGGGCTGAGGGCATCACTGGTATGCCACACACTACCTCCAGGCGGGGCTGTGTGCACCGCTGACTGATCTCACACACACTACCTCCAGGCAGGGCTGTGTGCACCACTGACTGATATCACACACACTACCTCCGGGCAGGGCTGTGTGCACCACTGACTGATATCACACACACTACCTCCAGGCGGGGCTGTGTGCACCACTGACTGATATCACACACTACCTCCAGGCGGGGCTGTGTGCACCGCTGACTGATCTCACACACACTACCTCCAGGCATGGCTATATGCACCACTGTATAGGAAAGGGAAGGTGCTCCAAGAACGAAGTCAATTTTCTCCAAGTATTTCCAAAACGTCTCTTTATTGTAGTCGATAGTAAAAAATGGACATCAGCCAACGCGTTTCGTTCCACTGAGGGAACTTCATCAGGGCTGAAAACATATATACAAAACATAACGTAAATCACAACATCAACATTTAAAAATCACACAATTAAAAAACAAACATATACAATGACACGTACATATATATTACAATCACATACATTGACATAACAGAACGACCCAACTAAAGAATTCAAATTCTCATATGTGGGAAACCATATGATCCATAAATGGATATTGATGCTGTAGAGGGTTTCGAGCTGCTGGGGTTCTCCTTAAAAGACCCCAGGGGGCATTTATTAGATGGTATAGTATGCTATAGGCCCCCTGGTGCGGTCAACCTATCTCAATTGCAGGTGCTGATTGATGTTTTTAATAATATGGCTGTCACTCATTCGAGACTGTTGATTGCAGGGGATTTTAATCTCTGGCTAAATGGGACCCTAGATACAGGACTTAATACTCTTCTCCAATCTTGTGAAAGTCTGGGTTTGCTCCAGGGAGTAACCGGATCTACACACATGGGAGGGCACTTGCTTGACCTTGTTTTTAGTGAGGAAGGGGTCATTGACCATATGGAGGTGCTTCCCGTAGATTGGACTGACCACCATTTGGTTAAATTTCGGACGGTCATCCCCAGTCGAGGAGCTCCTGTTCTGAGGGATGTCAGGAGTTTCGTGGGAAGGGATTGGAGGAGGTTAATGGAAAAGGCGTCACAGTCACCTACGTTCTCTATTAATGGGGATTTGGATATGCTTAGGTCAGTGGAGGAGAATTATACGGACTTTCGCAATCTCATTTCCTCATTTGTTAATGAAATCGCCCCTTTAAAAAATTGTAAAAACAGGGGTAGACCTTCTGCTAGGTGGTTCAACGAAAAACTAAAAGCCCTGAAATTAAAATGCAAACAGGCAGAAAGGAAGTGGAGAAAGTACTACGTGAATGAGGATAAGATCGCCTGGAAAGCGGCTATTTCTCTCTATAAGAAATAAATTTTTGCTGCGAAGCAGGAATATTTTGCAGAGCTTATCTTGAAATCACTGAATAAGTCTAAATGTATCTTTAAAATCATTGATGACTTTACTAATCCTCAGTGCTTACAAAATGAGGTTCAGCCTACTCAAGATCTCTGTGACAGTTTGGCTACTTTTTTAATGATAAGATTAGAACGATCATCTCAGGTCTCAAAAAGAACCTCTCTGGGGGACAGAGGCTGTGACTCCAGGGGCAGCTATTCCGTTTGTCGATACGGGAGGGGTGCCTGGCGCAGGAACACAGATTGGTGAAGGGACCGATAAACAGAGTTTCTTGGACCATTTCGAGTTCCTTTCGGATGAGGAATTTTATAGGCTTGCTATGGGTGTTTCTTCGGGCTCTCCTTTGGATCCCCTTCCTCATAAAATCTGGAAGGAATTTGCTTCAGAACTTTTCCCCAGACTCCGACAGATATGTAACCAATCACTATCTAGTGGAGCTGTACCATCTGGCTGGAAACAGGCGGTAGTTATGCCACTCTTGAAGAAGGCCACTCTTGATCCAACCTGTCCGGGTAACTATCGGCCCATCTCTCTCCTCCCCTATCCAGTGAAGATCCTTGAACGTCTGGTTAGCAAATCTCTGTCAGGTTTTCTAGAACGTAACAACTGTCTGGCAGATGTACAATTCGGCTTCCGTCCAGAACACGGAACAGAGTCAGCCTTGGTGACCGTGCTGGATGATTTGCGTCTGTTGGCAGACAGGGGACAATCAGCAATACTTATTTTGCTTGACCTGTCTGCCGCTTTCGACACGGTCAACCATGACATTTTGCTAACACGTTTAGAGGAGGTGGGAGTAGTGGGCACTGCCCTGGACTGGTTTCGATCCTACTTATCTGGCAGGTGTCAGGCAGTGGCCCTTCCCCCTTTCCAGTCAGCCTTTACTAACATCTGTCATGGAGTTCCACAAGGATCCGCCATCAGCCCAATTTTATTTAACATCTACTTGAGCCCACTGATTAATATCATTCGGGCTCATAATGTAAAATTGGTGAATTATGCTGATGATACTCAGATTATTATTTCTCTTGATGAAACGTCGCCCAATGCCCTGGAGGATTTTCATGCATGTATGCATGACACTGCGCAGTGGCTACGTAACAACTCTTTGCAATTCAATTCGGATAAAACCGAAATTGTACACTGCGCAGTTGGGAAGGTCCATCGGCCTCTTCCTCACAACTTCTGGCCCCTTGGCTCATCTACTACTTTGGCGCCATCTAAGACGGTGCGAAATTTGGGAGTTATGTTCAATGCCAACCTATCTCTGGAGACGCAAGTGAACAAGTTGGTGGGGTGCTGTTCTGGCCTCATTAGGGCTCTGAGAAAGATTCTTCCGTTGCTCCCAATTTCGGCCAGAGCCTTGGTTGTTCAAGGCGCCATCCTAAGTAGACTTGACTATTGTAATGCTCTGCTGTTGGAGTCCCCAAAGTATTTGATACAGAGACTGCAGCGTGTCCAGAACACGGCTGCGAAACTGGCCTTGTCTAGACCTCGAAGCTCTTCTGCTTCAATGTGCCTATCGGAGCTACATTGGCTCCCTGTGCAGCAAAGAATCTAGTTTAAATCCCTTTGTATGGGGTTTAGGGCATTACATGGACTCGGTCCTAGACCGTTGCAGAAGAAATTGGTCTGGTATACTCCTACCCGGACCCTTCGTTCCTCTTCTGCTTACTTGGCAAAGATACCCAGGTTCAATAAGGTCAGATCGGGAGGAAGGTCTTTTAGTGTTGCTGCTGCAAAGCTCTGGAACACACTCCCAACTGAAATCAGACAATGCAGTACCCTGTCTTTGTTTAGGAAAAGGATCAAAACGTGGCTGTTCCCCAGATAGTGTTCCTGTCTTTCTTTTGAGCAATGTTTTCTTTAGGTTCTGTTCTTTCTTGCCTGACGTTGGTTTGTATACATGTACTTTTAGCGCCAGGGTACCCGTAGGGTGTTTGTTGCGCTTTATAAATGTCATATACAATACAATACAATAAATATATACAATTAAAAATTATCACATTGAAACTACACATAACAACATTAATAAAACGAACAACGAGGATGGAACAAATATTATATTAAAAGATTTTGGTTTTCCAACATATTATTATCTGTGTTGATAGAAATAATTTTAAAAAACGGAGGGAAAGAAGGAACCCAAAAAATAGAATAGAAAAAGGGGAAAGACGAAGAAACGAAAAAGCCAAAGCCCGGTGTCACATCTGAAGTACAAACAAATCCAAATACCCGTTCAAGTGAGTCACAAGATGCAAGGTGAATGCATAGCCAACCAAACCACAAAAATGTAAACACAGGGCCACAATTCTCGCCTCAAATGGCAATTTTAGAAGAATAATGTGTCTGCGCTCAAAGTCAAAAAGGTCTCTCAATAGGAATAATAAAATTCGTCCAAATTCCTACCATGGGAAATTGCATAATATTAACCATATATATGAATAAGAATGTAATACATATCATGTAATAATATTCTAAACCATACAAATTTAAATTGAAAATTAAATATTAATCAGGAGTCACAGCACCATGTACATAAGGCAAATTACAAGAAAGGATCTTACCTGAAATGTAAGTCACGAAAAGATATCTATTCTGCTTGTAGCGTCCTTTAAAGAAGACACCCCACAATAAGGGTAGAAGGTTTACCATCCAATATCCTAACAAAAGGACACATAACCCAAATATTCGTTTAGCGTCCGAAATGTTTGAAAGATGTACTATTATCTCAAGTAACCTAACGGAATGACCATGACCCCCGATGACTAAAAACGCAATAGATGCATATCATATGTATCTAAATCTCAAAAGCCAATCAGGTATGTTTCAAAATGGTGATCACTATATAGAGCCCCATAATAGGGTATAGACCTGATAATCCCATAGGAAATATTACAAAATGGTGACCTCTTAATAGAACACCATAATACATCAGCATGTGAGTTGCCAGGGAGAGAATTACGGCTATACTTATTAGAGTCTTGTTCAATTGCCTATAACCAACAAGGGTCTACCCGATAATACCCCACACATCAAAAACTGCAAACACAGTGCTCCGCAACAGAACATACACTCTAGAGGTGTTAGAGCAAAAACACCAACGCTGCTCGTCTATACCTGCATTACAGAAGGGCCAGCCACCCGATATTTCCCCGACTTAAGGTCCCATCCATGAGGGGCCAGGGAGTTGCCAGAACCCAAACGACCGTACCCGCATTATAAAGAAGCTTTTACAAAATAGTAAGCCGCCCGGCATACTCCCGGACTATTTCCCCATCCGTAAATGTCCAGCAGCCTTACCTTGCTAAGATACGTCCACGAGTAACTACAGGTTTGTCCCGAACGAGGATTCAAACCGGGCGCCGTATCCGAACCTATTTAAGACGTGACCAGTGTCGCAATTCATGACGTCATCACGTCATCGCCCAAGACATACTGAGTATTAGTACGGGGGTTTGGTTATGCGGTCGCCATCTTTAGATATATGAAAAACGAAGTTGCCTGGTTCCATAACACATCCAAAAACATGGACCCTATCGCTATCTGAGCGATAATAATACGTAACAGTAAATTTCTATACCAACAAAAATTTTAATACAAAATTATATAACGGAAAAGAGCGAAAAGGAGAAACGACAAAAAACGAAAAACAGAAAAGGGGGTCGTGTTTATTCCCCCGAGAGAAAAAATATGTACCCCACCATTATATTGTCAGCAGAGCGGTTGTTAAATCAGTAACATCACCTGAACCAGATGTTATTACAGAGCAATAACTTCACCCATTTGTGTGTGAGTGCCTGGCTTGTCAATTGGAAAGCACCACAAATCTGGCTGCCATATTCAAAAATGGGATGCACTGGTCTTGATAGATAGCGAGAGAGTAGTGTCCAAAAATATAGCTAATACAAGTTCAAACAAATAAATGAGAAACGCGTATTTAGATGTACGTGCCAGTACTAGAAAGTATAGCGAAGGCAAGTGTAACAAGTTACTAGAAAACAAGTTATATAAATGTACGTGCCAAGCATGTCCATTATTTCCACTACTATACTATGCGCTGAGATACTCATTCCGAATATGTAACAAGGGGAAAATAGAATACTTCAGAATTAAAAAAAAAAAAACTTTGCAGATAGACAAGTGAGAGGCAAAGATAAAAAATCAATGAAAAACCAATGAAAAAACAGAACAACAAACCACCTTAATTGTGTGGCGGGCATGACATGCAATTGTACTGTATCGGGATAAATCATTATGACAAACACCAGCTTTACTGGAATGCTGGTGTATCTCTCCCAAAGGGTACTCAAACAAGATGTAGGCATACCATACATTTACATCCGCATAACTAATTCATCACATGAGCACATTATTACAAAAAATAATGCATCTCCCCATCAGTGTTGTGTCCCAACAAGGTAGTCCTAAGGCGACAAATCCATTTGGACTCGGTCTGCCTCAGCAAGAGCCGCCTCTTCTGTTCATAGGGACATGATCAATTGCATGAAACCAAAAGGTGAGATCATCCGGATGTTCACTATAATAGTGATCTATGATGGGGTATCTCTCATCCCTATTTTTCAGTGCCCTACGATGTTCTTGTATCCTTGATTTAAGGCACCGAATCGTGCTGCCAACATAAACAGTACCACACTTACAGCCAATTACTGCTTTGATGAGTTATATGCAAAGGTCTTCATTGTATTCCTACCCCATGGGCAGACATTGCACATCCCACAGGTGAAGAAACCTTTCGGCTTCGGTGGTAACTAAGTTTCTGTATTTTTAGGTGTAACAACATAGCTCGGACATAGAGAATTTCTCAGTGACATCCCCCTCCTATATGTGATGGATGGCCTGTCATCAATAAGACCCCTGAGCCCAGGAATTTCTGTCAGGAGGTGCCAGTTCTTTCGGAAGATATTAAAAATCTTACTACTGTGTGTAGTATACTGAGTGATGAACCTTGCCTTGTTGCTGGTTGTACAGGCTCTCTTACTTACTGGCTTATCCCTGAGTGTATCATCTCTATTTGTCTGGTAAGCTCTGGATTCTGCTTTATCCAGAGTTCTACAATCATATCCCCTTCTGATAAATCTATTTTTAGTTGCAGCAATCTAGGAATTAAATGTCTCTTCCTCGCTACAGTTGCGCCTAATCCGTGTCATCTCTCCAAAGGGGATATTATTGATAACAACTAGGATGGGCGCTAGAAGCGTGCAAAATCCCATTGCATGCTTGTGAGAAGTTGGCCTGGTATATGCTGTCCACTAGTTCTAGTGGGCACCTTGCACCAGTCCAAACGACCTTTATTGATGATAGGTTTAAAGACAACCTTTATTGAAAGATATCCTACTGGTAGCTATGGAGAGCAGCCTTCAGGCTAAGTCTTGAAGGAGTGTTAAGCTGTTTGTTTTACCAGTCTATAATCTCATGAATGACCAAATGAAAGGAGAACCACACCAGGTATATATATAAAATATATGTATTTATTACTAAACACTACCCAATAGTCTCTTTATGAGGCTAGAGGTCAAAGTACACAAGTTACAAGTCATATAGCACAGTAAATTAGCACAATATACGATTAGCCCTAGGGGCGTACCAAACCATATATTAAGAAAGTGGTATAAGAACCACGACTTGAGAAGACACAAGGCCTAGAGCCTGTAGAATCGCTGGGACCCCAAGGAACCACCCAAGGTAGTGAAGCAGGGGACCCACGGGGGCTGTGTGCAGTGTGTGAACACAGCCGCGAGCTCCGTTAACGTCTATGGGAAAGTCGCGGTTAGAGTTTTAAAGATTAAGGACACTTGGAAATGGATTAGGACCAAACCCTCTTGGACTTAGACAGTTCTAGGGTCAACACCCACGGGAGAACCGGAGTACTCGAGTTACCTCACCCAGGGAAGCCGGGTGCATAGGTGTCAAATGGTGTCGGGTCACGTCGTCGATTTCAATGGCAGTCTGCAGAGAAGTGCTGCTGCCGGGAAGATGCGAAGTGTCTGAAGAGATCCAAGCCTGGATCGGAGTTGAGAAGAACCTGAAAGCAGAGGGGACAGAGTCTGGGTCACTTGCCAGTGACCAGGGGCACGATAGTCGAATGCCCACCGATGTCGGGTGCTTCAGGTGAAAAGAGGTGAAGCTTGACTCTTCAGCCACGAGGACCAGGAGGCGTCGACGATGACCAGGAGCTGGATTCGAGCTGTCCCACGAAGGATGTCGAGTGCTGCAGCGTTGGTGTCCGGATTGAACACAACAAGCCTTGGCAACAGCAACCCACGCAGAAAGGAGAAAGATGCTTCGGTGCAGACCAGCAAGGTCTGAGGGACTCACCATGCGGTGGGGAGTCAGGGCACGTCTGGAGCAACCAGGAAAGCCCAAGGAAAATCAGAGTTACCTTCACAGGGACCCACTAGTCGACGGACCAGGGATCGCGAAGGAGCCCCAAGCGGAAATGCAGGAAGCGGGCCCACGGAACACTCGTGGAGTGCAGGCGCACAATCTTCGGTGCAAATGGTGCTCGGGGCCTGGGCTACAAGTAACCCAAAGCAGGACTTCAAGAGACGTCGAGAAGTCAATGCACTTGCAAATGTGCACGGTGACCAGGAGTTCCGGTTCCACGCTACTCACGAGGGCTGCGGGTCTCAGCTTTGCTGGGGACTCGGGTCGGCCTCTGAGATGTCTGGAAATCCTCTTCCTGTGTTCAAATACTTCGGAGTCCGGCGGGAGCTTCGGAGATGCAGACCGGCAATTGCTTCGTTGGTGCCTGCCAATCAGGGGAGTCACTCCTTGACCCCAAGGGAGATTTCTTCAGTCCTCTAGTCTTGAGTAGAGCGTTGAAGTTCCAGGATTCAGCTTCAGAGTTTCGTCCAGGGATATCTAAAGTCCTGTTGCCAGGGATTCCTTACTTATACCTAAGAAAGGGGTTGGACTAACTCTGGGGACCCACCTATGGGAGGGTTTGGAAAGAGGGGTGGCTACACCCATTTCCTTTGTCCAGTTTCGCGCCAGAGCAGGGGCTGGCAGCCCCTGCAACCGGTTTGAACTGGGGTATGCACAAGGACACCAAATGTGCCCCCAGTGCAGGACTTCAAAGCACTAATGGAGTGCACCCACCCAGCCCCAATCCACTAAGGCCTGTCTGGGAGGTGGTAACACCTCCCTGTGACAGAAAACCTATTGTCCAGGCCTCCCCTGCCGGAGTTTCGGTCAGCAGCAGGAGGCCAGAGTCGTGTCTGTGGCTGCAGCATCCATTTTGTGATGCCAGGGCTCTGTTTAGTTGGTACCGGGTATACTGGTGCTGTCATGTCTCTCCCTCTAGAAGGGTGGGATTATACTCCCACACCAGTTACTGGTGTGGGGGTATGATTCCAAGGTGTTTGACACCAAACACAATATGTTTCCGTGCAGCCATCCCAAAGTTAGCATTTACAGCGAGGATATAATGCACTTAAGAGTATATGGTCAGGCTGCACCACACTCAACCCCGGAGAGGAGATTCCGAAGGCTGCAGGTGTGCTCTGCTCATGCATGGGCACCCTCTCACATATAACCAAGCACCCTGCCTTCAGGATTGATAAGGCCTGCCATAGGGGTGACTGATAGGTTTCTATGTGCAGTGATAAGTGAGATATAGTGAACCTATATCTCTGTAAGGGGTGCATGCACCACCTTACACAGGCTGCAGTAGCAGTCCTGTGGTGTCATTTTGGAGGGCTTTCCAGGAGTGGCACAATACATGCTTCAGCCCCTGGTAGGCCTCTGGGGTACCTATGCCCTGGGTACATAGTATACCATATACTAGGGACTTATAAGGGCACCCCAGAATCCAATCTGAAGTGTACTTAAGGTACATGGAATCAATTTAGAAAGGAAGCAGCTAGGCTGGGGTCCTGGATAGCAGGGCCCCAGCCAGACTAAAGTCGAAAAACAGTGTACATCAGCAAAATTGGGGGTAACCATAAGAGGCAGATCCTACTCTCCTACAATGCTGTCTCCTTTCTGAACAGCGTACTTTGTATGCTGCCATGCTTTATATAGAATTGAATATCTAGGAAGTTTATGCTTTCTTTGCTCCAAGACGTAGTGAGCTTGACATTGAAAGCATTGCTGTTCAAGAAGGAGAAATATTGTTGCAGTTGTTCCTCTGAACCGGACCATAGACAGATGACATCGTCTATATACCTCCCCCAGAACACAATGTAATTGGTCCAGGGGGAGGCACCCTTGCCCCAGGCATGCTCCCTCTCATACCACCCCATAAAGAGGAAGGCATAAGAGGGAGCAAACCTGGAGCCCATCGCGGTCCCCTGCTGGAACCAGCGATTATCAAAAAGAAAGTAGTTGTTAGTTAAGATGATATAGATCATTTCCACCACCATCTCATTGTACTCCTACAGTTCCGCATCCTCCCTATCAAGGAAGGACTGCACAGCCAAGATCCCATATTTTTTGTCAATACATGTGTAGAGGCTCTCTACGTCATAGGTGACAAACATAAGTTCCTCTGACCACTCAAAGTCCTTGAACTTGATCAAAATATCCTTACAGTCCCTAACATAGGATGGTAAGTTAAGGACATGCTTCTGCAATCTTAGGTCCACATATTCTGATAGCTTTTCAGTGGGTGAGCCCACCCCTGAAATGATAGGTCTACCTGGGGGGAATTGCCCTCCCTTGTGAATCTTCGGTAAAATATATATACAGGGGAAAGTAGGGCAATCCACCCGCAGGTACCTATATTCTTCTTCAGTTAACAGACATGTGTCGTTCCATTCATTGAGTCTTAAATTAATCATATTGGTAAGGCTAGGGATAGGATTGTCATTAATTTCCCTATAACAAAGACCATTGTTAAGCTGTCTATTGATTTCTTGCATGTAGTCATGATGGTTCATTATAACGACGTTTCCGCCTTTATCGGCTTCTCTGATCACGATATTGGGATTTTTACTCAATCTGTTTAAAGCTTGTCTTTCAGAGGCCGTGATGTTCTGGCTAATCCTTGGTACAAATTTATAGATTGTATAACTCTTCCGAAACTTTATTGAAAAAAGCATCAATGTTGTGATGATAAGAATTGGCAGGTATGAACTTGGGACGATGTTCACTGTCCACACTCTGATTCTGGGGGATGTCAAAGTCCTTAAGTAAGGATGGGATATCATACACCTCTTCCTCACTTAGTGACAATAGACATTGTATATCACGAATATCCCGGATAGTGTGTCCCCCAGGATGTCTAGTCGCAGAGGCTCCCCCCGATTGTATGCACCACTGATTGATATCACACACTACCTCCAAGCGGGACTGTGTGCACCACTGATTGATATCACACACACTACCCCCGGGTAGGGCTGTGTGGACCACTGACTGATGTCACACACCCTACCCCCAGGCAGGGCTGTGTGCACCACTTATTATTATTACTATTAATTAACACTTCTTGAGCGCATGTCTACCCTAAGGCATCCCAGCGCTAGCGGCAGAGCTAAAGAGGGAAGGACGCTTACAGGTTGGTGTTCTGGAACAACCGTGTTTTGAGATGCTTTCGCAAGGTGAGGTGGTGAGTCTCTGAACGCAGATGGAGGGGAAGGGTATTCCAGAGCTTGGCTATGCTGTATGAGAAGGAGCTAACCTCACTTCGCATCCTTTGGATTTTAGGGATGACGGCCAAGCTCAGGCTCGCAGAACGAAGGAATTTCCTAGGGTGATAGAAGTTGATGAGGGACTTGTGAATAGAAGGGCCTTTGCCCATGAGAGTCTTATGGGCTATGCAGAGGGATTTGAATTTAATCCTCTCCAGGATGGGTAGCCAATGTAGGGTCTTCAGGCATGGCTTGGCCGATTGAGTTCTGGGAGTCCCAAGCAACAGCCTAGCGGCACAATTCTGGACAACTTGGAGTGACTGACTAATATCACACACACTACCTCCAGGCAGGGCTGTGTGCACCACTGACTGGTATCAAACACACTGCCTCCAGGTGGGGCTGTGTGCAGCTTGCGCACCACCGACTGATCCTACACACACTACCTCTATGCGTGGCACTGGCATGACACACACTGCCTCTAGGCAGGGCAGTGACATCACTCACATTTTTTCTAGGGGGGGCTTTGCACACCTAGCA
Organism: Calotriton arnoldi; assembly: GCA_963921515.1. Taxonomy (NCBI): domain Eukaryota; kingdom Metazoa; phylum Chordata; class Amphibia; order Caudata; family Salamandridae; genus Calotriton; species Calotriton arnoldi. Next base: position 482,339 of record CAWUFW010004692.1, on the reverse strand, counting down.
CACCTCTGACATCACACACACAATATCTGTAGGCGGGACAGTGCGCATTGTGTACCGCACTGATACAACACACTACACCAAGGCAGGGGTGTGCGCACTATGTGCATCACTGATACCACCCCACTGCCCTTAGGTGGGGATACGGGCACGGTGTGCATCACTGATACCACCCCACTGCCCTTAGGTGGGGATACAGGCACTGTGTGCATCACTGATACCACCCCACTGCCTTAGGTGGGGATACGGGCACGGTGTGCATAACTGATACCACCCACTGCCCTTAGGTGGCGATAAGGACACTGTGTGCATCACTGATACCACCCCACTGCCCTTAGGTGGGGATACGGGCACTGTGTGCATCACTGATACCACCCCACTGCCCTTAGGTGGGGATACGGACACTGTGTGCATCACTGATACCACCCCACTGCCTTAGGTGGGGATACGGGCACGGTGTGCATAACTGATACCACCCACTGCCCTTAGATGGGGATAAGGACACTGTGTGCATCACTGATACCACCCCACTGCCCTTAGGTGGGGATACGGGCACTGTGTGCATCACTGATACCACCCCACTGCCCTTAGGTGGGGATACGGACACTGTGTGCATCACTGATACCACCCACTGCCCTTAATTGGAGCTACGGACACTGTGTGCATCACTGATACCACCCACTGCCCTTAGGTGGGGATACGGACACAGTGTGCATCACTGATACCACCCACTGCCCTTAGGTGGGGATACAGGCACTGTGTGCATCACTGATACCACCCCACTGCCCTTAGGTGGGGATACGGACACTGTGTGCATCACTGATACCACCCCACTGCCCTTAAGTGGGGATACGGACACTGTGTGCATCACTGATACCACCCCACTGCCCTTAGGTGGGGATACGGGCACTGTGTGCATCACGGATACCACCCCACTGCCCTCAGGTGGGGATACGGGCACTGTGTGCATCACTGACACCACCCCACTGCCCTTAGGTAGGGATACGGGCACTGTGTGCATCACTGATACCACCCACTGCCCTTAGGTGGGGATACGGGCATTGTGTGCATCACTGATACCACACGCACTGCCCTTAGGTGGGGATACGGGCACTGTGTGCATCACTGACACCACCCCACTGCCCTTAGATGGGGATACGGGCACTGTGTGCATCACTGACACCACGCCACTGCCCTTAGGTGGGGATACGGGCACTGTGTGCATCACTGATACCACCCCACTGCCCTTAGGTGGGGATACGGGCACTGTGTGCATCAATGACACCACTCCACTGCCCTTAGGTGGGGATACGGGCACTGTGTGCATCACTGACACCACCCTACTGCCCTTAGGTGGGGAAACGGGCACTGTGTGCATCACTGATACCACCCACTGCCCTTAGGTGGGGATATGGGCACTGTGTGCATCACTGATAAAACACACACTGCACATTACTGACATCACACTCACTACCCTAGCAGAAGTTGCTTACACTCTGCATCACTGACATCACACATAGTGCCCTAGACGGGGGATACCCTCACTCTGTGCATCACTGACACCACCCCACTGCCCTTAGGTGGGGATACGGGCACTGTGTGCATCACTGATACCACCCACTGCCCTTAGGTGGGGATGAGGACACTGTGCATCACTGAATATCAAAGGTGCTACCCTAGGCGAAGATGTGCTGCCTGGCGCTTCCAGGCACCCTCTCCATGCCTGATATCAGATTCTGTGTGGTCTGGTGCGTCCAGGCACCCTCTGCATCGACTGATATCAGCCTCTCTGCAGCCTGGTGCGTCCAGGCACTCTCTGCATCGACTGATATCAGCCTCTGTGCGGCCTGGTGCTTCCATGCACCCTCTTCATCGCTGCATGCCTGATCTCAGCCTCTGTGTGGCCTGGTGCTTCCATGCACCCTCTGCATCGACTGATATCAGCCTCCGTGCGGCCTGGTGCTTCCAGGTACCCTCTGCATCACTGCATGCCTGATGCCAGCCTATGTGCGGCCTGGTGCTTCCAGGCATCCTCTGCATCACTGCACGCCTGATATCAGCCTCTGTGCGGCCTGGTGCTTCCATGCACCCTCTGCATCACTGCATGCCTGATCTCAGCCTCGGTGCAGCCTGGTGCTTCCAGGCACCCTAGCATCGACTGATATCAGCCTCTGTGCCGCCTGGTGCTTCCATGCACCCTCTGCATCGCTGCATACCTGATCTCAGCCTCTGTGCGGCCCGGTGCTTCCAGGCACCCTCTGCATCGACTGATATCAGCCTCTGTGCAGCCTGGTGCTTCTCGGCACCCTCTGCATCACTCCATGCCTAATATCAGCCTCTGTGCGGCCTTGTGCTTCCAGGCACCCTCTGCATCACTCCATGCCTGATCTCAGCCTCTGTGCGGCCCGGTGCTTCCAGGCACCCTCTGCATCGACTGATATCAGCTACTGTGCAGCCTGGTGCTTCCCGGCACCCTCTGCATCACTCCATGCCTAATTTCAGCCTCTGTGTGGCCTTGTGCTTCCAGGCACCCTCTGCATCACTCCATGCCTGATATCAGCCTCTGTGCGGCCTGGTGCTTCCAGGCACCCTTTGCATCACTCCATGCCTGTTATCAGCCTGTGTGCGGCCTGGTGCTTCCAGGCACCCTTGGCATCACTGCATGTCTGATATCAGCCTCTGTGCTGCCTGGTGCTTCCAGGCACCCTCTGCATCGACTGATATCAGCCTCTGTGCAGCCTGGTGCTTCCAGGCACCCTCTGCATCCCTGATATCAATCCGCCTCTGTGTGGCCTGGTTGTTCCAAGCACCCTCTGCATCTCTGCATGCCAGCCTCTGTGAGGCCTGGTCCTTCCAGGCACCCTCCGCATCGACTGATATCAGCCACTGTGCAGCCTGGTGCATCCAGGCACCCTCTGCATCGCTGCATACCTGATGTCCGCCTCTGTGAGGCCTGGTGCTTCCAGGCACCCTCTCCATGCCTGATTTCAGCCTCTGTGCGGCCTGATGCTTCCAGGCACCCTCTGCATGCCTGATATCAGCCTCTGTGCGGCCTGGCGCTTCCAGGCACCCTATGCATCACTGCATGCCTGATATCAGCCTCTGTGTGGCCTGGTGCTTCCAGGCACCCTCTGTATCTCTGCATGCCTGATATCAGCCTCTGTGAGACCTGGTGCTTCCAGGCACCCTCTCCATGCCTGATATCAGCCTCTGTGCTGCCTGGCGCTTCCAGGCACCCTCTGCATGCCTATCAGCCTCTGTGCGGCCTGCCGCTTCCAGGCACCCTCTGCATGCCTGATATCAGCCTCTGTGCGGCCTGGTGCTTCCAGGCACCCTCTCCATGCCTGATATCAGCCTCTGTGCTGCCTGGTGCTTCCAGGCAACCTCTGCATGCCTATCAGCCTCTGTGTGGCCTGGTGCTTCCATGCACCCTCTGCATCGACTGATATCAGCCTCCTTGCGGCCTGGTGCTTCCAGGTACCCTCTGCATCTCTGCATGCCTATCAGCCTCTGTGTGGCCTGGCACTTCCAAGCACCCTCTGCATGCCTGATATCAGCCTCTGTGCGGCATGGTGCTTCCATGCACCCTCTGCATCACTGCATGCCTGATCTCAGCCTCGGTGCGGCCTGGTGCTTCCAGGCACCCTATGCATCGACTGATATCAGCCTCTGTGCCGCCTGGTGCTTCCATGCACCCTCTGCATCGCTGCATACCTGATCTCAGCCTCTGTGCGGCCCGGTGCTTCCAGGCACCCTATGCATCGACTGATATCAGCCTCTGTGCAGCCTGGTGCGTCCAGGCACCCTCTGCATCGCTGCATACCTGATCTCAGCCTCTGTGCGGCCCGGTGCTTCCAGGCACCCTCTGCATCGACTGATATCAGCCTCTGTGCAGCCTGGTGCGTCCCGGCACCCTCTGCATCACTCCATGCCTAATATCAGCCTCTGTGCGGCCTTGTGCTTCCAGGCACCCTCTGCATCACTGAATGCCTGATATCAGCCTCTGTGCGGCCTGGCGCTTCCAGGCACCCTCTGCATGCCTGATATCAGCCTCTGTGCGTCCTGGCACTTCCAGGCACCCTCTGCATTACTCCATGCCTGATATCAGCCTATGTGCGGCCTGGCGCTTCCAGGCACCCTCTGCATCACTCCATGCCTGATATCAGCTTCTGTGCGGCCTGGTGCTTCCAGGCACCCTTTGCATCACTCCATGCCTGTTATCAGCCTGTGTGCGGCCTGGTGCTTCCAGGCACCCTTTGCATCACTGCATGTCTGATATCAGCCTCTGTGCTGCCTGGTGCTTCCAGGCACCCTCTGCATCGACTGATATCAGCCTCTGTGCGGCCTGGTGCTTCCAGGCACCCTCTGCATCCCTGATATCAATCCGCCTCTGTGTGGCCTGGTTGTTCCAGGCACCCTCTGCATCTCTGCATGCCAGCCTCTGTGAGGCCTGGTGCTTCCAGGCACCCTCCGCATCGACTGATATCAGCCTCTGTGCAGCCTGGTGCATCCAGGCACCATCTGCATCGCTGCATACCAGATGTCCGCCTCTGTGAGGCCTGGTGCTTCCAGGCACCCTCCATGACTGATTTCAGCCTCTGTTTGGCCTGATGCTTCCAGGCACCCTCTGCATGCCTGATATCAGCCTCTGTGCGGCCTGGCGCTTCCAGGCACCCTATGCATCACTGCATGCCTGATATCAGCCTCTGTGTGGCCTGGTGCTTCCAGGCACCCTCTGTATCTCTGCATGCCTGATATCGGCCTCTGTGAGGCCTGGTGCTTCCAGGCACCCTCTCCATGCCTGATAGCCTCTGTGCTGCCTGGTGCTTCCAGGCCTCCTCTGCATGCCTATCAGCCTCTGTGCGGCCTGGCGCTTCCAGGCACCCTATGCATGCCTGATATCAGCCTCTGTGCGGCCTGGCGCTTCCAGGCAACCTCTGCATCACTCCATGCCTGATATCAGCCTCTGTGCGACCTGGCACTTCCAGGCACCCTCTGCATCACTCCATGCCTGATATCAATCCGCCTCTGTGAGGCCTGGTGCTTTCAGGCACCCTCTGCATGCCTGATAGCCTCTGTGCGGCCTGGTGCTTCAGGCACCCTCTGCATCGCTCCATGCCTGATATCAGCCTCTGTGCGGCCTGGCACTTCCAGGCACCCTCTGCATCACTCCATGCCTGATATCAATCCGCCTGTGTGAGGCCTGATGCTTCCAGGCACCCTCTGCATGCCTGATAGCCTCTGTGCGGCCTGGTGCTTCAGGCACCCTCTGCATCGCTCCATGCCTGATATCAGCCTCTGTGTGGCATGGTGCTTCCAGGCACCCTCTGCATCACTACATGCCTGATATCAGCCTCTGGGCGGCCTGGTGCTTCCAGGCACCCTCTGCATCACTCCATGCCTGATATCACCCTCTGTGCGGCCTGACGCTTCCAGGCACCCTCTGCTTCGCTGCATGCCTGATATCAGCTCACTGACCGTTGCTGCTGCCAAGGTCTCGGTTTGCTTTTGTATGACATTGCCATGTGTTTTAGCCTGCTTTTGTATGACATTTCCATGCCTTATGTGTGATACTTCGAGTGACACTTTATAGTGAGTAGAAGAAAGCAGTTATATTCATGTAAACGGCCCAGGCCTTCTACAACGTGCACATAAAGAGACTGAACACAGAGGAAGTCTAGCTCCTCAGCCAGCCTGAGACAGGTGGTGTTCACATGCTGACGCCCTGACCAGGAGACTGGTCGCCTCAGCAGCATCCTGAAGAGACACCCGCCGTTAACGTCCGTCCCCTCAAATCACATGCCGTGATGCAAGAACCATTCCCAAATACTACAGTATAACCCACGATCCAAGGCACGTGGTGGAGCTGGACCCTTACACCTTGTGCACACCTGTGCATGACTGATACCAACACACCTGAGACCCAGGATCACCTCGGCATCCTGGGATGTCAGACCATGCAGTTATCATCCTAGGGTCCCTCACACCTTGTGTACACCCGTGCATTACTGATACCAACACACCTGAGACCCAGAATCACCTCTGCATCCAGTGATGTCAGCCCATGCAGGTATCAGCCTAGGGTCCTTCACACCCTGTGTACACCTGTGCATTACTGATACCAACACACCTGAGACCCAGGATCACCTCTGCATCCAGTGATGTCAGGCCATGCAGTTATCATCCTAGGGACCCTCACACCTTGTGCACACCCGTGCATTACAAATACCAACACCCCTGAGAACCAGGGACCCTTGCATCCTCTGTACCTCTGCATCGAGTGATATCAGCCCATGCGAGTCATGGGGTCCTGCCTGATATCAGCCTAGGGTCCCTCACACCTTGTGCACACCTGTGCATTACTGATACCAACACACCTGAGACCCAGGATCACCTCTGCATCCAGTGATGTCAGGCCATGCAGTTATGAGCCTATGAACCCTCACACCTTGTGCACACCTGTGCATTACTGATACCAACACACCTGAGACCCAGGATCACCTCTGCATCCAGTGATGTCAGCCCATGCAGTATTCAGCCTAGGGGCCCTCACACCTTGTGTACACTTGTGCATTACAAATACCAACACACCAGGGACACCTCTGCATCCAGTGATGTCGGCCCATGCAGTTATCATCCTAGTGTCCCTCACAACTTGTGTACACCTGTGCATTACTGATACCAACACACCTGAGAACCAGGGACACCTCTGTACCTCTGCATCGAGTGATATCAGCTCATGCGAGTCCAGAGGCTACTGGGGACCCTCACACCTTGTGTACTTCTGTGCATTACAAATACCAACACCCCTGAGAACCAGGGACCCTTGCATCCTCTGTACCTCTACATTAAGTGATATCAGCCCATGTGAGTCATGGGGCTGCTGCATAATAGCAGCCTAGGGACCCTCACACCTTGTGCACACCCGTGCATTACAAATACCAACACCCCTGAGAACCAGGGACCCTTGCATCCTCTGTACCTCTGCATCAAGTGATATCAGCCCTTGTGAGTCATGGGGCTCCTGCATAATAGCAGCCTAGGGGCCCTCACACCTTGTGTACACCCGTGCATTACATATACCAACACACCTGAGAACCAGGAAGACCTCTACATCCAGTGAGGTCAGCCCATGCAGTTATAAGCCTATGGACCCTTACACCTTGTGCACACCTGTGCATTTCTGATACTAACACACGTGAGAACCAGGGACCCTTGCATCCTCTGTACCTCTGCATCAAGTGATATCCGCCCATGTGAGTCATGGGGCTCCTGCATAATAGCAGCCTAGGGACCCTCACACCTTGTGTACACCTGTGCATTACTGATACCAACACACCTGAGACCCAGGATCACCTCTGCATCCAGTGATATCAGGCCATGCAGTTATCATCCTAGGGTCCCTCACACCTTGTGTACACCCGTGCATTACTGATACCAACACACCTGAGACCCAGAATCACCTCTGCATCCAGTGATGTCAGCCCACGCAGGTATCAGCCTAGGGTCCTTCACACCTTGTGTACACCTGTGCATTACTGATACCAACACACCTGAGACCCAGGATCACCTCTGTATCCAGTGATGTCAGGACATGCTGTTATCATCTAAGGGTCCCGCACACCTTGTGTACACCTGTGCATTACTGATACCAACACACCTGAGAACCAGGGACCCTTGCATCTGCTGCACCTCTGCATCGAGTGATATCGGCCCCGGCGAGTCGTGGGGCTCCTGCCTCATATCAGATGAGGGATCCTCACACCCTGTGTACACCTGTGCATTACAAATACCAACACACCTGAGACCCAGGATCACCTCTGCATCCAGTGATATCAGGCCATGCAGTTATCATCCTAGGGTCCCTCACACCTTGTGCACACCCATGCATTACTGATACCAACACACCTGAGACCCAGGATCACCTCTGCATCCAGTGATGTCAGGCCATGCAGTTATCATCCAAGGGTCCCGCACACCCTGTGTACACCCGTGCATTACAAATACCAACACACCTGAGAACCAGGGACCCTTGCATCCTCTGTACCTCTGCATCAAGTGATATCCGCCCATGTGAGTCATGGGGCTCCTGCATAATAGCAGCCTAGGGACCCTTACACCTTGTGCACACCTGTGCATGACTGATACCAACACACCTGAGACCCAGGGACACCTCTGCATCCAGTGATGTCAGCCCATGCAGTTATAAGCCTATGGACCCTCACACCTTGTGTACACCAGTGCATTACATATACCAACACACCTGAGACCCAGGTACACCTCTGCATCCAGTGATGTCAGCCCATGCAGTTATAAGCCTATGGACCCTCACACCTTGTGCACACCCGTGCATTACAAATACCAACACCCCTGAGAACCAGGGACCCTTGCATCCGCGGTACCTCTGCATCGAGTGATATCAGCCCAGGCGAGTCGTGGGGCTCCTGCCTCATTTCAGATGAGGGACCCTCATAACTTATGTACACACATGCATTACAAATACCAATACACCTGAGAACCTGGGACACCTCTGCATCCTCTGTACCTCTGCATCGAGTGATATCAGCCCATGTGAGTCATGGGGCTCCTGCACAATAGCAGCCTAGGGACCCTCACACCTTGTGTACACCAGTGCATTACAAATACCAACACACCTGAGAACCAGGAACACCTCTGCATCCAGTGATGTCAGCCCATGCAGTTATAAGCCTATGGGCCCTCACACCCTGTGTACACCAGTGCATTACTGATACCAACACACCTGAGAACCAGGAACACCTCTGCATCCAGTGATGTCAGCCCATGCAGTATTCAGCATAGGGGCCCTCACACCTTGTGTACACTTGTGCATTATTGATACCAACACACCTGAGAACCAGGGACACCTCTGCATCCAGTGATGTCAGCCCATGCAGTATTCAGCATAGGGGCCCTCACACCTTGTGTACACTTGTGCATTACTGATACCAACACACCTGAGAACCAGGGACCCTTGCATCCTCTGTACCTCTGCATCGAGTGATATCAGCCCAGGCGAGTCGTGGGGCTCCTGCCTCATATCAGATGAGGGTCCCGCACACCCTGTGTACACCCGTGCATTACAAATACCAACACACCTGAGAACCAGGGACCCTTGCATCCTCTGTACCTCTGCATCAAGTGATATCCGCCCATGTGAGTCATGGGGCTCCTGCATAATAGCAGCCTAGGGACCCTTACACCTTGTGCACACCTGTGCATGACTGATACCAACACACCTGAGACCCAGGGACACCTCTGCATCCAGTGATGTCAGCCCATGCAGTTATAAGCCTATGGACCCTCACACCTTGTGCACACCCGTGCATTACTGATACTAACACCCCTGAGAACCAGGGACCCTTGCATCCTCTGTACCTCTGCATCGAGTGATATCAGCCCAGGCGAGTCGTGGGGCTCCTGCATAATAGCAGCCTAGGGATCCTCACACCTTGTGTACACCTGTGCATTACTGATACTAACACACCTGAGAACCAGGGACCCTTGCATCCTCTGTACCTCTGCATCGAGTGATATCAGCCCAGGCGAGTCGTGGGGCTCCTGCCTCATATCAGATGAGGGACCCTCATAACTTATGTACACACCTGCATTACAAATACCAATACACCTGAGAACCTGGGACACCTCTGCATCGAGTGATATCAGCCCATGTGAGTCATGGGGCTCCTGCACAATAGCAGCCTAGGGACCCTCACATCTTGTGTTCTTCTGTGCATTACAAAAACCAACACACCTGAGAACCAGGAACACCTCTGCATCCAGTGATGTCAGCCCATGCAGTTATAAGCCTATGGGCCCTCACACCTTGTGTACACCAGTGCATTACTGATACCAACACACCTGAGACCCAGGATCACCTCTGCATCCAGTGATGTCAGCCCATGCAGTATTCAGCATAGGGGCCCTCACACCTTGTGTACACTTGTGCATTACTGATACCAACACACCTGAGAACCAGGGACACCTCTGCATCCAGTGATGTCAGCCCATGCAGTATTCAGCATAGGGGCCCTCACACCTTGTGTACACTTGTGCATTACTGATACCAACACACCTGAGAACCAGGAACACCTCTGCATCCAGTGATGTCAGCCCATGCAGTATTCAGCATAGGGGCCCTCACACCTTGTGTACACTTGTGCATTACTGATACCAACACACCTGAGAACCAGGGACACCTCTGCATCGAGTGATGTCAGGACATGCAGTTATCATCTAAGGGTCCCGCACACCTTGTGTTCACCTGTGCATTACTGATACCAACACACCTGAGAACCAGGGACCCTTGCATCCTCTGTACCTCTGCATCAAGTGATATCAGCCCATGTGAGTCATGGGGCTCCTGCACAATAGCAGCCTAGGGACCCTCACACCTTGTGCACACCTGTGCATTACATATACCAACACACCTGAGAACCAGGGACCCTTGCATCCTCTGTACCTCTGCATCAAGTGATATCAGCCCATGTGAGTCATGGGGCTCCTGCACAATAGGAGCCTAGGGACCCTCACACCTTGTGCACACCTGTGCATGACTGATACCAACACACCTGAGACCCAGGATCACCTCTGCATCCAGTGATGTCAGCCCACGCAGGTATCAGCCTAGGGTCCTTCACACCCTGTGTACACCTGTGCATTACAAATACCAACACACCTGAGACCCAGGATCACCTCTGCATCCAGTGATATCAGCCCATGCAGTTATCATCCTAGGGACCCTCACACCTTGTGTACACCCGTGCATTACTGATACCAACACACCTGAGACCCAGAATCACCTCTGCATCCAGTGATGTCAGCCCACGCAGGTATCAGCCTAGGGTCCTTCACACCCTGTGTACACCTGTGCATTACTGATACCAACACACCTGAGACCCAGAATCACCTCTGCATCCAGTGATGTCAGCCCACGCAGGTATCAGCCTAGGGTCCTTCACACCTTGTGTACACCTGTGCATTACTGATACCAACACACCTGAGACCCAGGATCACCTCTGCATCCAGTGATGTCAGGACATGCAGTTATCATCTAAGGGTCCCGCACACCTTGTGTACACCTGTGCATTACTGATACCAACACACCTGAGAACCAGGGACCCTTGCATCCGCTGCACCTCTGCATCGAGTGATATCGGCCCCGGCGAGTCGTGGGGCTCCTGCCTCATATCAGATGAGGGACCCTCACACCCTGTGTACACCTGTGCATTACAAATACCAACACACCTGAGACCCAGGATCACCTCTGCATCCAGTGATATCAGGCCATGCAGTTATCATCCTAGGGTCCCTCACACCTTGTGCACACCCATGCATTACTGATACCAACACACCTGAGACCCAGAATCACCTCTGCATCCAGTGATGTCAGGCCATGCAGTTATCATCCAAGGGTCCCGCACACCCTGTGTACACCCGTGCATTACAAATACCAACACACCTGAGAACCAGGGACCCTTGCATCCTCTGTACCTCTGCATCAAGTGATATCGCCCATGTGAGTCATGGGGCTCCTGCATAATAGCAGCCTAGGGACCCTTACACCTTGTGCACACCTGTGCATGACTGATACCAACACACCTGAGACCCAGGGACACCTCTGCATCCAGTGATGTCAGCCCATGCAGTTATACGCCTATGGACCCTCACACCTTGTGTACACCAGTGCATTACATATACCAACACACCTGAGACCCAGGGACACCTCTGCATCCAGTGATGTCAGCCCATGCAGTTATAAGCCTATGGACCCTCACACCTTGTGCACACCCGTGCATTACAAATACCAACACCCCTGAGAACCAGGGACCCTTGCATCCGCGGTACCCCTGCATCGAGTGATATCAGCCCAGGCGAGTCGTGGGGCTCCTGCCTCATTTCAGATGAGGGACCCTCATAACTTATGTACACACATGCATTACAAATACCAATACACCTGAGAACCTGGGACACCTCTGCATCCTCTGTACCTCTGCATCGAGTGATATCAGCCCATGTGAGTCATGGGGCTCCTGCACAATAGCAGCCTAGGGACCCTCACACCTTGTGTACACCAGTGCATTACAAATACCAACACACCTGAGAACCAGGAACACCTCTGCATCCAGTGATGTCAGCCCATGCAGTTATAAGCCTATGGACCTTCACACCCTGTGTACACCAGTGCATTACTGATACCAACACACCTGAGAACCAGGAACACCTCTGCATCCAGTGATGTCAGCCCATGCAGTATTCAGCATAGGGGCCCTCACACCTTGTGTACACTTGTGCATTACTGATACCAACACACCTGAGAACCAGGGACACCTCTGCATCCAGTGATGTCAGCCCATGCCGTATTCAGCATAGGGGCCCTCACACCTTGTGAACACTTGTGCATTACTGATACCAACACACCTGAGAACCAGGAACACCTCTGCATCCAGTGATGTCAGCCCATGCAGTATTCAGCATAGGGGCCCTCACACCTTGTGTACACTTGTGCATTACTGATACCAACACACCTGAGAACCAGGGACACCTCTGCATCCAGTGATGTCAGCCCATGCAGTTATAAGCCTATGGACCCTCACACCTTGTGCACACCCGTGCATTACTGATACTAACACACCTGAGAACCAGGGACCCTTGCATCCTCTGTACCTCTGCATCGAGTGATATCAGCCCAGGCGAGTCGTGGGGCTCCTGCCTCATATCAGATGAGGGTCCCGCACACCCTGTGTACACCCGTGCATTACAAATACCAACACACCTGAGAACCAGGGACCCTTGCATCCTCTGTACCTCTGCATCAAGTGATATCCGCCCATGTGAGTCATGGGGCTCCTGCATAATAGCAGCCTAGGGACCCTTACACCTTGTGCACACCTGTGCATGACTGATACCAACACACCTGAGACCCAGGGACACCTCTGCATCCAGTGATGTCAGCCCATGCAGTTATAAGCCTATGGACCCTCACACCTTGTGCACACCCGTGCATTACTGATACTAACACACCTGAGAACCAGGGACCCTTGCATCCTCTGTACCTCTGCATCGAGTGATATCAGCCCAGGCGAGTCGTGGGGCTCCTGCCTCATATCAGATGAGGGACCCTCATAACTTATGTACACACATGCATTACAAATACCAATACACCTGAGAACCTGGGACACCTCTGCATCGAGTGATATCAGCCCATGTGAGTCATGGGGCTCCTGCACAATAGCAGCCTAGGGACCCTCACATCTTGTGTTCTTCTGTGCATTACAAATACCAACACACCTGAGAACCAGGAACACCTCTGCATCCAGTGATGTCAGCCCATGCAGTTATAAGCCTATGGACCCTCACACCTTGTGTACACCAGTGCATTACTGATACCAACACACCTGAGACCCAGGATCACCTCTGCATCCAGTGATGTCAGCCCATGCAGTTATAAGCCTATGGACCCTCACACCTTGTGTACACCTGTGCATTACTGATACCAACACACCTGAGACCCAGGATCACCTCTGCATCCAGTGATGTCAGCCCATGCAGTATTCAGCATAGGGGCCCTCACACCTTGTGTACACTTGTGCATTACTGATACCAACACACCTGAGAACCAGGGACACCTCTGCATCCAGTGATGTCAGCCCATGCAGTATTCAGCATAGGGGCCCTCACACCTTGTGTACACTTGTGCATTACTGATACCAACACACCTGAGAACCAGGAACACCTCTGCATCCAGTGATGTCAGCCCATGCAGTATTCAGCATAGGGGCCCTCACAACTTGTGTACACTTGTGCATTACTGATACCAACACACCTGAGAACCAGGGACACCTCTGCATCGAGTGATATCAGCCCATGCAGTTATAAGCCTATGGACCCTCACACCTTGTGCACACCCGTGCATTACAAATACCAACACCCCTGAGAACCTGGGACACCTCTGCATCCTCTGTACCTCTGCATCGAGTGATATCAGCCCATGTGAGTCATGGGGCTCCTGCACAATAGCAGCCTAGGGACCCTCACACCTTGTGTACACCAGTGCATTACAAATACCAACACACCTGAGAACCAGGAACACCTCTGCATCCAGTGATGTCAGCCCATGCAGTTATAAGCCTATGGACCTTCACACCCTGTGTACACCAGTGCATTACTGATACCAACACACCTGAGAACCAGGAACACCTCTGCATCCAGTGATGTCAGCCCATGCAGTATTCAGCATAGGGGCCCTCACACCTTGTGTACACTTGTGCATTACTGATACCAACACACCTGAGAACCAGGGACACCTCTGCATCCAGTGATGTCAGCCCATGCCGTATTCAGCATAGGGGCCTCACACCTTGTGAACACTTGTGCATTACTGATACCAACACACCTGAGAACCAGGAACACCTCTGCATCCAGTGATGTCAGCCCATGCAGTATTCAGCATAGGGGCCCTCACACCTTGTGTACACTTGTGCATTACTGATACCAACACACCTGAGAACCAGGGACACCTCTGCATCCAGTGATGTCAGCCCATGCAGTTATAAGCCTATGGACCCTCACACCTTGTGCACACCCGTGCATTACTGATACTAACACACCTGAGAACCAGGGACCCTTGCATCCTCTGTACCTCTGCATCGAGTGATATCAGCCCAGGCGAGTCGTGGGGCTCCTGCCTCATATCAGATGAGGGTCCCGCACACCCTGTGTACACCCGTGCATTACAAATACCAACACACCTGAGAACCAGGGACCCTTGCATCCTCTGTACCTCTGCATCAAGTGATATCCGCCCATGTGAGTCATGGGGCTCCTGCATAATAGCAGCCTAGGGACCCTTACACCTTGTGCACACCTGTGCATGACTGATACCAACACACCTGAGACCCAGGGACACCTCTGCATCCAGTGATGTCAGCCCATGCAGTTATAAGCCTATGGACCCTCACACCTTGTGCACACCCGTGCATTACTGATACTAACACACCTGAGAACCAGGGACCCTTGCATCCTCTGTACCTCTGCATCGAGTGATATCAGCCCAGGCGAGTCGTGGGGCTCCTGCCTCATATCAGATGAGGGACCCTCATAACTTATGTACACACATGCATTACAAATACCAATACACCTGAGAACCTGGGACACCTCTGCATCGAGTGATATCAGCCCATGTGAGTCATGGGGCTCCTGCACAATAGCAGCCTAGGGACCCTCACATCTTGTGTTCTTCTGTGCATTACAAATACCAACACACCTGAGAACCAGGAACACCTCTGCATCCAGTGATGTCAGCCCATGCAGTTATAAGCCTATGGACCCTCACACCTTGTGTACACCAGTGCATTACTGATACCAACACACCTGAGACCCAGGATCACCTCTGCATCCAGTGATGTCAGCCCATGCAGTTATAAGCCTATGGACCCTCACACCTTGTGTACACCTGTGCATTACTGATACCAACACACCTGAGACCCAGGATCACCTCTGCATCCAGTGATGTCAGCCCATGCAGTATTCAGCATAGGGCCCTCACACCTTGTGTACACTTGTGCATTACTGATACCAACACACCTGAGAACCAGGGACACCTCTGCATCCAGTGATGTCAGCCCATGCAGTATTCAGCATAGGGGCCCTCACACCTTGTGTACACTTGTGCATTACTGATACCAACACACCTGAGAACCAGGAACACCTCTGCATCCAGTGATGTCAGCCCATGCAGTATTCAGCATAGGGGCCCTCACAACTTGTGTACACTTGTGCATTACTGATACCAACACACCTGAGAACCAGGGACACCTCTGCATCGAGTGATATCAGCCCATGTGAGTCATGGGGCTCCTGCACAATAGCAGCCTATGGACCCTCACACCTTGTGTACACCAGTGCATTACATATACCAACACACCTGAGAACCAGGGACCCTTGCATCCTCTGTACCTCTGCATCAAGTGATATCAGCCCATGTGAGTCATGGGGCTCCTGCAGAATAGCAGCCTAGGGACCCTCACACCTTGTGTACACTTGTGCATTACTGATACCAACACACCTGAGACCCAGAATCACCTCTGCATCCAGTGATGTCAGCCCACGCAGGTATCAGCCTAGGGTCCTTCACACCCTGTGTACACCAGTGCATTACATATACCAACACACCTGAGAACCAGGGACCCTTGCATCCTCTGTACCTCTGCATCAAGTGATAT
This sequence comes from Calotriton arnoldi, assembly GCA_963921515.1. Lineage (NCBI taxonomy): Eukaryota > Metazoa > Chordata > Amphibia > Caudata > Salamandridae > Calotriton > Calotriton arnoldi. Next base: position 466,101 of record CAWUFW010004692.1, on the reverse strand, counting down.
CAGCCCATGTGAGTCATGGGGCTCCTGCAGAATAGCAGCCTAGGGACCCTCACACCTTGTGTACACCTGTGCATTACTGATACCAACACACCTGAGACCCAGAATCACCTCTGCATCCAGTGATGTCAGCCCACGCAGGTATCAGCCTAGGGTCCTTCACACCCTGTGTACACCTGTGCATTACTGATACCAACACACCTGAGAACCAGGGACACCTCTGCATCCAGTGATGTCAGGCCATGCAGTATTCAGCATAGGGGCCCTCACACCTTGTGTACACTTGTGCATTACTGATACCAACACACCTGAGAACCAGGAACACCTCTGCATCCAGTGATGTCAGCCCATGCAGTATTCAGCATAGGGGCCCTCACACCTTGTGTACACTTGTGCATTACTGATACGAACACACCTGAGAACCAGGGACACCTCTGCATCCAGTGATGTCAGCCCATGCAGTTATAAGCCTATGGACCCTCACACCTTGTGTACACCAGTGCATTACATATACCAACACACCTGAGAACCAGGGACCCTTGCATCCTCTGTACCTCTGCATCGAGTGATATCAGCCCAGGCGAGTCGTGGGGCTCCTGCCTCATATCAGATGAGGGACCCTCACACCCTGTGTACACCCGTGCATTACAAATACCAATACACCTGAGAACCTGGGACACCTCTGCATCGAGTGATATCAGCCCATGTGAGTCATGGGGCTCCTGCATAATAGCAGCCTAGGGACCCTTACACCTTGTGCACACCTGTGCATGACTGATACCAACACACCTGAGACCCAGGGACACCTCTGCATCCAGTGATGTCAGACCATGCAGTTATCATCCTAGGGACCCTCACACCTTGTGTACACCCGTGCAATACTGATACCAACACACCTGAGACCCAGGATCACCTCTGCATCCAGTGATGTCAGCCCATGCAGTATTCAGCATAGGGGCCCTCACACCTTGTGTACACTTGTGCATTACTGATACCAACACACCTGAGAACCAGGAACACCTCTGCATCCAGTGATGTCAGCCCATGCAGTTATAAGCCTATGGACCCTCACACCTTGTGTACACCAGTGCATTACTGATACCAACACACCTGAGACCCAGGATCACCTCTGCATCCAGTGATGTCAGCCCATGCAGTATTCAGCATAGGGGCCCTCACACCTTGTGTACACTTGTGCATTACTGATACCAACACACCTGAGAACCAGGAACACCTCTGCATCCAGTGATGTCAGCCCATGCAGTTATAAGCCTATGGACCCTCACACCTTGTGTACACTTGTGCATTACTGATACCAACACACCTGAGAACCAGGGACCCTTGCATCCTCTGTACCTCTGCATCAAGTGATATCAGCCCATGTGAGTCATGGGGCTCCTGCACAATAGCAGCCTAGGGACCCTCACATCTTGTGTTCTTCTGTGCATTACAAAAACCAACACACCTGAGAACCAGGGACACCTCTGCATCCAGTGATGTCAGCCCATGCAGTTATAAGCCTATGGACCCTCACACCTTGTGTACACCAGTGCATTACTGATACCAACACACCTGAGACCCAGGATCACCTCTGCATCCAGTGATGTCAGCCCATGCAGTTATAAGCCTATGGACCCACACACCTTGTGTACACCAGTGCATTACTGATACCAACACACCTGAGACCCAGGATCACCTCTGCATCCAGTGATGTCAGCCCATGCAGTTAGAAGCCTATGGACCCTCACACCTTGTGTACACCAGTGCATTACTGATACCAACACACATGAGAACCAGGGACACCTCTGCATCCAGTGATGTCAGCCCATGCAGTTAGAAGCCTATGGACTCTCACACCTTGTGTACACCAGTGCATTACATAAACCAACACACCTGAGAACCAGGGACACCTCTGCATCCAGTGATGTCAGCCCATGCAGTTAGAAGCCTATGGACCCTCACACCTTGTGTACACCAGTGCATTACTGATCCCAACACACCTGAGACCCAGGATCACCTCTGCATCCAGTGATGTCAGGCCATGCAGTTATCATCCAAGGGTCCCGCACACCCTGTGTACACCCGTGCATTACAAATACCAACACACCTGAGAACCAGGGACCCTTGCATCCTCTGTACCTCTGCATCGAGTGATATCAGCCCAGGCGAGTCGTGGGGCTCCTGCCTCATATCAGATGAGGGACCCTCACACCCTGTGTACACCCGTTCATTACAAATACCAATACACCTGAGAACCTGGGACACCTCTGCATCGAGTGATATCAGCCCATGTGAGTCATGGGGCTCCTGCACAATAGCAGCCTAGGGACCCTCACACCTTGTGCACACCTGTGCATTACATATACCAACACACCTGAGAACCAGGGACCCTTGCATCCTCTGTACCTCTGCATCGAGTGATATCAGCCCATGCGAGTCGTGGGGCTCCTGCATAATAGCAGCCTATGGACCCTCACACCTTGTGTACACCTGTGCATGACTGATACCAACACACCTGAGACCCAGGATCACCTCTGCATCCAGTGATGTCAGCCCATGCAGTTATAAGCCTATGGACCCTCACACCTTGTGTACACCAGTGCATTACATATACCAACACACCTGAGAACCAGGGACACCTCTGCATCAAGTGATGTCAGCCCATGCAGTTATAAGCCTATGGACCCTCACACCTTGTGCACACCTGTGCATTACTGATACTAACACACCTGAGAACCAGGGACCCTTGCATCCACGGTACCTCTGCATCGAGTGATATCAGCCCAGGCGAGTCGTGGGGCTCCTGCCTCATATCAGATGAGGGACCCTCACACCTTGTGTATACCCGTGCATTACACATACCAACACACCTGAGAACCGGGGACCCTCACATCCTGCTAGGCTTTTACTTATTTGTAGCAACAAGATAGAGCTGGGAACACACAAAGAAGGTGGTACCCAAGCTCCCTTGCAACTTGGTGATCAAATGGTGAAGAAAAATGAAAACTGTCAAAACCATTCGGGAGCTGTGATCTCAAAACAGAGCTGTGCTATGTGTTTGGTGTAGCTCAGTCTCGCCAGTTCCTTGGCTTCTTGGCACTGTTGCAGAAGTGCCCGTGAGGGTGAAAGATTTCCCTGTTCAGGGGGCTTCTCTGCGTCTTGCACCCTCCCACCTCGCCCATTTAAATTTGTCAGTGTCGACTATTGGTTATGAGTTTTACCTGTGATGTTGCTGCTCAGTGCTGCACAGACAGGACCTGTGTCTTGCACCCTTCTACCTAAGCCACGTAAGCTCACCGGCAGTTGTAGGTTGTACAAAGGTTCTATAGCAGTTTTGACACTTGAACGCACATGAGTGTTAGTAAAGTTATCTGAAATTGTGAGAATCATCTGTTGAGGGCTCTTGAGACCTTCCACTAAACCTTTGCATCTCAGAGCCATAACCCAGAGTGTTCATTGAATTCTCACATCCTGGTCCTTGCCTTCATATTGTTGTATCTTTCACCACTAACCGGCCATCTTGGAAAACTGGGAAGTGTAGACTGCAGATTACCTCTTGCACACATCACAAAACTAAATCATTGTGTTTAATTCCTAAAGACTGTTAGTTTACTTTTGGGCCTTGGACAGGAGAGCTGGTGTCTGGAAGCACACACAGCTCATGGGAGTTGTTTGGATGATGAGTCAATAGAGACAGGTTGAAGGGGGTGTCTAATTGGCTGCTGATTTGTGGGAATCTATTCACTATTAAACACTCATAGTTGGTTCCAAAATCTCTTAGCACAGCCCTCTTGACATTAGTGTGTCTACGAAGGGAGTCCTTTCCCATCTGCTGACAGATTGCTTTATTTTTTATGTTTTCAGGTGGGGGAAGGGCCCTGTGCCTGTCGTTGCCATGGAAACCCTTGAAACAACCACCCCCCGGGGGGCAGGAGCTGTTGAGATTCGGACCACGTTGAATGTGGCCATCATGGGTTCGCGAGGATCTGGGAGTGAGGAGCTACTGCGCATGTTCCAGAGCATGCCCTTTAAAGATGGAGGTCCACCTGACCCCAAGAGAGCAGCAGTGGGAGGTCCAGCATGCCAACCCTCCTTCCACCTTCAGTTCACACATCTCCCCGCGGTGCCAGAAGCAGAGTCCGATTTAGCAGCCTATACTGAGAAGCTCCCATGCGGAGATCACCACATCTTCATACTGGTCTTCAGGACGGGACTGCCGCCTCAGTACGTGCGCCTCATTTCCCGCATTGAGGAAGCAGGTCGGTGCGTGCTGCTGGTGCGCACAGGTGTAGACCAGGACCTGGTGCTGGCCATGAATGAGACCGGTGCCCTGTTTGGTAAAGAGACGCTGGTAGAGGAGATCCGAAGGGAATGCACTGAGTCCATCATGGCGCAGAGGGTGTCCTCTCTTCAGCCTTTCCTGGTCGCTCTCTCTGACCCGTCCAAGTTTGACTTCCCAAAGCTGTGGACTGTGCTGCAGAAGGAAGCCTTGCAGCGCCCCAGGTAAATTTCAATTTCCTTAACTCCAGCTGCCCTCATGCATATGTGGTTTAGTATTCAAGAGGGTGACTTGCATTGCAACCCCATTGCTTGACTCCAAGCCATCCAGGGGCCGCATGGAGTTAAGTTGTATCTAGATAGATACCAGTAGAGTATGGATGTTTACGCTTGTGTCCTCTACCCCGCATAGTAGGGTGACTTAGACTTTGCCTCTCCCCAGCATGAACCTTTAGCTCTACAATGAGCCTGAACAAAGACACGACTGGCTATAAAGATGATCAAAGTTAAAGGGCATATGTGGTGTTTCAAGTTTAACGATCTTTACAAAACTCCTTCTCGCTGTCCTCCATAGCGCAGAGCCCTGGGTCTTGGTTTGAGTTGTTAACTCAACATTAGGTGATGATGATTAAGTATATTACACTGCTGCCTTGAAAGGGAGATCTTTGGGACAAGGTGCTGGACTATAATTCACAATGCCTACATTTCCCATGATGCCTTCTAAACCCTGACAACTCAACATAACATCAGTGATGGCAGGTGCGCATGGGCGTCAGGGCGGAGCCCCCCACCTTAGTAATGGAGGCGAGGAGGAACACTAGAGCAGCTCTGGCTGTTCTATATCTACAAGGCCTGAGATTGTTTCCGGAGAGGAGAGATTGTTTCCGGGGTGGAGAAGAAGCTGTGGATGTGCTGGGCGAGGCTTTCACTCGCCCTTGAGGTACAGACTAGAACAGTGTCACAAGGTGGTGGATTTCACCAGATTTTAGGGGAGGTGCTGCTGTCTGCGCTGGGGTGTGGATTGGTGTTGGCCAGGCGGGATGTGAACACTCTGCTCCCCCATCATTTTCGCCAGGTCATAGTTTACTATTAGGAGGATGGTTAGGAGTGAAGAGAGCGGAAAGCTGCAGGATACATGGGTGTATGCGACAGAATTGCCTTTTCACCAGTTACATGCCATTTTATGTTGGAAAATGTGGTATACAAAGTCACATTTTATCCTCCAACTGTAAATACAATTTGCAGGGGGAGAACGCCCCAATTCCCTTTTCCAGTACTTTGGCTCCCTTGCTTCACTTGTTCAGTCTGTGGCAATTCCTTCAAGTTTTTATGCCTCATCAATTTAAAATGTTATCAGCTGCCCCTGATTCCAAGTGTCATTTGAAGTAGACTCCTGAAGGTATGCCTTCAACAAATAGTTTGAATACATCTCTGTCTACGAGCCAGGCTTCTGTTGTACATGTGTTTGTGTGTAGAGATAGTTGTGTTTAAGTGTTTTTGTATATGTGTTGACACAGTGTGAAAGAAGGAGTATTTCTGGTCATGGGTATCTGTATGCGCGACATGCTTAGGGTATTGCTGTGCATATAGGGGCATTTGTATGAAGAACGGTTATTTGTATGTATGTTGAGTGCATACATATGTCTGAAGCTCTGTGTTTTGGGAGTCTTCCTGGTAGACTGGAGTATTTGTATGTATGCAGGGGTGTTTGTACCTTTTGTAGGGGTACTTTTAGGTATGTAGAGGTATATGTATGCATCTAGTGGCATTTCTGTCAGCAAAGGAATATTTCTATTTATATAATTCCCCCTAGTATGTAGAGGCATTTGTATGTAGAAGGATTTGGGAAGTGCAAACCTAGCTGTAAGGAGCAGGGGCACAGTGCACACAGTGGGTGAAGAGACAAGCCTTCATTGAACAAAGGGGAAGAGGTCATTCTTGGACACTGAGGTTGTTAATTCTTCTCGATTTTCTTAGTAGTAAGGAGGGAATGTTTGGAAAAGTCTTTGTGGAATCCAGTTCTCAGTATTCTAGCTCTTTTTTCTCTACTCTTTGTCCATTGTTTTGCCTTAAAGCTGTTTTATATTGTACATAACTGATGGAATCAAATCTGTAACACGCTGGCACCATCAGAAAGCATTTTTCCTCAGTCAAACCCATGGACCCAAATGGCACTGTCCGTCCGTCTCATTTCTTCCTCCCTAACATCTGCGGGTTCTGTTGCTGTTGTTGCAGTTACGCTTCACCATTTCCACTCTTTCCACTCTCTTCTCAGTGAGGCACATGGTATGAAGCAAGGGAGCTGGAGGTGGTGGTTAAAAAGATGGCACTGACAGATGAGGGACTCCTAGCTGTAGCTAGTCTTTGAGACATGGGGGGGGAGAAAGTCTGCATGGATAGTGGGCGGGCTGGAAGCGTAGGGTCTCATGGTCCATAGGAAGTTATCTGGATAGGAAAGGGATGTTGGGACTGGAAAACTGTCACGTGGTCAGGATAGGCCTGGTAAGGAACACCTCCATTTACATGTTCATGTTTCTTAAGTTGCCTTCTCTTTTACACATTACTTTTGACATTACTCTCTGCATTAATGGCAGCCAATGTGAATCTTTCAAAGACTGTGATGCAGAGGACCTTCTCGGCTAATTTAAGGCCAATTTGGCTGCCACTACTTGAACACTCTGGAGCTGTTTGATTAAGTAGTTCGGTGCTCAGAGCAGCAGGGCTTTGCAATAATCCCATCTACTCCGAATCATACTAGGTACCACCAGTGCTGTGGATGAAGTAGGAAGCAATGGAAGAATCGTATGAAGTGCTCTGATTAAGGAAAAGCAGATCCCGCCGTCTTGTTGACATGAGCTTCTAAATTAAGATTCCTATAAAAAATTACACCCAAGTTTCAGACCGCCTCTGAGGGCACCATGGTCTTGTCCGAGAACACAGGCCAGAAGTTGGGTGGAAGTGGGGTCGGGACCTTGGACGTTGAACAGCATAGAATCTCTGTCTTGTCTCCATTAAACTGCTATGTATTGGACTTTAGCCAGACTGTAATCTTATACACGCACAGAGAATGCCATGGTTGACCGTATCATAAGCAGCAGATAGATCTAATAAGATCAGTACCACTGTATGACCCTTGTCTGCTCGCATTCTAAGTTCACCCATCACAGTGAGCAGGCAGTTTCAATTCCGTGACCTGGAAGAAACCCAAAATTGCTGTTCCTCCACAATTTGGTTAGCTTCCAGATAGTGATAGTGTTTTACTAACAAAGGTTTCTAAATCTTTCACAGGATATGGTAAATGAGATATTGGGCTGTAGTTACTTAGAGACGTAGGATCTAAAGATGACTTTTTCAGTAACTATAGCGCTTTTCCAAGGTGCTGGAACCATCCCGCTGTTCAACGATTGGCGACAGATTTTCCATAGCTGTGGGAAGAGTTCACCCGCCAGTTCTTTCCAGATCCAATACGTTTCAGGGTCCTGAGGAGAGCCAGATGATATGGTCATGGCCAAATCTCTGAAGTTATCCTCTGTTGAGTTTTCCAAATCTAATACATTTATTTCAGTTGTGCAGTATCGCGAGTAGAATGTTTAGGTAAGATGTCACCTTAAGACACATGGCCACCCGAAAGGGCCTGTGTTGATGTAGTGGTCTCGAGCCCATCAATTATGTTTGTGATTTTTCTCCTAGATAAATACTGCCAAATTTTCGCAAAGATCTTCAGAAACAGGAACATGATTTTTTAGACATTCTGGTTTGGACTGTTCTCACATTATTTTAAATACACTTCTAGCGCTGTTGGGTGCAGCTGCGATAGCGCTAGAGTAGTATTCGGCTTTAACCCTTGAGATCTCTGTCTTATATTTTCGTATGGCATCTGTTAGAGCTAATTTATCCGTTTCCTCATAAAGCTTTCACCATTTCCTCTCTGCTATTTTGCAACACATTTTCAAATCGTTAAGCTCAGCACTGTACCAAGGAGCTGAGGGTCTCTGTAGGTTCTTTAATTCTTTATTAGGGACAATCTGATCTAGGGTGGCCCTAATACTGTTTCCAAATTCTAGTTCGTTTTCTTCCACTGACCTATTAACATCAATAGAAGGAGAAATATTAAACAGAGGTTTATCCTTTGGTATTATAAAGAGTTTGTTCCATGTTTTGCCACGGCGTCTAGCATCAGGAAGTGTTTTTTGCACAACTAGATTTTTGTTTTGTAGAGAGAAATTCACCAAAAAGTGATCTGTCCAACACAGGGGAAGAATATTCTATATGGAGGCGAGATTTTGGGTGGAAAAGATCAAATCAAGGATATGTCCATGTTGGTGAGTCGGGTCTGTCACTAGCTGTTACAATCCTAAATTCTCGCATGAACCGAGGAGGTGTTTTAGTGACAGTCCTGGTTCACCCACAGACCATAGGTTAAAGTCACCAAGAATTATAAATCTAGAATGAGCCAGGATCATATTACTGAACATGTAAATAAGGTAGGGGCTAGCTGGGCCTGAAGTACAATAACAAAAAATGCCTGAGAATAATTGGACCTTGCTGTCTTTAAGAGAAAAGCCCAAAAGTTCAGGGCCCACTATTTCATCTAAACTGAGTGGAGCAAAGTCCCATTTCTCTTTATAAATCCGCTCTACTCCCCTGCCCCCTCATCTGGGCCCGAGGTTTATGAAAGACCTGGGAGCCTGGTGGGCAGCCTAGTACTGATTCAACATCTGAGTCAAAGGAAGTCAAGGTTTCTGGTAAGAACAGAGCGTCCAAATCATTAGATTGTAATAAGTGTATTTCAGTAAAGTGTTTCACCAGTGATCTGACATTGAGTAGTTCACACTTTAAGAGACTAGTAAGAATGTCCTCCTTATTTTCCGGAATCAAGGTTTTAGTATCACCTGGCAAATTTTTAGTTATAACGTCAGGGGCCAACTTACCGAGCTCAATCAGCTGTTCTCTAGTGTGGCATAGAGGGCCTAGTTCCAGCAGCATGGCGGGCGCTGTGTGCGGACGGTGTGCGGACGGGCGCAGACGGCCTGCCTTTGGCGTGTCTGCGGCGTGCTGGTGGCATGCCCACTGCGCTGAGTCTGCTGCGCCTGCATCGGCCTTAAATAGTCAAGGTTTGCTCCTGAATTAGCAAACTAGAACTCTAACAAAATGACGTCGGTTGGTGACCCGCTCTAACGGGCGGAAGTACAGCACATTAACCAATCGTCTGATACTTAGTAAACAAATGTTCGACCTAAAAACTCTCAGCTTCTAACACATTTAATAACAGTGACAATTAAGACGATTATAGCAGCAGGTTAAGTTATAGCAGCAGTAATGGCACATAGTTTTAACAATTTCAACCAGGTTTAGTTGCGGCAAAAACACACTGTTCCCCTGTAAAACCTGCACGTCCGCGCCCGCATCGGCCCTAAATGGTCAAGGTTTGCTGCCACATGCGTGCTGTTTATTATATACACAGGACCAGTTCCTTGATTAGGGTAGAGAAGCATTTAGCTGACACTGCGAGGTCACTGCATGCCGGTATTGCAGCTCAGCTGATTCCTGTTTACTGACACGAGGGATGTCCAGCTCAACACTAAGACGGACAGCCTGGTGACACTTGTCTGCAGGTGATGGGGAAGTTAGACCACCTGGCAGGGACTTGGCAGATTACCCATCATAGAAACAACAAGGTTAGGGAGAGCTAAGTAGGAGTACACTACGCAGAGCACGTAGATGCCCGCTTATATTCACTGTCTTAGCACAATGGTGGAATCTTTCATCCTTTTCACCACTCTTATATTGCTAATTACGCGAATCTGTTTCATTCCACTAATTATCGCAGCGCACATATTTTATACAAGAATCACAACGCTTCAATAAATATTGAAACTCCTTGCTGAGTATTCCTTGTGTATTTCTTTGGGTATGCATGAGAGTCCAAACGAAAGGGTTCTAGACCTGTTACCACGATTTCCTTGGAGGATCAGGGTTGTCATGTTCTAAGGTTGCACACACATTTGTCACCCTGTAAGGTTAGGGGTACGGTTGGCGCACTGTGAGCTGTGTAGGACTACCTATCGTGAGGGTGTGCAAAGAATCAGTCTGGCACAATCCTGATGTTTATGTTGTTCAACAAACGCACAGTTTTACAGGAGAGGTACAAGCTGTCCGACAAAGAGAGCTGGTAGTATGGTGTGTGGCACAGATGGGCAGGAGAGATAAATGTTAGTGTAGATGGAGAGTGGGTAGTATGGCTACGGAGAGGGTGGATATTACAGACAAGGATGGGGCAGCATGAATAGGGAGTGTGTAACAGGCAGGATGGATATGGATGGGATACACTGGGTGGTACAAATGATTAGGAGTCTAGATGGATGGTGCGACTGGGACAGATGTCGAGTCGACAAGAGTGCAACAGGCATGTAGGACAAAAGTGGACAGGATGCATAGAAGACACCTGATGGAGGCAGTGTGGGTAGGACATAAAGTGACCAGAGAGGACGAATGACATTACTGCTAGTAGTTAGAGAGGAACGGGATGGGTAGGGGGTAGCTGGGATGAATAGGTAGGGGGGAAATATGGATAAGGATGGATTTAACAAATAGGGAGGAGTTACTAGGCATAGGGAGGGTAGTGGAGCTACAGTCAGAGAGGGCAGGATAGATGAGAAATGAGTGGGACTAATAAAGAGAGGAGTGCCATTCCAGAGATTAGACCAGAGTGAGTAGACAAGTCAGCAGTTAATATGGAGTCCATGGCAGTGCAGAGAACTTGACTGGGGTGTAGTGTATTGGGAGCATGTTTCGGGATCTGCAGTTTGGGGATTTCTAGCTGATAGTTAATGTCACATGCTGCCAGACCACCAGCATTTTTCCCTGGACCTCTTCCCCTTCTTAATTACAGACACTGAATGTTTTTCTTGTTCGACTTATTATGAACTTTTGCTTATTTAACAGAGCAGAAAAACATGGCGACTGGAAAGGTCTGGAGAGCCAATCGCAAGAGAAGGGAGAAGTCTCTATCGTGGTTGCAGGAGAACAAGGAGCTGGGAAGTCAGCCTTCATCACAGCTATCCTTGAACTACCAGACAGAGACCCAGCAGAAGGGGTCCAGACAAAAACTGATGGCCCAGTGCTTCACATGAACCCGCACCAACCAAACATCCTCTTGTGGGAGCTACAACTTGACAAGGGACCCACCAGTCATCCTGAGAAGTGGCTGGCAGAAGCCGATATTCTAGTCTTCCTCACTGGCACTAATTTTGAAGCAGGCCAGGTGGACCAAGCCATGAAAGTCTTGGAGACAGGAAAAAAAGTGTACTTTGCCAGAAGCAAGGTAGACCTTGACCTTCACACCATCAAACGCAAGATGAAGACTAGATATCACCAGCAGAAAGTCTTGAAGCTTATGAAGAAGATCGGAGTGGAGTACCTGCAGCACCAAGGTGTGACCAGTCCCAAGTATTTCTTGTTGTCCAGCTATGAGCCCCAGAGGTTTGACTTTCCCGTGCTGCAGCAGTGTCTCATGGAAGATGCCAAGGAGTTTGAAAGGTCTGTACTTGTTTATTAGATTGCTCACACTGCAAGCTTGCCATCTTTTGCACTGCCAGCTCTAGACCAACATGGCCGTTGTACCTGCATGCCATGTTGGTAATTACTTTAGCATTATTGCATGGTTGCTTGTTGTACAACACAGAAGCCCATGACCAAAGTCAGTCATCCAGCTTTCGTGATTCAAGTTCCGACTGCCAATCTGTAGTAAGGTCGGAAATTAAAACAAAAGGGGTAAGCAGATGATTGTGTTACCTTGCGTAACAACCTCCCAAGTGAATAATAAACAAAAAACAAACCTGAGGACAAAATCACAGAAGGGTATGTAGGAATTGCCCATGTGAGAGAACCTACCCGTGCTGGTATGTATGTCGAGGGTATTTCTAAACATTTAAGACGTACCCTAACACACCAACCATGGTGCCATGCTTCATCATATGGTTGTCCCATGTGCTTAACAGTCTGTTATGGGGGTGCATGAGCTCATTGATGGATTGATGGTTGTGATGAGCCCCCTTCTGATAAGGTCGGGGTTCGATGTGAAAATCTAAAAATCCTTTACAGTAGTACCCTTCCTCTATCATTTATTCCGGGATTTTTTTACGGTGGGATATTAAAGCCAGAATATTCTGAGCTGTAGGGAATAGAACTGCTTCCTAGTCCCTCAAGTCAACATGTTTCGGCTGTTCTTATAGCCCCCTTGGGGGGTCACTGGCCTTCCTTAGGACTGAGATCCCTCAGTGCTGCCACTCTCATCTACATTCGTACCCAATCAAAACAAATGTTAAGAGTGATACTCTTAGCGGCGGAGGAGAGAAAGTTATTACCCCCTTATGTGGTATGGAGAGGAATTCTCCAAGAGGAGGGCATCGAGTCAGTTTGGGACAGCTCATTGAAGACTCTATTCAACAGTTAAACCTGCTAACTTGAAGCGAAACCATTTTTTTATTATTAATCGTCTTTATTGGACTCCACATAAAATATCTAAGTTTGCACCTCAACCTCCCCCCAAGTGTGTGAAGTGTGGCTGTATAGGAGCCAATGATGTTCACATCATTGCTGATTGTCCGTGCTTGAAGAATTTTTGGGACGGTGTAGGACTAGCACTTAAAGGGATTTTTGATCATGAGATTAAATTAAATACAACTCTTATTCTCCTGGGAGACGATGGAGCACTAACTTTGCTGTTAAGGTGGCCTCATAGAAGGTTGCTCTTTTATCTAATCCTTATCGCTAGGAGGGAAATCTGTCTGAAATGGAGGGACCCTTCGCCCCCGACAGCAGAAGACTGGGTCAGGGCTGCGGTCAGAATTTGTGGCCTCGATCAGAGAATAACAAAGAGCCCTGACCTATCTATTTGGTCTCCTTTTCTGACTTGGTCTCGGTCCCTGGGTGTTGGCTATTAGTCCCTATGATTACACCGACTCACTGACAAAGGTGAGGGTCCAGGTGGAATGAACCAGGGCGAGTGCAGTGACCTCTGGGCGGACAGTTAGACGATGCGGTTTTCTTTGCTTTGCAGACGCTTTTTGGTGATATGAGGGGGAAAAAAAAGAATGATACTCCCTGTGGATGCACCACTGTAGTCAGAGGTGTGGTACCTCAGTTGTGGATAGATATGGCTACAAGGATGGGTGCCTTGGCGTGCAGTCATACATTTGTCAAGGGTGACATCGGCAAGAGGCCTACTGAGTGACTGCCACATCTGGATCTAGAGTAAAGTTGGAAACGGCCTCTAATTCTGTAGCACTCTCATCGTATCTCATGCATCTCAGCCAGATACTATTGCTCTATGGGCCACTGGTGGAAGGAACTTGTTTAGCAGAGAGAATACTCCATATATTTCAGACCCAGTTCCCCTAGCCTTTTTTTATTTTCTTTATTAATATTCCCTGCAAGCTCTTCTGGTATCAGTGAAATAAACCACATTTTCTACCTTGACTTGAGGTATTTCAAACGTTGCTTGTACTTCTGCAGCTCAACCTAATGCTGTGCCTCATCTGTTTCAGGCAATTCTCTGCTGTTTTTGTCTGACTCTTTTACAGCCTGTAGTTTTTGCTTACAATCAGCCCCTTCCTAACCTGTGTTGGAATACAATGATGTTGCCTATGGAACCATCTGTAGCAGATGCACTATCAAAGAAGGGTCCAAATGTATCCATCTGCTGGAGACCACTTGTTATTAAGAGAAATCCAGCCCCAGGGATACTTCTATAGTACTCAAGAGCTGCTTACATAGCCTTAGAGCCCGCCATAGTGGGCTCTACCGGCCATTAAAGGCCTGCTCCATCGTTAAAGGCCTGAGCCAAAGGCCAGGGCCTTTAACAAGGGAGCGGGCCTTTAATGGCCGTAGAGGCTGCTGCGGAGAGTTCTAACGCTATTAGAACTTTCCGCCCCTAGAGGGCAGAATGTTCTAATTTGTAAAACAAAGGCCTCACAGAGCCCGAGTGGATTGAAATCCCCTCAGGCTTTTGCTTCTACATTTGAATCAATTGTAATGACTTCGGAAGAGGCAATGCTGACTCTATAGTGTCATACCCAAATATCAGTCGCGCTGCAACGTTCTGAACTCATTTCAAACTCTGGAGTTGGTTCAGAGGTAGGCCACAGTGCAGATCATTAGCAGAATCAAGTTTAGTGTTAATTAATTCTTTGGCTACGACTCTGTTGTCCACTGCTAGAAGGAATGGCTGTTTCTGTGGGTGGAGTCGTTACTGTGACCAGAAATCCACACTTTTCTCTGGTTTTATCAATCCTACCAATATCAGAGGATGTTCGAAAAGACGGCAGCTCTTGTCTCATCAATTAATAATGCAAGGTCCCAATGGGCCTCCATGAAACACCTCCAGGTTTAGGTGCTTGATCTTTAGACCATTTTCTCTCTTCCAGTCTGCCACTAGCCGAAGGCTAATCAACACTGCATCTGACCTTAATTCTGTGATGCTGACATGCTTACGTAGCTGCATATTGTTTCCTAGGCGTGAGATAACGGCTCCTAGGTAGTGGATCATCATAGATGGACACAAACATGTGGTTGCACTAGAACTTGTTCACATAACATAAGTCCAAGATCGGACTTAGAGCTCCTCCCTTAAATCTTCCCTTTATTAAGGAACACCTGCAGGGGCGTAGCTTGGGCAGTAAGATTGGGGGTGTGTGAGCTTCAGATTTTCCAACAATCACAGTGGCATATATGGTTAACATACATTGTACGACAAGCAGGGCGCATGAGTGGGGCCTATGGGGCAGTGGAAAGGGAGAGCAATGCGGGTTGGTAGGAGTACTAAGAGAGAAAACACAATATTTTGTAAACAACCTACATTTGTGAGGACTTTCAAAACAGAGAGAGAGTGTGTGTGGCTTTTTGTCTGTGTGTATGTAAAAATTCTCGGTGAAAACTCACCATAATCTCACCATACGTGACTGAAAGCACCTGTACCCAACTACTTATCCGAAAGTACATTTATTTGGATGGGTGTAACACCCCAAACAATCCCCCCTGAAGCCACGCCCCTGAACATTTGTATAAGGAGTAGACCCACGGTGTTGGGTGGCACCGGTTAGAAATGACATAGAGCTGGAAGGGGTGATTAATGGGTGGGGTGGTAGCTGTTGGAGGCAGCTTCCTGAGGAAAAGAAGAAAGTTACCACATTAAATTAACTGTGGGACTCACTGGTCTGAGGTGGGCAGTGAAGGTAACTGTCCCTCCTCCTTTGCATGGTTCCAGTGGCCCTGGGTACACCTTAATTAATCGATCTGTCCTTAACCAGATGAGGGCATATTCAATCTCATATAAACAGCTGAAAGCTTCTGTTTATTCCACTTGGTATGATACTCTTGAGCCTCAAGAGTTAGTCTACTTAATGACAATCTGTGATTGCCTCTTTAAATATGTCTGTGGCAAACAATTCCTCTTGTTTGGCTTGTCTTGGATAAAGTTGTAGAGTGCATTAAATCCTCATCGTCCCTCACAGTTATGTTCTTTTCGGTTGATATATTTTTGGCATTTCTCGAGGCGTTCCTCAGTAGATCATCCCGAGACCCCTTTTGGATCTTTTTTTATCATAAATTAACTTAGATTCTTACACTTTTTTCATTATGACAGTGTCTGTCTTACCGTAAGCGATCCCAAAGGAAATACTCCTTATAAACACATTCACGCGGCTGGAATTTCATGCAAGGCAGAATTTGCAGGTGCTTGGGAACCAATGCTCACCAAGGCCCCTGCCTGCATTGGTCAAGATATGCCAACTCCGCTTAGCTCTCGGTATGTGTCAGATGCTAAATGGGCCAGTTTGCAGCTCTTTGATGTGTTATGAAGCACAAAACAGTTTCCAAGTAAAGCATTTCCAGATGTATTGTGTTTTTCCTAGGAAAGTATAAGGATGGGTTCCACTTGGAGAACTGCATCCATTTCATGGAAGTTTCTATCGCTGACATGTGGTTCTGTACATCTTTATGCATAGCATTAACTGCTGGATTTGTATGTTCACTACTAGACTGAATTGCCTGAACATAGAGATGAGGGGAGTGTGGGATGAAAATGGGCAAGTAGGAGGGATGCATTGTCATACAGGTTAAGAGTTTAAGTGGCGGGTGAAAGCTGGCTGCTAATGGTGACCGTTTCACACGCTGGTGATAGGAGATGGCCTACAGGCTTAGAGAACAGGAGTAAATGATGTGAACTCGTAGTGCTCAAAGGCTTTGTAATTGGAATATGACCTAATACAACACAGTGATAACAGTGTCACTTGCAGTCTTACAGGAAGATTTTGGGCTCTCCCTACTTGAGGCCTTTAGTGCCTAAGTTGCAAAAAGAGACTTTGAGCCTGCGGTCACAGCGATCGTAACAAGAACTAGGTTTTTAGGGTATCTAGTAGATTCCATTGCATTTCTGGGGCCGGGAGGACAAGTTTGGGTTCAGGCAATAAATGTTTGTTAAATTTAACTACTAGGAAACCAAGTAATTCTTACTGTTTTCCGGTCTCTGTTCTGCTTATGTCTTCCAAACAGGTTAAAGCGATCTGCCCAGTCGGGCTTTGAGATAATTGGTGACAAAGAGATTGCAGAGATCCAGGCTGCCTTTGAAAGCGGTGGACTGGCCGCGGTGGTCAGCCTGATCCAGTCCAGTCTGGACGCACTACTGGACACCAAGCTGAACATCGCTGTGACCGGAGAGTCCGGCAATGGGAAGTCTACGTTTGTTAACTCCCTTCGCGGTCTTGAAGATGAGGATGAAGGGGCAGCCCCGGCGGGAGTTGTTGAGACGACAATGAATCCTACACCATACCCTCTACCAAAGTACTCAAACGTCACAATTTGGGACCTCCCTGGCATTGGAACTCCAAATTTCACAGTTGAAAACTACCTGGAACAGGTGAATTTTCACACCTATGATTTCTTCATCATTTTGGCTTCGGAGCGATTCAAAGAGAACCACGCGATGCTGGCCAAGGAGATAGCCAAGCAAGGCAAGATTTTCTACTTCGTTCGCACTAAGATCGATAATGATGTGATGTCACAAATGAAGAGCAGGAAGCAGCCCGTGAAGGAGGATGCCATACTGGAGGAGATCCGGAAGGACTGTGAGGAGAACCTCAAGAAGGCTGGCTTGCCCAGGTCAAAGGTGTTCCTCATTTCGAGCTTTGAGCTAGACAAATACGACTTCGAAAGGTTGCTGGAGGAACTGGAGATTGAGCTCCCTGGGCACAAGCTGCGTGCATTCCTCATCTCCCTTCCTAACATCTCCCAGAACATCATCCAGAGGAAGAAGGTGCTCCTGGGCCAGGAGATCTGGAAGGTGGCTTTGTTGGCCAGTGTCGCGGCTGTGGTACCTGTCCCTGGCCTAGGCTTCGCCTGTGATGCCTCCCTCCTGTTGGCCCGGCTGACCACCTACCGGAAGGACTTTGACCTGGATGACCTTTCCCTGGCACGCTTGGCTGAGCGGAGCGGCAAGCCCCTGCACGCTTTAAAATCACAGATCCACAACCCATTGGGAAAGAAGATCGACTGGGACCTGGTGGTGAAACTTCTGCACAAGGCCACCGGCAGCGGGCTGGAGGTGGTGCACCTCTTCCTCCACAAGGTTCCCATCTTTGGAACAGTGGCCGCCGGGAGCATTGCGTTCCGGGCCACCTATGCTATGTTGGGCCAGTGCCTCGAGGACCTGGCCGCTGATTCCCAACGAGTTCTCATTAAGGCCTTGGAAACAGAACTGTGAAAAATCTTGGAATCCTGATGGCATCGTTAGTAGCCACACTGAGCTCCTCACCCAGGAGTGAGCGAGCGTCCAATTAATTCAATCTAGAACCTCCCACATACTAGCCACCTGTTCGCATGTGCTGCCCAGTGTCCTGCTTGGGACTGTTCTGCTCCTTCAGTATATTTGTGCTTCAGACACAGGCTCAGTCCTTACAATAGCTTAATTATTTCTTTAGCACATTCGTAAGTCACCCAGAGCTAATAGTGCACTTACTTACTCTTAATAAAAAACAGTGTAGATGATGGAAAAAATTTGTAGTAAAATGTAAGTAAAGTGCATTTGTGGTTGGGGGGGGGACGAAGTGGGTCAGAGTTATGGGGATTGGAGAGAACTTGTAAATAGACAGGTTGTTGGTGGACATTGACAGACAAGTTCAAGGCGAGATGGACTGCTGGGGGGAGGAGTTTAAGGCTCCAGGTAGAGAGCCAGAGGACACCTAGGGCATGGGCATATATTTCCATTCATAGGATGTCTGTGCTGCAAATGGACACAAGTCCACACAATGTGACAAGTCAAGAGGGTAAGTCATTGGGTTAATTTCATTTCATTGCATTGAAGATACTGGTTACTGAGGCACCGGGACAAAATCTCGTAACTGCACTGTGCAGGGGTTCAACTACCAGCCAGGATTGGGGATTCTGGACTGCAGTCCTGTCCTATACAGCCTGTAATCGGGCTCCAGGTGAGCACTGGAGTGGAGGCCGGCCTCATGAGACGTGAAGGTGGTCTCTGCTTTTGTTGGAGACTGCCAAGAGCTGAAGTATTTTATTCAAGTGTCACTATAATCAAAGGGGTGAGTAATCCCCAGTACAACTGGTGCTGGACTGCTCTACTCCAGCCAGTATACATCATGGAGATGTGTTAATGGAACTACGATTGGCCTGCAGGTTTTTACACCTTGGTAGGATGACAGCTTGAGTGCCTCTGCCTGAGAGTCAATGAGTGACCTGCACGGGGGAAACAGCGCTCTGCCCTGAGCTGACTATATTCACTGACACCGTTGCATTTAGGAAGGCAGAAAACAGGCTAGGGGTGGACTGAGAGGGTCACTGATTTTGGAACTCCAAAGTCCTGAGAGTTGTGATTGGAAATGGGGTCAGGGATGAAGGGATTCGGAAAGTTAGAGCCCTAATAAGGAAGTGGCCCTCAATGAGTCGAGATGAATTTACGAGTAGATTTTGTAATATCCAGATCTGCGTAGCCTTGTGTGTGTATAGGTACCCCATACATAAGAAGTCGTGCTCACCTGTGTCGATGACAGCGCGGTACTGAGGCACTCACCGCCTTTATATTGAGTAGTTTGTACTATCCAGATGAGTGTAGCAAAGTGTGAGTATATGCTCCATACATAAGTCATGTTTACAACTGTCGATGAAGGCACCGTACTGAGGCACCCATCGCCTTTATGATGAGTAGTTTTTAATATCCGGATGTGTATAGCAATGTGCGAGTAGATGCTCCATACACAAGAAGTCGTGCTCACCTCTGTCGATGACGGCAACGTACTGAGGCACCCATCGCCTTTATAATGAGAAGAATGAGTAATATCTGGATCTATGTAGCATTGTATGTATAACTCTGCCATACATAAGAAGTCGTGTTCACCTCTGTCGATGATGGCACAGTCCTAAGGCTTTCACGCCTTTATAATGAATAGTATGTAATATCCTCATGAGTAAAGCAATGTGTGAGTAGTTGCTCCATACATAAGAAGTCAAGTTCACCTCTGTTGATGACTGCACTCACTGAGGCATCCACCGCCTTTATAATGAGAAGAATTAGTAATATCTGGATCTATGTAGCACTGTATGTATAGCTCTGCCATACATAAGAAGTCGTGTTCACCTGTCAATGAGGACACTCACTGAGGCACTCCTCACCTTATAGACACTTTGTATGTCTTCTTACCCCAGTCTCCGTCTGCTCTTAGCCCTTTAAGGCTTTTAACATACACATCTTTCATAGAGGACAGAGAGTGTGCTCCACCCTCGTCTGCTACCGATCATCTCACTTTGCCAGGACTTTTATGGACATCTCAGCCTTGAACATGTACAAATAGCCTTACGTGGTCACCTCTGGGCACGGCGGACTTCATGCACACTGGCCACCTGACACATACCGTGGCCAATAGATCCACCCTTTTAGTTGCCTCACCTGGTGCTGGTGGCCATTCACTACACCACTGGTTCTCAACGTTACGTCACCCACAACTACTTTCTGCCCTACAATGGTCAGTTTCTCTCTTGCTGACTTCTTCCGTTCAGTCTCGTGCACCCTGTTTTCTCTCTCTCCTCAGGAAATCCACTTCCTTTCTAACCTGAGTGCCCACTAGCTATCGCCCAATAGTTTGCCCCGGTGCACAAGTGTGATGCTCAAATGTGTGCGAATATTGCGTTTTCTTAGGTGCACACCTGTAGCATGCATTTGCCCTGATTTACATGCACTGCTTGCATTCGTACCTGAAGACCACCATGCATTGTTTTTTCCACTCTTTCTGACAATCTCACATATTTGAGTTTAGAAAACAGAGCAGGAACTAATCTGTGGGGTACTCAAATTCAAAACATTGTAATTTATTCTGTATAATATGTAGTAGGCGGGTTTTCTGACTAAGTTTACCTGCTAGCACTATAAAATTAGTTAACATAATTTGAAAATGTAAAGAGAATCTCCTTATTGTGTTTGACAAATATTTTGATATTTAAGGCAATTCTTTGCTCTAACCTAGTGTTCATTGCTTAATCGTGGACCAGATGCACCACCAATGACCACTAATCAGTGTGTACCACAACAGTGCTGTAGATGTGGACAGAGACTTGCAATGCCATCTAAGTTTGTAATTTTACTATTAAATATATATATATATATCAACATGTGAATTAAATTAAGGTATTATTAAAATATGTACTTGTGGAAATAATTGTGTGTGAATTTTTTCCCTTTGGGAAGGAGTTTGGGGGGATAGAAAGCTCCACAAATGCGGGAGCGGCTCCTCCATTAGAGCGGAGGAGTGTCCCCCCACTAAAAAATGCCCCCATTAAAAGCCCCAGAGCTGGAAAATTAAATGGTAATAACGTTTATTTATTACCATTTTATTTTTCACCAACCCGTCCCAAACCGAGTGTCAGGACGGGTGTGGCCATTGCTGCTCAGTGGCAGCTGCGAGCTGTGCACTTAAGTTTAAAGTGCGCATGTCATTTTGGCAGGCTGTCTTGCGATGGCCAGCCAGACATGCGCATTTTAAACCTCTCTAGCCCAGCTGTCTAAGACAGGTGGGTTAGAGAAAGCGCAGGCCTCCAGTGCTCTTAAGAGCGCTGAGAAAGGCCACTCCCTCCAATCCTGGTGCTTGTCTCATGCTGGTTAACCGCATAAGAGCAGCGCCATGATTGGTTAGGGGAGTTGGCTGGGTCCTGCGTTGAAGCCTCGAGGAGAGAAGACTGGAACGCCCAAGCGAGCAGGACGTCGTGCAGCAAGCCAGGAAGGTAAGTGCCAATTTTTAAAAATTTATTTTAGTACAACCTATTTGCCCACCACACCACTCTACCACTCTCTGTACTTGTCAGCCGCCATTGCACATATGGCAAGGACAGAACCAGCTTTGTGTCCAGGTTAGTGTCTGTGTAACCATTCGCAGATCAACAGCCGTGCTGCACTCCCTCATGGCCTTAAGCCACAAGCTGAGGGTAGGGAGGGAAAATCACAAGGTGCAAGAAGACAAACGTGTTAAAGGGTGGCAGTGGAGCATCCCAGTGCTGAGCTGTAGGTGGTGCAGGGGTCTGCAGATTACTCTGGTATCAGAGACTTGGGTAGTGAAGTACAATGACTTAGATGGCCATGCACACCTAGGAGACAGGCCGTCAAAACACTGACTTCCATGGCAGCTATCTTAGAGGAGTGACATTATATGTGCACAATGCGCATCATGTGAGAGGGGACTCAAGGCAAACGACACACAGGTTGCTACATAACTCTCCGAACGGGTTTCCTGCTGACACCCTAGTGTTATTTTGTGAAAAATGTTGGTGGAAGCAAACATGGTGAAAAATTATTTTCGGCTCTTATATGACGCATTATTTATTTCTCAAAGATAAACCCTAAAACAGGCATTTATGTTTTTGAATAAAAAATCAAAGTCCCTAATGGACTGAAAGTTTTTTCCCAGCATGTAGGGGACATATTTTTCCTGACTGGCACTAGTGTCGCGGACAGACAACACATAAAGTACAGACATGGTACAGAACACTCATTTTACATAGGACGGGCATCTGAAGCCACGTGATCCAGCAGTTGTGCAGCTCATATGGTGTTTCTGACGGCAGAGTCAGACACACAGTGTTCCCCCTACTCCCAGTCCGAGAGGTTTGTGTACTGGTACACCCCTCCCCCCAATTTTTGGCTGAT
The DNA here is from genome assembly GCA_963921515.1 of Calotriton arnoldi. Taxonomy (NCBI): domain Eukaryota; kingdom Metazoa; phylum Chordata; class Amphibia; order Caudata; family Salamandridae; genus Calotriton; species Calotriton arnoldi. Next base: position 443,624 of record CAWUFW010004692.1, on the reverse strand, counting down.
GCCCCATTACTACCAACGTCTACCTGAGGTCTTCAGTAACCACTGGAAAGTCTAAACTAAATTTGTTTTGGTCGAGAATGGTTTCTTTCAAATCATTAAATACCTGAGATGTTCCACAGGCTGAATCTCTGACATGGACTGACTAGGTCTCATGGATTGAGTCTGAACCATGAATGATGCATTATATAGATGGATTTACGTCATGTTCCTCTGACCCTCCAAGCTGCTGTTACTGGCAGATGTTCCTGTGTGAAGCACTTTGTTTCACAATGAGAGAGGGGACAGGAGGAGTCCTAGTTGCGTCCTGCGTGAAGCACCCCAGCTCTGGAGAGAGGCCAAGCCGGAGTGACGTGAACCGACAGTCTTGGCCAGAGATGGTTTTTTGGGTGGGCTGCACATATGCAAATGGATAAATGAGCACACTTCATACTCCAGTTCCCCTTCGCCACCTCCCAAGAAACCTCACTGTCCCTTCTGTTCTTCTGTATGTCCACATCCAATAAGAAATACACAACCAAGGGGCACCATCACAGAGGTGTAAAAGTCCTAGACCAGTGATTCCAGGACGTCCACATTTGAATGTTACGGAATTTCCTATAAGGGAGCAAAGTGGAAGCAGCGTTTCTGGTAGTGGTCTGAAATAACCAGTTCTTAGGAGCCTTGAACCCTCTGCAACTCCATCATCCATGGTGACCAATTAAGATAACATAGCACATACATTACTACTTCCAAACTATAAATCTACTACATGTATATAATATGGAAATCACATAAAATCTAACACAGTATGAAATATCTTGTAACACATTGATCTAAGAGGTAACGCTTTCACCATATTCTTGAAAATATTATGCCCATGCTCCTACCAAATAATCTTGATATTTACATGGTAATTTGTGTACACGCAGAGAACAAGAAGAAATACAATTTTCCCAGAAAAACCAGCTGTCTCGTCTTCCTGAAATTGTGACTTACCAGCTCCAGACATCATTTGGGCACCCTGTGGAACTACAGCCAATTTTTCTTTGTTCTACCACTTACTATCTTCAAAACACGCCACAGTCCTTTTTGCACATATAACTTTGTTGGGAACAGAAAACGTGGATGCACCGTTGGCCACAATACCTGGTAATTTGACTTTTACCCATTCACCCACCTGTACCTTATTTTATTTATTTATTTAGAAAGTTTTCTATAGCGCGAACATGACCACCGAGGGTATTAGAGCGCTTTACAGTTTATACATCAAGAAGGATACAAGCAGTAAAAACAGAACAAACAAGGACGAAAGTTCACAGTCTTGTAGAGCCAGGCACCCTCGGGAGCTCTGGCAGCTAGGACACAAATCTGCAAAGGTGGCCTCAATCTCCATTGAAGCAGCCTATCTAAGGCAGAAATTTCTTCAGCAAAAACACTTTGACTTCCTTTTTGAAGAGGACAGTGGAAGGATTCAGCCTGACTTCGGAGGGTAAGGAGTTCCAAATCCTCAGGGCAATACCTGAGAAGGCTCGATTGTAGGTTTTTCTTTTCTTGAATTTTTGTGGTTTGAGCAGTAGAGTGCTGGCGCTTCTGGAGGCTCTCGATCCACCTGAGATCTCCAGTTTTTGAGCGAGGTACAGCGGGGTATTGAAATGAATGGCTTTGTGTGCCATGCATGCAATTTTTAACTGTATCCGAGCTTCATATAGAAGCCAGTTCAGGGATAACAGGTCTGGTGATATATGGTTGTATCTTTTAGCACCTGTTAAGAGCCTAGCAGCAGAGTTCAGGGCAGCCCTAAGAGGAGCAGTCTTCGCTCTTGGAAAGCCGCAAAGGGTTGCGCTGCCATAGTCCAGCTTTGAGATGACTAAGGCTTGCACCGCAACCTTTAGGTCATGTGGAGGGAGAAAAGGTTTAAATTTCCTTAAGATGCTGAGTTGGAGGTTCGCTCCTTTGGTGAGGGTACTAATGTGCTTCTGCATGTTCAGACTCTTGTCTAGCATTATTCCCAGAGAGGTTGCGGAATCAACGATGTGCCGTGTACAGTTAAGAGCAGTAAGCTGATTCATCCATTGTTCTATGACAGGAGATTGCTTGTGTGGTGCGTTTAGGAGGAATTCCGTTTTGAGAGCATTTAGCTTCAAGTGGTTAGGTGTCAGCCAGCTTTGTGTTTTCAGTAGGACTGAGTTGAGGGACCTGATGTCCTCAGGGGAGGAGATCTTCAGGTATAGTTGGGTATCATCAGCGTACATGTGATAGTGAATGCTGGATGATTTCAGAATTTCTGTCAGAGGCTCCATGAACAGGTTGAAGAGCATGGGTGAGAGCGCAGAACCCTGTGGAACCCCCAGCGTGACCGGAGAAGGATGAGAAAGGGACTGGTTCACCTTGAAGCTTTGGGTTCTGTTGTGAAGGAATGAGGAGAACCAGTTTAGTACAGGCCCAGACAACCCCATCCTGTGTTCCAGGAGGTCAATTAGGTTATCGTGTTTGACAGTACCAAATGCTGACGAAACGTTGAGAAGGATCAATAGGCAAGATTCATTTTGATCCAGAATTCTTAGCGCATCATCTACAATGTGAGTAAGCGCAGATTCTGTACTATGACCCTGTCGGAAACCAGATTGAAATTGGTCCAGGAGTTGGAAATGATCGATGTGGTTACACAGTTGGGCAAGCACACATTTCTCCAGGAGCTTTGCCAACGTGGGTATGTTTGAGATTGGGCAGAAGTTATGTAGGTCTGTGGGATCAGCAGATGGTTTCTTTAGAATAGGGGTAACTTGCCCCGATTTTAGGCAATCCGGAATAGCACCTTGCCGAAGTGAAGCATTGACGATCTTAGTCCAAAGTGGGAGTATGGAGGTTCTAATTTCAGAGAAGAGGTTCGATGGCAGGGGATCTTTGTAGTGATTAGAAGATTTCAGAGTAGCCAGCATTTTGCGTATAGTGCTTTCATCCAAGGTTTTGAAAAAGCTCCAGGATGCATTGTTTTTTGGGGGGGGGGCAAAGCTGAGCAGGCACGGTGACATCTGACCCGGGAGGAAGGAGGGTGTTAGGCGGTCTGATCGACAAGTGCTCAAGGGCTGAGCGTAGTTCAGCTTCGATCTTAGTAGTCTTATCTGTGAAGAAATCAGCTAATTCTTCGCAATTCGGCTGTGTCCCTCGACCCAATGCAGAGAGATTAGGATGACTGTTAGCTTGAGACTTGATGAGTTCGAACAGTTTTTTTGGACTTTTTTTGCTTGCTCTAGTTGATTTCTGAAGAAGGTGGCTTTCGAGCATCTGATGCGTTTGTTATAGATGCTTCTTAGGGATCTCAGATGGTAGAGATGTTCAAGGGAGGGATAGGATCTCCACAATCTTTCCGCAAGTCTTAAATTCCTTCTTTCGGTATTAAGACTATCATTGAACCATGGTTTGGAGACTTTGAAGGACAGTCTTTTTAGCTGTAGCGGCGCCACCGAGTCTAATACATTTGTCATGGAGCGGTTCTAATGGGCCGTAAGGTCATGGACATCAGACATGTTTATAGGAGGGGGCAGGATGTTATCGCAGAGAGCAGTCAGATCGTGCGAGTTGATGTTTCGTAGACATCTTTTCAAGTATCTGGGGTTCTTAGGCTGGACTCTACTAGCTCTTACCGAATCCAGGATGAGAAAGGTGATGCAATAGTGGTCTGTCCAATCCAGTAGGATGGTATTGGGCTTACCAATGACAAGATCTAAGATAGCTCCTTTAATGTGTGTGGGGCTGTCACAGATTTGGATTAGGTTGAGGTCTAGCAGGAAGGATTTAAGGCTATTGACCGCCCCATTATTCACATCATTCCAGTGAAGGTTGAAATCTCCCAGGAAGATCTGAGTGCCATGGAAATCCGCGTTAGCTGAGATAATGTCCATGATCTGTTCTATGAAGGGTAGGTTGTCGCGTGGCGGGTGGTAGAACGTGTGCAATTTGCATGGGTGATTATTGCTACCAGCCACCTTAATACATAGGTATTAACAAGGTGGCAGGAGGTCAGGTTGTAGCAATTTCACTGTTAGATTGCTACGATGCATACAGGCGATGCCTCCACCTTGTCCGCTTGCTCTATCCAACCTAATGATATCGTAGTTGGGAGGCACTAAAATGTCCAGGATGGGAACAGCTGAGCCATTTAGCCAGGTTTCAATCAACGTTACAAGGTCAAGGCCCTGTGCAAGGATGAGGTCAGCAATGTCAGCAGGATGTCTAACTGCCGAACTGCAGTTGAGAAGCACGCATTTGAGTTTTGGGTTGGTGTCCATTGGGGCAGATAGTGTGGTGGTGACTCTCGTGAGGTACCTTGCAGGATCTTCTACCTATCGTGGTGTATTTCTCTTGGGCTATGGACCATTTTCCAGACTCACCTTTTAGTTTTTCCTTGGGCATATGGGTATTACCCATCCATGGCCTTATGAGCTTTGAAAACTGTACTCTCCCTCTCATTAACACAAACTGTGACCCATCTGTATCACTTTCGGGAGTGGTGCGACCAGTCCATAACAACTTATTTAATTCTTCCATGCAGTCAAGATGATTAGCACATGACAATTGCAAATTCTCTTTGATCACCCTGTTGTACCTTTCCACTAATCCATTACTTCTAGGGTGATACAATGATGTCTTCATTTGTTTTATACCTTTAGACATAAATTATGTTTCAAACTCCGTTGACACTAATTGTGGTCCATTGTCAGTCATCACCTCCTCAGGAATATCTTACTTGGCAAAAAACACTTTAAATAAACTTGATCACATGTGTGACATTTATGTCTGTTATAAACTTGACCTAAATCCATCGTGAAAAATAATCTATCATTACAATACCAAATTTGGGTACACCCATGTTCACATTGAAATGCCCAATGATGCCCAAATCAAGTTTAACCCAAGCTTTCTCTGGTACTTCTATTGACTCAACTGGACTTGGAACAGTGACATGAAACTTGTCACTGACAGCACATGAAATAAAGCCTCTCACAAAGTGCTTTACACTTTTATCCAATCCCGGCCACCAAAAATTCTCTCTCAACCTTCTTTTCATGGCCCTCGTGCCAATGTGTCCTACATGTGCTATGTCACTGATACTACCACGTAACCCAAAAGGCAGCACCAGCAATTCACCACGCTTAAGACAACCATCATTAATATACAACTCCTAAGCTATTTTTTGAAATAATTTGACGTCTTCTTTCAAAACCATCACATTTGGCCAACCATTACACACAAAAGATAAATAACATCTCATTATTTCATCCCTGCTTATGGCTTCATCCCATTCTTCTTTAGACACAACTGACATAGTTTACTCCGTTACAAAACAAACCATGACATACTCTTGTTCATCTTCACCATCCATGGTACAGGATGTAGCACAAGGTAAACAAGATACCCAATCTACCATAATGTTAGTTGCACCTGGAATGTATTTTATAGGCAGACTCCTGCAATCTGCACTGCCATTTAGCTGTCCTTGGAGTAGCCTTTCCTGCACACTTGGTGGTAAATAAATAGATAAGAGGTTTGTGATCAACTCTAATCATGAATTCTCTACCTCACAAATAGGATCTGAAATAATTCACGCCCAACCACCACGTCAATTCCACACGCTCTGACAGACTATCCTCAGAACCTTTGAGACTTTTGGAAGCAAATGCTACAACCTCATCCCTACCATTTCTGTGTTGCAACAGTACAGTTCCCAAACCACACTGACTAGCATCTATCACCACGATGCAAGGATGACGTGTGTCAAATGACTTTCAAAAAGTGTTGTATTCCTCTTAGGGTGTCCATAACGGGCTTTCCAGTATCATGTCCTTATATAGGCACAATTCACCCTGCCCTTATATAGGCATAAATTCCCAGGCCTTATTTAGGCATTAAACCATGCACTCCAAATACAGGCATGGTCTCCGACATCCGTCCACCCTAACGTCACAACGAGTACATGAAGAACAGACCCTTAGGCTGCGGGAGTTTCCCTAGTCCAGGACTATTGATTTCTTTAAGGACTCCTATATTATGTATGAACCGTTATTCCTTAGGGGTTCATTCATGACGTCTTTCGCTGTCCGATTCACGTCAATGCTAACATTCCTAGGTACTCTCAGGTATAAATATACCTTCCCTAGCCCTTGTAAACTAGAGGAGACCTCGACTTCAGAGGAGCCCGTATCCCGGCCTGACGCACTGAGAAGATGCTGTCATCCCTGCACGCAGAGAGTCCCGCTTCCAGTGATCTGACTTCCCTTGCGGGGTGTTGGAGTTCGAGTCTGGCAAAGAGATTCCTACCTCTCTCATTCTTCAGGTATGGAGCTGATAAGAAACTAGAGGGACTCTTGGCATACTAAGCATACTAGGCATACTAGGCTTAACATACTCTTAGTATACCATAGTAAGGAATACTTCACCTACTTCATACCTCTCCCTACACCTAGGATTAGGTTAGGTACATTGGGGTAGAACTAGATTAGAAACGCATCGTATGAGTACTCGCATTTTTAGCTCATGTTATTTATGTATGTGAATATACGCTAAAAGATAATGCTATCGCAGTATTATTTATTTCTACTGCTCACCCTGTACATTATTTATCTCGCATACTGTCTTGTGATCGTAACAGCACATTTAACTTACACCAGAAACAAGACTGTTCAATAAATCCTTTATTGAAAACGACCGTCTATTTCTTTCTGTGTAAACTTGGAGAAAACTAAGCATGCACGATTGAGCTGAGTGAAATAGTTATCTATTGTTTCCACGACTCTGGGACACGTTCTGATTCTAAAAGGGAAACATAGTGGTCATGTTTTGCGGCTGCCAGAAACTACTCCCTTCTTGTTGTCAAGGAGTTTCTAGTGGCCTCTGCGCTAGCTGGCACAAGTAATTAAGTTTAATATACTCGATAGGGACATACTGACCTTAGTCCTATGTCAAACCTATAGGATATATTATTCCAATGCGCAGAGCCTATTAGGGAAATAGGAGCTACACTACATGGCGCCCAACGGTTTGGTAAGGCGGTAATTCAACGTTAGATACTGAGTAACTCAGCCGTGCTATTTTCTCTCAAGACCCCTACCCATATACTCCAAAAGACGTCTGGAGTGGGCAGGGTTTAGTATCCGCCACGGCTACATAGGGAAGTACCCTATATATTAGCTGTTTGGTTTGCTCAACGTTGAAGGATACAGTGTTCCAAAATATTGTGCACCTTATCTTTGTTTCCTTGAAACTTGTTCTACATTTTTCAAAAAACAAAATGCCTGACGGAGACAATAACACCGAAAACGGTGGAGCTGCTGCTGATCAAGCCCAAGCAGCAGTTTTTAACTTTACAGGTTTAAATGAAACCGAGGAGGGTGTCATAGACATCCCTCAAAACTTAAGAAGAGCCATCACTCTAAAACTTATAGAACATGGCCTACCGCCAAGAGGAGGTAGAGCAGTTTTTGTGATAGAGGCACATGAATCCTTTCAGACAGAGGTATTCTATTCATGGGTAATACTTCCTGAATGCAATCCAACATCACACACATTTCACTTCTACAAAGAAGATGAACTACCAGAGGAATACATTCCTTTCGAGGATATTAAAATTCCATTAACATACCAGGAGCATCAGCTCTGGTTTAAAGGCGCCCTAAAACATCACAAAAACATTACCAGGCTCGGTCCACTAGGTAGACCAGGAGCAACATGGCCGATTTTAGTCGGCTACACACCTCATCCTGAACTGGATATAATGACAGATGAGGAACTACTTACTCAAATACAAGAGTTAATAAAAATTTACAGACAATTGGTCCAATATGTCATGCGGACTCTCACAGTCCAACCACCATTCACACTGCAAAATCAGACCCCTCATCAGGGGACTACACTAAAAATTACACCACAGACTCTCAACTCAGTCATGGGTAAAATGCCCACAAAACGTGAGCAAATTCCGTTCTGGATAGCTCAAAAAATTACTCAAATCGAAGCAGTATTTCCAAATACTAGCCCGTATGAGAAACACAGAATCCTAACAATCAGTTTACCAATGGGGATCACACCACAACTGGAAGACTGCACCACTTGGGGCTCAGTCTTTGCTGCCATCTATACTAAAACACATGGCATTCCGTCAATTGCGGTAATACCTGATGTCCTCAAACAAATTCAAAATGAATACGGGGCAGAGCCTGCTCTAAATTTAGGTATGAAATTACTGAAAAATTTCGACCAGGTCTCAACAATAATATTATCTAATATTAAAGGAGAGGCAGCAGCAGTTGCGATCCGCCAAAAATTGAGGGAAGTCGATGTTGCAGAACATCAAACTGAGCTACCCAGAATAATAGAACAATCTTATGCAGAATTAGGCAGAGATAGTTTGGGTGGAAGCCCAGTGAAGCCGAAGCTATCTGAAAGTCCTGAGAAGGACTCAATTAAACAAACTCCTACATCTTCTAAAAAGAAGTGGGAGTCTACTAAACAAAATTCAAACGAGAAACGTTCTCAATCCCGAGGTAGGTCTCCTCAAAAGGAGCCCTCTGAAAGGAGGTATAACCTCAGGAATAGGGATAATTTGAGAAAACCTGACCGGTATCAAGATACTGATACACGTTCCTCTCGTCCCTTTCAGTTCTCATCACAGACTTCGGAAAGAAGAGGACGGACGGAACACAGAGAAGAACGCGTGAAATCGAAAGACGACAAACACGCTACAAAAACTAAAACAAAACCTCAATTCTCCAAAAAGAAAGTAGCAGGTCTGAAGATCAGACATGCCGAGAATACTGAGAACACAACTCAAGAACGGAGAATGTGCTCAGACCATGCTGGACAGTGCAGCAGAAGTCACAATAGTTCGCCAGAACGTGAAGGAACTTCTGGAGATAGTGGACTTGAATGAATACATTAAAGTAGAACTAGCCTTATAGTACAGACTAGGCGGTCCTTCCACAGACATTTAGTCATCTTATGTGTCTAAAAACAGTTCATTAATTTTCATGACATGAAATGACTGATTTTTTAACAACTTATCGAAAATTTTATTGTCACATGTAAATATTATTGCTTATTTTCATTCCAATTGCATTTATTTTCAAAACTATATGCCTGAAATGAAAAGCTGTTGCTTCAAATGTACAGTACCTTTTGCATTTTATATTATGTTTAAAAAAAAAAATGTAAGAAATATTTTTAAATATGCGGTGCTCCATTTTATGTTTAGCATTTTAAATGTTTAGCATTTTAGTATCATCGTATACACGAAAGTGGAGTGGGTGTTGTATTCCTCTTAGGGTGTCCATAACGGGCTTTCCAGTATCATGTCCTTATATAGGCACAATTCACCCTGCCCTTATATAGGCATAAATTCCCAGGCCTTATTTAGGCATTAAACCATGCACTCCAAATACAGGCAAGGTCTCCGACATCCGTCCACCCTAACGTCACAACGAGTACATGAAGAACAGACCCTTAGGCTGCGGGAGTTTCCCTAGTCCAGGACTATTGATTTCTTCAAGGACTCATATATTATGTATGAACCGTTATTCCTTAGGGGTTCATTCATGACGTCTTTCGCTGTCCGATTCACGTCAATGCTAACATTCCTAGGTACTCTCAGGTATAAATAAACCTTCCCTAGCCCTTGTAAACTAGAGGAGACCTCGACTTCAGAGGAGCCCGTATCCCGGCCTGACGCACTGAGAAGACGCTGTCATCCCTGCACGCAGAGAGTCCCGCTTCCAGTGATCTGACTTCCCTTGCGGGGTGTTGGAGTTCGAGTCTGGCAAAGAGATTCCTACCTCTCTCATTCTTCAGGTATGGAGCTGATAAGAACCTAGAGGGACTCTTGGCATACTAAGCATACTAGGCATACTAGGCTTAACATATTCTTAGTATACCATAGTAAGGAATACTTCACCTACTTCATACCTCTCCCTACACCTAGGATTAGGTTAGGTACATTGGGGTAGAACTAGATTAAAAACGCATCGTATGAGTACTCGCATTTTTAGCTCATGTTATTTATGTATGTGAATATACGCTAAAAGATAATGCTATTGCAGTATTATTTATTTCTACTGCTCACCCTGTACATTATTTATCTCGCATACTGTCTTGTGATTGTAACAGCACATTTAACTTACACCAGAAACAAGACTGTTCAATAAATCCTTTATTGAAAACGACCGTCTATTTCTTTCTGTGTAACTTGGAGAAAACTAAGCATGCACGATTGAGCTGAGTGAAATAGTTATCTATTGTTTCCACGACTCTGGGACACGTTCTGATTCTAAAAGGGAAACATAGTGGTCAAGTTTTGTGGCTGCCAGAAACTACTCCCTTCTTGTTGTCAAGGAGTTTCTAGTGGCCTCTGAGCTAGCTGGCACAAGTAATTAAGTTTAATATACTCGATAGGGACATACTGACCTTAGTCCTATGTCAAACCTATAGGATATATTATTCCAATGCCAGAGCCTATTAGGGAAATAGGAGCTACACTACAAAAGGCTATCTCTCTTTTAATGTTAGGAAACTCCATTTCACACTCATCATTCCACACAAACGAAATGTTTTTCTTCAGCAACTTCCGCATTTCATATGTTTTTACTGCACATTTGGGAATAAATGTAGAATAAAATTCAACCATTTCCAAAAATATTAATTGATCTTTGTAAGGAAGTGGGTTTCTGTTGCAGTAACCCCCCCACTTTTTGCCAGACCACTGATGCACTTTGACTTGATGTGCCCTGGGTCCCTGCCAATCAGGTTCCCAGGGCCTGTGTTCTTTCCCCAAAACTGTACCCAATTGGCATCTCTGGCCACAGGTCAGCCCCTGGTAAATGGTACCACAGGTACCCAGGGCACTGTGACCAGGGAAGACCTCTAAGCTGCAGCACTTATTGTGCCACCCTTAGAGGCCCTGTACCTTTACACACACACACTGCCTTTGCAGGCTGCGTGTTTTGGTGCAGAACAAAGTGAAGAGTTGACATGGCACACACCTCTGTGGGCCATGCCTACAATCCACTGCCCTGGCATAGGTCAGTCACCCCTCTAGCTGGGTGCACTATACCAGTGGTGAGGGTACAGGTGCATGAGCCCTGTACCCCTACAGTGTCTAAGTCCATTCTTAGACATTGTAAGTGCAGTGCTGCCATTAAGAGTATATGGTGCTGAAAACTGAGAAGTTTGGTATCAAACTTCTCAGCACATTAAACCCACACTGATGCCAGTGTGGGATTTAATGAAAAATGCACACAGAGGGCATCTTTGAGATGCCCCCTGAAAAACGACCAGCCTCTGGTGGGTTCCCTGACTGGTACACACCAGCCTGCCACCACGAGACATGTTTCTGGACCCCTAGGGTGGGAGCCTACGCTCCCTGAGCCCAGAAACAAAGCCTTTCCTGGGCGGAGGTGTACACACCTCCCCCAAGCCAGGAAGAGCCATCTGTGGCAGGGGAGCTTCAAAGGCCTGGCAGCCTTTGTAATGCGACCCCCCAGCCTCTCCTGCTATCAGGAGCAGGCCCCCTTCCTGTCTCCCCTCCCTTTCGGCGGGAAGACAGGCGGGAAAAACTAGCCAGCCCAGGAGGTGCGCCCACCTCTGCCAACTCCACCCCTCAGGTGGGGGAGGCGAGGTGAAGCCCACTCTCCAGTGCTCGCCATCTTGCAGATGGCAGGCACTCCCCAATCAGGACTAGGGATTGTGCTCACTCCCCCACGTGGGGTGAGCACACCAAGGGTACTGGCCCATTGGCTACTGACCTCAAGACCCCTAAAACGCCCCCTAAATACTGTATTTAGGGGGCAGCCCTGAACCAGGAAGGCAGATTCCCGCAACCTAAAAAGAAAAAGGACGAAAGAAGACGCCCAGCAGAGGAGACTGCAGAGAACAACTGACTTGGTCCCAGCCCTACCGGCCCGTCTGCAGTTTCCAGAGATCCTGCGCCAAAAATCGTCTTGTCCTGCAGCTAGAGACCTCCAGAACCCCTGGGAGGACTGACTGCCTTCAACAAGGACCGGATCTCCTGTGAACAGCAGCCCTGTTCGAAAGAAACTCCGAAAACAGACTCTGAGCCTGCTGAGGACAAAGAAACCCCACGCCTGGAACTACCACTGCACTCGTCGCCTACGGCCCGAGTTCGAGTGGCCCACCGGTCCCAGCGAGGTCCCCCAGCGCTCCAGAGTCGGAGTCCACCGTGGGTTGACCCCTCCAGGACTCCCCGACGTCGCCTGCAGCCTCTGCACGGAGACCCCCCCCAACCGCGAGTGGCCCGGTAAGGTGAAATCCGACCTCAAAAGACACCCCTGCATGCAGCCACCCTGCGCCCTGGAGAAAAGAACCCGAGGTGCACCTACGTCCCCGAGCCCTCCAACTTACCTGCCCAGCTGTTGGTTCCTCCCGGAAGTCTTCCTGGACCGAGCCTGCAGCTGAAAACCAAAACCGAAAATCCCCATTGAAAACAACAGGGCACCCGACGCCAAAACAGCACTCTGCACTCGGCCGCCCCAGTGCCGCTGAGGGTGCACTTTTTGTGCCTACTTGGTTCCCCATTTGCCCTGACCTAAACCCTAGGAGCTTTGCTCCCACAGCCGTGTGGCCTGCTAGCCAGCAGCCACCAACCGGAGGCCCCCTAGCCCCCATTGGATAACATTGGGCCTCAACACTCTGCACCCGGCTGCCCTAGTGCCGCTGAGGGTGAAACAAAAGTGCATCACTGACCCTGGGGGACCCCTGAGTCTAACAACTGAACCCTAACTCAAAAGACCGAATACTTACCTCGAAACCAATAACCTGTTTTTCCTCATAGGATAACATTGACACTTTTTCTCCCAAAACGTTTCTAAGTGTCAACTTTTGAAAACTAAGAATATTCCTTAAAAATCGCACAAATAACCTAAACGAATTTTCTCAACTAATTGCAGGAAAGGCCCCAGTGCTGAATCTAGGTATCCAGCACTGAGTAGGAAAAGTAACGTAAAAGTAACTTACCTGCGAATTGAATTTCCTTCCATAGGATAACATTGGTGGTTCTATGTGAAAAAGTTTGTGTCAACTTTCGAAATACAAGAATATTCTTTAAAAATCGTACATCTGACTAAAACGCATTTTCTCAACTGTTTTCAGGGAATGTCCCAGTGCTGAATCTAGGATCCAGCACTGTGTTAGAAAAAGTAATCCGAAAAGTAACTTACCTGCAATTTACAGGAAAAGCCTATGTATTTCAATGTACTGGTCCAAAAAGTTTCTAAGTGTGCACTTTTGAAATCTGAAAATATTCTCTAAAAATCGTACAAACTACAAAAATGTAATTACTTACCTGTTTTAAGTAAATGTCCCAGTGCTGAATCTAGGAGTCCAGCACTGGATTACAAAAGTAACGCAAAAGTAGTTTTACCTGCATTTACCTTAAAAAGCCATTCATTTCAATGTACTGCATTTACTAAGTATTGCAACCTACTGCATCCCCTGTAAATCAAATCAAGTACAATCTTCATTGCTTTTTAAAACTGTGTACAACAAGTAACTTATTACTGAAAGTAATTCAATGCTTACCTGTGCCAGGCTTGCTTGGTTCTAAAAATAAACAACAGTATATTTTTTTATACAAAACAATTGGCCTAGAGTTCAGTTCTTGAGTGTGTGAATTCATTTGCTGACTGAGTGTGTACATCAAATGCTTAACACTGTCCTCTGATACTGCCTTACTGCTCGACCAAGCTACCACTTTAGAGAGTAAGGTTCTATCTAACTTTAACCTCTGCCAAACCTCTGGAGACCCTGGGACTCTATACACACTGTACCTCACTTTGGTGCAGTATATATAGAGCCAGTTTCTTACAAACTTTAGTAACAGGAGATGAAAAAATCCACAATAGCTTTGTCCAAGTTTTCTTTCGGCTCTAACTCCTTGGCAGATATGTTAAATCCAAAATACTCAACTCTCGGCACACACAATTTACATTTCTGTAATTTTAAAGTCATTCCATTGTTTCTCAAGATTGTTAAAACTTGAACAAGTATCTTGTCAAGCATAACTCTGTTTTTGGCGTAAATTAAAAGATCATCGTGGAAACACTACACCTTTAACATCTTTGAATAAATTCTCAATCAAACTTTGTAACACAGCTGATACTGATGCCAACCTCAACGGCATCTGTTTAAATCTATATGCATCTTTTGGAGTGCAAGATGTGAGGTGTTGTGATTCCTGGTGTAAAACTATCTGATTGTAAGCAGAAGCCATATCTAATGTGGAAAAAAACACTGGCATCACCCAAAGTGGTTACCATCTCTGTGATATTTTGAAGGGGATGGCGATCTACCCAAATGTTATTGTTTAGATCCCTTAGATCCACACACATTCTCAAAGACCCATTAGGCTTACCTGCAAAATACTGGTGACTGCCATTCAGAACCATCAATTTAGTCTATGATATCCTGTTCATATAACTTCTTCAATTCTTCTTTTAATTCCATTCTTAACGCTAAAAGAACATTACACACTTTATGATCCACTGGCAAGGCATCAACTTTTGTTGAATACGGTGAGAAAATGCTTTGAGTTTACCCAGTTCATCAGACAAAACACCAGGAAACTGTTTTAGCCAGATGGAGTCTTCCACACTGTACACATTCACCACATCCTGCTTCAACCGAACCTTATCAGGATCATTGGGATTGAGAATTATACCGAATTACCTTTAAAACATATTATTGCTTCAAAGTCTCACAACACATCAATGGATTTGCCTCCATTGGCAATTGGTTTCACAGTGGACTATTTTTAATGTGATACACTTGAAACATTCCCACACCTGTGTACCAATTAGAGTAAAATAGGTTCCAGAGTCAGCCATCAGTTTGACAGGCACCCTTGACACATCAATAATACAATAGGGTTTTTTTTTACATTTCTTTGACTATATCCAATGTTGAAGCTACTAGTATTAACTTTGTGCACAAAACTAAACCCTCATCTCTAGTACAAGATGCGTCACACACAGATTTCAAACAACTTACTGAATTGACCACTTTAGGTAAATGACCAGCATTAGATCTTTTACAAAATGCCTCTTATGATTACACCTAACACAATATTTTTCTAAGGCAGGACAGTGTGTGGCATTCCCTAAATGAGCTTTACTGCCACATCCGTAACAGTGAAAACCATTTTGCAGATTTCTTCTTGTTCACTTTCTGAGGTTCCTCATTAATTTGGCTTCCACGTCTATCCTGTAATTAATTAATCTTGGATACTCCCGCCTGCTGATATAGAGATTTCTTCCATATATGTTGTAGTATTCTCTCAATCGCCTTGTCCAAAGGTAAATGTGTTGTTGTTAACAATATCTCTTGAACTTTCCTATTATGATTGTCACACTAGTTGGCACATAAACGAATGCCGAAAAGAAGTCTTAAGTGCTGGGATGTCGCGCTGCACAACAAGCGTCAATGTGAAGCCATGATGCTCACTGTGTGCAGACATGTAGGTTACTGAAAAAGGAAGCTCCTCCTTCAATTGCTGCGTGGGCTCACCGGTCTCACGCAGGAAAGTCTATCTCTTCATAATTAGGAGTTACACTTAAAAGATATAGGGCCATATGTAGGTAATTTCTATTTACCGATTCCTAAATACCGAATTTTACCGATTCGGTATTTAAGAATCGGTAAATAGAATGTAGGTAAACATTCGGTAAATTTTACCGATTCGGTAATATTCGTTATTACCTATTTGGTATTTACCGAATCGGTAATAAGGAATACCTTCCCATTCATTCCTATGGGCCTGGAGGCCCATAGGAATGAATGGGAAGCCATTCACTATTACCGATTCGGTAAATACCGAATCGGTAATAGGGGAGCATATTCAAGGGTGGCAGGGTGTCAAATTGACACCCTGTTGCAGCCCTGAATCGTGCATGTGTGCACATGTGGCGCACATACATGCCCTAAGGGCATGTATGTCTGCCACATGGCACTTTAAAAAAGCACAAAATTGCTTTTTAAAAGGTATTTGGTATTTACCACCAACTTGTAGTTGGTGGTAAATAACGAATCCTTTAACCAAAAATGCACTCACTTGAGTGCTCCTACATAGGATTTAAGGAATCGGTAATTTACCGATTCCTTAAAATAACGAATCGGTAAATTACCGACTCCTTAAATCCGGCCTCCTACATCGCAAAGGGCTAAATACCGGTCGGTAACGGGAAATTTACCGATTTTCGGCCGTTACCGACCGGTATTAGCCCACCTACATATGGCCCCTAATGAGGTAAACCCAATGTTATCCTATGTAAGAGATAGGCCTTGCAGTAGTGATAAACTAAATTGTTAGTTTTTCGCTACCAGGACATGTAAAACTCAAAAGTACATGTCCTGCCTTTAAAATACCTGGCACCTTGCCACGTGGATTAGACAGGGCCTACTTTAAGGGTGACTTACAGGTATAACAAGCATTTGCAATGCAATCGGTTTCGCCTTTGGGACCTTATATGTATTTAGCTATGCAGCACATTAGCCTGGGTGCTGAAACATCTACTGTTCTTTAACTTGGAGGGAAAGTAAGCACCAAACTGCGTGACACGCCAGGTATGGGAACACATGGAGAGAAATATTGCCTTTCAGCGGGAAATAGTATAGTCCAAAGCTCTGTTTTTAATATAAAATCAGGGCCTTCGGTGGTCATATCACTGAAAATACAAGATTGGAAAAAAATATTATTGTCTACCGGTGCTCGTGGAAGACGATTTCTCTGGAATGGACTCTAGAGAATGCTAAAGTGATTCTGGTATTTTACTGACCTCTGCAGGTCGTTTTCTATCAAGAAAGTTAAATAGAGGCAGTTGCCAGAAAATTTTAAAAAAAGAAAGTCCCTCAGCAGAAAGCAATTCTGGTATTTTACTGACCTCTGCTGGTCGTTTTCTATCAAGACAGTTAAATAGAGGCAGTTGAACAGAAAAAAAGTCCCTACGCGGAAGCAGACAAGTCCTAGGGCTGATCTCCAGAGCCCACAAAGTACATCACATATAAGTATATAATAGGTATATACTAAAGGTCTCGAATGCTCAACCTAAAAAGGGACGGTTTAGGCCTGGCAAAGGAGTTACCCTGCCAGACTGCACATACAGGCTCTACAATGGCAGGCCTGGACCATGGTTAGAGGGCTACTTAAGTGGGTGGCACAATGAGTGCTTCAGGCCCACTAGTAGCATTTAATTTGCAGGCCCTGGGCACAGGTAGTGCACATTACTAAGGACTTTTAAGTAAATTAAATATGCCAATTGGGGTTAAGCCAGTGTTACCATGATTAGGGGAGAGAGCACAAGCACTTTAGCACTAGTCATAAGTGGTAAAGTGCGCAGTGTCCTAAAACCAGCAAAAATGAGTTCAGAAAAATGGAGGGGGCCGGCAAAAAGTTAGGGGAAGACCACCCTAAGGATGTCGGGTCTAACAGCTGCCAAATATTATTAAGTAGCAGAATGGATGATATATTTCTGAAGCAACGCACCTCGATTAACCACTTACGATCGTAGGTAAACAGTGTACTTTCATGGCCTGCTGTTGGTCAACGCACCTTAGAATTTGAATGCTCTCTGAATGGTTTGTCTTACACACTGGAAGTACTGGTTATCCTCTCGCTTTTCACCTACCTGCATCCTAAACCTGACATGTCGGTATCTTTACATCATAACATTAGGTAGGTTCATCTTTAACCAGTATGGTGTATCGCCATCTCCCAAAACCACTAGACCGTCACCATGTGGATACAGCATACATACATGTAATTATGATCTAACCTCTGTTGGTGAATTGGGTGGCCCTATTCTTTAGTGCCATCTACGGCGACAGTGCCAGGCTGAGGTGGTTCGTTTTTTGGCCATGCGTGTCAGCGTATTGTTTCTGATGATTTTGTAGGTGGTGAAGCTGAGTTTACTGGCCTGGAGGGCAGCCAGTTTACAGCCAGTTTAGGTTTTTCCGTGCCAGGGGACTTGTGGATGGCTGCAAGCCCACAGCCTGTCTTGTGTGTGTGCCGAAGCCTGCAGGGATGAAAACATTGATGATGTGTGTGGAAGTTGATGGGAACTATCCTTCGGTGATATTGATTGCATCAAGGTTTCGTTGTTTGATGATGTCAGGTATGTGGGTGGCTGCAGAGTGACTTGTTGAGCATGAGTTGAAGCATTTTTACTGTTGGTGGGGTGTGTGCTACTGAGCTCGATGTGGGTGAGGTGAGTGGTGTGTGATGTGCAGGAACCAGTGTGTAGTATTATGTGGTCTGCATTAGAGTATGGTATTGTGTGGTTGGATTGAGACACTTGTTGCTGCTGGCTCACCTGAGGTTCTGGCTCAATCCCTAGGCCCTCACTGGCCACAGCGGTGCAAGGGCGATGCTCTTGTGTTTGTCCATCCTGAGTCTACACAGACGTCGGATGCCCAGGACACATCAGATCTAAGGGAGGGCAGTGGATTGGGTCATGGAATAAATACCATCTAATAACCCACTCTTTGTGCTGTGAGGGTGCAGCAAACTCTACGCGCATGCACTCCTGCTGTTCTGGCTAAACTCCACCTCTTCCCCGCACCAACACAAGAGGTTGGCATCCAGTGCCAGTAAAGGACTGCACTCGCTGCTCCTTTGTTAGGGCATAGAAACGAGCCCCAAAACCTTTCACCTTCTTCCTCGCAGGTAGAGCTGTGGTAGGGTCCTTCAAAGCACTCGTGTGGTACATAAAGCGTATATTTATAGAACCTGCCTCACTTGGACCCGGCTATGGAGGGCAGCAGTGCCCACTGAGATGCACAGAAAGCCTTTTTCTGGGCCCACGGCCAATGTGCATGAGTGTGTCTGAGGGGAATTCACACACTGGAGTCCTGGCAAGATGTGAAGAAAAACCTGAAATACAGGTAGGAGTGAGGTGAAACCTCTGACACAAAACACCCGAGTTTCATGCCGTGTGAAAAAAGGGTCTGGGAAACATTTAAAGCAATGAGAGACATCATACGTGGTGAAAGACTAATAAGTAACTCCCATATAAAACACAACTGCTGTGAGGAAGAAACAGCTAAATAATTTTAGCTAAAAATGCTGCTGTGAAACATACACTGAGACGGCACAGATGAAAACATCCGTGAGAAAAAAATATTACAAAACAAATTTGGAAAAAGCACTGGAGGTTAGTCGTCTGTGAAATAAACACACGCTAAGCTAAAACCACTGTGAGGAAAACAATGCATTGGCACAAAACCAGAATATGAAAATAAAATTGTGGACATAAACATTGCCATGAAAATCATTTTACCCAAACATTTAGGAGATCCAAAAGATCATGAAAAATATGTGAGAGAAGAAGAACCTGAAGAAAACCAGAGTATGGAAAACATCATACAAAAATCATATTAATAAAAATGATGTGATGGTCAAATCACAGGTATGTATTTCTATGGTGTGAATCTAGCCAAAAAGCAGTGACACGCTGTACATGATCGAAGACAAACATAACGTAAACAAGCAGTAGGAGAGGAAGCTGTGTTATGGATGGTTAGTGTACTGTGATGTAGTCTTCTGTAAAGAATTGAATATTCAGTCTTTCCTAAATTGGAGCAGCATTGGGGCAGTCGTGATGGATAAAGGGTTGTTGCTCCAGATCTTGGGTGTATAGATGAAAAAACCCTCTGTATGTTTTTTTTTTAGACTTCTATGTCTGCAGTCTGATTGTGATCTGGCTTTGGGTGTACTGAGAAGCACCGGAGATAGTGAGCTTGTCTGCAAGATAAGCAGGGATGCTAGTCGTGATGGCTTTGCAAATGATGCAGCTAGTTTTGCTCATTTTGTGGACTGGCAACTGGAGCCAGCGGAGTTTCAACAGGATGGGGGTGATGTGATTTCTTGATAGCCTAGATGAGATGTGCTGCCATGTGCAAGATGCCCTTAAGGGGTGCCAGTGTGGAGTCTGGGAGGCCACGGAGTAGTCATTACCACCATCCAGATGCGAGAGTATGAAGGCCTGAACAGCAGTTCTGAAGCGCTTTCTGGAATAAAGTGTTTGACTTTCTTTAGAAGAGAGAACTAGTACCAGGCTGTTCTTTTATTTGGCAGTGTGTTCCTTAAGGGTGAGGTTGGTGTCCACCATGAATCCAATTACTTGACATTCAGTGAAAGTTGGGGTTCAAAGGCATCAAGGTTCATGTCATTGAGCCTGGCTTGGACTGTATCTTGTTTCTAGTTCTTGGCAAATGACCCGAACTCTGTCTTGTTTGGGCTGAGCTTCAGCTAGGCTCTGGACATCCAGGCCTGGATGAGGTGCAGGCAGTGCTTGAGGCATTTTATATCTGAAGCAGAGTAGACTTTCAAGCAGAGTTGTGTATCATCGGCATTACGGTGAATCTTGATGCTGGTATCTGTGAGTAGAGCACCAAGCGGCTCCATGTAATGGTTGAAGACTCCAGGAGACAGTGTGGAACAGGTGAAAGGGTTTTTTTTGTGGCCTGGAGGCCACAAGTGAGTAAAAACATCAGAATAAACCACTGCAAGAAAAAAAATATGCAAATCAAAGCCTCAGTGTGGAAGGAGTCGGAGTGAAACCTTTGAGAAAGGCATGCACTAAAACATCTGTGAGTCAAGGAAACAGCGACAAGCCCCTTATAAGGAAGTCGGATTGAGATAATGCGAACCGTGGAGAGACATCTGAAGTTCAAGCATCCTTGAGAAAAGCATCAGAATCAAAACCACTCTGTGGAAAAATATATGATCTATTCCTTTGTGAAGAAATAGGAACATGAGGCAAAACCATTGTACTAAAACATACGTCTAATAGCATAAAACAGACGTCTGTGGTGAATCTCTGATAAAGTGTAAAACAGAAAAGTGTAAAACCATTGTAAGCACCAACCTGGTAAAAACTATATGTGATTACCTGAGATAAAAAGAAATGCATCTGATAAATACATTCTATATGAGAACAATAACTTGACTTGAAAGTAATATGAAGGATAATTGAGGTTAAACCACTATCAACATAAACTGTGTAGAGTAAAACACGTGAAACATCTGTTTGAGATAACCAAGGTGGATTGATCCAAAATATGCATGTGATTAGAATCATGAACCCCAATATAGCATACCTTGTCTCTAAAGGAGTCGCCGATTGTGACAAATATTGAATCCACATTCTACACCATTTGTAGCTTAAGAATCCTCTCTCTGCATTGCACAAGCAGGGTTCCTTGTCCTTCCCAATCAGATACATTTTGGGGAATTAAACCTTCAGAAGGCTGTAAATGTGATTAAGATGCACAATTCAATTACTAATTCGAGAGGTTGGGAAAAAAATAAATGGACATGGCTAGAGCAGAAGCTGTATAGTGGAGATATCTAAATATGATTACAAATGTACATTTTAATCTCGATACCTTTTATTTAGTTTTTTTCCCCCATTGATTTTAAGGTTCCTTTTTTTACCCTTAAGTTTCGTTGGCGATATTTCTCACTAAAAAGACTAGGTGAACCCCCCAGACAAGCAAAGCTGCTGAGTTCAGCTGTGAGCATGCAGAACTCGAGCCCTATGTCCCTGAAGTGGATTATGGACTATGTACATGGAAAGGATGTTTAGGTGGGTCCAGGTTTTTTACCCTTGATTATGAGATGTATCAGGGGACGACATATTATCGGGTTTGTATTCAAGACAGCATTCCCTATAGTGGCCCAAGGCTAACTTTTCATGTCTGTCCAATCCACCAACACCATCTAGATCAGAGGTCTTCAAACTGTGGGGCGCCCCCCCCCCCCTCCCAGGTGGGGCCTGGCTATGATCCCAAGGGGCAGCAAATATCCTTGTAAATGAAGATGGCCTGGAAGTGCGACTTTCTTTCTTTATCGCGTTCCCAAGCTGTCTTCATTTACATCCAGCAGGTAAAGTGCATATAAATGTATGGCAACTGGGATTCTTGACGCCGTGGTGGCGGGGTCAAAGACGTGGTCGTGTGGCTAAAAAGAAAAGAACAACATTTTCTGTAAGTATTTTGTTGTTTTTACGCATTTAGTCGGCTGCATATATAATAATGTACATAAAAAGGCCAATAAACTAATCCTTGGGACCGCTTTCTTTTATGTTCTCGTCGAGGCGATCACTGCAGATGCCCTGTTTGTGAGACCAGAGTCACACAATTGAATCCTGGTTGGCACAGTGCGGAATCGTGACTTGTGCTATGAGGTCCCAGCCTGCAACACAAAGCACTTTGAACATGCAAGGCATTATTTAAAAATGTGGATTGCACACTGTATCAGCAAGGCTGCTGGAATTATCTGGCGGGAAGGACAAAATTATGTGTCAAGGTTAACTAAATTATGTGGCAAAAAAGCGCCAAAATATGCAGCTTAATGCAGCACTTTTTGTGATGGTGTTACTCACTTTTTACACATGCTAACACTTTGTTGGCAAATATTTCACCTTATTAGTGCCAGTTTAACACCCAAATTCAATAATAAGCAACAGAAAGGTGACTGTCAACATTTACAATGGGTTTTCCACTGTGACAACATGTGTGGTTGCCTTTTTAATAACCTTTGATCTGTTTGAGCTAGCAACACATATTTTTGTTAAACTCAGTAGAATATGCAGCAGATTGTGGATTATGTGGAAAATGCAGCAAATCCATAATTATGTGGAAAGTGCTGCAGCTGCAAAATTGCATAGTTCCAGTGGTCCTGAGTATAAGACAGGCTGCCACAAAGTGATTTAGCATTTAAGATAAAAACAAGTGCTTTCAAAGAATACCTTATAGAAATGGGTAATTACACTGCACCAGTACAAACATTTTTATAAGTCCATTAAAAGGAAGCTTTCCAAAACATAACACCCTTCGATCACCTCTCAAAAAGAATAGTGACTTTATAAGTTAAAGCCTGTACTCTGTTCCAAACAGCCTTTACATTTGGTGATTAACCAATAGGAAACATTTCCATGTCTTTCATATTGCAGCTACCCTGGTGAGAAGGCCTGTTTCTTCTTTAGTCGTCCGTCCATGGATAGCCTCAAGGAGATGGCCCGAGAAAAGTGTGTTATGTGTGGGTTCATTTTTTTGTTTCCAAATGGACAGACTCAGCTCTCTCAAGTAGATCGGCTGAGGAAGGTGGAGATTTGTTTAAAGGGCCATCACTACCATTAGTGCAGCAGGTACAGTGGCACTAGGCCAGTTCACCCCAAATTTGGCTGTTACTAGCTAAATGGTCGGTGGGAACCCTTTTTTCCTTGTTAACCGTTGGGCCCTTGCTGTGCATGGACCAGGTCCAAAGCAACAGGCAGCAAGATGTGGGATTTACTCCCCCCTCCCGACAGACAACCCGCTTTGGGCTTCATGTCTAGGAGTGAAGGGCCGGTGGAGAGAGGGGGCAGAGTAGGAGGTATTATTTGGGCACAGATGCAGTAGCATGGGGGCCCAGGGCTGTGAGGCGTCAACTAAACCCAAATTAGTATTCTTTTACTATCTTTTCTTCCCTACATTAGGGTGCAGTGCACCACTGTTGCACCAGTGTTGATCTTGTGCACTGTCACAGGTCTGAGGGTTCCAAATAGAACCCATAGGACTGTGCCCTTCCGGTTCGCGCCAGAACTCATGCAAGGCATACTAAACTTCATGAGCATCATGCAAACATCTTGGAAGCAAATCTCAAGCTCCCTTGTCTGTGGCCTCAAACCAATCTTCCAGTCGGCAGAACGAAGAATCGGCTATTCTGAAACATTCCACCATAGGCCCCATACTCTCAGAGAAGCCCACTGACTGCCATGAAGCACTAGGATCACCTTCATACTCTTATCTTACACCTGCTATCTGAACTCTGTTACCTTCTGCCTGCTTCTCTCCTGATCTATCCTTACTTTACGCCTGCGATCCACACTCTGTTACCTTCTGCCTGCTTCTCTCCTGCTCTATCCTTACTTTACGCCTGCGATCCACACTCTGTTACCATCTGCCTGCTTCTCTCCTGCTCTATCCTTACTTTACGCCTGCGATCCACACTCTGTTACCTTCTGCCTGCTTCTCTCCTGGTCTAACCTTACTTTTTTTTGGGGGGGGGAGTTTTATATAGTGCAAACTAGACCCAAAAGTATCAGAGCGCTCTACATGAGCACCAGTTGCGTTCCAGACTGACACATTCATTTTTTGTGAGGCATGGGGAGATTAAGTGATTTGCCCAGAAACACAGGATGTTGAGTGCCCCTGCTGAGACTCGAACCTGGTTCCCCAGCTTCGAGGCCAACCGCTCTAGCCGTTAGGCCACACCCTCTCCCCTTTATGCCTGCAATCCGCACTCTGTTACCTTCTGCCTGCTTCTCTCCTGGACTATGCTTACTTTACCCTGCTATCCACACTGTTACCTTCTGCCTTCTCTTCTCCTAGACTAGCCCTACTTAATGCCTACTATCCACACTCTGTTACCTTGTGCCTGCTCCTCTCCTGGACTAGCCTTGAATGAATGAAGGAATGAATGAATGAATATTCGCCTTGTAAAGCGCAAACTTTGCCCAGAGGCGTCAAGGCGCTGCGGAAAGGGCCATCAGACGAGAATACGTGAAAGGCTCACACTGATAAGCTGGTGAAGAGCCAAGTCTTCAGGGCCTTACGGAAGAGAGAATGAGACTCTAGTCCAGAAATTGAGAGAGGGAGAGAATTCCAGAGCCTGGCAGCAGCAACGGAGAAGGCTCTACCCTCCCCTCCCCCCCATCTCGCTCTCCTGAACCTAGGAACTACCAGCAAGTTTTTACTGGCGGATCTCAACTGCTTGGTAGGAACGTATCGTCAAAAGAGCCTTTTAATGCCTTCCGAGCCTAGGTTGTAAACAGCCTTGTGAGTGAGACAGAGGATTCTCCGGCCTAGTGGGAGCCAATGCAGATGGCTGATAGACGCCGAGACTGAGTGGGATTGGGAAGGCCCATCACCAGCCTGGCCGCTGTGTTCTGCACCAGCTGCAGTCGATGAACGAGCCCATTGTTGGTACCCAAATAAAGGGCGTTACAATAGTCCAGTCTGGATAACACTAGGGCGATGACTGCCTGTTTTCGGGAGGAAAAAGAAAGAAATTGAGAAATCTTCCTAAGGACCCTGATAATTCCAAAACAGGTGGACACCGTTCTGTTGATCTGGGGGCCCAGGGAGAGGGAGTTGTCCACTATAACACCAAGATTTTTTGCTATAGGCACTGGGCAAGGGCCAAGCGTGTCAGGCCACCAAGCATCGGACCAGATATGCTGTTGGTTTCCAAAGATCAAGACCTCCGTTTTGTCCCCGTTAAGTCTGAGATGGTTCTCTACCATCCAGGAGGCCACTGCCTGCATGCAGATTTTAAAATTAGTTGCAGATGCTTCTATGCTGTTGGTGATAGACACCATAATTTGGGTGTCATCAGCATAGGACAGCACCTCCAGCCCAAAGGATCTACTGACCTTGGCTAGAGGGGCAACATAAATGTTAAATAGAGTCGGACTCAATGAGGAGCCCTGCGGGACTCCACAAAACAAATGATTGGGGGCCGAGTAAAATTGATCCATCTTTACTATTTGGGACCGGTCAGTAAGAAATGAGGTAAGCAGCTTCAGGGCAGCGCCCCTGACCCCCATTTCCTTAAGCCGGCCCACCAGTCTCAAAGGGGACATGGTATCGAAGGCCGCCGTAAGGTCTAGAAGGATCAATAGCGTGGTATGACCAACATCAACCTGACCTCGGATGTTGTTGATTACAGAGGTTAACGCCGTCTCCGTGCTATGATGGTTTCTAAAACCATGCTGCGAGCCATCAAGCAGCTGATGTTCCTCCAGATAGGAACTGAAGTGAGAATTCAAATGTTTCTCCAGGATTTTTGCTGGGACTGGTAGCAGAGAGATGGGGCGATCATTTTTTTTAACTCAGTGGAATCCAGAGAGGGTTTTTTTTAAAAGAGGTTTGACCACCGTAGTCTTCCAGGAAATGGGGTACTGCCCAGATGAAATAACTACTTTAAGTATCGAGGTAAGGTGAGGTACAATAGCCTCCCTTCCTAATTTCAAGATCTTCAGACGGCAGGACTCCAACGGGGAACCAGACGTGATTCCACCTAACAGGCAATCCGTGTCCTCTTGCGATAGAAGGGGGAAGGTAAATAGATTGTCTGCCTTCACCAGGGTTACCGGGATATTAAAAGAAAGGGGGGGCATGGCAGGAACTAATTTGAGGGCCTCAGCGTTGAGGATTTCAAAGGAGGAATATATTTCCGTGATCTTAGAATGGAAAAAACTAGCCATTCTGTCACAGAGGTCCTGGGAGGTGTCAGTGTGAGCAGGGACTGAAGGGGAGGAGAGAGACTTAATTACATTAAAAAGTTCCCTAGAAGATCTCAGGGATTCTGTCACCTTGGAGTAGAATGATACTTTTTCCTCTATAATGGCGAATTTTATATTCCCTCAATCTTTGTTTGTGCAGATCTCTTTCAGCAGGATTGAGGTCTAGGCACCAAATCCTTTCTTGATGGCGGCAGGATTGCCTTAGTTTCCTCAGCCTATTGGAAAACCAAGGGGCAGAGGGCTTTTTTCTGGCCGCGAAGTGCTCTTTAAGGGGGGCTAAGAGATCCATGGCTGCTAAAAGCCAGTTGGAAAACTCTGTGGATGCCAAATTAGCATCAGAGTGAAGGAGCCATTGATGGTTATTGAGCGTGTTAAGAAGAGCCTCCTTACTAATAAGGCTGAGGTTTCTCTTCTTCTCCATTCTCTTCTTATTGTTTAGAGCTGTATGGGATACCGGAATCTGGAGATTAAAAGGAATAGCATAATGGTCTGACCAGGAGTGTTGAATGGGTTCCTTTACCATTATCCGGGAATCGTTTGAGAAGATGCCATCTAATATATGTCCTGCCTTATTGGTAGGGCTCATAACCAATTGGGATAAACCACAACAATTCATTGTCTCTAAAAAGATTTGCGTTTCTTTGCATAGGGTCCTATCCAGGTGAAAATTAAAATCGCCCAGAAGTGTGAGATTGGATCTTGCCAAATGTTATTCTATAAGATTACTAAAATCCTGGCTAAACGACGCTCTCGGCCCAGGTTGGCGGTAGGTCACAACTCCAATTAAGCTTTCAGTCGGAAGAACTTTCAAAGAAAAATATAACGCCTGGAACGGGTCAGAAGAAGTAGTAAGCGGCTCAGTATAGCATGAATAAACATCTTTGTACAGAATGCCCAAGCCCCCACCCATTCTACCTACCCTGTCGAATCTTGATAAGGCATATCGAGAGGGGATTGCCTCTACCAAGTCAGGACCAGAGCAGTCTCTGGCCCAGGTTTCAGTAATAAACACCCAGTCCGGCTTACGGAGAGACACGAAATCCCTAAATTCTACTTTGTTTTTAATGAGGCATCTTGCGTTAATGAGATAGCCCAAGAAGGAATTATCCGGAGGAGAGGAGCAAATGATTCTCCATGGATGTATCGCTGGCGCCGATCTGTGGAATATGAAAGTTACGAGAAGAACAATCATATGCCTGACAACCAGCGAGAGCTTCCAGGTTCATGTGCTTGCAATGAGAGTCCCCATGCCTCTGTAGACCAAGATGCTGGTCTTTCGAATAAATAAGTGGTTTGTTCAGGTCCACAGAAAAAAGGCCAGGGATCCTGGTGCAGGGCGCAGACGGGCTTGCCGGTGGCGCGCCCGCTACGCGTCCGACGCGCATGCCCTAAAATAGGCTGGGCCAGAGAAAACTAGAGCGGGAACCCCCCACTGAAGGGACCGGAAGTGGGTGGGAGGACAGATAGAGATACTCACTTCCCTTACTTTACTCCTACTATCCACACTCTGTTACGCCACTCTAGTTCTCACTCCTGGTAGTGTTATCTATAGTGGGCACTGGTATTTTTAAAGCACCTAAACCCTCCTGGTGATAGGGCACTGTATAAAATCATTAATAAAATCTAAAGAAATAAAATGCTAATGCGGCAGGGTAGTGTGAAGACCTAGGTCCCCTGCCCACCTCTCGCTGTCTACAGCAGCCCAGCTTTAAATGTTGAATGTTTGTTTGAAAATACAGCATAGTGTAAATCAGCCCTGCCTTTTATCACAAATAAATTCACTTATAATGTGCATGTCACATTCTTTTACTATTCAATGAAAGAATTAAATAAAGAAAAATCTTCCCATCATTCATTGCCTCTCATTTACACTTGCTGGACCAACCAAGCGTGTGCTGTCTCTGTGAACATGAGTTCTTAGCCAATCAGACACAAGCTCTGTGTCACATAATGAGAAGAAACACTAGACTGCTACAACGGTTAACATTCCTAAACCAGGAAACACAGGACCAAATCTAGCCTTCACGGCCTATCAGACTTCTGAATGCACCAGGGAGCATTTGTTCCACCAGCACACACACACACACACACACACATGTATATTTAGTGGGGCACACTCACCCCAGAATGGTTAAAAAGCCAGGACTTATTGATGGTCGCATAGGTGACATGGGGACACATGCGAATGATATGGAGGGGCAGTGGCGTGTACCCCAGGTGACGGCTGAACCGGCTACGTACTTAGGACTTCTCTAGCTCTTCCAATGCTGAGAACTGGAAACACAGGCCAGAAAGAGTGAATGTTGGGAACATGTTTGCAAGAGACTTAAGGCTGAATGTCCCAATCCTGCAGGTCCCCACATGTTGTTTCCTGCAGGCCTTCCCACCCTCGCCCACGCCCTCGCCTAGGAACAGAGAGTGCTCATTGTGCCTCCCAGATGACAGGTTCTTTCGGTTTTCCTGTTAGACTTGTTTCCCAAAGGTGGTATTTCTTCTCCCAGCTTCCTTCTTTCACTCTGGTTGGCTTCTCCCTGCACCACTGCTTCGCGGCTCTTCCATCTGAGAGGTGCTATCAAGCTCCAGGCCAGAGCCCTAAGGAAGAGGAACCATGAAGACTCTACTGGCAATGGCATTCTTCTCCATCCTCCGTGTCGCAGGTAAGGAGTTTCTTCCAGATCCTGTCGCCTCTGCTGTAGACCCCCTATCGCTCCATCACTGACCCGACACGGTGAATGTCGATGTTCTTTAACACAGTGCTAATTACCAGTTTTTCCAAGTTTTTTCCATATTAATACATTGGGAAAAGAAATAAAGTAAGTTTGTTGAAAGAGAGGGAAGCCGAGATTAATGCACAGGCCCCCCAATTCCACGGTTCGCAACACATCCAGTAGACCATGGGGTTGACTTCAAGTTTTGGCAGTGAGATTTCTGTTCTCCAATGGAGCAGGTCTAGGTCTTATCCTGGCTGCCAGTAGATGTTTGTTTCTTCATCCAGCTAGCAAGTGGCATGTAGGATGGTTGTATTTTCACATTTTTATAATCTTAATTATGTAAAGTGAGGTTTAGCCTTCCTGTTTAAGGCTTCAGATTGTCAGGTCTGTCTTATCTTAGCGATAGCTCTGCTGTCTGCATCCTGCACCTGTAAATCGTTTAGCAGTTGAGAGGTCTGGAACTTGAACCTGTAAACTATCTGTAGCCCAACAAATTGCTGTACTGCCCATTGTTAAAGTATTTAGGTTCTGTGTCACCTGAGAGATTGCTCTGCGGCCTATGGGCCATGTGTACGACCGGCAGGTTTTGCGAGTCGCAAATTGCGATTCTTAGCGACTCTCATTTTGCGAGTCGGAAAACCTGATGTACAACAGGGTCACAGACACTGTTTGCGATTCCCAAGTGGGTCTCAAGGGACCTGCCTCATTAATATTCATGAGGCAGGTCGCAATTTTTGATCCATTGGGAATGGCCAGCACTCACAGGGATGGCAGCCTGCTGGGGTCAGCAGACCACCATGTCTGTGACTGCTTTTTAAATAAAGCAGTGTTTATTTCCCTGAAATGCAGCCCGGGATGCATTTCAAAAATAAAATGAAAAGTTTTCTTTCCATTTTTTTTAACAGTGGGCAGTGGTCCGTGGGACCACTGCCTGCTCTGGAAAAATGTTGGCGCCCCCATTCACAAAGGGGAAGGGGCTCATTGAGGCCCCCTTCCCGCTTGAGAATGGCTCACCACCAATTGGAAATTGGTTTTGATTTGCAAATGTTTTGCGACCGCATTCCCGGTCGCAAAACCTTTATACATACCAGTGCAGCTCGCTATAAGGAAGGGACGCACTTTACACGCCCCTTCCTAATAGCGACTCGCAAACCCTATTTTGCGAGTCAGTAATAGGTTACTGACTCGCATAATGGGGTTGGTACATAGGAAAATGTATTTTACCAATCGCAAACGGTTGCGCCGTTTGTGACCTGTAAAATGTGGCGTACATCTGGCCTGTAGTCCAAACCCTGTGTTTCTATTACACTTACGCTGCCAGCCCTGCTGCTTGAAGCCTGTAGGTCTGGTGCCATTAATGTGTGAAAGTGAAGCCCCCATTCCCTGGTTTCATAACAGATGTGAGAGAAGGAGATATTTTCATGGAAGTCATTTGCTACAAACAAAACCGAAAGGAATACAAAGATCTACACACTTAAGGGTGAAAATGTGCATCCATGATCCCTTTTTCACAGGGTGAAAGACTTTTCATAGAAAAGCATTTCCCACCATAAAAAAGAAAAACAAAACAGCATATTTTTTTACTTTTTTTTTTTACAGTCCCATATATTTAAGCGGCGCTTGTTATAGATGGGAAAGTGCACCAAGATATCCCCTTTAACTTGGAGTATCGGGAAAAAAGCTGTTCTCAAAGAAAGTTTTACATAAAATGAAAAAAAGAAATAAAAAATGAAAATAAGTGCAGTAAATGTTGGAAAGTGTATGTCGGTCCACTCCAGACAGATGTATTTTTAGCTCACCAAAAAAAGATACCATAACACAAAGCAGATAGAAGGGCACATGATACCTCTGCCTGTGACCTTTCATGGGTGAGCAAAGGTGAGGATGGAGAATGTCACTGTCCTTGATTTGAGTCACAGGTGACTTCAGGTTTTCATCTGCGTGTCTTATTTGAAATGCATATCGTGTATCGGTGGCGGATTTAAAAGAATATGTTATTTAAAAAGCATACAATCTGCCCAGGATATAATTGTAAAACCCACAAGATGATGGACGGAATGTTGCACATTGGCAAACATTCACCCCCAGTCACAGATCTGGGTTTAATCCATCGTTATTTTGCTTCACCACGCCACCCCAGTTCAGACATAGCCATATGCAAATCAGTCTTGACCCTGTGCCTCATGGGAACAGTCCAGACTGAACTGCCAAGCCATGTCTTCCCTGGACCGGAATCAAGCATCCTAGGACCGGTTTCGGGCTTTCAGCCCTCATCAGCCAGGATAGCTTGACTCCAATGGCGTAGTGAGCACGGGACCCACGTCTGGGCATACCCTTCCCACTTAGGGCGAAATGCAAAACACACAAGATGATGGACGGAATGTTGCACATTGGCAAACATTCACCCCCAGTCACAGATCTGGGTTTAATCCATCGTTATTTTGCTTCACCACGCCACCCCAGTTCAGACATAGCCATATGCAAATCAGTCTTGACCCTGTGCCTCATGGGAACAGTCCAGACTGAACTGCCAAGCCATGTCTTCCCTGGACCGGAATCAAGCATCCTAGGACCGGTTTCGGGCTTTCAGCCCTCATCAGCCAGGATAGCTTGACTCCAATGGCGTAGTGAGCATGGGACCCACGTCTGGGCATACCCTTCCCACTTAGGGCGAAATGCAAAACACACAAGATGATGGACGGAATGTTGCACATTGGCAAACATTCACCCCCAGTCACAGATCTGGGTTTAATCCATCGTTATTTTGCTTCACCACGCCACCCCAGTTCAGACATAGCCATATGCAAATCAGTCTTGACCCTGTGCCTCATGGGAACAGTCCAGACTGAACTGCCAAGCCATGTCTTCCCTGGACCGGAATCAAGCATCCTAGGACCGGTTTCGGGCTTTCAGCCCTCATCAGCCAGGATAGCTTGACTCCAGTGGCGTAGTGAGCACGGTACCCACGTCTGGGCATACCCTTCCCACTTAGGGCGAAATGCAAAACACACAAGATGATGGACGGAATGTTGCACATTGGCAAACATTCACCCCCAGTCACAGATCTGGGTTTAATCCATCGTTATTTTGCTTCACCACGCCACCCCAGTTCAGACATAGCCATATGCAAATCAGTCTTAACCCTGTGCCTCATGGGAACAGTCCAGACTGAACTGCCAAGCCATGTCTTCCCTGGACCGGAATCAAGCATCCTAGGACCGTTTTCGGGCTTTTAGCCCTCATCAGCCAGGATAGCTTGACTCCAGTGGCATAGTGAGCACGGGACCCACGTCTGGGCATACCCTTCCCACTTAGGGCGAAATGCAAAACACACAAGATGATGGACGGAATGTTGCACATTGGCAAACATTCACCCCCAGTCACAGATCTGGGTTTAATCCATCGTTATTTTGCTTCACCACGCCACCCCAGTTCAGACATAGCCATATGCAAATCAGTCTTGACCCTGTGCCTCATGGGAACAGTCCAGACTGAACTGCCAAGCCATGTCTTCCCTGGACCGGAATCAAGCATCCTTGGACCGGTTTCGGGCTTTCAGCCCTCATCAGCCAGGATAGCTTGACTCCAGTGGCGTAGTGAGCACGGGACCCACGTCTGGGCATACCCTTCCCACTTAGGGCGAAATGCAAAACACACAAGATGATGGACGGAATGTTGCACATTGGCAAACATTCACCCCCAGTCACAGATCTGGGTTTAATCCATCGTTATTTTGCTTCACCACGCCACCCCAGTTCAGACATAGCCATATGCAAATCAGTCTTGACCCTGTGCCTCTTGGGAACAGTCCAGACTGAACTGCCTAGCCATGTCTTCCCTGGACCGGAATCAAGCATCCTAGGACCGGTTTCGGGCTTTCAGCCCTCATCAGCCAGGATAGCTTGACTCCAGTGGCGTAGTGAGCACGGGACCCACGTCTGGGCATACCCTTCCCACTTAGGGCGAAATGCAAAACACACAAGATGATGGACGGAATGTTGCACATTGGCAAACATTCACACCCAGTCACAGATCTGGGTTTAATCCATTGTTATTTTGCTTCACCACGTCACCCCAGTTCCGACATAGCCATATGCAAATCAGTCTTGACCCTGTGCCTCATGGGAACAGTCCAGACTGAACTGCCAAGCCATGTCTTCCCTGGACCGGAATCAAGCATCCTAGGACCGGTTTCGGGCTTTCAGCCCTCATCAGCCAGGATAGCTTGACTCCAGTGGCGTAGTGAGCACGGGACCCACGTCTGGGCATACCCTTCCCACTTAGGGCGAAATGCAAAACACACAAGATGATGGACGGAATGTTGCACATTGGCAAACATTCACCCCCAGTCACAGATCTGGGTTTAATCCATCGTTATTTTGCTTCACCACGCCACCCCAGTTCAGACATAGCCATATGCAAATCAGTCTTGACCCTGTGCCTCATGGGAACAGTCCAGACTGAACTGCCAAGCCATGTCTTCCCTGGACCGGAATCAAGCATCCTAGGACCGGTTTCGGGCTTTCAGCCCTCATCAGCCAGGATAGCTTGACTCCAGTGGCGTAGTGAGCACGGGACCCACATCTGGGCATACCCTTCCCACTTAGGGCGAAATGCAAAACACACAAGATGATAGACGGAATGTTGCACATTGGCAAACATTCACCCCCAGTCACAGATCTGGGTTTAATCCATCGTTATTTTGCTTCACCACGCCACCCCTGTTCAGACATAGCCATATGCAAATCAGTCTTGACCCTGTGCCTCATGGGAACAGTCCAGACTGAACTGCCAAGCCATGTCTTCCCTGGACCGGAATCAAGCATCCTAGGACCGGTTTCGGGCTTTCAGCCCTCATCAGCCAGGATAGCTTGACTCCAGTGGCGTAGTGAGCACGGGACCCACGTCTGGGCATACCCTTCCCACTTAGGGCGAAATGCAAAACACACAAGATGATGGATGGAATGTTGCACATTGGCAAACATTCACCCCCAGTCACAGATCTGGGTTTAATCCATCGTTATTTTGCTTCACCACGCCACCCCAGTTCAGACATAGCCATATGCAAATCAGTCTTGACCCTGTGCCTCATGGGAGCAGTCCAGACTGAACTGCCAAGCCATGTCTTCCCTGGACCGGAATCAAGCATCCTAGGACCGGTTTCGGGCTTTCAGCCCTCATCAGCCAGGATAGCTTGACTCCAGTGGCGTAGTGAGCACGGGACCCACGTCTGGGCATACCCTTCCCACTTAGGGCGAAATGCAAAACACACAAGATGATGGACGGAATGTTGCACATTGGCAAACATTCACCCCCAGTCACAGATCTGGGTTTAATCCATCGTTATTTTGCTTCACCACGCCACCCCAGTTCAGACATAGCCATATGCAAATCAGTCTTGACCCTGTGCCTCATGGGAACAGTCCAGACTGAACTGCCAAGCCATGTCTTCCCTGGACCGGAATCAAGCATCCTAGGACCGGTTTCGGGCTTTCAGCCCTCATCAGCCAGGATAGCTTGACTCCAGTGGCGTAGTGAGCACGGGACCCACGTCTGGGCATACCCTTCCCACTTAGGGCGAAATGCAAAACACACAAGATGATGGACGGAATGTTGCACATTGGCAAACATTCACCCCCAGTCACAGATCTGGGTTTAATCCATCGTTATTTTGCTTCACCACGCCACCCCAGTTCAGACATAGCCATATGCAAATCAGTCTTGACCCTGTGCCTCATGGGAACAGTCCAGACTGAACTGCCAAGCCATGTCTTCCCTGGACCGGAATCAAGCATCCTAGGACCGGTGTCGGGCTTTCAGCCCTCATCAGCCAGGATAGCTTGACTCCAGTGGCGTAGTGAGCACGGGACCCACGTCTGGGCATACCCTTCCCACTTAGGGCGAAATGCAAAACACACAAGATGATGGACGGAATGTTGCACATTGGCAAACATTCACCCCAAGTCACAGATCTGGGTTTAATCCATCGTTATTTTGCTTCACCACGCCACCCCAGTTCAGACATAGCCATATGCAAATCAGTCTTGACCCTGTGCCTCATGGGAACAGTCCAGACTGAACTGCCAAGCCATGTCTTCCCTGGACCGGAATCAAGCATCCTAGGACCGGTTTCGGGCTTTCAGCCCTCATCAGCCAGGATAGCTTGACTCCAGTGGCGTAGTGAGCACGGGACCCACGTCTGGGCATACCCTTCCCACTTAGGGCGAAATGCAAAACACACAAGATGATGGACGGAATGTTGCACATTGGCAAACATTCACCCCCAGTCACAGATCTGGGTTTAATCCATCGTTATTTTGCTTCACCACGCCACCCCAGTTCAGACATAGCCATATGCAAATCAGTCTTGACCCTGTGCCTCATGGGAACAGTCCAGACTGAACTGCCAAGCCATGTCTTCCCTGGACCGGAATCAAGCATCCTAGGACCGGTTTCGGGCTTTCAGCCCTCATCAGCCAGGATAGCTTGACTCCAGTGGCGTAGTGAGCATGGGACCCACGTCTGGGTATACCCTTCCCACTTAGGGCGAAATGCAAAACACACAAGATGATGGACGGAATGTTGCACATTGGTAAACATTCACCCCCAGTCACAGATCTGGGTTTAATCCATCGTTATTTTGCTTCACCACGCCACCCCAGTTCAGACATAGCCATATGCAAATCAGTCTTGACCCTGTGCCTCATGGGAACAGTCCAGACTGAACTGCCAAGCCATGTCTTCCCTGGACCGGAATCAAGCATCCTAGGACCAGTTTCGGGCTTTCAGCCCTCATCAGCCAGGATAGCTTGACTCCAGTGGCGTAGTGAGCACGGGACCCACGTCTGGGCATACCCTTCCCACTTAGGGCGAAATGCAAAACACACAAGATGATGGACGGAATGCTGCACATTGGCAAACATTCACCCCCAGTCACAGATCTGGGTTTAATCCATCGTTATTTTGCTTCACCACGCCACCCCAGTTCAGACATAGCCATATGCAAATCAGTCTTGACCCTGTGCCTCATGGGAACAGTCCAGACTGAACTGCCAAGCCATGTCTTCCCTGGACCGGAATCAAGCATCCTGGGACCGGTTTCGGGCTTTCAGCCCTCATCAGCCAGGATAGCTTGACTCCAGTGGAGTAGTGAGCACGGGACCCACGTCTGGGCATACCCTTCCCACTTAGGGCGAAATGCAAAACACACAAGATGATGGACGGAATGTTGCACATTGGCAAACATTCACCCCCAGTCACAGATCTGGGTTTAATCCATCGTTATTTTGCTTCACCACGCCACCCCAGTTCAGACATAGCCATATGCAAATCAGTCTTGACCCTGTGCCTCATGGGAACAGTCCAGACTGAACTGCCAAGCCATGTCTTCCCTGGACTGGAATCAAGCATCCTAGGACCGGTTTCGGGCTTTCAGCCCTCATCAGCCAGGATAGCTTGACTCCAGTGGCGTAGTGAGCACGGGACCCACGTCTGGGCATACCCTTCCCACTTAGGGCGAAATGCAAAACACACAAGATGATGGACGGAATGTTGCACATTGGCAAACATTCACCCCCAGTCACAGATCTGGGTTTAATCCATCGTTATTTTGCTTCACCACGCCACCCCAGTTCAGACATAGCCATATGCAAATCAGTCTTGACCCTGTGCCTCATGGGAACAGTCCAGACTGAACTGCCAAGCCATGTCTTCCCTGGACCGGAATCAAGCATCCTAGGACCGGTTTCGGGCTTTCAGCCCTCATCAGCCAGGATAGCTTGACTCCAGTGGCATAGTGAGCACGGGACCCACGTCTGGGCATACCCTTCCAACTTAGGGCGAAATGCAAAACACACAGGATATAATTGTGGCTTGACCGAGGCCCTCTTCTTCACACTGTTATTTTAATGACTCCAACTGTGGTGTGTTTAGTGGTGTTTGCTAAAAGACAAGCAATTGGATGATTAAGCTGCAGCAATTTGAAGCAATTTGCTGTTTGACTTTAATGATGAATCAGATTTGATAGCTAACAAATTAAAAGTCTGACAGCTGTGTTTGACAGCTGTGCTTGACAGCTGTGCTTGGTGTAACCATTGGAGCTAAGTACAGAAATCTGTAAGCTTCAATAGCACACCGGCACTACGTTGGAACTTGTCTCAACTTTTTCATCCTTTCCACCCTGGGATGGACATTTTGGTGTTTGCATTGCAGAGACAGGACTACAAGTCCCAGAATGCAATAAAAAAGGACTAGATGGACCAAGCATTTTAATAGTCTCATATGCTCCGATTTGACGTCTGTGACTGTTAAAATGCTTTTTCCTATCTGCTAATCTTGTTTAAGAAGTCGGAAACTTTTTTCAGACTCCTAAGTTTGGATTCCAAGGGCCAGATGTATCAAGCCTTTTTCCCGTTCGCAAACGGGCCGATTCTCAGAATCGGCCCGTTTGCGAACGGGAAAAAGCCTTTTGGGATGTATCATCCCCAAAGGCCATCGCAAGATAAGGAATCGCAAAATTTGCGATTCCCTATTTTGCTAATGCATTTAAGGAATCGCAAATTGCGATTCCTTTAATGTAATTCTGGAAGCACCGAAATTTTGCGATTTGGCCTTAAGGAATCGCAAATTACCACCAACTTCAAGTTGTATGTATGTGCGCCACATGTGCACACATGCATATTTCAGGGGTGGCACAGGGTGTCCTTTTGGCACCCTTGCACCCTTGCAATTGCATTCGTAATTTGCGAGTACCTATTGGGTACTCGCAAATTGCGAATGTCTTCCCATTCATTCCTATGGGCCTAGAGGCCCATAGGAATGAATGGGAAGGTATTCCTTAATTGCGAATCGCAATTTGCGATTCGCAATTAAGGAATATGTAGGAATCGCAATTATTATTGCGAAACCTATATACATTGCATTTTGCGAGTCCTTAATAGCGAATCGGTAAAATTCGCTATTAAGGACTCGCAAAATACAATGATGATACATCTGCCCCCAAATGAATACTGATTCGGTATTTGGAAAGAGCATGTTGCAGGCGTCCCTTCCAAAACTCCAAATCGGTAACATATGTGTCAATATTTTGCGACCTAAGGACCTCATGTACAAATTGTTTCAATGGGTGAAAACCTTCATATTCGGTAAATCTGAAGATTTGAGACCGATAAAAACACATTTTGTACTGTACTAAACCCAATTAATGATTCAGAAACAGTTTTCTGAATCGTTCGATGGATTTAGGAAACAATAAGAAACTGGTATTTGGAAGGGACATGTTTGGGATGGCCCTTCCACATACCGATTGCATTTGGTATGTAGTAATGTCCATGGGACCACTGCTCACTCCTAAAAAAGGTTTGTGTAACTTTAACTTTTTAAAAAAAAATCTCGTTTTCCATTAAGAAAATCCGTCTGCATGGTGGTCTGCTGACCCCATCAGGCCACCATTCCTTAGTTGTGGCGAATCGTATTGGGTCAAAATGTGAGACCTACCTCATGAATATTGATGAGGTTGACCAACCCTCTAAGTTTTTACCAAATCAATTCTTTATACATGAGGCCCTACATCTGGTCACAAAACATTGAAAATTTACCAATACCTGAAAGGAGTTGATAGACCCTTCACAAAAAGGGAGCGGTCCCTGTGCAACCCCTTCCTCTTTCTGAATGTAAACAAAGTTTCTCAGAGTAGGCGGTGGTCCAGTGGA
This sequence comes from Calotriton arnoldi, assembly GCA_963921515.1. Lineage (NCBI taxonomy): Eukaryota > Metazoa > Chordata > Amphibia > Caudata > Salamandridae > Calotriton > Calotriton arnoldi. The sequence goes on along the minus strand of CAWUFW010004692.1, from coordinate 404,879 downwards.
CCAAACAGGCTGCATTTATTTAAAAAAAGTTTAGTTTGTGAAAAAACAATCATAGACGCGGTGACCTGCAGACCTTTGCTGGCGGCCATTCCTATGATTGTGGCCAATCAAACTGAGTTGAAATTTTTGACCTACCTAATGACTATTAATTAGTCAGGTTGGATTGCACCGGTTCATGAAAATATTTACAGATTTGCAAAAATACTGCTTGCAAATTAGGACTAGTATTTTGCGACCAGTAACTAGCACATTTGACGTTAGATGAGCTGCCAATACATCACATGGTCACAGCACTGCAAATAATGCATGGAAGATGCTATTTTAAGTGAATTGTATCCACCTGCAGGCACTGAGCACTGATTGTAAGGCAACCTTTTGGATAAAGATACCAGATCACTTCATGTCATTGGGGACACAATTTTTAGTCCTGGGCTTCAATTAGGCTTCTCCACATAAAACAATGATTTATCAAATGAAAGCCCTGGATGGGACCCTGAAGCTAATCATGAAATGGGGGCATCTGGCTACTTTAATGTTAGAATCCCTTTCTATAAAATATATTTTAAAAAACACAAGCAAACACTTTGTAGGTATTTTTACCATGTCCCACAGCAACAATGTGTACTGCATGGCTCAGTACGATGTAAACAACACACAAGCAAACACGTTTCAGATACATGCACCATGCACCAAAGCAACTCTGTGTACCGTATGGCCCAGTAAGACTCAAAACAGATTCTCAATTCCTTGCTGACATAAACAGCCCCAAAAACTCACCAAAATGAACACAGTGTCCACTATCAATCATGCAGCACTCAGGCCTGCGAGCACAGGGTCAACACAGCCAGCTTCCACAGCTCCAAGCCAGCAAAGAAAATGAAAGAAAGTTACAGATCTGCAAATAGTGGTTTAATAATTTAAACACTGAAAAAGTCCCAAATATTGTCAAACCCTCAGCCAACAAAAATTTAGGTGATTTGAGTTTGAGGAGATTTGGTTCACTTGGGGCTGTGAGAGACACAACACCCACCTTGCTGTGAAAGTTTATCACCTGTTCCATGGAGTTCTTCTACAGTGTTGACTCCTCGAAACATGGTGGTGGAGAGCCAACGTCTACAGGACAGCTGGTACGCCACCATATTTAGCACGTCTGCACCTTGGTGAACGTGGCGGCGTATCCTCGGGCAGGACATCTACAGACTTGTATGCTGGGCACCTACACCGCTGGAGGCGCAAACGGATGATCCGCCATTTTGTTGGTGTATTTGCCATGACCAGCTATTTTAGATCAGGCTCTGGTTCTTTGTTCAGTTTTTTCCGTATGTTTCTGTCATATTTGGAAGGAAGGATAGCTTCAATGTACCTGATTGAATGAGTTCGCAGGCGTGATATCGTTCATGATCCTCTGCTCACGACGTAACGATTATATAAAGTTCACAAACTAGAAGCTAATTCCAAATACTAGGCAGTCTAGAGGAAGCCTTTGGATCCTTACCCAAAAAGCCTTAGCACCTCTGATGGTTCCGCCCGACCCCTCCAGTGAGGCCAGTCTCGAGTCTTTATTTCCAAGAGCTTCTGAGTTATGTAAAGGGTGGAAATGTGGCAGGCAGTGTTTGTCTGAATCTTCTTGGCAAAAAGTCAAATGTGGTGAGTCCTGCTGGGAGAGAAAACACAGATAACTGCTGTCTGCAATTTTCCTGCGAGAAAGATTAAGCCCGGCCTTAGATAAACATTGGCAATGACATAAGTTGCCTCCCCAGCTCCACATACAACATGTATGACCATCGGGACCCACCACAATTGATACAGATTCTGTACATGCCGGACTGGCCGTGATCGCAACAAGATTTCCCTCTATGTCTTTGATTAGATTTCAAAGAAAGAAACTGGAGGACAGTTATTAAATACAGGACCATCATACCTCTGCCCTGACGAAGACCCCATTCTACTGTCTATCTAAAGCGGTCGAAACACACAGCATCAACAGTACCATAAGAAGTAGGAGCCTGGAGGAGCCCACAATCAATCTACCATCCAGAGTCTGTGTTAGCCCCAAAAAGCACCCCACACAATGGGCTATTAGGTTTGAAGTGACCACACACTCTGGAAAATAAAAACACAAATTAGAATAAGAAAGTTTTATCTTATTCTAGAGTCTCTGTTAATTATTTTCATATAAATGCGCCATTTTGTTTTACTGTGTGGTGCTTATGCTCTGTTTATCTAAGTGCGTCTCAATCAATCAAGTGTGAGGGGTGTGAACAATCATATTTTTACACTTTATATAAACGAAAAAGACCTATTTGGATATAAAACCAACTATGCCAGAAGAGTCTCTTTTTGTAACAGGTCTCTAATATTGTCATTTAAAGGTAAGAAATGTAATGAATCTGGTTCACGAATAATAGCAAATGAGAAGTATTTGTCTTGCATCAGGACCACGACTATCTTTCATTTCTGGTGGGTGCTGGTCCGCCTCACGTGGACTCACCCCATCCCTTATGCCGTTCAGCACATACACGTGTGGCTGCTCTCTGACTAAAGAGCACGTCACAATGCACAGGTTTGTGCCGCAGTCAGGCTGCGCAATACATGGCGGGCCTGATTCACAGAAGTAACTTACGTCAAAAACCTAAAGTTAGTACTTTTTGGTATTCACAGAATACACTTACTCATTTTGGTATTCACAGAAGGCACTTACTCATTTCGGTATTCACAGAAGTCACTTTACTACTCCTAAACTGAGAAAAATCCTAACTTTAAGACTTTCGGTATTCACAGAAGGCATTTAGGAGTCCTAAAGTTAGGACTACTAACTTCTGTGAATACCGAAATGAGTAAGTTCATTCTGTGAATACCAAAATGAGTAAGTGTATTCTGTGAATACTAAAAAGTACTAACTTTACGTTTTTGACGTAAGTTAGTTCTGTGAATCAGGCCCGCCATCTTTAAGTCATTCTTTGCATTTTCTGCGTTCTATGTAGTCCTTGAATTCCCAACTCATTGTCATCTTGGTATGAATGTCACGGCATACAGCCGCATTCCACGCAGGGAGGTAAACTATGCGCAGCATAAACTGCCTAGGGAGGTACCTACTCCTCTCGCCTCTCCGCTATGGTATCAGCGCCATCTTTGCACCTGATATCCAATTTCTCTGCAGGTAATGGGGAGTAGCATGGAGTAGTAGTTTCCGTGGTTGGTTTTGCCACATAGTATTCCACATATGGTACGCTTTGGTCACCCAAATTCCTGCAGGTGTTACAGGGAGGAATTTGCACAAGGGGAAATTTGAGCCTTTGTTCAATGTGCGGTGAGCCCATGATTTCAGAGTGGGTGCGAGCACTGTTTGAACACTGGCACAGTCTCAGTTTGAGTCTGGCAGCGTTATACTTTCTGCGGGCCCATCAGAGGAGCCCTCAGCCTCATCTGAGGTGCCTGTGGGATTGCGTGGACTGATCGCTGAAGAGCAGAGGGCCATCCAATGCTTCAGTGCTTGGAGGTGTCTGGGATTCCCTCCTCGCGCTTCGGTGTGAGGGAAGAAGGAAGATGCGTCTGCTGCCAGCCTAGAGTCCATACGAGAAGACGAAGGGGGAGATGATGTCAAGGCAGAAGGAGCGAGTTGGGTGAAGAACTTCAAAGTGGAGAGAGTGAGTACCCTCAAAAACTGAAGAACAGATGTTGGTTAATTAGGGGTGCGTCACACCTGATGCTTCTAAGGATCAGCCTGCAGACCTAGAGAGGAGATAATTGCAAGCAAGGTGTGGGGCTGACACTTCTGTGGGCGGCAGAGAGGACTGCATGGGCCCCCGGCAACCACTTCACTTGTGATGATCCATTTCAGTTGGCTGCTGCACCAGCACCTCCTACGTCTTGACCCCGCTGCCTTCTAGGGTTGAGATTGATGCAGATTAAATAGGCCGGAAAATGTTGACAATTTTCAGAAGACCAAAGCAAAGTAATTTTAAATGGAGGACCATTTCCAAGCTCTTGATGTAGGAACAACAAATATCTCCCAGGTTCAGTAACACACGTCACCATTTCAGATTTTCTAATTCCCTCAATTTATGTTCAATGTTTGCTGACCCTCATAGCAACAACACTTTCCCTCCTTAGCCCCTCTTTGGAAGTTACGCTTTTTAGTCACCACGGAACCTAATCTAGAGTTGAAAATAAACTTTGTAAAATTCTTAATTGCTTGGTTTTGTCAAATCCCTTTTATTTGGTCTGCTTCCTCTTAGAACACTTTCTTGCATTCTGACTATCTGCCAATAAAAATGTTTTTAGTTTCCTGATTTGATCTGTTTTTACCCAGTCAGGTACTTCGGGTGCTCATGAAGATGGTAATTAGCGCACACACCCCTATCTGGTGACACCCCCCGAGTGTTGAACGTCACAGCGGCTCAGCAGGGAGTGTCCTTTGTGCTGACAAACCCGACTGACGCACAAAGAAATGCGTTTGTTTAAAAAGGTTTTCTGTTTCACTATTATGGAACACTGAAAATACTTGTATCCAGTTGTACGCCTTTTACAAGGGCAACTTAATATAAGGATTTCATTACCCAGCACGGATTGAAACCCAGAATGTATTTATGAAAATGGATTTATTACACTCATCTAAGTCTATGGGTGATTAGTAATTTAATACTTTAGTTAGTGTTGTTAGTAGAATTACATGATAAAGACAGGAAGCCTCCATCTGGGGCCTTACTACTATTAGGTTAAAAGGGGTGTCCAACTTCGGTCAGTGACACCGGATCAACGACGGATTCTCAAATACTCCTGTGTAGGTTTCAAGCCCTTTGTTTAGAAATGTCCTAAAATTGTCCCAGCCGTGGTCAGCCCCTTCTTGAATGATAAAGATGCTAGAACTCAGGTTGTCCCATCTCAGGTGTGAGTAGAGCATCCGGTCCGGTTTTTCTTTGTATTCTGGGACTTGTTGTTCTGCATTTATAACGAGAAAAGCCACATCACAACTATTAGCATTCGTAGAATAAAGTCTGAACGGCAGGCCGCTCACATCTGACGCGTACAGTGTGTGAGCTCGGATGGAAACCTTGTGTTCAAGGGAGTGGCCAGGAAAATAAAATACCCCCCACTTTGAGCCACATGGAACAACACATCCTACCAAAGTGGGAGATGCCGACACTTTCTATTAAAGATCCCGTGGGATTTGTTCCCCTTAGTGCAACGCTTTAAAATGATGCATTTTTCAGCATGATTTTAAAAGAATTTGGCAAAACTGACATTTAGCAGTATTAACTTCTTTCTCTCATTCTTTCCTTGTTTCTCTCTATCTTTATTTTCTACCTTCCATTAGTTTATTTCCTCCATTCCATTCTCCTAATTCCTTCTTTTTATCTTCCTTTCCTTCTGTCCATTCTATTTTCATTGCATGTGTACACCTTCCCTCGCTTTTTGGCCTTCTCAACATTCTTGTTTAATTTTCTTTGCTGCTTTCCATCTTCCCTTCTTTCCGTCTTCCCTTCTTTCCATTCTTCTCTTCTTATTTCGTCCTTTCTTTTTATCACCCTACTGTCATTCCTTTGCCCCTTCTTTTCATCTTTCTTTCTTTTAGTATTCCTTCCATTCATTAATTCTTTTTTCTTCTTTCCTTCTTTTGTTTTTCCATCTGTCACTGAATTTTACTTTACATTCTATTATTCTGCCTTCCTTCTTTCTTTCCTTCCATCTCTTATTTTTATTTCTTTGTTCCTTTTTTCTTCCTGCTATCCTTCTTTCTAAGCTTCATTCTTTTCTTGCCTCTCCCTTCCTTTTTTCCTTTATTAATCCTTCTATTTTTCGTCTGTATTTATCTTCCATCATGCTTTCTTTTAACTTTCCTTCTTTACTTATTTGCATTCTGCTTTCCCTCTGTCCTGCTATCGAAATACCTTTGCCTTAAACTTATTTTTTCTTTTCCATGTAAATAGATTATCTTCCTTTTGTTGCTATTTTCAGCTTCTTTGACACACAGTTTTATCCCGATACTTTATTCGTCCAGTATTTATAAGCAATTCATCTGTCCCAAGCACACCCCCCCCATTAAGCTGGTATAGGGGGTGCTTCCCTACTCCTTGCTTTTGTTAATGCATTTGTCCTGGCTGGAGCTTTTGCCGCACCTTGGGAGCATTGTGGTGACGTCAGTCCTGTGCACACACACTCGGTTCACCAATACCAGTGCGGACCACAGCAGAAGAGACTTTAAAAAGTACAGCTCAGTGAAGGCATCTGAGCTGTGCAGCCAGGAGGAATTCAGACTAACTGGAATTTCCACCCAAGGCAACAACACCTCTTTTGAAACAAAAGTCTGTTTCCGTCCTGGGCGTCTAGAAACCTTCACAAAGCACAGGACAAGGTGGAGACAGAGGGGCATATTTACGAGAACATGTCAGAGCGCGGAGCTGTGCCAAATTTGGCAGCGCCGGGCTCCACTTTTTCAAAACACAGGGATGCACTGTATTCACAAGAATACGGCTCACCCCTGTGTTTTCCCTAGCGCTGGTGCTAAATTTAGCTGCCTATCACCAACGCAGGCACCCTTGCACCAGAGTGCACGGATGCCTGCTTTGCAGTGAATGGTTGTTTATGTGCAGGAAGGAGTCCCTTCCTGCACATCACTAATGGTGATTTGTTACTTCTATGTGTGCTGCATTCAAAGACGTAGCAAATAGTCATTATTTAATGATTGTTTATGTGCAGGAAGGGACACTTTCCTGCACATACCCAATCATTAATGGCGTTTTGCTCTTTCTATGTGGGCTCCAGAATGCAGCACTCATTGAAATAGCAAAACGAGGAGAAATAAAAGTATTTCACCTCGTTTCGCCATTCTAACGCCTGCTCTTGCATGGCGCTGCCTCAGATTTACACATCCTTGTAAATCTGGGGCAGCGTCTAAAGCAATGAGTGTTGCAGTGGAACGCCCACAGCACCACCCATTGCACGCCCCTTTCACACTAAGTGATGCGTGTAAAGGGGCCTTATTTACAAGGCAAAACCAAAGGGGATGATGGACGGAGTGCTGAACATTGCAAGCACTCACCCCCAGTCAACTGATCTGGGTTTAATCCATCATCATTCTTTAGCTCACTCCGACACCCCAGTTCAGACATGGCCATATGCAAATCAGTCTGACTCTGTGCCTCATGGAAACAGTCCAGCCCGAACTGCCAAGCCATGTCTTCCCTCGACCGGAAACAAGCATCCTGGGACCGGTTTCGGGCTCACAGCCCTCATCAGCCAGGCTATCTTGAATCCAGTGGCAAAGTGAGCAAGGGACCCACGTCTGGGCATACCCTGCCAACTTAGGGCGAACAATGCAAAACCAAAGGTTCCTTTGCTTCCTCGCCCTAAGTGCGCCGGGTATGCCCAGATGTGGGTCCCGGGCTCACTGTGCCACTGGAATCAAGCTATCCTGGCTGAAGAGGGGTGAAACCCCGAAACCGGTCCTAGGATGCTTGTTTCCGGTCCAGGAGGACCTGGCTTGGCAGATCGGGCTGGACTGTTCCCATGAGGCACAGGGTCAAGACTGATTTGCATATGGCCAGGTCTAAACTGGGGTGGCATGGTGAGCAAAAGAATGATGGATTTAACCCAGATCTCTTGACTGGGGGTGAATGTTTTGATTTGTTCTGCATTCCGTCCATCAATTGTGTGTCTTTGCTTCCTCGCCTCTAAGTGCGCCGGGTATGCCCAGACATGGGACCCGGGCTCACTGTGCCACTGGAATCAAGCTATCCTGGCTGAAGAGGGGTGAAACCCCGAAACCGGTCCTAGGATGCTTGTTTCCGGTCCAGGGAGGACCTGGCTTGGCAGTTCGGGCTGGACTTTTCCCATGAGGCACAGGGTCAAGACTGATTTGCATATGGCCAGGTCTAAACTGGGGTGGCATGGTGAGCAAAAGAATGATGGATTTAACCCAGATCTCTTGACTGGGGGTGAATGTTTTGATTTGTTCTGCATTCCGTCCATCAATTGTGTGTCTTTTGCTTCCTCGCCCTAAGTGCGCCGGGTATGCCCAGACATGGGTCCCGGGCTCACTGTGCCACTGGAATCAAGCTATCCTGGCTGAAGAGGGGTGAAACCCCGAAACCGGTCCTAGGATGCTTGTTTCCGGTCCAGGGAGGACCTGGCTTGGCAGTTCGGGCTGGACTTTTCCCATGAGGCACAGGGTCAAGACTGATTTGCATATGGCCAGGTCTAAACTGGGGTGGCATGGTGAGCAAAAGAATGATGGATTTAACCCAGATCTCTTGACTGGGGGTGAATGTTTTGATTTGTTCTGCATTCCGTCCATCAATTGTGTGTCTTTTGCTTCCTCGCCCTAAGTGCGCCGGGTATGCCCAGACTTGGGTCCCGGGCTCACTGTGCCACTGGAATCAAGCTATCCTGGCTGAAGAGGGGTGAAACCCCGACACCGGTCCTAGGATGCTTGTTTCCGGTCCAGGGAGGACCTGGCTTGGCAGTTCGGGCTGGACTGTTCCCATGAGGCACAGGGTCAAGACTGATTTGCATATGGCCAGGTCTAAACTGGGGTGGCATGGTGAGCAAAAGAATGATGGATTTAACCCAGATCTCTTGACTGGGGGTGAATGTTTTGATTTGTTCTGCATTCCGTCCATCAATTGTGTGTCTTTTGCTTCCTCGCCTCTAAGTGCGCCGGGTATGCCCAGACGTGGGTCCCGGGCTCATTATGCCACTGGAATCAAGCTATCCTGGCTGAAGAGGGGTGAAACCCCGAAACCGGTCCTAGGATGCTTGTTTCCGGTCCAGGGAGGACCTGGCTTGGCAGTTCGGGCTGGACTGTTCCCATGAGGCACAGGGTCAAGACTGATTTGCATATGGCCAGGTCTAAACTGGGGTGGCATAGTGAGCAAAAGAATGATGGATTTAACCCAGATCTCTTGACTAGGGGTGAATGTTTTGATTTGTTCTGCATTCCGTCCATCAATTGTGTGTCTTTTATTTACAAGGCAGCATTAAGCCTCTAAAGTGGCTTAATCCCGCTTTGTAAAAATGGAGAAGGACTTATCGCCACCAAAACATCTCTAAAAGTGACATTCTGGTGGCGATATCCCCTTGTAAATATGCACCTAGATGTGGCTAGGACACAGAAAGCTGTGGCTGCATATCAAGTCAGCACTGTTTCTAAGTGTGATTTCAATTCGTGAAAAAACCCTAAGATGAAATTTGGTGTTGCTGCCAGAATATAGTTGTCTGAGCACAGGAGAGAAGACAGCCTGAACATAAACGGCAGACCTGGTGCAGAAAACACAGAAATCCTGGTGCTGACCTCTTCATTACAATCAATGCCCTGAGTTCTGCGCCTACCAAACATCTGCCTGTCAAACCTTAACCACAAACTGTGAGTGTTGTGTGATAGGGACCTCAGCCTGAACGTACAAGTGGGAGCAGCAGTAAACACCCCCTTCTGCCCAACCACAAATATACACATGCACAACACACAGATTTGTCATCAATTGTCCTTCCAGTTGTCATCAAAGACGTTATTAATGATGCCATAGAAGTTGTCACGAGTGTTGTAATATGTGAGGTCAGAAGCAGTGCATGACAAGGGTGCGAGTTATACTTACGCCGTTAACTGTAACTGGTGAGTTTCAGTGTTTTTTTTTTAGTTTAAAACATTATGTTTTAATTGGCATTCTGACATAACTGTAACTCCACTTTAACCTTTGCTTTGTTCAATGAAATTCTGAGTTTTTTTAATGTAAACTAACAATATAAAGGGATGTTATTTTAAGTAAGGAGACCTATTGGGTTTGTGAAAGACTCAGAAGACCAAAATATAAAAAGCAGACCTATTGGCTTTGTCAAAAAGTCACCACAATAATTTCTCAAGAACCATATTCCAAAGTAATCCTTATAAATACAGACATGGCAATGCATAATATTTATTTTCACAAAAATATTTAAAATACAGTATTTGTTTTCCAAACTACTCTAAATGTGTATACGAGTCTGTTTTTTAACACTTTTCAGGCCACATAATGTAGCCATGTAACCAACAACAAACACTCCCCACACTCCAGGCGAAGGGCGTGCAGCTCCAGCTCGAAGTGCTTTAAAAATAATGGTAAGCTCTCCTGCAGTCATGCATTTAATGACCCACGAGATTTACAGTTTAAAAAAAAAAACTTTCTGGTGACTGCTGTATTCTTTGCAGCCATCCATAACACTATTCAAAACTCTAGGTGCTGCCCTGCCCTGCCCCTTCTTGGGTGACCACAACAACAAGCATTTAAAAAAAAAAAAAAAAAAAAAAAAGCCCATGCAGGGCATTATGAGGCTCTCCCAGGAGGGAGCAGTGAATAATATGAGCAGCCTCACCTCTCGAATAGTGAAGTGGTGTTGCCGTCTTTTTTTATATATAATCAAACAGTCTTTTTTTTTTTTTTTTAAATGTCAGCGTGAGGGCCCACTCCCATTTCACCTTTTTTTTAAATTGAATTTTTTAGTGAGTGCTCCAGTCACTACCAGGGCATCCACAAAATGCATCATCTTTGGGGGCTGGGGAGGGAGGGCAATGGCCCATGCGGCTATGCCAGTTCCCCATCTAGCACCCATCTTGGGTGCCAGAGATGGCCGGCTTCACTAGTTTGATCCTATCCGGCTAGGAGCAGCTTTACTTTCAAGAAATCTACAATGTCTCGGGGGATGGGATCCCTGAAACACTGTGATACATAAGGCCCCGGGGATGGGGTGCCATGGTAATTGAATGGCTTGATTAAGGGGGGACATGTGCCACTCCCCAAATAACTCAGCGCGGGTGGGCGATGTGGTCCCCAGACAATTCTATGGCTCAGGGAGAAGGGCTCCATGCCCCCCCGCCCCAAAAAATTAATTGGTCCGGGGGAATGGTTTTCCTGGGACCTTTAAATGAATCTGGGTAAAGTAGCATGACCAGTCCCACCAATAAAAGCCATGCACCTAACCCGTGGGCCCTGACCTGCCCTGAGGGACTTTTATTTGAAAAGGGCAGCTCCCTGCCTTTTTAATTTCTTTTACCATGGATCCATGGTTCTGCTGCAGATCCACGGTACATTATAAAAAAAATTATGTTTTTGTCCCCAGATGGGGTTCAGCTGGGACCCCTCACAACCAGGCCAAGGGGGTCAGGGGTATCCTTTCCCTGTCCCCTATATGTTTTCTTAATTATTTTTCAGGATAGAGACTGAGTCCTAAGCCCTAAAACTGCTGCTGCAACATCTGTGCTGATGTTGACTGCAGCCAATCAGCTTTAATATTTTCATCTGTCAGGTCCGCGGATCCTCGGAGGCCTGGAATGTACAAAAATGTTGAAGCTCAATTTCTCAACAACTACTGAACGGATTTACACCAAATCACAAAATGCATGCTTTCTGGGTAGATAGCTGGTTTTCTGCCAAATGTGGTGTAATTCCTTACAGCCGTTTTTTAGGTCTCGCGCCTAGCATTGCAGTGCGTAGCACTGCTTGCGCAGCGCGAGACCTCTAGAAAGGGCTTTAGAAAGCTAACCACACGCTCGTGCGTGTGGTTTTGCTTTCCGCGGCTGCCATTGGCTTTCGCGTGCTTTTAAAAAAAAAATCCAGCACGCAATTGGGCAAAGGCGGGCGCATGTCCCGCCTTTGCTCCGCCCATTCTCGTCGGTGGCCAGCACGCGCAGCAGCGCGCGTTCATCTCGCTGCCGCGCTCCCTCCCCCCGCTCCTCTGTGGTGCGCGCGCACCACTGGTTTTCCTTTGCGTGCTTGTTTTGTTTCACTTTCGCATAATCGCGGCACCCGCGCTTTACTTTTAAAATTAAAAGTAAAGCGCGGGTGCTGCGATTGTAGCAAAAGAAATAGATGTTTTTTTCTATTTCTTTACTTTTGCAGCAATCGTGGCACCGGCGCTTTACCTTTAACAATGAGTAAAGCGCCGGTGCCGCGATTGCTGCAAAAGTAAAGAAATAGAAAAAAACATCTATTTCTTTACTTTTGCTATAATCGCAGCACCCGCGCTTTACTTTTTTACACAAGGGAGTTTGTGTTAAAAGTGCGTGAACAACAACCGAACCCCTCCCCAGCTGCACAGAAGAATGCTCGAGTGGGTCGACTGCTACGACAGGAGCTCGCATATCTCGCTCCCGAGTGGAAGCGATTTATGTATGGCGAGTGTTGTGTCTGAAGATGACGTTTATGTTAAGCTGTTTCACCTCTGCCCCTACACAAGTCATGTAACCCTGTATTCGTTCACGTTGGCTGGTCCCAGACAGTATAGATGGGTCGGTTTTAGAAGCGGTATTTATTCTTCCCTGAATGTGTGTTCTTTTATCTCGGGTGCTTTAAAATATGCTCACGCCACTTTCTCCACCCGACCTCTGCCCATTATTCACATTGGCATACATCTCTATTTGTTAACTACTTCTGGAGCCTTTGGGGAGTAGTTTATATTATATGCAGCGTGTGCAATCCCTGTGGCCACAAGAAAGTGACTGTGAAATGCCCTACGTACATTCACAATTACCCCATCTAAAACAGCCCCCCTCGAACTCCGGAGCGTGTACCTGCCCCAGCCACTCCGATCTTGGAAGCGGTTTATGTGCCTTTTCGAGCCACGTTCACACGGGTGGGGTGCCAGTGTGACGGGAGGCCCAGGGACTGCAAGTTATGTAGCTACCTTGGGTGTCTCCCTTACCCTACAGATCGCTCAGTGGTGGGAGCTGTTTATTGTGTATGTGATTAAGACGCCTTGACAGGTCGTGCATACATACATCTCTGGCCGTGGGCTTGCTTCACACCTCACCCCGAGCACACACACCAGTAACCATAACAAATAGGGGCATTTAAGCAATAATGAAGAGAATCGATCTGCTGAGAGAGGGAGTAAAATCAGACCACGGTGCATTAACGCACACAACAGGGCACGTCCAGGACGGATGAGCCTCCATTTGGATTTTAAAAGCGAACAATAATAATCTGATGGTGGACGCGCTACCTGTGTGATGGGAGAGACAGCACTTAAACAGGCAATGGATCACCTGAAGAAAGCGCCCACTGGGGAGCCTCGTGACACTCTCGGAGCTTTATTACTTCAATCACCTTCAGTTACTACATTTCAAATCTGGATTTTTATGTCTGTCTATCTATCGACCGATCTGCTGTCTGTCTATCTATTTATATGTGTATCTGCTATCTATCTATTTATAAATCTATCGACTTTCTATCTATATCTGCTATTTATCTGTCTATCTATTCTATCTATTTATATATGTATCTGCTATGTATTTATAAATGCTGTCTATCTATCTATTTACCCATCTATCTGTTATCTATCTATTTGTATAGCAATCTATCTATCTATCTATCTATCTATCTATCTATCTATCTATCTATCTATCTATCTATCTATCTATCTATCTATCTATCTATCTACGTGCCTGCCTGCCTATCTGCACATTGTAGCTATACCTTCACAAGTGTACTCTGCAGCCCACGAGCCTCAGTGATTCTCTACAGAACATGTCTGTGATAACCACAGCGTCTGTGTGTAATAAAAACTCATCTTTTGTACTCTAAATATCTCATTAGCAATGTATTCGTTATGTATATGTTAATAACATATGTACAGTGCCATCATGGATACGTTTATATGTACATCAATGCCATCTACGTATAGTTAGCACGGACACATAAATGTATGCATATATGCCATGAATATAGGTACACTCACAGTGCATTCTTTGCTTCATCTACGTATACATTAGTACCATTTACAGCATGTACTAGATATGTACACGCAGGTACGTGTGCAATTGTGCACTTGTATAACTCTGCATATCTGCACAGAAACCATGTGTATTCTGGGTTTCTGCATGTGTATATTTATCATGACGCTCTGTGTAAGCGCATCAGCAAGCATGTTATTGCTTTTTCATATGTATTTGCACACTTGCATTCATGTGTGTATATGTGTGTGCGCGCTTGAGGTATGCTGTGCATTGACTCGGTATACATTACATCTCTCCTTGTTCAAAATGTTTATTAGTTGTTGCACGAGCCTGCTCTAGGCGTATTTGACTTCCTAATACAATGTGTACGTTGGCATCACTCTGTCTACGTGATATACATGTGTATTTCCCACATTTGTGGGGCGTGCCGGGCGTGTGTGCTTCTGTAGTATAACGCTATGCTGACGGGTTCATTTCTAAATGTACAGGTCTAACGCTTTTCCATACGTACACGTTCGTGGTATTTGGACCCTGATGTACATGTGCGTGTATATATACGAATACCGGATTACTTCATGTGTATACGTCTCTGTGTACTAGTACCCTGTGCATTGTTCATACGTGGTGCCTGCATATACATACGGACATGTCGGTACACTGAGATGCAGTTTGTACGCGTGCGTATACATTCGCACAACTCTGTACAAAGCGCTTCGGCACCTAAACAGAAGTAGGGAGCGCTATCAATTGTGAAAGCAGCGTATATGCGGGCACACTGTGCACGGATAGCTTTGTGTATGTCTGTCTGTGCTTCATTCTGTGCCTGTACAGAAGAGTGCTGCGTTGCTGCTGTGAGTCCCTGCAAAGGGTGCCTGTGGTTCATTTATAGTTTCTTTAAGAGTGGCAACTATTTCAGAGCGAGGAAAGCTAAAAGTTGCCAAGTGTCGCTAACCCCGTGCACACAACTCCTCAAAGCGTCTGCCTTCTCTGACGCGCACGAGCGCCCAAACATTACAGGCCGAGCAGGCACCAAGAACTCAGAGGGCTGAGCAGGCAGTGCCCGTGTCTCGCCCTCAGTTTCCATTTCAAGCTGTCAGACACAGTGTCTCCTCCCTCTGCTCCGGCTACAGCTCCTTCTCTTTGTATGAGCACACGAGGCGCTCACGGACCTCAGCGCGCTGCCCGACTAGGAAGGCTGCACAGGAGTCCGGGTTTCCGCTGCCATCCTCGCTGCACCGGTGCCCTTCATGGAGACATTTCATGCCCTCTTCGGAGCCCTTCCCTGTCTGACCTCGCAAAGCTTTCCACTGTCGCCTGCTGCCATGCCTTCGTCTTCCCGCGATGATGTGTGTATTTTTTTTAAGTGTATTATACTTCTGATTCAGTTTTCTAATTACAAAGATATTTTTTTAAATTAGCATGGCGACGCTTCACGTGCTGCCATGCGCATAACTTTTATCTGCACGGGCTCAGCACTTTCAATTTAAGCACTGCGCCCGCTTTCATATCCTCTGTCTCTCCTTCCTTCTCTTGTCTGTCTCATTAGCATTTCATTGTTGCTGACTCACAATGCCCAACTCTCCGCCCCTTGTCTTTCCTTTTCGCTTTCCCGAGGCCCCCTTCCCCGCCATGCCACCTTCTCTCTCTTTCACAAATAGCACAGTACACAGACGATCCAAGCGAGCACAAAAGGCAGTTTCATTATTTATTTGGGCCCAGCAGGGTTACTTGAAGATGCATGCGCCTCCCACCCACCCCCCTTGTAAACAAGCATTTGCAATGCAATAGGTCTCGCATTTGCGAGAGTTTAAGCTATTAGCATTGCAAATGACAATGCCTTTTATTTAAGTTTTAAAAACCAAAACATAAATAAAAGCCATTTACAATATCAATAGCTCAAACTTGCGTAAATGCGAGACCTATTGCATTGCAAATGCTTGTTCTGTATTGCTGTTCAATTTGCCTATGAAAAATAATTGCATGAGGAAAATGCATTTTGGGACCCCTCCCTTGCTCGTTCTCAGCCCCCCCTTGATGGATCATCCTGGAAATTTCCAGGAAATAGCTGAGGTGCATGAGATTTTTTGGGGAAAGATTCGTGAAGATTTGACAGACGGCACCAAAGTTAGTAGCAATCCCATCAATATCCTATGGAAACTTGGTTTTAATTATAACTACCCAGTATATATATATATATATACAACGTGCTTAGTTCCTTGAAAAACAAAACACACCGCGGCTCTACTGCTTTTAAAAAAAAGCGTGATTATTTTATTTTTGCAAAAGCGTTCCTCAACGCGTTTCGGAGCTCCCGGCTCCTTGTTCACGAATAAAAGTCTGTATGAAGAGTGTACTTCGCCTGGGGGTAACTCCTTTCTGTTTGATATATATATATATATATATATATATATATATATATATATTCACTGAAAAAACCGTAGGTTTCAGGCACGTTATAGTTACAAATTAGCATTTTAAAAACCTTTGAAATTCACTGAAAAAACCATAGGTTTCAGACACGTTATAGTTAGAAATTAGCATTTAAAAAACCTTTGAAATTCACTGAAAAAACCAGAGGTTTTAGGGACAGTTATAGTTAGTTGGACATTGCACTCGTACAAAACCCGTGAAATTCCCCGTTATAGTTAGTTCAGCTAACTATAACTTGCGCCCCGCAATGCACTGCTGATGACGTCACATATTACATCACTCATGACATGGTCAGTGACATCAATGATGACATCACTGATGACATCTCAAATGACATCACTAATGACATCATCCAGTGACTGTGTGTTTCTGTAAAGTTTAAATATGTTTAATATATATAGGGAAAGGCGTATTGAAGAATGAGTGGGTGTATAAGTGTCTGAATGGATGATTTAGTACGTGCGTGACTGACTCTACAAGTGAGTGATTAAACGTATCTTACTGAATGCATGGGTTAGTGACTAAACTGTGTGAATGTCTGTATCCGTCTGTTGGTGTGTAAGTGGATGCATGGATTTGCGAATAGCTACATGAGTGTCTATATGGGTTATTTATTGGTTCTATGAGTATCTGTATGGGTGCCTGAGTGTTTGTGTGGATGGGGTGTGTGCGACTGTGCATAGATGTGTGAGTGGGTGATTCACTGGGTGGATGGTTTCAAGAGTGCATCTGTGATAGACTGTATGGGTGGGTAAGTGTGTGTAAGAGTGTGTTAGTGAGTGAATGTATGTCCCAGTGGTACATGTGTGAGTAACTAAATATGTGAAAGGCAGTATATATGTGTATTGGAGTATATAAATAGCTATAAGCGAGAGTGAGTGATTGTGATAGTGGCTGTATGGATGAGTGTGTGCTTGTATCAGTGATTGTATAAGAGCGTAACAATGTGCTAGTATTTGTATGATTAAGTGAGCTGGTGTGTGTATAACTGTATAGGTGAGTAAATGGCAGTGTGTTTAATTATTTGCATGACTGACTAGGTGTGTGAGTACCTCTATGGATGAGTGGCGGTGTTTGAGTGTCTATATAGGAGTAAGAGTGCATATGATAGTCCTGTACTGAGTGACCATAAGTATGAGTGACTGTACGGGTGTGTGAGTGGATGTGTGTGTGTAGACCTAAGAATCAGTGAGTGGGTATGTAGTTATTGGTGTTGGAGTGTCTATGGTTTTGCGAATGGCACTCTGTAATTTAGATTGGGTGTATCAAAGGTTATATTAGGGTGTGAGGAGCTGCATCAGATTATCACGTGGATGATGTCATCAGTGATGTCATCAGTGATGTCATCAGTGATGTCACTGACCATGTCATGAGTGATGTAATATGTGACGTCATCAGCAGTGCATTGCGGGGGCGCGAGTTATAGTTAGCTGAACTAACTATAACGGGGGAATTTCACGGGTTTTGTACGAGTGCAATGTCCAACTAACTATAACTGTCCCTAAAACCTCTGGTTTTTTCAGTGAATTTCAAAGGTTTTTTAAATGCTAATTTCTAACTATAACGTGTCTGAAACCTATGGTTTTTTCAGTGAATTTCAAAGGTTTTTAAAATGCTAATTTGTAACTATAACGTGCCTGAAACCTACGGTTTTTTCAGTGAATTTCAAAGGTTTTTTAAATGACAATTTTTAAATGTATTAATTTTTATATTAATTTTTTTCATACTGATTTACTACATTTTTAGAAACAATTTCTTTTACATATTTTATTTTTTAAATTACATTGTAATTACATTATACATTACATTACAAAAAATACTTTCTCAGAATGAATTACTTTAGTTTAAATACTTTGCACATAGGCAATAGACTTTTAAGTACAGTAGTTACAGTTGTTGCAATGGGCAACACATTTTCAAACACAATGCAACATTCAGCTCAATGTGAATTTCTAGTTAAATGCAATTAGTTACTTTATGGAATACTTTTCTAACCACAGGACTGGATCCTAGATTCAGTCCTGGTACATCTCCTGTAAACAGTTGAGTAAAAGCGTTTTGGTTACAGTCGTGATTTTTAAGGAATATTATTGTATTTTAAAAGTTGACACTTAGAAACTTTTTCTCATAGAATCACCAATGTTATCCTATGGAAGGAAATTCACTTAGCAGGTAAAAACTGTTATCGTTACTTTTTCTTACTCAGTGTTGGATCCTGGATCCAGCACTGGTGCATCTCCTGTAAACAGTTGAAAGAATGCGTTTAAGTCATACAGGCGATTTTTAAGGAATATTTGTAGTTTGTGAAAATCGACACTTTGAAACTTTTCTGCTGAAAACCAGACAATGGATTCCTATGGAAGAAAATATAAGTTACTGGTAAGTACGGTTAAAATTACTTTTCAGGACCAGTACTGGGCTGAAAGATACAGCACTGAGGTCTCTCCTTATAACAGGTGAGTAAATCGGAATTCGTATTTCGGCTGATTTTAGAGGAATATTTGTATGTTTCAAAAATCAACACTTAGAAACTTTTTCAGCAAAAAGCAGGCAATGATATCCTATGGAAGGAAATTCAAGTTACTGGTAAGTACAGTTAAAATTACTTTTGAGGATCAGTACTGGGCTGAAAGATGCAGCACTGAGGTCTCTCCTGATAACAGATGAGTAAATCGGAATTCGTATTTCGGCTGATTTTAGATGAATATTTTAAAGTTCCAAAACTCCACACTTAGAAGAATTTCCAAGTGAAACCAGTCAATGTTAGCCTATGGAAGGAAATTCAAGTTACTGGTAAGTACGGTTAAAATTACTTTTCAGGATCAGTACTGGGCTGAAAGATGCAGCACTGAGGTCTCTCCTGATAACAGGTGAGTAAATCGGAATTCGTATTTCGGCTGATTTTAGAGGAATATTTTAAAGTTCCAAAACTCCACACTTAGAAGAATTTCCAAGTGAAACCAGTCAATGTTAGCCTATGAAGGAAATTCAAGTTACCGGTAAGTACGGTTAAAATTACTTTTGAGGATCAGTACTGGGCTCAAAGATGCAGCACTGAGGTCTCTCCTGATAACAGGTGAGTAAATCGGAATTCGTATTTCGGCTGATTTTAGAGGAATATTTTAAAGTTCCAAAACTCCACACTTAGAAGAATTTCCAAGTGAAACCAGTCAATGTTAGCCTATGAAGGAAATTCAAGTTACCGGTAAGTACGGTTAAAATTACTTTTCAGGACCAGTACTGGGCTGAAAGATGCAGCACTGAGGTCTCTCCTGATAGCAGGTGAGTACATCGGAATTCGTATTTCGGCTGATTTTAGAGGAATATTTTAAAGTTCCAAAACTCCACACTTAGAAGAATTTCCAAGTGAAACCAGTCAATGTTAGCCTATGAAGGAAATTCAAGTTACCGGTAAGTACGGTTAAAATTACTTTTGAGGATCAGTACTGGGCTGAAAGATGCAGCACTGAGGTCTCTCCTGATAACAGGTGAGTAAATCGGAATTCGTATTTCGGCTGATTTTAGAGGAATATTTTAAAGTTCCAAAACTCCACACTTAGAAGAATTTCCAAGTGAAACCAGTGAATGTTAGCCTATGAAGGAAATTCAAGTTACCGGTAAGTACGGTTAAAATTACTTTTCAGGACCAGTACTGGGCTGAAAGATGCAGCACTGAGGTCTCTCCTGATAGCAGGTGAGTAAATCGGAATTCGTATTTCGGCTGATTTTAGAGGAATATTTTAAAGTTCCAAAACTCCACACTTAGAAGAATTTCCAAGTGAAACCAGTCAATGTTAGCCTATGAAGGAAATTCAAGTTACCGGTAAGTACGGTTAAAATTACTTTTGAGGATCAGTACTGGGCTGAAAGATGCAGCACTGAGGTCTCTCCTGATAACAGGTGAGTAAATCTGAATTCGGATTTCGGCTGATTTTAGAGGAATATTTGTATGTTTCAAAAATCAACACTTAGAAACTTTTTCAGCAAAAAGCAGTCAATGATATCCTATGGAAGGAAATTCAAGTTACTGGTAAGTACGGTTAAAATTACTTTTGAGGATCAGTACTGGGCTGAAAGATGCAGCACTGAGGTCTCTCCTGATAGCAGGTGAGTAAATCGGAATTCGTATTTCGGCTGATTTTAGAGGAATATTTTAAAGTTCCAAAACTCCACACTTAGAAGAATTTCCAAGTGAAACCAGTCAATGTTAGCCTATGAAGGAAATTCAAGTTACCGGTAAGTACAGTTAAAATTACTTTTGAGGATCAGTACTGGGCTGAAAGATGCAGCACTGAGGTCTCTCCTGATAACAGGTGAGTAAATCGGAATTCGGATTTCGGCTTATTTTAGAGGAATATTTGCACAATGGTGAAGGGAGGGGGCGGGGCCTGAGGTGACATCTGTGCAAACGTGCCCTGTGGTGCGTTTTAAGTTGGGGGATTAAGTCCCCTTAAATCATGAGGGTCCCTACGGGCCAACTAGCCCACCAGGAACCTCCAGTATGCGCCAGGGGCTGCGTTGCAGAGACATGTACAGAGGCCACACCCCTTTTACACCTCTCTGCAACGCAGCTCTGTGGCGCTTTCTGGACGTACCTGTTGGGCTAGTTGGCCCCCAGGGACCCTCAGGATTGAAGAGGATTTAATTCCCCATCTTAAAACGCGCCACGGGGCCTGTTTGCACACATGTCACCTGAAGCCCCGCCCCTCCCTTCACCACTGTGCAAACGCGCCCCGTGGCGCGTTTTAAGTCGGGGGATTAACTCCCCTTGAATCCTGAGGGTCCCTGGGGTGCAACTAGCCCACCATATACCTCCAAAAGCGCCATAGAGCTGCGTTGCAGAGAGGTGTAAAAGGGGCGTGGCCTCTGTACACCTCTCTGCAAGGCAGCCCCTGGCGCATACTGGAGGTTCCTGGTGGGCTAGTTGGCCCCAGGGACCCCCAGTATTCAAGGGAATTCGTTCCCCTCTGCAAACGCGCCAGGGGGCACGTTTGCAGAGTGGTGAAGGAAGGGGGCGGGGCCTGCGGGCCCGATCGTTTTTTTTTTTTTTTTTTGGGGAGGGAGGCCGCGTGGCCCCCTCCCGGGCCACTACTTGCCCCGGGGACCCCATCCCCCGGGGCTGGCCCTCTCGTTGGGGACTGTGGGGGTCCCCAATCCCCCCACAGTCCCGCCGGCTCCCCGTGTCCAACGGGAGCCGGCATTGCTGCACACATGGGGAGCAGCTAACATGCTGCTCCCCATGTGGAAAGCAGTCGGCTTGGATATTGGAAGAGAGAGCAGGTTTCCTGCTCTCTCTTCCAATATCCAAAGCAGTTTGCAATGACAGGACGGGAGCCGCGAGGCTCCCGTCCTGTCATTGCAAACAGCAGTGTCCCGGGGGTAGGCACCCCGGGACACTGCAGGAGCCGGCCCTGGGGGGTGGTGGTCCCCAGGGCCATCAAGGGCTCCAGGAGGGGGCCGCGCGGCCCCCTCCCATTCAGTGCACAGCCCCGGGGAGGTGGTGGTCCCCGGGGCTCTGGGGGTCCAAAACGGACCCCCATTGTAATTTTTCTTAGTGACCCGGGGAGGTGGTGGTCACCGGGGCGTGTGGGGGCTGGAGCCCCCCCACACAGGTTTTTAATTAAAAAAAAAGAAGCCCCGGGGAGGTGGTGGTCCCCGGGGCTGCGGGAGGGCTCAGAGCCCTCCCGCACCATTCTACATAAAGCCCCGGGGGGTGGTGGTCCCCGGGGCTTGGGGGACCCTTAGAGGCCCCCCACACATAAAATTAACCCCCCCCAGCATGCCCCCGGGACTTGGCCCACCCGGGGGCCAATTAACATCGAAGCGCGGGAGACCGCGCTTCGATTTTTTTTTTTTTTTCGGCAGGGTTCGCGCTCCCTGAGCGCATCCTGCCGATTTTAAAAAAAAAAAATAAAATTTTTTTTGCCCAGGGGGTCCTTGTGGGACCCCCTGAGCAGACCTAGGGGGTCAGGGTGTTTCTACCCTGCCCCCTTTGTGCGCTTTGCGCACTTGTTTCTGTCCCTCGGTTCTACCGAGGGACAAAATGGCTGCCAACACTTCCTGATTTGGAGTGTTGACAGCCAATTAACATAAAGCTCGTGCTCGGGAGGATCCGCGGCCCTAGATATATCTATCTTTTTTACTTTTCATTTTCTCAGCAACTACTGAACGGATTTACACCATTTAACAAAAGGGTTCTTTCTGAACCAAGAACTACCTCTTTGCCAAATTTGGTGTAATTCCGTTCAGCAGTTTGGGCTGTAGCCGTGTCTAAAGTTTCCTATGGAAAATTGCATGGGGAAAACGTGTTTTGGGACCCCCTTTTTCTCGGCCCCCACTTGACGAATCCCCCGAGACTTTCAGGGTAGGAGCGGACCGGAGCGGGCCACAAAGTTTGAAAATCTTGCGAAGATACGTCAACCGGCAAGAGAGTTATTTCAAATAGAATGTCGCGGATTTCCTATGGATAATAGGTTGTAACTATAACTATCTACTGGCGACCGCCAGTAGATAATATATATATATATATCCATATCCATATCCCTGGGGCGGTCGACACTGAGTCGTTATAGTGACCACCATTGGGTAAGATATATATCAATATACATTACCCAGTGGCAGTCGCCACCGGGCAGTTACAGTTAGGGTTGTTTGGTCCTGAACCCTAGAAAAATGTAAAAAACAGATATAAGGGTGTAGGATAGGGATACCCTGAACCCCTAGACCTGATGTGGAGGTCTGAGAGGGACCCCTGGGGCCAAAACCAATTTTAAATTTCTTTTCACTGCATATTTACGATAGATCCGCTAATCCACAGTAAACATTTTTTTAAAAGTGCGGGTTTGTACGCTTGAAGTAAATAAACCCACCGTGGTGGGCTAGGGCCATGGGGTAGTGCTAATAGTTTGTAGGGGAGGGTGGTGCGTGCCCACTTCTTTGAGCCTCTCTGAGGACCCAGGGACCCAATTCCCTGGGGCTGATTCTGAAATAAAGGGGAGAAGGCACGTGGCCTCCTACCCTAGCCTCTCTAAGGCACCGAGGACCCCATCCCCCGGGGGATGAATAAAACTTTAATTGGAGGGGGGCACGCAGCCCCCCTTCCCGAGCCTCAGAAGGCCCTGAGGACCCCTGTCCCCCAGGGCCATCACTTAATTACAGGGAAGAGGACATGCGGCCCCAACATCCCCTCAAGTACCTCGAAAGGCCCTGGGAAACCCATCCCCCGGGGCCGGCTTCATTGTTCGGTCCCGGAGATCCCACTGGTGTGGGGTTGGCTACCTGGGAGGGGTTTAATACAGGGCCTGTCCACTCCCAACCCAGCACAGCCCACGACCAAATGCCTGCGCGGTTTGGGGTTGGCATTATGTATACTTTGCATTTAAAAAAAAACCCTAGAAATTCACTGAAAAACAAACAAAAGTTAAAGGGACATTATAATTAGGTAAAAATGAGGCAGTTTAGCAAACTCTGTAGAGGTAGGGAAAAGTAGTTTTATTGATTTATACATTTTAAAGAAAATGTATGGAGTACCGCAGTACTACGCTCCAAAAGTATCTAGAAAAGTACTGTGGTACTTACTTAAATACAAAAGAAAACCTTGTATAAGACAAAATAAAATTAGACACAATAAAAGAGCCTTTGTTTTTTTATTTTAAACGAACAAATTTAAACATGTTTGTCAAGCCAGGTTTTTAGGTTTGCAAGGAAAAGATGATTTCCTTAGGTTGTAAAATGTACACCATCAGGACGATATAGTGCTGCAATATGATTGGTTATTAACAGAAAGTGAACTATAAGCACATCCCAGTACTACTAAATAGCACCAACAACCATAGACGCTTTGCTGACTGTTGTAAAGCAATACAGCTGTATTTCTTCTCCAAAGACATTACATTATGCCTTATCACCTCCATCTCTACATATGCCACTCCACTCTATGACTATGACATGCCATGCCACTCAACTCTATGACACTCCACTTCACTTTACTACATTCCAAGCCACTCCTCTCTACGACATGCCACTCAACTTTATGACATGATACCAGTCGCGGCCGGCATGACTCGTGGGTGGGGGGGGGGGTGCGCAGGTTTGCGGTGGAGGGAAGGCCGGGGGTGGGGTTTAATTACAATTTAAAAAAACTTACCTTACCGGGTCCCATTTGTGGTGGTGAGCCTCAACAAGGCCTACCAGTGCTTAGGAGTTCACCCTTCCTTGCACAGAGTCCTCAGACCGCTAAGAAGAAGTTGGCACAGAAACTGGGAATAGAAAAGACAGAGTTTATTAAACCTCATGAGGTGGAGCTACATTTACACACCACCCTTCGGTAATGCATGAAGTAGCACACTGAATGGAAGGACCGTGGTCCTTTTATACCCACAGGGGCTCAAATGAAGGCGGTACAAACACAAATGCTGGTTTTAGGTACATATAAGGTCATACAGAAAATGCACAGTCGACAAGTGGGTGGAGCTAACAGTTTCTACTTCTAGTAGACACATCCTGACATTTATAAACTCGGAACAGCTGCAAGCTCAACTGAGCATGTGCAAAGCAAAAAGAACTAAATATAACTTGTCTCTAGGCAGATTTCAAGAGCAGTTAGCAGGAAGGTAGGACAGAGCACATGGCGAGCACATGGCAGCACATGGCAACCAAAATGGCTGCCAGAAATACAAAATGGATTCCACAAAGCGGACAATTTAGCCTCTGAATACAGGCTGTCTTCAGCTAATGCTTAATTTAAGTGCTGCCAAATTACAACAGACGACCCTTTCAGCATTGGCTGAAGACATTTGTTTATCTGGGGTAATCTAGATATTCATCCCGTACATCTATTAACATTATTTCGGCCACCTCTTTATTCAACATTTGTTGGGCCTTCGTTTCAGCAACGTTCCCTTTGGTAGGTATACAAGCAGAGATGCAAATGGAGCAAAGCATTGGACTACATTGGATACATACACAGCATGTAAAAGTATTGTGATTATTACACACAGGATAGTCAGTAGCTTCCAGCCCCAAGCAGAAACAAGAGTCCAAAACCATCCAGCAAAAGTCCAAGTACCAGTCTCTGGATGAATTTCTGCAGCAATCTTATGCAGTTTTGATATTGCGTCATATACTGAAGGCAACAGCTGCTACCGATGATTCGACATGCACCACCTCGATCAGCCAAAATCACGTCTAGCACCATCCTATTCTGGAGTGCTACAATCCTTGCAATCTGTAGTTCCTCTGTAATGTTCCCAAGTGCCATAGCTGTCTGATTGGTAACAGCTTCCACAACACGAGTCAATCGTCTGATCTTTCTACTGTTCAATGCAGCACCCACAAAGAAAAATAAGCCCAAGTTGAAATCAACATATTGTTGTAGGGTAGTGTCGGTTTGGTCAACTTCTTCCATACTTATTGTCCTCTTATTTCTGTTTTTGGAAATATCATTGTACAGTTTAAAATCACGGTGATACAATGCAGGTGCCAGAAACACAGGGGGCAACAGAAAAGATACATAACAGATTCCTGACCACCCAACAGGTAATTGATAATATCCGTTATTTCCACACACAAAATACGTGTTATGCGAGGCTGTGAAAGTGCTCTTATTGGCACCTTCAATGGTCAGGATTACAGTACACTCGCTCCTCCCCACTGGAATTCTTCCAACACTACAAATACACAAATCTGCTTTAGATTTTGTCACAGAAATCACAAAAGGTCCAATGTTCTTTATTATTCTCACATTTGTGAAAACATATGGTGTTGAAATATTGTCCGGTTGATACTCTTCCCATTCCCATTTAGTCCCTTTGGCTTGTGGATAACCTTCTTTATTTTGATAACATACTTTATTAAGTTGAAAAATAATCCCACCTACTGAAGGCTTTCCATATGCAAACAAGAGCGCATACCAAGCTTGACAAGAACCATTGTGAGAAAATGGAAGAGGAATAAAAGGTGTTCCTCCTTTCTTTTGATGTGCAGGTATCATCCCACACACCCAACAGTTGGTAGTATTTGTAGCATTGTGAGTATGGTGCAACATCTGGATAAAAGTATTGTTTAGATAAGATTGTCGATGCTTTTGCTCATGGTAAGGAAGAGTAAAGTAGTGGTGTTCCACGGGTACTGGCGTAGTGGCAACAAAAAGCTGTCGAACAGGAGCCACCTTCTCGATGTACCATGTAATTGCTGCCATAGCCACCATAGCAACAACAAACCCTACAGCACAAATGATTCTTTTGTTGGTCATTTTAGCAGCAGTAATGATTGATCTTTCTGAAAACTTGTTGAAAACAATCGTTGGAGCTCTTCTCCCTGGGCAGCCGTTGATTTCTTCACCATGGGCCAAAGCGGGTGTCACTACACTAATACAGGGCTGATCCCCCTCCCCTTGCCACATTGGCTCTCCGTTTCACTAACCCAGGGCGGTAGCTCAACCAGTCTTTTTCAAAACTGCAGATCCTTTCCTCGGTCTCAATTGATATCTGGATACTCCAGTGATCGTGTGGTCCGGGAAGGCTTCCGCAGATTCGTCAGGTGAGATAGCTTGGCCTTTCTCCGTCTCCAGAATCTCTCGATGGTCGGTCAACACAGCAGGTTCCACCAAGGCAGGCGACACGCGTTTGCAGTGTGTGCTGTGGATCCAATTCTTTCTGTTTGTCACTCGAACTGCTGTCCTTGTCGCAAGGAGCACCTGCTCTGGTCCTCGCCACCTTGGCTCCAAGCTGTTCGATCTGTCGAAGACCTTGACCATTACATGGTCACCAGGACGGAGTTCGTGGGCCTCACCTGTAGATCTGTCAGGAAGAGCTTCTCGAACCTGTTGATGAATAGAAATCAAACTGTCAGTTAACTGTGCCAAATAATCATTCATCAGAACACAAGGAACATCATGTATGGGGCGAGGCTTAGGAATTCCCCAAATGTTCATTGGTCTCCCAAACACCACCTCATAGGGGGTAAGACCTGATTGTGAATGTGGTACCGATCTTATGGACAGCAATGCCAAAGGTAGTGCATCTGGCCACTTTAGAGACGTGGAAGCCAGTATTTTCGCCAACTTTGTTTTTAAAGTAGCGTTATACCTTTCCACCAATCCTGCTGATTGCGGGTGGAAAACTGTATGGAATTTCTGTTTGATCCCTAATCCTTTGAGGACATGCTCAACAACTTGCCCAATAAAATGAGGTCCATTGTCACTCCACAAAAGTTTGCAAACACCGTATCTAGGGAAAAACTCCTTTAGAAGCACCTTTGCTGTGGTGAGAGCATATTATCCTTTGTAGGGTATGCCTCTATCCATTTGCTAAAGGCACATACCACCACATAGGACATATTTCAGATTATTGCAGCGTTCGAGTTGGATGTAATCCATCTGCAAAACTTCAAAAGGTGCGGTTGGTGTAGCAAACCCTCCTGTAGGAGTTCGTGTCCCTTTTCCAGGATTATACTGCCAACAGATCAAACAGGACTGTACTACCCTTTTGGCTGTGCTAGCAATTTCAGGATGCTCCCAAACTTGTGTAAGCAATTTAGTTATTGCTAGAGCTCCAACATGTACCAGCCCATGTGCCATTTGAACCATAGGTTGCAAATAGGCCGCAGGCAATTTCCACTTATTCATTTCTTTGTTACGCCAACAACCCTCATCATCTAATATTCCTTCTTTAGACCATTGCTCAAGCTCTTCCACAGAAGCAGATCTCTGTATATCCAATACTTCCTCTCTAGCATCATGCCAACGCTCAGCTTGTGATTTCACTACGTACATGGATGTAGTGCTTCGCTGCATCGCAGTTTCACGGGCTACGCGGTCTGCAAAGGCATTGCCTTGTCCTATTTTGTCAGTCACTTTCTTGTGTGCGCTACACTTCATAATAGCAACTCTCTTTGGGTATGTAAGTGCAGTCAAGAGATTATGCACTAACTCTCCGTGCATTATCTGCATCCCATGGGATGTAAGAAAGCCTCTTTCCTTCCAGAGTAGGCCAAAATCATGAACCACTCCAAAAGCATAGCGGCTATCCGTGTAAATGTTCACCCACAAGTCAGTGCTAAGCTCACATGCTCGTGTCAAAGCTATTAGTTCAGCAGCTTGAGCCGACTTCTGAGGTATGCGAGCTGTTTCCACTATTGTCTCAAGCGTGGTAATTGCATAAGCAGCTGAAGTCGTGCCATCTGGTAACTTCAGACAGGACCCATCAACCCACAGTTCCCCATCTACATCTGGAAGGGGCGTATCTTGCAAATCGATGCGACCCTTTGTCTGTTCCTCAGTAAGGAATATACAATCTTGAGGCTCCTTTGACTGAGACTGAGTCGCAGGATATGGCAACAAAGTGGCGGGGTTCAGTGTCGCACATCTCTTCAAGGTAATATGAGGTGCTAGCAGTGTCAATTCGTATCCTGTCAAACGAGCACTAGTTAAGTGCTGAGTCTTAGTCTGATTCAAAAGGGCATCTACTGCATGGGGTACTAGCACCAATAGTTTGTGTGACAAAACTATCCCTTCACTCTGACGTATGGACACAGCCGTCGCTGCAACTGAACGGAAGCACCCAGGTAATGCACGAGCAACTGGGTCAAGAACTGCAGAAAGGTATGCGCAAGGACGCTGTTTGTCCCCGTGTGTCTGTACTAAAACTGACAATGCACATCCTTCTTTCTCATGTACCTAGAGTGTAAAAGCCTTCGTGTAATCTAGTGTGCCTAACACTGGTGCAGAGCAAAGAGCTTGTCTCAACTGACAAAAAGCATTTTGACATTCATCTGTCCATGGAAGGGGGATCGGAGTGTTTTTAGTTAAAAGTGCTAGCAAGGGTTTAACAATGTGTGAAAAACCCAATATCCATTGCCTGCAAAACGAAGTCAGACCAATGAATGCACGGACATCTTTCTGCGTGGAAGGTACTGGGGTGTCTAAAATTGCTTGAATGCGATCTGGTGTCAGTGCACGGCCCTCCTTAGACAGAAGGTGTCCTAAATAGGTCACCTTCGGTCTACAATATTGCAATTTCTTCCGTGATACTTTATGGTGGTGTGTAGCAAGAAAAGAAAGCAAAGACAAAGTGCATTTCTCACACTGCTCAGGTGTATCAGCTGCCAACAAGATGTCATCGACATATTGTATGAGAGCCACTCCTTTAGACAAGGTAAAGGAATCAAGCTGTCTTTTAATGCTTGACTGTAAATACTAGGACTCTCAGTATAGCCTTGAGGAACTCTACAAAATCTGTATGATCTATTATTCAAAGTGAAACCGAACAAATATCGGCTATCAGGATGAATAGGAATCGAGAAGAAAGCATTCTTCAGATCAATTACAGAAAATGTAGTTGCTGTTGGAGGGACCAGGGTAAGCAATGTCGTTATGTCAGATACTACAGGGTACTGTGGTACTACAATCTTGTTAACTTCTCTCAAATCGATGATAAATCTATAGATCCTAGTGTCAGTATCTTTTTTCAAAATGGGAAGAATCGGACTATTGCAGACATTGTAAGGAACTTCTTCCACAACCCCCACCTTAATTAAATCATGTACAAGACGTGTGAGTGCTTCTTCTCCTTCTCGAGAAATTTTATACTGAGGCAGTCTTGGCAATAAAGCGCCCTCCTTAACACTAATATGTACTGGTGGAATAACCATTTGTCCTACATCAGTGTCCGAAGTAGCCCACAAAGTACTAGGGAGTGAGGCTAGTGCAATGTCCTCTTTAATAATACAAGATCTCTCAATCACAGGGTAGTTGTCATTCAAAATAACCCGTACTCCTTCAGGAGAATACCGTATCGTAGCCCTAAAATATTTAAGCATATCAAGACCCACAATATTGTCTGGTGTGTTTGGAGAAAGCAAAAACGGACATGGAGCAGTAAACTTATCAACATCAAATGCAAGTGGTTGTGACAATGGGCTAAGGGAAGGTGTTCCATCGAAACCTATCGATGTAATGGTTAAGCCAGACAGGGGAGCCCTTGGAACCAATTGTTTAGACAAGGCGCTACGAGTAGCTCCTGTATCAACCAGAAACTGATCAGTAGAACCCAAAACATGTGCTGTAACATAGGGACCCCTCTGATCTACTGGAACTTCAACTGATTCCTTACCCCATCCTAGGCAATCCTATGCATAAGCAGAGTCTTGAAAATCAGAGGGCACATAGTCAGACATTTGCTATTGGTTCCTTCTATCAAAAGTGTTAAACCCATCCTGCCCACGTATATTAGCATCAAACCGAGCACGATCATTCGCGCTTCCTCTAGGCCCTTGATATCCTGAACGATTTCTCATTTGTCCCCGACCACGTAGATTCTGCTGAGCACGCAGCACTGGACAATCAGAAAGCCAATGTCCAAATTTTTTGCAGTACGCACACTGATCAACAGACAAATTCGAACGGGCAGAGGAAGGAAAGGACGAACCATAAGATCCACGTCCACCTCTATCATTACCTCTAGAAGGCAGACCATAAGCTTGAGCCAACATAACCTTTGTTTTCAACTCCTTAGACTTTTTGTCCTCATTACCTTTGGTTTCTAATTCTTGCCGCTCATAATATTGGGCCATAGTTAAAAGAGAAACCGGAGAAGATGTAGTCCATGAACTCTCACTGGCCTTTAAGCGACTAGCTATTCCTGGCAAAAGGTTTGCAACATATTTATCGACAAACATATGCCTACCCGTGTCATCTGTCAATGACTGGCCACTAAAATCGTGAAATGCTTCTTCAAAGCGTGTGAAGAAGTCAGAGACTGATTCATCTACCTTTTGCTTGCAAGACGCTAACACTGTCCAATCTATCTTTTTAGGGGAATGATCGTCTTTAACTTAACTAATATAGCTGCCGGAAGATTTAAAATTAACTGACACGGTTTCTGTGCAGGTTCTCTATCTTCATCTAACCGCTCTAAATCTTTCCACAATGCTCCAAATGTCGCATTATCATCAATTTTACGCACAGTTCTCCACATATCAGGCGGTAATATTAATCCAAAAACAAATCAATATCCGACAAAGTCATAGTACAAGAGCTAATTGCACCCTCAACTTCCTCATAAAAGGCTGCTGGATTCTTTCGCGGGTCAGGCAATGCATTTTTAAGGGCCATAACATCTGCTCTATTCCAAGGAGTGTAAACCCAATTATAAATAAAGTACTCTTTCGCATTAAGAGAAGTCTTATCATCCTCTGTACCCGTTCCTTTAGGAGGAACATATAAAGGCGCGGCTTCCCGCATGGGTTTCACATGAATTACAACATTCTTATCTGTTTCAGGAGTAGAAGTTCGTGCCATGCTGATCTGAGATGCTAGTGCAGCGGCTTCTGCTGCCTTTTCTCCTCTCGCAAACGGGCTGCTTCAACACGCAGTTTAACCAAGCGTCTGATCGTGTCAGCCACCTGGGAGAAGACAAAAAGACCGTCACGTAATTGTTTACAATCAGCTGCTACATCATCGGGCTCCACCTCTACCGAATGCTTCCTAAATTGTTCAATAACCTCTGCAGTAAATGTATCGGTAAAATATATTTGCTCCCTTTCCTGCCATCCTTTTATACTATCTAAAAGTTCAGAAGCAGTGGTAGTACTACGAACGGCTTTACGCGCAGTAGATCTGATGTCAGATGCACGCTCAGCAGATAACATAGAGCGAGTTTCTCGAGCTTTGTCCTGGTCTGAAAAAGAGTCCTCATCTGACTCATGAGGAGCGGAAGAAAAAATATACGGAGGTGGAGAACGATCTAATAACAAGAAATCATCTTGCGGTTTATTAAGGATAGGATAAAGGGGGTGCCTAACAGCGTATTGGCCAGTTACCTGTAAATGGCGTTCCCTATCTTCCCTCTCTTTAATTTCTTTCATCTCCTTGTTTTTTAACTCTAATGCTTTCGCATAAATGGTCTTTCGCTGTTCTTTGTCAATCAAGGCTTGCTCACGCTTCATTCGCTCACGCACTTCTTTCTCCCACATTCGCACACAATCAAACATATCTTGCCTAGTCTTTCGTTTAAACATACATTGTTCCACATACTGAATTTTTCGCAAATCAAATGACCCATACATAGGCCAACGCAACTCAGGATCTTTACTAGTATATTTGTTCCATAACGTGCAGTACATTATAGAAGAAATACCATACTTAATATACATATCCCTATTAGGCGTCCCCTCCGGGAGGCTGGTTGTGCTTCGTCAAGTCTCAAATTGGTACCACTACAAAAGCAACACATCCTACGAAGTGTGCTGAAAACAGGCATGCCAAAAAAATAGTGCAAAATATGCAGTATTATAATCAAAGTAGCGCTTAAGGTACTCTTCGTACGTTGCGCTGTTCAAACAATTTTAAATAGAGAAAATTCTCCTCATTACCTGCCTATATGTATTGCAATACATATATAATTACAAAACAGATTCCAAAATTGGCCAATCATACAAACAAAGCCACAGTAAGTGTTACTAAAACTACCTTACCAATCAAAGGCATCAAACCAACAGCAAGTGCCGCAAAACGGCTCTTATCAATCAAATGGTGTCCAGGTTCCAACTGCCAAGTTCTCAAATCGACCAAATGGTCACTGCACGGCGAATCAACAGAAGAGATCTCAGTCGAGGACCGGCGCCGCCGGGATGGTCAGATCAGAAAGAAAGGAAAAACGCCGTGGGTGCCAAGACTCGGGTCTCCTCAGGCAGCGATCGTGTCCAAAAGCGAGATTCCAATCCTTCGTCTCGACCAGTCCTTCGGGCATCCGAGTCGCCGATGAGCCCCGCGTTGGAAGCGCCAATTTGTGGTGGTGAGCCTCAACAAGGCCTACCAGTGCTTAGGAGTTCACCCTTCCTTGCACAGAGTCCTCAGACCGCTAAGAAGAAGTTGGCACAGAAACTGGGAATAGAAAAGACAGAGTTTATTAAACCTCATGAGGTGGAGCTACATTTACACACCACCCTTCGGTAATGCATGAAGTAGCACACTGAATGGAAGGACCGTGGTCCTTTTATACCCACACAGGGGCTCAAATGAAGGCGGTACAAACACAAATGCTGGTTTTAGGTACATATAAGGTCATACAGAAAATGCACAGTCGACAAGTGGGTGGAGCTAACAGTTTCTACTTCTAGTAGACACATCCTGACATTTATAAACTCGGAACAGCTGCAAGCTCAACTGAGCATGTGCAAAGCAAAAAGAACTAAATATAACTTGTCTCTAGGCAGATTTCAAGAGCAGTTAACAGGAAGGTAGGACAGAGCACATGGCGAGCACATGGCAGCACATGGCAACCAAAATGGCTGCCAGAAATACAAAATGGATTCCACAAAGCGGACAATTTAGCCTTTGAATACAGGCTGTCTTCAGCTAATGCTTAATTTAAGTGCTGCCAAATTACAACACGCGCCGCCTCAGCTCCTGGCCGGGTCCAGCGTTTTCCTGCTGCTCTTCTGCTGAACAGGAAGCAGCCACAGGCAGCCTCCCTCCCCTGCCCTAAGCCAATCACAATGCTGCAATGGCAGCGTTGTGATTGGTGAGGACGGCGCCCAGCCGGGCGCCTATGGGGAGGCAATTTCCTCTATGTAGGCTGCGTGCAGCCTACATATAGAAAAGGCAGAGTGCGCATGACTGGTTTGGTCGGCCCCAGAGGGCCGACCAAACTGTCAGGGCCCACAGCATTCGGCAAGTCACTCCTTCCCCGAATCGCCCGCCCCCAACCAGGCATACCCTTCTGCTTTCTCTCAGTGCGAGAAGCAGAAACATAAAATGGTATTTAAAATACCATTTTATGTTTCTGCTTCTCGCACTGCGAGAAAGCAGTGGGGCGACGCTCCGCCCTAATGGAGGAGCCGCCCTTGCATGATACTCCACTGTACGCCATGCCATTCCATGGAACAACATGCCACTCCACTCTACGCCACTCCATACCTCTCCACTGTAAGCCACTCTACGACATGCCACTCTATGGCACGCCACTCCACTCTACTGTACAACATGCCACTCCATTGTACACCACTCCACTCTGCAACACTGAACTCAACTCTTTACCCCTCCACTCTATGCTGCTCTACTCCACGTCACGCTACTCCATGGAGAAGAGGGCAGACACGTCACTCCACACAGGAGAGAACAGAACAGGTGCAGGGTAAACCTATATCTTATAGGAGCTGGAGCACAATTTCCGGAAAAGGTATGGAATCTGCTCTCAGAGACTCCTTAGGGAATAATAATTATTTACTGAAACCTTGCACAGACAACTTTAATGACTGGGTGATGGCCGCTATTGACCAGGTTGCTCCAATTAAATCTAAGACCTGCACTAGAACTAAAGCATCCGCACCCAGGTAGTGCTGGAGGAAAGAGCAGAAATGGAGGGCAAATTCCCCATTACAGGAGAAAAGCACACATAAAGAACTGTATAAGCAAGCTGTCATAGCTACCAAATCATCCTATTACGTTAAAAAAATCAAGACTGCCACCAATACTTCTAAAACATTCTTCAAGGTGGTTAGAGAGCTCTCTATGCCTCCGGCCCAGCAGTCCTTGGAGAGCTCACAAAGTTTCTGCAACAATGTTGCAGTATACTTCAGAGATAAGATCTTGAAAATCTATTCCGATTTTAACCTCAATGAGGGAAGGCCTACCCTCACTTTGGCTGTGGAAGTTCCTACGGATCGTCATTTATCAGCAAAATCCTCCTTGCTGAAAATAAAAAAATCTCCTTATGAGCCTGAAATCAGGTTCACCTGATGATCCCTGTCCTCCTAGAATTCCACAACTCGCCCCGGATCTGACTGCGACCTTCCTGGCAAAGGTCTTCAATCAGATATTGTTAACAGGAGTATTTTCCCAACCTTGGAAGGAGGCAGTAGTTATTTCCTTTAAAAAAAAGCCGAATGGGGTTTCTGAGGACCTTAAAAACCTGTCCTCAATTTTTCTTCTGCCCGCACCGGCAAAAAGTCTGGAAAAATATATCAACCAGGAACTGGCTGAGTTTATTACAGTGCATGACCTATTTAACCCCTCACAGAATAGGTTCCGTAGCACCTAGTCCGCGCTGGTTGCCGCTGCAGCTTCAAGTCACTGCCAGGTAGATTAGGGAGGCGCCGCTATCTTGGTAATGTTGGATCTGTCAGCGGCATTTGACACAATATCCCCATCCCGCCTCTTGCAAAGATTGCATCAAGCAGCTTTGAGGGATACAGCTTTGGACCTCCTATGAGGCAAATAGGTCTCAAACCATCAGTTGCAGCAATTTCAGAGCAGAACTGTTCCAGCTCCCCTGCGGAGTCCAACATGGGTCCTCCCTCAGCCCTATTTTATTTAACATGCCTGTTACCCTCCCGGCTAGACTGGTACGGTCCTTTGGCTTTCAGGTGTTGTCCTACGTGGATGACACCCAAATCTAGGGTATTTTGGGACCAGGTGGTTAGTGTTAGATGGTGCTTTGTTGGGTCTTGATGGGGTTAGGGTCTCATAAAGTAGAGTTTCTTGTGCATAAGAATTCCTCTAGGTTTTGTTTGCCAGGGGATTAGTATCTCTAGGAGTTATGCTGTTCCTCACCAGGTAAGCCCTCTTTGGGTTAGGTCGTGATAGGGTCTTCTGTCTTTCTATTTTCTGTCCCTAGCATGTCTCTTCACATTTGGAGGCTCTCTCCCTAACACATGTCCTCTCTCCCACATGCCATCTTGCTGACACATCCTACTTATGGTCCAGGACCCTCTGCTTAAATATATCTTCTCTGTTCCAGATTGTTTCCCTCACATCTCTTTTCTCTCCTTGATTTGCCTCCTCTGTCCCTGACCTTTCCCTCCCTGTCCCAAGCCCTCTCTCTAACGAGCCTGCTGTCTCTGCCTAACATATCTCCTTTCTCTTCCTGATATGTCTCCCCTATGTGTGAGACATTCTTCATTCCTGACATATCTCCCCTCTCTTCCTGAATTACCTTCTCTCTTAACTCTCATTTGTGTCACCCCCCCAAACCAGGCTCTCTCTCTCTGTGACATTGCACGTCTCTCTCCCTCACATTTCTCCTTTTCATCCCTGTGTGTCTCCGGACTGCCTTGGATCCCCACTGACTCAGCCTCTCTCCCTCTCTGTAAAGTCTCTGTCTCTGGCATGTCTTCAGTCTGTCCAAAAGAAGCCTCTTCTTTGTCTAAGGCCCACTCCCTGACATGTCCCCTCTGTGTCCCAGTGCTGATCCCTGACATGTCTCATCTCTCTCCCTGGTATATCCTCTCTCTAACTCTGATATATGTTCCCTCCAACCTTTGCTCGTTGACACTCGTTGATACCTTCGCTCTTTCCCTCACTTGTCTCCTCTGTGTCTCAGTGGTTCTCTCTGACATGTATTCTCTCTCTTCCTGATATATTTTCTCTGCTCCCTCTGACATATGCAGACTCTCGGAGATACCTTCTCCCTGTCCCTGACATGTTTCCTTTGTGTGTCATTGTTGCTCCCTGGCATGTCTCCTCTCTCTCTAGATCTCTGACATATCTACTGTCTAACCCTGACATGTCACCCTTCAGACCCAGGTTCTCTTACCTCTGACATGTCTCCTGTCTCTCACACCGTGACACATCTTCTCCCATCTGATTCTCCCTCTCTGACATTCCTCCTCTCTCTTCCAAACATCACTTCTCAGTCCCTTTTATGTCTCATCTCTGTCACAGGCTTGCACATTTCACCTCTGACCCAGGCAGTCTCCATGTCAGGCATATGTACCCTCTTCGTCTCTGACATAGCTTCTCCCTGTCCTTTTTGCTGACCTATCTCTTCCCAGACATGTTGCTTCTTAATCCCTAACATGTCTCCTCTCTGCATCTGGGATGTCTCTTCTCTTACCCAGGCTCAATCTACTCTGGCATGTTTCCTCTCTGTTCATGACATACCACCTCTCTCTCATGCCCTGTCCCTACCCAGGCATATCTGTCCTTGATATGTCTCCTCTACGTCTCAGTCCTGCTCCCTGACATGTCTCCTTTCTGTCACTCTCTGACATATCTACTGTCTAACCCTGACATGTCTCACTTCTAACCCAGGATCCCTTCCCTTCTGGCATGTCACCGCTTGGTCTCAGACATGTCCCCCCTCTCTCTCTCTCTGACACGTTCTCTCTGCCTCTGACATATCTTCTCTCTGTCCCAGGCTCCCTTCCCCCTGGCATGTCACCTCTTGGTCTTCGACATGTCCCCTTTCTGTCTCTGACACATCTTCTCTCTGACATGTCTCCTCTTTTTCCCAGGCTCCCCTCACTCCCCTGACATATCACCCCTTGGTCTCTGACATGTCCCCTCCCTTCCTCTCTGACACATCTTGTCTCTGCCCCTGTCATATCTCCTCTCTGTCCCAGGCTCTCTTCCCCTCTGGCGTGTCACCTCTTGGACTCCGACTTGTCCCTCTCTCTGACACATGTTTTCTCTGCGCCTGGCATATCTCCTCGCTGTCCCCGTCTACCCCCCCGCCCCCTGGCATGTCACCTCTTGGACTCTGACATGTCCCCTCTCTCTCCCTGACACATCTCTCTGCCCCTGACATATCTCCTCTCTGTCCTAGGCTCCATTACCCTCCGACATGTCCCCTCTCTCTCTCTGACACATCTTATCTCTGCCCCGGTCATATCTCCTCTCTGTCCCAGGCTCCCTTCCGCTCTGGCATGTCACCTCTTGGTCTCTGAAATGCCCCCCACCCTCTCTCTCTGACACATCTCCTCTCTTTCCCAGGCTCCCTTCCCCTCTGGCACGTCCTCTCTCTCTCTCTGACATGTCCCCTCTCTCTCTCTCTGACACATCTTCTCTCTGCCCCTGAAACATCTCCTCTCTGTCCCAGGCTCCCTTCCGCTCTGGCATATCACCTCTTGGTCTCTGAAATGTCCCCCCCTCTCTCTCTCTGACACATCTCTTCTCTTTCCCAGGCTCCCTTCCCCTCTGGCACCTCCTCTCTCTCTCTCTCTGACATGTCCCCTCTCTCTCTCTGACACATCTTCTCTCTGCCCCTGAAACATCTCCTCTCTGTCCCAGGCTCCCTTCCGCTCTGGCATATCACCTCTTGGTCTCTGAAATGTCCCCCCCTCTCTCTCTCTGACACATCTCCTCTCTTTCCCAGGCTCCCTTCCCCTCTGGCACGTCCTCTCTCTCTCTGACATGTCCCCTCTCTCTCTCTCTGACACATCTTCTCTCTGCCCCTGAAACATCTCCTCTCTGTCCCAGGCTCCCTTCCGCTCTGGCATGTCACCTCTTGGTCTCTGAAATGTCCCCCCCCTCTCTCTCTGACACATCTCCTCTCTTTCCCAGGCTCCCTTCCCCTCTGGCACGTCCTCTCTCTCTCTCTGACATGTCCCCTCTCTCTCTGACACATCTCCTCTCTGTCCCAGGCTTGATCTATGGTAAAATGGTGTCCCTTCCTGCAGAAAAACAATCATCCCCACAACACAGGCACCCTTGCAACATGACGCACGGTGCCTGCGCTGGCGCATGGCAGCCAATTGGGCGCCAGCGCAGGAGGAAGCACATGGATGCCTCGTACTGTTATTCCGATGCATCCCTGTGCTTTTAAAATGACACCGCTCGGCACAGAAAGATTGCTTGTGGCGGCGCGTCATTTTTTTTGTAAATGAGGCCCTTGGTTTTGTTAGGTGTGGGGGAACCTGACTTGCGCCTAGACACCCTCATGTATTAGATGCGCTTTATAAATTTCACTTTCACTTTCATTTTCATGTCGGGTAAATATCAGGAGTCTTTGTCTGAAGCAGCAGCAGCCAAGTTTTATTCCTGTGTTTTTTGTGACAAGTAGGGAGCATACAATACATTCCCCTGCTGGAAAATACTTCCAGATTCCTTCTTCTACTTCCCAAACCGCCCTCTTCCCCCACACCTTCCACCTCACCCACAACCCTACACACACAGTTACCAACCACCCAAAGCAGGTGGTAAGTGTATGTTGTGATCAGCATGGAAGGGGGAATTGCCTGTGTGGTTTTATGACTGTAAAAATCAGTCTCACATGGTCATTTCTCATTCCATGGGGGTTTCATTGTAATTTCTCTGTACTGGTGCAAAATGACTACACCGTAACGGCAAAATCACGTAGGTTCATACAATTTTTAATCCGGGCCATAATGTTATGCTATGTTATTTGCATCTCTGTAGCTCCGGTCACCAGTGTTATGGCAACGGATTCTATTTTCTATATGGATGCCATTTTGTGCGTTTATGGAAAGGCCATGAGTCAAACTGAAGGTACCACTATATAAGATAATGTGTGTAAATTTGCTGGCTTTTGGTTTTATGTGGTTAGTAGAGTTTGTCTAGTGCTGTGTTTTGAAATGGTTTTTGTGTGTTATTGTGAAGGTAAAATGAGTTTGGCCAGGAAGATCTTTGGGGTGTTGAACGTGTATGGGTGGGTGTGCTGAAGCGCCTAGAAGTCTATCTCCTGATTGTGGGGGTGATCAGCTGTTCATTGATCAGCCACAGTACACTGTGTTTATTTATGCATCACAACACAAGGTGATGTCTTAGGATGTGATGCTGTGCACATTAGGGTGTTTTATGTTTATGCTACTCTCATCTGCACGTTTTTAAGGGTTTTATTTTAATTCGGGGTGTGATCGTGCAGTAGATTTGCGGCACGTTGCTCACTACAGTTTCTTGGTGTCATGTTGTGTGCCTGGTGTTTGAGGGGTAGTGTGTGCTGTCTGAAGATGGCCATTTGTAGATGAAACTGGAATGAGGGTCAGTGGTAGTGTAGTGTGGTATGGGGTGCTGCTGGATGTCTGATGAACGCCCCCTTGTGGAAAGCTGGAGGTATGTTAGATGCACGTGACAATGACTGTCTCACATGTACTGGTTAGGAAGACTGTAGGGTGTGGGTGATGGGTGCATACAAAAGCTGTTCCCTATACCAGAGATCATGTCTATGCATGTGTGACGCTAGGCATGCTAGTTGTGACCTCCTACAGGGTGGGGAGTGATCCTGTGGGAAGGAAGCGAGGTAGCCATGGCAGACGAGTAGAGGGCTACGTTGCTGTGTTAGAATCATCACATCTCAGCTACAAGAATAAGGCGTGATTTAGAGCTGTCATTACCCTGCTTAATGAATGACGTTGGCGAGAGATGGATGCTCGAAAGCATGCCCATCCTCTCAGTGAGCTCACAGGAGGATGCAGTGCAAGCTCTAATAAGCGTGAAAAGATGTGTCACAAACTAGGCTCCATCGTCAGACCTAGTCTACCCCTGATGAGGACCAGCGATGGGATTGATGCGGCCATTCCTCTGTCCAGTACCCCAGTCATGAGCTACCTTACTTCCTCCTGAAACCCCTGCTGAAGTAGGGAGGAAACAGGCTACAACCCTCGGATCCCCGAGCAGGCAAAGCCACCTGTGACTGGAACCAAGCTGTGCCTGGCTGATGAGCCCATAACTAGGGTGAAACCAGTCCTGAGTTGCTTGTTTCCCGTACAGGGAGGACCTGGCCTGGCAGTTCAGGCTGGATGTTCCCATGAGGCACAGGGTCAAGACTGATTTGCATACGGCTGGGTCTGAACTGGGGTGGCATGGTGGGCAAACGAAGGATGGGTTGGAGTGCAACCCCAAGCTATTGCCAGTGGTTAGACTTACTGCAAGCAGCCTATCGCCTTTTGTGTGCTAGACACGATTGCAGCATCTTGCAGCTTTGTCTCCCTAAAGGGCGGGCGTAGAGCTCAGGCACACTTTCAAGGTGGTAAGTTTGCATGGTGTGGAGAGTTTGACCCTCGTTGTCTAGACCGCCATTGTGATGGACTACAGTCTTCAGGAATCCTAGTGCAATTCTTACTTAAATCTTTCCCATCTCTTTCAGCCAAAGACATCGAAATGCCTGGCGAGCTGGACTGCTTGGTGTGCAATGGTGACCCCAACCTCTGCGGGGGACAGAACTTACCCACTGTGCGGTGCAGTGCAGGCGAGGCCCACTGTGTTGAGATGTCCATCGAGGGCTCGCTCAAAGAAGGTATAGCTTGCTCCCTGGAAGTGGGGGAGGGTGAGAGAAGGGGCTGTGGGAGGATGTTCAGGAGCCAACCCGCCATGTATAAACAAGAGCCCTTTGTCCACTGCTGACTTATGGAATTGCATATTACATGTTTGTATATGTAGGTTCACCTTTTCTGCTCTCATTATAAAAAGCTGCCAATGCTCAACTCCAAGATCACATGAATGCTAACCATCTCCTGCACGAATACCAGTCTAGCTTCCGGTCACGCTGCAGCACGGAGACTGTGACCTACACATCATAGATGATGCCCTCCTGACCACAGATGAAGCTAACCCCAACTTTCACTGAATGCCAAGCCACTTGCATTCACCCAGGATGCCAACCTCACCCTCAAGGAACACATTGCCAAAAAAACACAAAGACGTCCTGGTACCAGCTCTCTCTACTGAAGAATGTGAAAATATTTCTTTCAGAAAGTGACTGCAGAGGTCCTTCTACTCTCGCTTCTGGTTGATGGTAATGCCCTACTCCATCGCCTCCCAGACTCCACACTGGCCCCCCTTAAGGTCATCCTACATGCTGCAGCACTTCTCATCCAGTGTCTGAAGAAATATGATCACATCACCAACACCATTCACCATGGTGCAAGAGTGCCTGCATTGGTGCTAGGCAGCTGTTTTAGCACCAGCGCAGGGGTAACACAGGAGTGTGCTGCATTCTTGTAAATACGGTGCATCCCTTCGTTTTGAAAATTACGCAACTCGGGCAGCAAAATTGCTTGTGGCACCGTACTGCACCATTTTCATGTAAATATGCCCCTAAGTGTTGTACTGACCCGATGCCATGTGTTCTGCAGACATATCTCAGGACTCTAGGGGGCATATTTACAAGCCCCTAGCACCACCGGAGCATCATTTTTTTTGACGCTCTGGTGGCGCTCTATACCAATTTACATGGCTTAACACAGCCTTGTAAATATGCCCCTAAGTGTTGTACTGACCCGATGCCATGTGTTCTGCAGACATATCTCAGGACTCTAGGGGGCATATTTACAAGCCCCTAGCACCACCGGAGCATCATTTTTTTTGACGCTCTGGTGGCGCTCTATACCAATTTACATGGCTTAACACAGCCTTGTAAATATGGCCCTCTGCAAGGCAGTTTTCTGTGGCAAAGGGGCGTGCAGTGGGTGTTGCTGTGGGCGTTCCCAGCAACACCCATGGCTTTTTGACACTGCTCCAGATTTACAAAGATCTGTAAATCTGAGGCAGCTCCAAA
Organism: Calotriton arnoldi; assembly: GCA_963921515.1. Lineage (NCBI taxonomy): Eukaryota > Metazoa > Chordata > Amphibia > Caudata > Salamandridae > Calotriton > Calotriton arnoldi. The sequence goes on along the minus strand of CAWUFW010004692.1, from coordinate 362,510 downwards.
AACTAACGCCTTTCAAAAAGAGGTGTTAATGTGGCGCAACAAGGAGATATACTTTTATATCTCCTCGTTTTTTGCTCTTTCTACGCTTGCTGCATTCTGCACCACACATAGAAGAGCAAAACGCCATTGATTGTTTATGTGCAGGAAGGAGTCCCTTCCTGCACAAACACAATCATCCCTGCAACGCAGGTTCCCTTGCACCATGGTGCAAGGCTGCCTGCGTTGGAGCTAGGCAGCTTTTTTAGCGCTGGAGCAGGGGTGAGCACCGGGCTGCACCATATTCTTGTTAATACAGCGCATCCCTGCATTTTGAAAATGATGCAGCTCGGAGCAGCAAAATTGCTTGCAGCACCTCGCTGTGCCATTTTCATCTAAATGTGCCCCAAGATATGTTATAATGTTACATGCGGTCAGCTAATTTTCAGCTTTGTCTCAGTGGTTTCAGTGTGTTATACGGTCACCTGAGGCCTGGTATATTTCATCTTTATGTAAGGGTTCTGGGTGTATCACACTGCCACCTGGGTTAGGTAATCTGCAGCCTTATCTCAGGGCTCTGACTGTTACAGTCACCTGAGGCCAACTACTCCGCACCTAATCTCAGTGCTCTAAGTGTTATACTGTCACCCGAGGCCAGGTATTTTTTAGCTTTGTCTCAGTGCTCTAAGTGTGTTATATTGTCACCTGAGGCCAGGTATTTTTTTAGCTTTGACTCAGTGCTCAAAGTGTGTTATATTGTCACCTGAGGCCAGGCATTTTCTATCTTCATCTAAGGGTTCGGGGTGTATTATACTGCCACCTGAGGCCAGGTATTTTCTATCTTCATCTAAGGGTTCGGGGTGTATTATATTGTCACCTGAGGCCAGGTATTTTCTATCTTCATCTAAGGGTTCGGGGTGTATTATATTGTCACCTGAGGCCAGGTATTTTCTATCTTCATCTAAGGGTTCGAGGTGTATTATACTGCCACCTGAGGCCAGGTATTTTCTATCTTCATCTAAGGGTTCGGGTGTATTATATTGCCACCTGAGGCCAGGTATTTTCTATCTTCATCTAAGGGTTCGGGGTGTATTATATTGTCACCTGAGGCCAGGTATTTTCTATCTTCATCTAAGGGTTCGGGTGTATTATATTGTCACCTGAGGCCAGGTATTTTCTATCTTCATCTAAGGGTTCGGGGTGTATTATATTGTCACCTGAGGCCAGGTATTTTCTATCTTCATCTAAGGGTTCGGGGTGTATTATACTGCCACCTGAGGCCAGGTATTTTCTATCTTCATCTAAGGGTTCGGGGTGTATTATATTGCCACCTGAGGCCAGGTATTTTCTATCTTCATCTAAGGGTTCGGGTGTATTATATTGTCACCTGAGGCCAGGTATTTTCTATCTTCATCTAAGGGTTGGGGTGTATTATATTGTCACCTGAGGCCAGGTATTTTCTATCTTCATCTAAGGGTTCGGGGTGTATTATACTGCCACCTGAGGCCAGGTATTTTCTATCTTCATCTAAGGGTTCAGGGTGTATTATATTGCCACCTGAGGCCAGGTATTTTCTATCTTCATCTAAGGGTTCGGGGTGTATTATACTGCCACCTGAGGCCAGGTATTTTCTATCTTCATCTAAGGGTTCGGGGTGTATTATACTGCCACCTGAGGCCAGGTATTTTCTATCTTCATCTAAGGGTTCGGGGTGTATTATATTGCCACCTGAGGCCAGGTATTTTCTATCTTCATCTAAGGGTTCGGGTGTATTATATTGTCACCTGAGGCCAGGTATTTTCTATCTTCATCTAAGGGTTCGGGGTGTATTATATTGTCACCTGAGGCCAGGTATTTTCTATCTTCATCTAAGGGTTCGGGTGTATTATACTGCCACCTGAGGCCAGGTATTTTCTATCTTCATCTAAGGGTTCGAGGTGTATTATATTGCCACCTGAGGCCAGGTATTTTCTATCTTCATCTAAGGGTTCGGGGTGTATTATATTGTCACCTGAGGCCAGGTATTTTCTATCTTCATCTAAGGGTTCGGGGTGTATTATATTGTCACCTGAGGCCAGGTATTTTCTATCTTCATCTAAGGGTTCGGGGTGTATTATACTGCCACCTGGGGTTAGGTATTTTCTATCTTCATCTAAGGGTTCGGGGTGTATTATATTGTCACCTGAGGCCAGGTATTTTCTATCTTCATCTAAGGGTTCGGGTGTATTATATTTGTCACCTGAGGCCAGGTATTTTCTATCTTCATCTAAGGGTTCGGGGTGTATTATACTGCCACCTGGGGTTAGGTATTTTCTATCTTCATCTAAGGGTTCGGGTGTATTATATTGTCACCTGAGGCCAGGTATTTTCTATCTTCATCTAAGGGTTCGGGGTGTATTATACTGCCACCTGAGGCCAGGTATTTTCTATCTTCATCTAAGGGTTCGGGTGTATTATACTGCCACCTGAGGCCAGGTATTTTCTATCTTCATCTAAGGGTTCGGGTGTATTATACTGCCACCTGAGGCCAGGTATTTTCTATCTTCATCTAAGGGTTCGGGGTGTATTATATTGCCACCTGAGGCCAGGTATTTTCTATCTTCATCTAAGGGTTCAGGGTGTATTATATTGTCACCTGAGGCCAGGTATTTTCTATCTTCATCTAAGGGTTCGAGGTGTATTATATTGTCACCTGAGGCCAGGTATTTTCTATCTTCATCTAAGGGTTCGAGGTGTATTATACTGCCCCCTGGGTTAGGTATTTTCTATCTTCATCTAAGGGTTCGGGGTGTATTATATTGTCACCTGAGGCCAGGTATTTTCTATCTTCATCTAAGGGTTCGGGTGTATTATATTGTCACCTGAGGCCAGGTATTTTCTATCTTCATCTAAGGGTTCGGGGTGTATTATACTGCCACCTGGGGTTAGGTATTTTCTATCTTCATCTAAGGGTTCGGGTGTATTATATTGTCACCTGAGGACAGGTATTTTCCCTCTTCATCTAAGGGTTCAGGGTGTATTATATTGTCACCTGAGGCCAGGTATTTTCTATCTTCATCTAAGGGTTCGGAGTGTATTATATTGTCACCTGAGGCCAGGTATTTTCTATCTTCATCTAAGGGTTCGGGGTGTATTATATTGTCACCTGAGGCCAGGTATTTTCTATCTTCATCTAAGGGTTCGGGGTGTATTATATTGTCACCTGAGGCCAGGTATTTTCTATCTTCATCTAAGGGTTCGGGGTGTATTATATTGTCACCTGAGGCCAGGTATTTTCTATCTTCATCTAAGGGTTCGGGGTGTATTATATTGTCACCTGAGGCCAGGTATTTTCTATCTTCATCTAAGGGTTCGGGGTGTATTATATTGTCACCTGAGGCTAGGTATTTTCTATCTTCATCTAAGGGTTAGGGTGTATTATATTGCCACCTGAGGCCAGGTATTTTCTATCTTCATTTAAGGTTCGGGTGTATTATATTGTCACCTGAGGCCAGGTATTTTCTATCTTCATCTAAGGGTTCGGGGTGTATTATATTGTCACCTGAGGCCAGGTATTTTCTATCTTCATCTAAGGGTTCGGGGTGTATTATATTGTCACCTGAGGCCAGGTATTTTCTATCTTCATCTAAGGGTTCGGGGTGTATTATATTGTCACCTGAGGCCAGGTATTTTCTATCTTCATCTACTGTTCGGGGTGTATTATATTGTCACCTGAGGCCAGGTATTTTCTATCTTCATCTAAGGGTTCGGGGTGTATTATATTGTCACCTGAGGCCAGGTATTTTCTATCTTCATCTAAGGGTTCGGGGTGTATTATATTGTCACCTGAGGCCAGGTATTTTCTATCTTCATCTAAGGGTTCGGGTGTATTATATTGTCACCTGAGGCCAGGTATTTTCTATCTTCATCTAAGGGTTCGGGGTGTATTATATTGTCACCTGAGGCCAGGTATTGTCTATCTTCATCTAAGGGTTCGGGGTGTATTATATTGTCACCTGAGGCCAGGTATTGTCTATCTTCATCTAAGGGTTCGGGGTGTATTATATTGTCACCTGAGGCCAGGTATTTTCTATCTTCATCTAAGGGTTCGGGGTGTATTATATTGTCACCTGAGGCCAGGTATTGTCTATCTTCATCTAAGGGTTCGGGGTGTATTATATTGTCACCTGAGGCCAGGTATTTTCTATCTTCATCTAAGGGTTCAGGGTGTATTATATTGTCACCTGAGGCCAGGTATTGTCTATCTTCATCTAAGGGTTCGGGGTGTATTATATTGTCACCTGAGGCCAGGTATTTTCTATCTTCATCTAAGGGTTCGGGTGTATTATATTGTCACCTGAGGCCAGGTATTTTCTATCTTCATCTAAGGGTTCGGGGTGTATTATATTGTCACCTGAGGCCAGGTATTTTCTATCTTCATCTAAGGGTTCGGGGTGTATTATATTGTCACCTGAGGCCAGGTATTTTCTATCTTCATCTAAGGGTTCGGGGTGTATCACACTGCCACCTGGGGTTAGGTACTCTGCAACCTTAGCTCAGGGCTCTGACTGTTTCAGTCACCTGAGGCCAACTATTCCGCTCTTCTATCTCAGGTCTCTAAGTGTTGTAATGATCCTGGGCCATGTGCTCTGCAGATGTATCTCAGGACTCTAGATGTGTAATACTGTTACATAGGGCCAGTTATTTTCTAGCTGTAGCTCAGAGCTGTGGATGTTACGCTGTCATCTGAGGACTTGTCTTTTGCAGCTTTAGCTCAGTGCTCAAAGTATTATACTGAGGCCAGGTATTTTTCAGCTTGATCTCAGGGTTCTTAGTGATTTTTACCGTAACCTGAGTCCAAGTACTTTGCAGTTTTATCTCAGGGCTGAGTTTGTTTTACTGTCACCTAAGGCCACATGTTTTGCAGCTTTATCTCAGGGCTCTGATTGTGTTATACTGTGCCCCGAGGCCACGTATTTTGAAGCTTTATCTCAGGGATCGGAGTGTGTTTTACTTAAGCCTGGGCGTAGTTCGCGAAGTAGCGCTACGCGAAGCTACGCAAAGTGCAGTTCGCACTACGCGAACTACGCGTAGCACTACGCGAACTGCGTAGTGCACTGTTCAGCAATGATTGCACAGTGCCGGATGCTTGTCCGCACTGTGCAATCATTGAAAACGGCATCTTGCACAGTGCGAGCTGTCTTTACTGCCGCTCGAGTAGATTTTTACTCGAGCGGCAGCTTTCTCAACGCAAACTGGTAGTTTCTCATCGCGAGCGGTCGCGAGCATACGCGACCACTCGCAATGAGAAACCTGACCTCCCTGCGATGAGAATCTCGCCGGGATGTCATTTTGCTTGCTCGCGGTCGCCAACTTGACGTTGAGGACCGCGAGCAAGCAAAACTGACCGCTGCACTACGCTACGCTACGCGTGTTTGCACTGTGCTACGTGCAATTCGCGTTGTGCGAAGTAGCGCAAACTCGCAAACTACGCGAGCGTAGCGTAGTGCTTTGCCCAGGGTTAGTTTTACTGTCACCTGAGGCCATCTTTTCTGCAGCTTTATCTCAGGGCTGAGTGTGTTTTACTGTCACCTGAGGCCATGTATGTTTCAGCTTTACCTCAGGGCTCTGAGTGTGTTTTACTGTCACCCGAGGCCATGTATGTTTCAGCTTTGCCTCAGGGCTCTGAGTGTGTTTTACTGTCACCTGAGGCCATGTATGTTTTAGCGTTACCTCAGTACTCTTATTGTGTTATACAGTACTGTCACCTGGAGTTAGGTGTTCTGCGGCCTTCTCTCTGGATCTTGTATGCCTTAAATCTTGCAAGGATGCCAGCTATGTATTCTTCCAAGCTGTCGCTCCACCTTTGGGTTTATAGTACTGTCAAGTGTAGACAGATAGCTACTTTTACCATCTTATGAATGTCACCTTGAAATCCACATGGTGGCGCCATTTCATCAGATATATTTTCGTCTGGCTCGTTAGAAGGAAGGAATCTTAGCGTCCGCTATCACCATAAGTATGGAAGTCAGTGTCGCCCCGGCCCCCTCCCTTTCTTCCTTAGCCCCCTCCGCTCTTATCTGCCCTATTTCCCTTCCTTCCTCTCTCTTCTAAATCTCTTCTTCCTCCTCTCCTTCTTCTCTCTTCCATTTCTCTTGTTACCCTTCTTTCTTTCCACTCTTCTTGTCCACTTTGTCTTCCTCCGAGTCCTTGCTCTCTCTTTCTCGTCCTGCTCTCTCTTCCCGCCCCCTCTCCCCAGCCCTCTCTTCCTACATTTTGTAATGTAAAACACCTTGGTGAAAGCCCCAAGTGTCCAGCACAGTTGTTGAACTGAAATAAGATTCACAAGAACAATCCTGCTCTTCTGTGGGACACAATGCATACCAGTGCCACATCTGAGTTTCTTGGCACTACGTTAAGTGCTTGGAGGTCTTTGAGGTTGCCACCGCTGTGTTTACTTTTCAGACAGTCAATGGCGACAACGAACAGTCGCAAGAGTCACGGAGCAAATCCATTAGAACAGCCTTTTGTGTTCCGGATTGCTCAGTGGGTTTGGCTCCTTCTACAAAGAGTCCACTTGTGTCCTGTAGATTGAGAAGGCAAAGTTGTGGTGATCGGGGCCTTTCTCTGGGTTTTCAAAACCAGCTCCATGGACAGGTCCAGGGAGAATCAAAAGCTCACTTGAATATGATCTTGCAGTGATCTTACAGCTAGATCAACATGGTCTGCAGTGTCCAGCTTCGTACAGTGATGCAGTGTTGTCTCATCGACGCTCTGCAGGCGAGCATGGTCTGAAGTGTTGAGCTCTGTACAGTGATGCAGTGCTGCCTCGTGGACGCTGTATAGGTCAGCATTGCCTACAGTGTCCACCTCTGTACAGTGATGCAGTGCTGCCTCGTGGACGCTCTACAGATCAACATGGTCCGCAGTGTCCAGCTCTGTACAGTGATGCAGTGCTGCCTCGTTAATGCTCTAGAGATCAGCATGGTCTGCAGTGTCCAGCTCTGTACAGTGATGCAGTGCTGCCTTGTTGACACTCCACAGATCAGCATGGTCTGCAGTGTCCAGCTCTGTACAGTGATGCAGTGCTGCCTTGTTGACACTCCACAGATCAGCATGCTCTGCAGTGTCCAGCTCTGTACAGTGATGCAGTGCTGCCTTGTTGACACTCCACAGATCAGCATGCTCTGCAGTGTCCAGCTCTTTACAGTGATGCAGTGCTGCTTCGTGGACACTCTACAGATCAGCATGGTCCAAAGTGTCCAGCTATGTACAGTGATGCAGTGCAGCCTCGTTAATGCTCTAGAGATCAGCATGGTCTGCAGTGTCCAGCTCACTATAGTGATGCAGTGCTACCTCATCGACGCTCCACATGTCAGCATGGTCTACACTGTAAAGCTCTGTATACTGATGCAGTGTTGTCTCATCTACGCTCTGCAGGCGAGAATGGTCTGCAGTGTTTAGTTCCGTACAGTGATGCAGTGCTGCCTCATCGACACTCTAAAGATCAGCATTGCCTACAGTGTCCACTTCTGTACAGTGATGCAGTGCTGTTTCGTCGACGCTCTACAGGTCAGCATGGTCTGCAGTGTCTAGCTCTGTACAGTGATGCAGTGCTGTCTCGTCGATGCTCTACATGTCAGCATGGTCTGCAGTGTCCAGCTCCGAACAGTGATGCAGTGCTGTCTCATCGACGCTCTGCAGGCGAGCATGGTCTGCAGTGTTGAGCTCTGTACAGTGATGCAGTACTGTCTCGTGGACGCTCTACAGATCAGCGTGGTCTGCAGTGTTGAGCTCTGTACAGTGATGCAGTGCTGCCTCGTTGACGCTGTATAGGTCAGCATGGTCTGCAGTGTTTAGCTCTGTACAGTGATGCAGTGCTGCAGTGCTGCTTCATTGACGCTGTATAGGTCAGCATGGTCTGCAGTGTCCACCTCTGTACAGTGATGCAGTGCTGCTTCATCGACTCTCTGCAGGCGAGCATGGTCTGCAGGGTTTAGCTCTGTACAGTGATGCAGTGCTGCCTCGTTGACGCTGTATAGGTCAGCAGGGTCTGCAGTGTTCAGCTCTGTACAGTAATGCAGTGCTGCTTCATCGACACTCTACAGATCAGCATTGTCTAAAGTGTCCACCTCTGTACAGCTATGCAGTGTTGTCTCATCGACGCTATGCAGGCGAGCATGGTCTGCAGGGTTTAGCTCTGTACAGTGATGCAGTGTTGTCTCATCGATGCTCTGCAGACAAGCATGGTCTGCAGGGTTTAGCTCTGTACAGTGATGCAGTGCTGCCTCGTGGACCCTCTACAGATCAGAATAGTCTGCAGTGTTCAGCTCTGTACAGTGAGGCATTGTTGCCTCATCGTCTCTCTACTGATTAGCATGGTCTGCAGGGTTTAGTTCTGTACAGTGATGCACTGCTGCCTCGTCGACGCTCTACAGGTCAGCATGGTCTGCAGTGTTCAACTCTGTACAGTGATGCAGTGCTGCCTCATCGATGCTCTGCAGGCGAGCATGGTCTGCAGGGTTTAGCTCTGTACAGTGATGCAGTGCTGCCTCATTGACGCTGTATAGGTTAGCATGGTCTGCAGTGTTCAGCTCTGTACACTGATGCACTGCTGCCTCGTTGACGCTGTATAGGTTAGCATGGTCTGCAGTGTTCAGCTCTGTACAGTGATGCAGTGCTGCCTCGTTGACGCTGTATAGGTTAGCATGGTCTGCAGTGTTCAGCTCTGTACAGTGATGCAGTGCTGCCTCATTGACGCTGTATAGGTTAGCATGGTCTGCAGTGTTCAGCTCTGTACAGTGATGCAGTGCTGCCTCGTTGACGCTGTATAGGTTAGCATGGTCTGCAGTGTTCAGCTCTGTACAGTGATGCAGTGCTGCCTCGTTGACGCTGTATAGGTTAGCATGGTCTGCAGTGTTCAGCTCTGTACAGTGATGCAGTGCTGCCTCATTGACGCTGTATAGGTTAGCATGGTCTGCAGTGTTCAGCTCTGTACAGTGATGTAGTGCTGCCTCGTTGACGCTGTATAGATCAGCATGGTCTGCAGTGTTCAGCTCTGTACAGTGAGTCATTGTTGCCTCGTCGTCTCTCTACAGATTAGCTTTGTCTGCAGTGTCTAGCTCTGTACAGTGATGCAGTGCTGCCTCGTGGACCCTCTACAGATCAGAATAGTCTGCAGTGTTCAGCTCTGTACAGTGAGGCATTGTTGCCTCATCTTCTCTCTACTGATTAGCATGGTCTGCAGGGTTTAGTTCTGTACAGTGATGCACTGCTGCCTCGTCGACGCTCTACAGGTCAGCATGGTCTGCAGTGTTCAACTCTGTACAGTGATGCAGTGCTGCCTCATCGACGCTCTGCAGGCGAGCATGGTCTGCAGGGTTTAGCTCTGTACAGTGATGCAGTGCTGCCTCATTGACGCTGTATAGGTTAGCATGGTCTGCAGTGTTCAGCCCTGTACACTGATGCACTGCTGCCTCGTTGACTCTGTCTAGGTTAGCATGGTCTGCAGTGTTCAGCTCTGTACAATGATGCAGTGCTGCCTCGTTGACGCTGTATAGGTTAGCATGGTCTGCAGTGTTCAGCTCTGTACAGTGATGCAGTGCTGCCTCGTTGACGCTGTATAGGTTAGCATGGTCTGCAGTGTTCAGCTCTGTACAGTGATGCAGTGCTGCCTCGTTGATGCTGTATAGGTTAGCATGGTCTGCAGTGTTCAGCTCTGTACAGTGATGCAGTGCTGCCTCGTTGACGCTGTATAGGTTAGCATGGTCTGCAGTGTTCAGCTCTGTACAGTGATGCAGTGCTGCCTCGTTGACGCTGTATAGGTTAGCATGGTCTGCAGTGTTCAGCTCTGTACAGTGATGCAGTGCTGCCTCGTTGACGCTATATAGATCAGCATGGTCTGCAGTGTTCAGCTCTGTACAGTGAGTCATTGTTGCCTCGTCGTCTCTCTACAGATTAGCTTTGTCTGCAGTGTCTAGCTCTGTACAGTGATGCAGTGCTGCCTCGTGGACCCTCTACAGATCAGAATAGTCTGCAGTGTTCAGCTCTGTACAGTGAGGCATTGTTGCCTCATCGTCTCTCTCTACTGATTAGCATGGTCTGCAGGGTTTAGTTCTGTACAGTGATGCACTGCTGCCTCGTCGACGCTCTACAGGTCAGCATGGTCTGCAGTGTTCAACTCTGTACAGTGATGCAGTGCTGCCTCATCGACGCTCTACAGGTCAACATGGTCTGCAGTTTTCAACTCTGTACAGTGATGCAGTGCTGCCTCATCGACGCTCTGCAGGCGAGCATGGTCTGCAGGGTTTAGCTCTGTACAGTGATGCAGTGCTGCCTCATTAACGCTATATAGGTTAGCATGGTCTGCAGTGTTCAGCTCTGTACAGTGATGCAGTGCTGCCTCGTTGACGCTGTATGAGGTTAGCATGGTCTGCAGTGTTCAGCTCTGTACAGTGATGCAGTGCTGCCTCGTTGACGCTGTATAGGTTAGCATGGTCTGCAGTGTTCAGCTCTGTACAGTGATGCAGTGCTGCCTCGTTGACGCTATATAGATCAGCATGGTCTGCAGTGTTCAGCTCTGTACAGTGAGTCATTGTTGCCTCGTCGTCTCTCTACAGATTAGCTTTGTCTGCAGTGTCTAGCTCTGTACAGTGATGCAGTGCTGCCTCGTGGACCCTCTACAGATCAGAATAGTCTGCAGTGTTCAGCTCTGTACAGTGAGGCATTGTTGCCTCATCGTCTCTCTACTGATTAGCATGGTCTGCAGGGTTTAGTTCTGTACAGTGATGCACTGCTGCCTCGTCGACGCTCTACAGGTCAGCATGGTCTGCAGTGTTCAACTCTGTACAGTGATGCAGTGCTGCCTCATCGACGCTCTACAGGTCAACATGGTCTGCAGTTTTCAACTCTGTACAGTGATGCAGTGCTGCCTCATCGACGCTCTGCAGGCGAGCATGGTCTGCAGGGTTTAGCTCTGTACAGTGATGCAGTGCTGCCTCATTAACGCTATATAGGTTAGCATGGTCTGCAGTGTTCAGCTCTGTACACTGATGCACTGCTGCCTCGTTGACGCTGTATAGGTTAGCATGGTCTGCAGTGTTCAGCTCTGTACAGTGATGCAGTGCTGCCTCGTTGACGCTGTATAGGTTAGCATGGTCTGCAGTGTTCAGCTCTGTACAGTGATGCAGTGCTGCCTCGTTGACGCTGTATAGGTTAGCATGGTCTGCAGTGTTCAGCTCTGTACAGTGATGCAGTGCTGCCTCGTTGACGCTGTATAGGTTAGCATGGTCTGCAGTGTTCAGCTCTGTACAGTGATGCAGTGCTGCCTCGTTGACGCTGTATAGGTTAGCATGGTCTGCAGTGTTCAGCTCTGTACAGTGATGCAGTGCTGCCTCATTGACGCTGTATAGGTTAGCATGGTCTGCAGTGTTCAGCTCTGTACAGTGATGCAGTGCTGCCTCGACGCTGTATAGATCAGCATGGTCTGCAGTGTTCAGCTCTGTACAGTGAGTCATTGTTGCCTCGTCGTCTCTCTACAGATTAGCTTTGTCTGCAGTGTCTAGCTCTGTACAGTGATGCAGTGCTGCCTCGTGGACCCTCTACAGATCAGCATAGTCTGCAGTGTTCAGCTCTGTACACTGATGCACTGCTGCCTTGTTGACGCTGTATAGGTTAGCATGGTCTGCAGTGTTCAGCTCTGTACAGTGATGCAGTGCTGCCTCGTTGACGCTGTATAGGTTAGCATGGTCTACAGTGTTCAGCTCTGTACAGTGATGCAGTGCTGCCTCGTTGATGCTGTATAGGTTAGCATGGTCTGCAGTGTTCAGCTCTGTACAGTGATGCAGTGCTGCCTCGTTGACGCTGTATAGGTTAGCATGGTCTGCAGTGTTCAGCTCTGTACAGTGATGCAGTGCTGCCTCGTTGACGCTGTATAGGTTAGCATGGTCTGCAGTGTTTAGCTCTGTACAGTGATGCAGTGCTGCCTCATTGACGCTGTATAGGTTAGCATGGTCTGCAGTGTTCAGCTCTGTAAAGTGATGCAGTGCTGCCTCGTTGACGCTGTATAGATCAGCATGGTCTGCAGTGTTCAGCTCTGTACAGTGAGTCATTGTTGCCTCGTCGTCTCTCTACAGATTAGCTTTGTCTGCAGTGTCTAGCTCTGTACAGTGATGCAGTGCTGCCTCGTGGACCCTCTACAGATCAGAATAGTCTGCAGTGTTCAGCTCTGTACAGTGAGGGATTGTTGCCTCATCGTCTCTCTACTGATTAGCATGGTCTGCAGGGTTTAGTTCTGTACAGTGATGCACTGCTGCCTCGTCGACGCTCTACAGGTCAGCATGGTCTGCAGTGTTCAACTCTGTACAGTGATACAGTGCTGCCTCATCGACGCTCTGCAGGCGAGCATGGTCTGCAGGGTTTAGCTCTGTACAGTGATGCAGTGCTGCCTCATTGACGCTGTATAGGTTAGCATGGTCTGCAGTGTTCAGCTCTGTACACTGATGCACTGCTGCCTCGTTGACGCTGTATAGGTTAGCATGGTCAGCAGTGTTCAGCTCTGTACAGTGATGCAGTGCTACCTCGTTGACGCTGTATAGGTTAGCATGGTCTGCAGTGTTCAGCTCTGTACAGCGATGCAGTGCTGCCTCGACGCTGTATAGGTTAGCATGGTCTGCAGTGTTCAGCTCTGTACAGTGATGCAGTGCTGCCTCGTTGAAGCTGTATAGGTTAGCATAGTCTGCAGTGTTCAGCTCTGTACAGTGATGCAGTGCTGCCTCGTTGACGCTGTATACGTTTGCATGGTCTGCAGTGTTCAGCTCTGTACACTGATGCAGTGCTGCCTCGTTGACCCTGTATAGGTTAGCATGGTCTGCAGTGTTCAGCTCTGTACAGTGATGCAGTGCTGCCTCGTTGACGCTATATAGATCAGCATGGTCTGCAGTGTTCAGCTCTGTACAGTGAGTCATTGTTGCCTCGTCATCTCTCTACAGATTAGCTTTGTCTGCAGTGTCTAGCTCTGTACAGTGATGCAGTGCTGCCTCGTGGACCCTCTACAGATCAGAATAGTCTGCAGTGTTCAGCTCTGTACAGTGAGGCATTGTTGCCTCATCGTCTCTCTACTGATTAGCATGGTCTGCAGGGTTTAGTTCTGTACAGTGATGCACTGCTGCCTCGTCGACGCTCTACAGGTCAGCATGGTCTGCAGTGTTCAACTCTGTACAGTGATGCAGTGCTGCCTCATCGACGCTCTGCAGGCGAGCATGGTCTGCAGGGTTTAGCTCTGTACAGTGATGCAGTGCTGCCTCATTGACGCTGTATAGGTTAGCATGGTCTGCAGTGTTCAGCTCTGTACAGTGATGCAGTGCTGCCTCGTTGACGCTGTATAGGTTAGCATGGTCTGCAGTGTTCAGCTCTGTACAGTGATGCAGAGCTGCCTCGTTGACGCTGTATAGGTTAGCATGGTCTGCAGTGTTCAGCTCTGTACAGTGATGCAGTGCTGCCTCGTTGACGCTGTATAGGTTAGCATGGTCTGCAGTGTTCAGCTCTGTAAAGTGATGCAGTGCTGCCTCGTTGACACTGTATAGGTTAGCATGGTCTGCAGTGTTCAGCTCTGTACAGTGATGCAGTGCTGCCTCATTGACGCTGTATAGGTTAGCATGGTCTGCAGTGTTCAGCTCTGTACAGTGATGCAGTGCTGCCTCGTTGACGCAGTATAGATCAGCATGGTCTGCAGTGTTCAGCTCTGTACAGTGAGTCATTGTTGCCTCGTCGTCTCTCTACAGATTAGCTTTGTCTGCAGTGTCTAGCTCTGTACAGTGATGCAGTGCTGCCTCGTGGACCCTCTACAGATCAGAATAGTCTGCAGTGTTCAGCTCTGTACAGTGAGGCTTTCTTGCCTCATCGTCTCTCTACTGATTAGCATGGTCTGCAGGGTTTAGTTCTGTACAGTGATGCACTGCTGCCTCGTCGACGCTCTACAGGTCAGCATGGTCTGCAGTGTTCAACTCTGTACAGTGATGCAGTGCTGCCTCGTCGACGCTCTACAGGTCAGCATGGTCTGCAGTGTTCAACTCTGTACAGTGATGCAGTGCTGCCTCATCGACACTCTGCAGGCGAGCATGGTCTGCAGGGTTTAGCTCTGTACAGTGATGCAGTGCTGCCTCATTGACGCTGTATAGGTTAGCATGGTCTGCAGTGTTCAGCTCTGTACACTGATGCACTGCTGCCTCGTTGATGCTGTATAGGTTAGCATGGTCTGCAGTGTTCAGCTCTGTACAGTGATGCAGTGCTGCCTCGTTGACGCTGTATAGGTTAGCATGGTCTGCAGTGTTCAGCTCTGTACAGTGATGCAGTGCTGCCTCGTTGACGCTGTATAGGTTAGCATGGTCTGCAGTGTTCAGCTCTGTACAGTGATGCAGTGCTGCCTCGTTGACGCTGTATAAGTTAGCATGGTCTGCAGTGTTCAGCTCTGTACAGTGATGCAGTGCTGCCTCATTGACGCTGTATAGGTTAGCATGGTCTGCAGTGTTCAGCTCTGTACAGTGATGCAGTGCTGCCTTGTCGACACAAAGGGACCCACCACCGTGTCTGCAAACACAACCCTTCATCGGTGCTCTAGGAAAGGTTGATTTCTATTGGTTGCTCCAGCTCCACACAGCTTTCAGAAGGTCCTCAAGCAGCTGGGCTCTTGTTCTGCCGTCTAGGCAGACTCCCCTTTAGAGGGCGCCTCCTGGACCCAGTAGGCAGAGCTCTCTTCCTCCCATGGTTGCCAACCAGCGCTAAAGGCTGATATCTGACCCAAAGTAGGTCCTAATCTGGAAAGGTGAAAAGTAGGCAGCAGACCCTAACGCTGGCACACAGCAATTCTCTTGGATGCGCTGGCATGACTCCTCTCCAATCGCCAACAAATCTTGGTGCACTGAGCAGGGCAAGTACCCAGTATTTATCCCAAGGGGTGGCCAATCAGATGTAGAACCACCCTTGAATTTTGGAGGACCTTCTATCAGATTGCCCATGGCCACGATATGATCAGCTCTTGCCAGGGTCATGGGCACTTCGAGGCTTCTCCTGGGTTGGTTTGAGCCAACCTAGGAGCTATTCTGTATTGGGCGCACGCAGCCAACTTAAAGCTTCTGAGGCACAAAGGCAGGAAACGGGGTGGAGCTAGGAGCCCTCTGGCAGGGGAAGCTGAACGTAAACACAGAAGGAGGGATGTGGCATCCTTCCCCTCCCAGGGGTTTAACACAAGCCCCTGCAGCGCAGGGGGGAGGGGGGGGCACCACCAGTTCAAGACGCCCCCATTCAGCCATTGGCCAATAATGATCTGTGAGATATGAGAGACTCAGGGGCCCTAATCAAAATCGGCGGGGGGTTGGGGCACTCTTTTGGTTACGCCACTCTCCCCTCTCACAGGATGCTGATGGTCTCTCCAGTGATACTCCATGGGAGGGGACAGGAATGGGAAGTGCAGGCATCTGGGCTAACAAAAACCTGGCCAAGCTTACCCAAGGCCGCCATCTTGTGTTCCCACAATAGCGCCCCTTCTGCGCCCGGCCAAGCACACACTCTGGCTTCACAGTCACTCAGCGCCATAAACACAGTTCACCTATAACTTTCACACAAATGGAGTGAAAAAAACCCTGTTTAATGGTCATGAGAGAACCTCTTTCGCGAGGCTGGCCTAGTGGGTCTCTCCCCACCCCCAACGAAGACTGATTAATGGGCTGTCCCATCACTAGAATCCATGCGGTGACCACTGCCAGTCTCAGAAAGCCACGGTAGAGAGGGCTGTAGAAACTCACAAACAGGGGGGTACTTCAGCTGCCCCCTCAGATCCGTGCAGTGTGGCCTCGCCCGTGTAAACAGGAGAATCCTCTAGGAACCTGCATGGTTGTCTCATCAAAGGGGAAAAATTGAAAACCTAGAGGCTGAACGCAGGGAGCTAGCAGAGCGAGGGAGCCATGTGGGAAGCACTTCTGTTCAAAAGATCGTCCTTTGACACAGACCAACCGCGATTATATGTTTTGGTGTCCTGGGCCAATCTGGGAAACTTCAAAGACATATATCTAAAGCACCACCCATCATGGCTGAGCAATTCTTTTCCTGGCGGGGTTTTCCATGCATGGACCTCATTTGGGGAGGACCGCTTTTCGTTTTAGTTGTTGCTTCAGGGGTTAGGGAGTGTGAATTAAACTGCCAACAGCGCCAAGAAGTCTGATGTTCAAGTTCTGATGGAGTGACTAGTGTTGGAACTTCAACGACTTGCAGGGTGGAGGCACCAGGGGGTACCAGGCCAGGGTATATCAGCCCCAGGGTACCTCGTGTTTCTTTTGTGAAGAACTGTCACTCCAGAAGTAAGTGAGTCACAGACTACCAAGAGGGGTGACAAAGTCTCAAGATCTAAGTCCCAGGTTTACTACATTCTCAAGCAACGCAATGCAGCAGTTACTACACTGCCTTGCGTGGAAGGGAGAGAGCAGAAATGTACCAAATTTACTAAGAGATGCTGCAGTCCTGCTCTCTCGTAGCGCTGGCGCAATTCTGGCTGGCTAGCGCCAGCACAGGCACCCTTGCGACACGATGCAATGGTGCCTATGTTGTGGTCAGAACAGTTTTTGGGCTGGAAGAGATCCCTTTCTGCACATAAATGATGCTTAGAGGCATATTACCCTTTGTCTGTGTGCTGCAGAATGCATCACACATGCAAAGAGGACCTACCTGCGGCTGGATATGTCTCCAACCTCAGGTAGGAGCACCATTGTGGCACAATACCATGTTTACTGATTTTAGTAATTATGGGTATGTGTGAAAATACATGGGTGGATGCAAGGGAACGCTAATGCTCCACTCACGTAACTCCTCCCCGATTCAAGTAAATGCAAGGCAGTGCTATGCAATGCATTGTGTTACTTTTAGGATAAAAGCCCACATAAAGCCATGCAAATCTTCACTTGTGAGGCTTGGAAATCCCAACATGGATTTTACATTGGACTGTGCCACAAAAGTGGCACAACCCAGATGTAAACTCTTAGTAAATCTGGGCCAAAGTTTGATGCAGTGGTTAGAATGGCACCATTAACGCCTCACAACACAACAGAAGACTTCGGTGTATCCTGACACCCTTACAGCCCACCGGAGGGATCTCTGCGAGCATTAAGGATGAACGCAAGCAGGGTCCGAGCTACCTGCAAGAGATCCCGGGAGTAGCACTCATCACTGCAGCATAACGCATGATGAAACCGGTTACGTTTATTCAGACTGGTGCTTTTATTGAGACTGTGATGACTTTGTAGAACAACCAGACTTCACATTCTGTGATGCATAACAAAATATCATGTTTAGTTATTTATTCTCTGATGGTATTAACATAGTTTCAATAAAAAAGAGCTTTCTCTAGAACATCTTTCAACCAAATTCATTTTCAACCAAATGTTATCAGTCTGTTTCTTTTTTGACTGACAGCGTCTAGCAAAAGGTCTACTGTGGGATTGTTCACTCTGTGATGAGAGGCCCAGGCGCCTGTGAGCTTCTCTGTCCTGCGAGCATGAGTGAACGGTTATTCTGTGAGGATGAGAGGCCAGGCTTCTTCTGTGTGTCTCTGCCCTGTGACGAGAGAGGTCCATATCTATGTGTGTGTCCCTACCATGGGAGGAGACTGCCCCATATCCATGTATGGTTCTCTGCCCTGTGAGGAGAGAGGTCAATATCCATGTGTGTGTCTCTGCCACGGGAGGAGAGAGACCCATATCCATGTATGTGTCTCTGCCCTGTGAGGAGAGAGGTCAATATCCATGTGTGTGTCTCTGCCATGGGAGGAGAGAGACCCATATCCATATATGTGTCTCTGCCATGGGAGGAGACAGCCCCATATCCATGTATGTGTCTCTGCCATGTGAGGAGACAGTCCCATATCCATGTATGTGTCTCTGCCATGGGAGGAGAGAGGCCCATATCCATATGTGTGTCTCTGCCATGGGAGGAGAGAGGCCCATATCCATATGTGTGTCTCTGCCATGTGAGGAGACAGTCCCATATCCATGTGTGTGTCCCTACCATGGGAGGAGAGAGACCCATATCCATGTATGTGTCTCTGCCATGTGAGAAGACAGTCCCATATCCATGTGTGTGTCTCTACCATGGGAGGAGAGAGGCCCATATCCATATGTGTGTCTCTGCCATG
This sequence comes from Calotriton arnoldi, assembly GCA_963921515.1. NCBI lineage: Eukaryota > Metazoa > Chordata > Amphibia > Caudata > Salamandridae > Calotriton > Calotriton arnoldi. Next base: position 344,377 of record CAWUFW010004692.1, on the reverse strand, counting down.
TGAGGAGACAGTCCCATATCCATGTGTGTGTCCCTACCATGGGAGGAGAGAGACCCATATCCATGTATGTGTCTCTGCCATGTGAGGAGACAGTCCCATATCCATGTGTGTGTCCCTACCATGGGAGGAGAGAGGCCCATATCCATGTGTGTGTCCCTACCATGGGAGGAGAGAGACCCATATCCATGTATGTGTCTCTGCCATGTGAGGAGACAGTCCCATATCCATGTGTGTGTCCCTACCATGGGAGGAGAGAGGCCCATATCCATATGTGTGTCTCTGCCATGGGAGGAGACAGCCCCATATCCATGTATGTGTCTCTGCCATGTGAGGAGACAGTCCCATATCCATGTATGTGTCTCTGCCATGTGAGGAGACAGTCCCATATCCATGTGTGTGTCCCTACCATGGGAGGAGAGAGGCCCATATCCATATGTGTCTCTGCCATGGGAGGAGACAGCCCCATATCCATGTATGTGTCTCTGCCATGTGAGGAGACAGTCCCATATCCATGTATGTGTCTCTGCCATGTGAGGAGACAGTCCCATATCCATGTGTGTGTCCCTACCATGGGAGGAGAGAGGCCCATATCCATATGTGTGTCTCTGCCATGGGAGGAGACAGCCCCATATCCATGTATGTGTCTCTGCCATGTGAGGAGAGAGTCCCATATCCATGTGTGTGTCTCTGCCATGTGAGGAGACAGTCCCATATTCATGTGTGTGTCTCTGCCCTGTGAGGAGACAGTCCCATATCCATGTGTGTGTCTCTGCCCTGTGAGGAGACAGTCCCATATCCATATGTGTGTCTCTGCCATGTGAGGAGACAGTCCCATATCCATGTGTGTGTCTCTGCCCTGTGAGGAGACAGTCCCATATCCATATGTGTGTCTCTGCCATGTGAGGAGGCAGTCCCATATCCATGTGTGTGTCTCTGCCATGGGAGGAAATGTTTAATTTCTCCACGTTTTTGCTGTTTCCATGTGTGCTGCGTTGTGCGCACACATAGAAACAGCAAAACGCCATTGATTGTTTATGTGCAGGAAAGCGTCCCTTCCTGCACATAAACAAGCATTAAAAAAATGACGTTTTGCAACTTCTGTATGTGCTGCATTAAGCACAGGGCCGGACTGGCCGTAGCGGGCACCGGGCGTTTCCCCGGTGGAAAGGGTGGGGGCCAGTTTTGGACCGGTGGGGGGTGTTTTTGTTACTGGGGGCCTGTTTTGCAGCAGTGCTGCAAAATCTGCCCCTTCTAACAAAAACGCAGCAGCAGTGTTCCCGCCAGCCCTCTCAGCCACCCCCGGGGCCGGTCGGACGTAATTGCCAGGGCTGGTTTGCGATCCCAGTCCGGCCCTGATTAAGCAGCACACATAGAAGTTTCAAAACGCCATTTCAGATTGTTTATGTGCAGGAATGGACACCTTCCTGCACATAAACAATCATTCCCCTCAACGCAGGCACCCTGGCACTATTGTGCCAGGGTGCCTGCGTTGGCGCTAGGCAGCTAAATTAGCGCCAGCGCAGGCGGAAACGCAAGGCTGCACCGTATTCTTATAAATACAGTGCTGCTGTGTGTTTCAGAAGTGCGGGAGCGTGGCGTTAAGCCACGGAGGCTAACGCTGCGCTTCACCACTCCCTCCCCGGGGCCGGTCGGACGTAATTGCCAGGGCTGGCTTGCGATCCCAGTCCGGCCCTGATTAAGCAACACACATAGAAGTTTCGAAACGCCATTTCAGATTGTTTATGTGTAGAAATGGACACCTTCCTGCACATAAACAATCATTCCCCTCAACGCAGGCACAATTGCACTATTGTGCAAGGGTGCCTGCGTTGGCGCTAGGCAGCTAAATTAGTGCCAGCACAGGAGGAAACGCAAGGCTGCACCGTATTCTTATAAATACGGTGCAGCTGTGCGTTTCAGAAGTGGAGGAGCATGGCGTTAAGCCAAGGAGGCCAATGCTGCGCTCCACCACTCTCTTGTAAATATGCCCCTCTGTGTGTGTGTGTATCTGCCCTGTGAGGATGAGACTCTGATGCAGAGTTACTAATATTTGGCGCAACGCAGCAAGACAACTTGCTGCGCTGCATCGAATGGAGAGGGCAGGAATGAGCCATATCCACTAAGATATGGCCTATTCCTGCTCTCCCTCTGCGCTGGCACCCTTGTGGCTTCCAAGTGCCAATGCAGCACCCTTGCACCATGGTGCAAGGGTGCCTGCATTATGGCCAGTATTGTTTTTGTGCTGTAAGGGGCACCTTCCTGCACAAAGACAATCCACTGAGGCTTTTTCCTCTTTCTATGTGTGCTGCAGAATGAAAGAGAAACAGCGAGAAAAAACATGGAGAAATAAAGATATTTCCCCTTGTTACACCTCCCCAGGGAAGGCGCAGCATTTTGACGCATTTCTGGTTTTTCTAGTGTTAGTAAATCAGGGAATGTGCCAAAAACCCTGGGTGGATGCGGGGAGCACCCACGCTCCACCCATGGAACCCCTTCCCAGGGCAGAGTAATGCAAGGCAGCAACTTGCGCTGCTTCGCATTACTCCAGATTTACTATGCCACGGAGAGGCACGCAAGGTGGCTCTGCTTGGCACAGCAAATCTCACTTAAAGCTTGCGTTGACCTTGTGTCACCTTGTGTGACAGAAGAGCAACACAAGCCCTTGATAAATCTGGCTCTGTGTGTGTGTGCGTGTCTGTCTGTCTCTGCCCTGTCAGGATGAGACCCTGGGTGTGCTCGCAAGAGTGGTGCTGGTTTCTCTGCTCGCTGAGTCTTATACCTATGACTGACCGTTTTGGGGTACTTGGCTCCTTTTTTCTCACAGGTGAAAGAACGAAGAGGATGATCAAAGGCTGTGGAATGATGACACCCTGCGGAGGGCTAGCAGCCTTCAGCAACGGAGAGCACCCCGTGTCATACTCTGCTGATGTCAAGTGCTGCAACGGCTCAGAGTGCAACAGCGGCGCTTTCTCAGGTCAGAGGGGGTCGCAGGCCTCCACTTTAACACTTTCGTGCTGCACCTTATCTACTCTTACCTACTGCTCTATGCACCATTGCCTACCACCTTTACCACTGTCACATAGAAACCCTCACCACCAGCTTTTCCTACTACGACTCTCACCCACTGCCTCTACCACTCTCAGCCGCCGAACCGAGCACTCTTACGCACCACCACTACCACTCTCAGCCGCCACTTCTAACACACTCACCCACGAGCTCAAATACTCTCACCGATTACCTTTACCACTGTCACGAGCAATCCCCACCACCACCCTCTCTTACTACTATTCTACTCTCACCTACCACTTCTACCACACTCACCCAGAGCTCAAATACTGTCACCCAAATGCCGAAAATCCAATAAGCGGGAGATATGCATTTTTAAAGTTTTAAGTAGAAATAGCATGCAGAAGCATAAAGCGCCAATGATAGTCAATGGTCGCGGTAGACAGGGACCTAGGTGCAATTTGACGCTGACTGCAATTCAGCGTGGGTTGGATAAAAAAAATCTGGTTAATCCTGGTCAAAGAGTTTATCTTCTGAATTTAGTCATTTATGTCCCAATCCACCACAGGAGTACAATTCTAAAACCTCCCACAACCTCACGGGAGGCACTTAGAGACTTACAGGCTGTCGGGTAGAGGCCAACAGAAGGGCCCAGTCCAGGTCCAGATGCCACTAATCAGTTGGGCAGTTGCAGGAAAGGCCTCGTGTAGCTTCTTGTTGGAGGTCAGGCTTATGACCTTTGGAGTCCACTTCTTTGTCCTGGGCACAAGAGACAGCAGGTCTAGTCCCTCAGGGCCCTTCACAGGTCGCAGACAGTGGGTTCAGTCCCCTTCTGATCTTCCTCAGATCTACAAGTGCTATGAAGTGGGTGCCTGGAGGTGACACATTTATGCCTAGCATGATCTAGTTGGAGGGAATGACTCTAAACAATGGGGTGCAAGATGGCAAAAGTGTTCGGTCACACTAAACTTGCGCTCTGAGGACTGGGTGTGTGTGTGGGAAGTGTAGTATTGCAATCCTAGTGTCCTCCAACTTCCAACACTAAAATTCAGTTTGGGGCAGTCACTGTACCACAATAAACCCAGAGACAGAAGTATGGTAGGGTTTTCCAGCAACCAGACAGTGGATACACAATTATTGTTTTGGCATCCTGTTTTCCTTTCTTTCACGTGCACCCGCAGTGTTACACGTAAAATCGTCTAGATGTCTTGTGGGACAAAGCATGTCTGTCCTTCAGCAGGCAAGCAGTGGATACACAAGAATTAACATGGCATACAGACTCTGCCTTTCAAGTTGGTCCCAAAGTATTATATGTAAACCTAGCAGACCTTTCAAGCGGGGTTTGACACTAAAGCAGAATTGCAGTTTGTATACTGCAACAATCAGGCTGCAAATGGTGGGACTGCAGTTATGTGTGCACTGCCACTGTAGTGGCTGGCACAATTGGTGCTGCAGTCCACTAGTGACAATTAACTTACAGGCCCTAAGTACACTTTGTACCACATACTAGGGACTTATGGCTAAGTTAAACTATGCCAATTAGGGGTATTTCTTTTAAAACATCTTTATTGAGTTTTTCAGTAGTGATCAAACAGCATTACAGTGTAACATCACAGTGCATCATTGACAAAGCAGCTGCAGCTAAGTGAGCAGGGAGTGACTAGTGTTCATATGGAGCACACTGGAACACAAACTCTTAATGATTCAAAATACTAGAGAGAGAGAAAAAAGAAAGAGTCTAGCCCCACATCCTGGGTGTTTTAGAATTATTGGTGCAGTGTCTGCAGAATGTGGAGCAATAATGCGGTATTTGATACCCCAGTGTGATCCCAGTGCAAGGGAGAGGGACAGATGCAAGGCTGGAAATCTGTCTGTGATTGGTGCATTTCAAGGTTATGACGGTGGTCACAAACTTGGCTGTGATGGGCGAGTGTCGTCCTCCGGGCCCCTCTGACATGTATGAATTAAGCTGGCCTAGATTGTAACTATATGGCATTTGTGCAAGCTGCGTACCTCCTCTCATCAGTCAGTTTCATCATGCTGAAAGGGTGAGCACAGCAAACACAAGGAGATGATGGACGGAGCGCTGAAACGTTTCAGACACTCGCCCCCAGTCAGAGATCTGGGTTGAATCCATCATCGTTCTTTAGCTCACTTCGCCACCCCAGTTCAGACCCAGCCATATGCAAATCAGTCTTGGCCCTGTGCCTCATGGGAACAGTCCAGCCCGAACTGCCAAGCCAGGTCTTCCCTGGACCGGAAACAAGCATCCTGGGATCGGTTTCGGGGTAACGCCCCTCATCAGCCAGGCTAGCTTGAATCCAGTGGCAAAGTGAGCAAGGGACTCACCAACCCTGCCAACTTAGGGCGAACAAAGCAAACACACGGAGCGCTGAAACATTTCAGACACTCACTCCCAGTCGCAGATCTGGGTTGAATCCATCATCGTTTTTTAGCTCACTTCGCCACCCTAGTTCAGATCCAGCCATTTGCATGTGGAGCAAAGAAAACATGGATTTGGGCCCAGATCTCTGTACTGGGGTGAATGTATGACATTGTTCTGCATTCTGTCCATCAATTGTTCTTTTTGTATTTGTCACCCGAAGTGGTACGGGTGTGCCCAGATGTGGGTCCCGTGCTCTCCATGCCACTGGAGTCAAGCTAGCCTGGCTGATGAGGGCTGAAACCCCAAAACCGGTCCTAGGATTCTTGTTTCCAGTCCAGGGAGTACCTGGCCTGGCAGTTCGGGCTGGACTGTTTCCATAGGGAGCAGGGTCAAGACTGATTTGCATATGGCTGGTTTCAAACTGGAATGGCATGGGGAGCAAAAGAACTATGGATTTCGGCCCAGATCTCTGTACTGGGGTGAATGTATGACATTGTTCTGCATTCTGTCCATCAATTGTTCTTTTTGTATTTGTCACCCGAAGTGGTATGCGTGTGCCCAGACGTGGGTCCCCTGCTCTCCATCCCACTGGACTCAAGCTAGCCTGGCCGATGAGGGGTAAAACCCTGAAACCGGTCCTAGGATGCTTGTTTCTAGTCCAGAGAGGACCTGGCCTGGCAGTTCGGGCTGGACTGTTCCCATGAGGCACAGGGTCAAGACTGATTTGCATATGGCTGGGTCCAAACTGGAATGGCATGGAGAGCAAAAGAACTATGGATTTAGGCCCAGATCTCTGTACTGGGGTGAATGTATGACATTGTTCTGCATTCTGTCCATCAATTGTTCTTTTTGAAAGGGTGCGCACAGGCGCATTACCACTGGTTAGCTGTGAACAGAATTCTACAGACAGCAAAACAGTAAAGGCAAAACTCTGGGGTTACACTGTGCAAATGATATTTGTTGCCTACATTCATTGAAAAAAACAAAAGTTAAAGTGATACAGTTTGGCAAGATCGAACGAATTCTCCAATTCTAGCTCGCATTTCAAAAACCCCTTAAATTCATAGAAAAAAGGTTAAAGTGATGTCAGAGTTAGGATTTGTAATAATATAAAAACTATAGTTTAAAATCCAAAAATCCACTGAAAGTCGCCAGCTATACTTTACTGAAATAACTACAACCTGCGCCTCACCATGCACTGCTTAAGGCCTCACATATTACACCACTCATGACATGTTAAATGACATCATTGATGACCTCACTGATGATATCTCAAATGACAGCATTGATGTGATGTATTTCTTTCACATTGTAAGCCATTGCAGGGAGACATCTTAGTGTTAGGACACTCAATCGAGAGGAGCAAGAAGAGGCCGAAAACTGTAGACAAGGAAAGTAGCGGAAAAGGTGAGTTTTCAAAGCCTTCCTGAAAAGACCGTAGTCCAAGGTTTGCCCTAGCTGAACTGGAAGACCATTCCAGAACCTAAAACCCTGAAACACAATGGATGTGCTCTCGTAGGCAGTCATTTTGAAATGCCGTATCATCTAAAGATGAAGGGTCCCAGATCTAAGATCTCGCTGCAATGTGAAGAGTCAAAAAGTCAGATAAGAAGACCTGGATGGATCAATCCCTTATGCAGAGCAGCCGGAGGAGCGCGTGTAATGCAGAAGAGTTGGGGTCATTTAACCCTTTCCATGCGTCGGACGGCCACTGGCCGTCTGACGTCACGGTGGGCGTGTGCGGAGGATGGCCGGGGGCCGTCCGAACCCCGCCCACTCAATAATTCGCCCGCACCGTGGGGGAATGTGCACAGCACGCACGGGGTTAAAGAAGAGAAGTAATCTCCCAGCATTCCCTGTACCAACTGGCTAAAAGGTGATAGTTGGAGGCGCTAGGCGCATGTCCTGTCATCTCAGATTGTGATGTGAGAGCTGTGCAGTTACTTGCATACTCTGACATCAGATGCCCTGGCCCATTACTGCCACATGCCACGCTCTCAATCACTGCCCACACATCACTTATCACATGGCTCAGTCTGACAGACAGTTGTAGTTGGAGGGGAGGAACTTCACATTAGAATCGGTAGGAGGTAAGTTACGCCCTTAGCTTACAGCCACAGCCTGACAGATATGTTAGGGCTTCATCTTCCCTTCATTTGTAATGTGGTCCCAGCTTCACTCAGGACATGGAGACCAACAGTCCATGCATCATCACATTCTCACAGCATCCAACATGTCCACTCAGCCCACTTATACACAGACACATCACTTCACTACATCATACCCTTCAATTTAATTCAAAAGCACTTGTTAAGCGCATGCCTACCTGACGGGCTTCCTAGCACTAAAAGGCCTGCCAGACTCCTAGGAAATCATGATTACACAAACAAGTATGCTTTAAGCCATTTCCTGAAAATGAATAAATTGTCATTCTGCCTAAGCACTAGAGGAAGGGAATTCCATAATTTGGGAAACAAGTGTGCACACGAGCGCCCTGCACTCCTGGCCTTATTCGCTCTTGGGACGACCAGGAAATTTAGGTTCCTGGATCTTAAATCTCTTGTGGGACAGTAGGGGTGAATCAAATGATGTAGAATTTGCAGCCTCTTTTCATATATACAGTACAAACGGCAGACCAGGTCACCATATCATCCCCTTTCCTTCTACCCAGGACAAACCAGACATGCCACATCACTACACAGGTTCTTCCCAGAAGGCCGACCTTGAGTCAGTTGCACAACCTTCAGACTGGTGGTCACAGATGCGTAAAAATATAATGTAGTGGGCCCTAGGCTCGCATTGGGAGGAAAGGATGAGATAGAGGCTTGGGTGCTGGCAGTGAGGACATGTGCCCCCAGCTCCCTTTTACTGGCAAGGTCACCTGAATGGTAATGCATGTGTTGGATGGGTGTGGGTAAGTATGACAGGCTGCTAGGGTGGAAGGCAGGGTGGATGTGATGACATCTGCCCCGACACAGGAGGGTTTGAGGATGACAAATTGCACATAATATTAGCGGTGAGTGAAAAAAATAAACTGAGAGCAGCACACCTAAAGTACCATATCAGGGTCCATGCTTTGTACCTCAGTGCCCTGGCTAATATGAGAGCAACTCTTAACACCATGGTGTAGGAACCATATGATCAGCTATGGCCTAACCCTCACTGTAATGGAACAAACTCATGTCTGAGCAAACAGGACTCACAAACTTAAGGGCATGCTCCGAGCCTCAGCATGACTCATGTACTGCCTGAAAAAAGATGACCACATTACCCCTATCCTAATGGAACAGCACAGTCCCCTTCCCTCCCAGGCCATATTCAAAACCATCTCCAGCATCTACAAAGCCTTCGTGGCCAGCATCCCCATGCACCTTGCTGAGAAGCTCACCACCTCCGTTGACTGTCCACACAACCTCAGCCAGGACAACACCAGACTGAAGACAAAGAGGTGAACAATGAAAACAACAAAGCAACAGACCATCTCCATTTATTCATCCAGGATCTTGAACTGAATCACAGTAACATTTAAGAGTGCCCCAAAACTGCTTAAATTTAGGAAAGAGCTGAAAACCCACCTCTTTAAAGAACACTATATCACGATTCAGTAGCGATAACTTTCGCTCTAAAAAAACAGCTACCTCTCCAACCACGTCTTGGCTGCATCTTTGCCTGTGACGTGTACAACCCTCATCTGCCTTTCAACTAGGTTTGTGCTATACAAATGCCACATACAGATATGTCATACATACATTAATGGAAATGCCTCTGAAAGGTTGCAAACACCATCTAGAAATGCTATCACACCACAAAAAAGATAATGGTTACACCTGTTGAGACAGGCACACTCCTGAGCCGGACCACCACAGAGAAAATCAACTGAGGCCGAGAGTGACCGTCGAATATAGGAAACCGATCCCCAACTTTGCCACCATTACGGAAGCACCACACAGCCTGATCCGAAGGGGCACAGGAAGAGAATCGAAGGAGAAACAAGAGGAAGCATTCCAGACCTCTAAGAATGCTTTTCTGGGAGACATCCTCATAGTATACTGTGATCCTGGTGACCCAATGGGTCCCACCGATTGGGTAAACAATGCAAGTGCCTCCAGCCGGGGGGTGTTAAACTAGAAATAGACTCAGAGGAAAGGTCTGTCCTTTATGAGTACTCCACACACAACTGAAAATTGCTTTACACAAAGTGGGAAGATGACCATAGTCTCCTAGCAGGGTGCAGACCTTCCACATCTATCTACATGGCCGTCCATTCAAACCCTGGGTACTCCTGTACCCAAGATTTACTCCTCCCAAGGATGGAGAAATGGACACTACAGTTCCAATTCTCCAGTTGACCATGAGCCCTTAGTCAGCAGGGCTTAAGTATCTGTACAGCTCCTGACAGAGACAGCCCTCCCTAGTCCTAGCAGTCTGAGAAGTGACTAAGAAACATACACTGGAACACACTTAGTACAAATTATTGGAAGAGGACGGTTACTGCATACTATCAGTGAAGAAACAACCGGCAGTTGTGGTGGCCACTTGAGCAAGTGTCCCCTACAGCTATTACCAATGGCCATAACTCACCACCCATTCTGCTGCAGCTGTGTACCGGGTACTGGGAAAAACCTCTTACCAAGGCACACATCTACCAACCTCTCATCAGTGTTATGAGACTCCTAGGCGCTATACGTAGACTGCTGTCTTCTATGCACTGGTAGAGAGACTGAAGGCCCCTAGTCTACTCTCATCGCATGTCTCTGAGGTGACAACATCTGTTCACCCAAGGACAACCACCTCTTCTACCACACTCTCTTGTGCAGGGAGTTCCACCACACCAGGGACATTGCACCCTACTACCACAAAATGTAGTTTGGCAACACTTTCTGATTCCTCATGCCATTAATGTACTTTGTTATTGTATAGAGATCCAAGTCTTCCTTTCTATAACACTCTTTTCAGCCCTGAAAGCCAGGACCTCAAGCACACCTCCACATATACCACAACTACCACACTCTTAGTGCCACCTCTAACACTCTCAGACCCGCATGTCAGAATGCACCATTTCTCACAGACCCTCTCTTTCTTATGCAGAAGTTGACCCTGGCAATGAAAATGGAGTGGAGTGTCACAGCTGCTTGGAGACTGGAAAGGGCGAGTGCTCCCTCAAGAACATGAAGTCAATGAAGTGTTTGGGGGCTATGACCCAATGCATGGTCATTCGAGGTATGTATGGCACAACCACATCACAATCACTTGTCATCTTCTGGGGACATCCCTACGACCGGTCCCTGTGAGAAGATGCTCTCCTGCACACATATACCACAAGTGATAGGATGCTGGGCCATGGAGACAGGGATAATAAAGGCTGGTCCTCACACTCAAACTGATTCTCCACAGTGTGGGCATTTGATTTAATTTCTTGTAGCACTACTGCCTTGAAGCTTTCTGGCCCTGAGAACACCTCTTTATGACAGAGCAAGTATTTGTCACTTAAAAAGGACCCAGCTAGCAATCCAAAATGGTATGAAGAGCTTTCTGAAAGCTAAGTGAGTGGTAATGCCTCAAATGTGGCCACAGACTGGGGCCTATCACACTCAGTGATCTTCCATCAAAGCTCTCCAGCTTAGCTCTTGTGCTACCTGCGTCTTCCTTCTGAGGGTCAATGGCCATCAGAGATGACATCATTGTTAACATAAAATGTGTATTTGTAAAGCGCATGTTCACCCAAGAGTATCTTGGTGCTGAATAACAGATGTTTATTGTTACCCAACTCAATGGTACTCATTTTAGCGACCTCAGAAGGATGAAAGGCTGAGTGGACCCAGCGGGATTTAAACCTGTGACCATGAGGTCGAACACAGACCCCTACAGTGGATGCATTAGTCCACTAAGCCACCAGACCCAGCTGATGACTAAAGTGGATGCCAGAAGTTTGCCCCTCTAGCCAGGCCAGCTAGAACTTTCATGTTCTAGGGATAACCCTGGTGTTGCCCACTAACTAGGAATGTAGGCACTCAGCCTGTGTTGTAAAGGTCGTTTCACTCTACTCCTTGGCTCTCATAGTAGTTGTGGGCAAGCAGTCAAGGCCTAGCTCAAGCCTGGTGTTGCAGGTACTGAGGAGGGATACAGTAAAACAGGGGCACTCAGAATTGTAACCAAGGTTTGACTGCCCAACCAGCATTGTGCATTTTGAATAAAGCACTAGACTTTAATAATATCCTAGTATTGAATTATATACACAAAAGGGAAGGTCAAACAGTAGAAACCAAACAATGCCATACAAAAATAAAAAGATAATGCAAACACAATATGGTCATGGACGTCAACTCACCAAAATGCCAGGGGTAGCAGAAGCGACATCACACATCATTTGACGTTTACTTTCACTCACACGCACACATGCTTACACATACACGCACATTCACACATGCACACACTGTCTCTCACATAAACACACTCTCGCCCGCAAGCAAGCACATAACACACATTGAAAAGCATTTTTTGCTTACCTCAACTGACAAGAAGAGTCATATTGCAGCTAATCGTATGCCATCTTTTATTACACTGATAGTGAATAATATCCTATTATTCACTATCAGTGTAATAAGAAACATTTACAGAAAACAAGGAAAGTGGAGCCCCAGCCGATGCCTATAGGAACGAGCTGCCCCTGTGTTTCTGTCACTTGTTTTGCCACCTCTGAGGCCAAGGGTCGCAAATACAGTGCCAGGGGTTTCAAGAGGCAAGCCAGAGATCACAGGTGCGACCCCGGTGACCCCTAAATGATGTCCAAGCATACAGTAATAAACCAGGGTTGCAGGCTATGCACGCTATACTGTTGGTGATCGATAATTGATTGAGAACAGCACAATAATCCTGTAAATGAAAACACATTGCAATGCAGTTACGGTAAGAGATTAGAGTATAAATTGAAAGGGGTGCGAACCCACCTCAAAGATTAATCACAGTCCTTGCCTATGCTTAAACCACTGGTAGCATCGGTACAAAGCAGTCGGGCTTCACTTACAGGCAATGTGTAAAGTATTTATGAAGCACAAAAACAGTAATAAAGTCAAAATAGAAAACAATAAAAATCCCAAAATGAATCGGAAAAGTAAAGTATTATTTAATAAATGCAATTACACCAAAATGACAAAATTCCAATACAAGTGACAGGAGTTAGCAATTTTTATAGGTTTAAGTACAAATAGTGCCCAGAAGCACAAAGTGTCAATAATAGTCAATGGTCACGGTAGAACAGGACCTAGACGCAATCTGATGCTGACTGCGAGGGAGCGCAAGTCAAAACCCCAACCAGGTTTGTTCTGGTCATAGATTTCACCTTCTGACTTTAGGACTCTAAGTCCCAATTCACCACAGGAGTACACATCTAATGCCCCCCAGGACTTCAGGTGATGCACTTAGAGACTCACAGGGTATCAGGCTCACTGGGAATGCCACATTTATGCCCAGTGCCAACCTGTGGGTGGGGAAACCCCTGGCCCCTCCCTAACCAATGGGGTAAACGTTCCCACTTTTGCAGCCGGCCTTTCCTATGTGGTTTTCTGTAAACTATCCCACAGTGCCCCTCTCTAGCTAAATCTAAGATGGCAGAACCCTTATTCCACTGGTCAGGGCGCCCTGTGCCCACCCAGAGGTGTGGCTATGATAATGGGCAAACCGGCCCCCCAGTTGGTCACTCTAAACCAGTTCTGGGTCAGCCTCCACCAACCCCCTTGGCTTTGGAGCCAATCTTACCACAGGCTAGCCATTCATCAGTCATGTGACACAGGACATTGACAGAAAGGCCCATTTGGCTTAGGCAGGAAAATGACAACTTTATATAAGTGTCCTTTCAAAAATAGTAATATAAAATCTGACGTTACCATTAAGTTTGATTTTAAATTGCTATTAAAACAAGTCCCTGATGTTGCGAAGCTGAATATAAGCATTACAAGTTGTTATGATGTAACCCAGTGTTTTCCTGTGGGAGGGCTAGCTTTGCCGAAGTAAATTGATTTTGAAGGATTTTCACTTTCAGGACATGTAAAACATTAAATATGCATGGCCTACTTTTAAAATACAATGCACCGTGCCCTATGGTCATTTAGAGCTTACCACCTTAGGGGTAACCTATAAGTACTGAAAAGGACGATTTAGGCTTGCTTTAGATGTATTTAGCCTGGTCAAAATGGTAGTTTAAAATCTGCAAACACAGGCTGTAGGGGCAGGCCTGAGACATGTTTAAAAGGCTACTGTAGTGGGTGGCACAATGAGTGCTGAGGTCCACTTGTATCATTTAATACACTGGCCCTGGGCACTTGCAGTACCATATAAAAGGGGCTTATACGTAAATTACATGTGTCAATTAGGTGTATGTCCGGGTAGTTGTTTTTAGAGGAGTGAGCACAATCACTCTACATCCGGCTGGCAGGGATAAAGTGCACAGAGTCCTAGGACTGGCAAAAACGGGTTCAGCAACAGAAGGCAAAAATCACGGGTGCCGCTGCATGAAGGGCAAACTTCCAACAGTTAGTAAATGATGTAATGGTGCAAATAAACGTTTGCAAACGTTTCCTCACAGTCACTAGTTACAAACTTTGTATCAGGTTTAATTTTTTTCTTACTGTTCACAATAGTAATGGTCGCAAATAAGGAAACAAGCTGAAATAGAGAAATCAGAGTACGAATCGACAACACATCTATGCGAAATTTGCAGATCAATTGGATTTTGTCTCAATGTTCAGGAAAGAAAGTCTCTCTGTCCAGAGAACTGGATGTAGCTCCAGGAACTCGACTTAGCAGTGTCAGTCAATAAAAGGGGGGGATGTCTCGTGACCTGAGGCCCCGGGTCAGGGGCTACTCAGTCAGGGGGCACCACCCTCAATGCAGAAGGGGGTTTGGGTAGGGCAGAAGTGCAGCCTGATCCCCGGAAACAGGGGCAATCCACAGGCAGGAAGGACTTGATCTGGACCAGACAAATCTCTTGTGATTCGGCTACAGCAGCAGGGTCAACAAAGAACAAAACAATAAACAGTTGGTGCAGAGGGAAAGCGTTTTCGCCCAGGACTGTCAAGGGTGTTTGAGTGGACACGGTTCACATCTGTGTGATTCATTATAATTGTACAAAAAATCCAGAAGAATATTAAAACCTGGTCCTTCCGGCTATCGTAATGTTCCTATTTTTTACTCAATTTCATTAGCGATGGGAGTAGGACACCCCTTAAGGTATCAGCAGCTCTCTGCAAATCCATTTATTTTGTTCAAAGGAACAAGGAGCATTTTTAATGAATTAAAGCCCGACAGAGTCTAGAACTGCCTGCTCCGAGTAGCTTGTGAGCTACTGGTAGCTCGCTAGCTGTTAGAAAGTCATCCGTTTGCCCTGTTCACCCTCATTTTTTTGCTGACTGTTACGGGTGGCAACTGACTATGACTATGCCCTGGGCTCTGCAAACCAGGCCCAGGGCCAGTGCTATGTTTAAAAAGGTACATGTAATAGGGTACACTTACAATTGGCAACAACAGCCCCCATAAGTCCCTTGTAGATAATAGGGCCGGGGGGGCAATCTACCTATAAGTCCCTTGTAGATAATAGGACTGGGGAGGCAATCTACCTATCAGTCCCTAGTATATAATGGGTCATGGAGGTGTAGGGGCCCAGCAGATTTCCTGCACTTGCATGTGTGCGCTGCTGTGTGCCTTCTGTCTTTTTAAAGGCAGTCCTGCCTTGCAGCTTGTGTTTAAAAGTAAATTCTCACAATGGGTATTGACAGACCCTATAAGCCACTAGTATATAATAGGGTAAGGGGCTCAAACTACCTATACGTCCCTAGTATATTATAGGGCATGGAAGTTTAGAGGCCCAGCAAATTTCCTGCACTTGCACAACCCACTGTAGGTACCTTTTAGAGCGTAATCCTATGACATGTAGAGGACAGCGGCTAGAACCGGAATCCGACCCGTTTCCGCTGCTTGATCCAGTCCTGGTTTTCTGCTGACTCGCTCCATACGCGCAAATTTTGTGGAGGAGAGAGGCTGCCGCCGCCGCAGCTCCCGCGGCTCCCGAGGCCGGTAATTGAGGCCGGTAATCGCGACCCTGTGGACCCTGAGGATCGGTAACAAGCAACCGGCGGCCAGAACGCTTTCGAGACCTCCGCGATCTCCGTGATCTCCCGCGACCCTCTCGCACTCCAAACAGCTTGCCCTCCAGCTTGCCCTCCAGCCCGGCGCTGCTAACACCGCCGCTCCACCGCTCCACTACTCCTCCTGTGCACCTGAGCATCGAGCCTGTTTCAGCTGGGGCGTGGTTGGAGTGTGCTCCGTGGCTAGTGCACAGAGGGCAGATTCCAGGGCTCAGGGCAACGGAGCAGAGAGGAGCAGGTATCAGGGAGCGAAGAGGAGCAGGCACCAGGCGGTCTGAGCCAGCTGAGCTCCTTTCTGGTGCCCTTCTAGCCCCCGTGTGGCACCCTTTGCGGTCCAAGCAGGGGGTGGAGCAGGAGAGCCAGGAGTGTCGTTTGGTGCCCGGCTGGAGCTGAAGATCACCAGACCACCAGACCACCAGATCCAGGCGGAGTCGCGCCAGAAGTGAGTGGCAGTGGCACAGTGAGTGGCAGTGAGCACAGAGCACGCAGCGGAAGTGGGTCCAAGGGCAGGGGCAGGGTGCAGGGGCGGGTGCTGGTGCAGTGAACGTACAGCATAGCATAGCGGAGCAAGTCCCTGGCGCACAGGGTGCTGGCACAGTCAGTCAAACAGCCAGCGCAGCCAGCGAGTCGTGTGCTTAGCTTGCTGAATCCACTCGCCATCCTCCCCCTCACACAGCCCCCCCCGCTTACCGCTCCATAGGGGACACTGGCCACCCCATAGCACACTCAACCTCCAGCAGTGCCCAGCAGTGTCCACAGGAACGGGACAGGGACAGGGCAACGGCCAACGACAAAGAACGTGCCACAGCGCAACAGAGGTCGTGCTAAGCGTAATAGCAGCGCAGCAGCAGCGGGGGTCACATTGCTGCAGCACGGACTCGGCCACAACCGGAAACAACGAAACGCAGTCTGAAGCGAGGCAGGACGCCACTCGGGACAACGTGCAGGAGAACACACAACGCCCAACAGTATAACGCAGAACAATCAGACAAGCCACTATACTACTCTGTCGGACACAGCTGCTGATCTGCTTCCTCAAACTCAAACTCAATCAGGCTAATGAGGTCAGGAAGAACCAGAACGGCCATGCCACCCAGGACAGTGGGGAGAAAAGGAAAGAAACAGAACCCCAACGCTCAGCACACTACTCATTGAAACAGACCAGGACCAAAGTGAGTCAATAACACGGATAGGACTTACTAAAGTCACATGCTCTAATCAACCCAAAATTTATACAAAGTTTAACTTCCTAAGGGATGCAGGCTCAGTCCTTTATTCCAGCAACACAACTCTCAAAGGCCTGCAATCTCCACTGCTACCCCTACAGCTCCAAGCACCCGCCCCAAGTACATCGCCCTCAGATGAAGGCAAGCCGGATACCAGGGCAGCACAACAACAAGGCCAGCAACAACAAATCAAGCCTCAATTCCCAACGCACTCAACGGGGGTGCAAGCAGCAGGCGGCACATCCCCTGTGGTCCTCGCAGGAGCACCCGTGCTTTCAGGGCTCTCACCAATAAAAATAAGCCAAGAGGGCTACATACAGGGGTCTTCGACCATGGAATACAAGACCCAAATAACCTTTGTACCACCACCACTACAATCTGGCATCAGGGATGGGGATTGTGCAACCAGAAAAACCAAGGATGTGAGCGAGAATACAGAAGCCACAAGGAGAGGAAACGGGGAACAAATTATAGAAATTAATCTTAGCCCCACAACGAACATGACAACCAGTATTCACAGCACCCCGATCCAAACAACCCTTCCAACAAACACAAAATCTCCAACAACCCCGCTACTCTTTGCCCAAGGGAGCCCATTGGCTCAACAAGGAGGACCAAGCGTAGGGATCTTGGACCCAAAGCAGAAAGAGGATGGGAGGGCAATTATTTCCTACCCAAACACACAAGAATGGGAAGACATGCTCGCCACCTACTCACCAGACCAGGCACAAAGGGAGCACCCGACCCATGAGCCTCTCCGGAATCCACTTCGTATAAACCAGACCAAAAATGATGCAAAAGAGAGCGTGCAAACAAAGGAACAAATAGCTGGCACCTGGTCTTCCTTACTAAATACAATACAACTGGCCGTTGAAGCGCTGCAATTTCAGTCAGAAAAGATGGAGATCCAGTTGACATTACTGAACACATTGGCAGTCTTCACAGCAGGCATCGATGAGAAATTGGGAAACCTGAATGGCTTGATAAAAAGAGCACAATCCGACACACATCTCAGCTGCAACTGCGAGCAAATAGTCGATAAGTTATCCACCTTGCCTCTAATGTTAAGCAGCATGCTAAAGGATCTCAAAGGCGCAACAGCGGGAATTACAACAAAAGGCCAGGATAATTCCAACAACGTGGAGGGAATAATCAACGGACAGCCAAATAGTAAAACACATACAGGCAACTCCAATGCGAACATTGACATGTTAGAAGGGCCTGGTAATGGAGGATCACCAAAACTAAATGCTAAACAACGCCGCCAACAGAAGAGGAAAGGACGTAAGCAAAAGCCCCCCACAAATGCAATAGCTTATTTCCCAATCTTCTCAGGTTCCCACAACAAACGGGATACAAACGACCCGAGCACTCTAGATCAAGCACAACTGTCTCCAACCATCCCAAAAAACTCTCCGGAGCAAGGAAGCACCCTAACACAGTCACCTGCAGCTTTGGCATACATGGAAACTGGAGAAGAAAATGGACAAGTATCCCGACCGGGGGCAAGCACAGAACACACAGAAGAAAATAGACAAGGTATTACAACCATCTCGTTAATATCTAATCCAGCTGGAGGCCATAGTCAACAACTAACATACTGCCAAGATCCGAGGAGAGAGTTAGGGGTCTTTTCCAACAAACCTGCATACCTTCAACAGCTAAGGGGAGAGGAGGGTATTGCGGAGGCCCCAAGGCCGACTGAAATAAAGAAAAAAGTTACCAACATGAGCTCAAACAACGGGCCCAGAAGAGAATGCACTGGAAAGATAGACAGCTCAAACCAGGAGCCACTGCTCAGAGAGTCTAAACGGCCTATTATATCACTCAATGATTGCCCCAGCTGGAGGTTCCCGGACAAAGGGCCTCAGGATAGGGCTCAAGATTCAAAACAAATACCTCCAAAGTTAACAACACCTAAGGCAAATCCAAGGTACTCTATGGCAGAAGTATCAAGCAAACAAATGAAAATCCAGCCTAAAGAAGAAACCAGCTTCATACACCAACCTGCACCGACGGCCAAAGCAAACCAACATCAGCCGGCAACAAAAACACCAAGTACTAGGCAGCAAGAAATAGAGGCTCTGGTATTCTACCCCTTATACACTTCTAAGGGCCATCAGGATACGCTAAACCGAGGTAATATATTAAGATTAATGAAGGCAATTCCAAATCTTGCCAGCATCAGGTCAGAGGATCTACTCTCCATAGAGTTCATACATACCGCCAACCCTCAAAGACCAGAGGCCACAAAGACAACTTGGACTACAAGCAAAATTGCAGAGACAATCCTAGCAAAACTGGATATATTTCACAATTGGGGCATTGACATCACCCCTTACCAAAAACCAGCCTATCCATTTCCACTATTAAACAACGCAAGCCCTGGACCGACAACACACCACATACACTCAAACTGTGTACTTAGAGGTGCTCGGAGCAGATCCCGGCAATCAAGTGTTAGCAGTCAGAGGGATCAACAAGAAATACCACGGAGGGTACCCGCCCTGACAAGCCAAGGTTTTAACAGGGGAGCAATATCCCGCACTCTAACCATACGCACAGAGGACGACTGACGCTACTTACAGGATGAAGCCCAAAGCAGGGCAAAGGGGATTCCTCTTAGACTATGCTCTTGGAATATCAATGGCTTAGCAACAAAAATAGACGACCCAGATTTCCTGAGCTATGTTAGATCCTTTGACATAATCTTGCTGCAAGAAACTTGGCTCACGGATACTCAGCACATTCAGGGCTATATGTGCTTTACTACACCAGCAATAAGGACCGGCAGGTTTGGTCATCCCTCAGGGGGGCTGGCCACTTACGTTTCTACGACGAGTATACCTTCAGCAACCCCATGGGCTCGATGTCAACTGCAACAATAGCAGTCACAATCACTATCTCCTCCAGGGCGAAGAAATGGAGGTGTGCCTAATCAACTCGTACGTTCATCCTAAACGCAAAGCAAAAGACTCAAAAAACTCACTGATCAAGTGGCTATGTATGCTACAGAGATGGAAAAACCAATGTTTATCCTGGCTGGGGACCTAAACCAATATCTTATTGGATCAGCTGAAGGAGATGAGGCATCTATCCATAACGGCATCTACAATATTCCCACACAATGTGCTCCACTGCATGGAAGAAAAAATGCAGCAAAGCGGCCTTCTCGACGACCTAGAGCACCTAAACCTCCGAGCAGTAAATGGAAGATTCCCGGACGACTCACCCCCAGTCAATTCATTTTATTCTGCAACAACAAGTTCCATACTGGACTACACCTTTGTAAGCCTCTCTCTGTTCCCACACATCCTTGGGTTCAGAATGGGGGACAAGGGCGACAGCGACCATCGCCCTCAGGAACTTCAGCTAACAGCCTACGCACCTAGATCCATTAGGCCAGACTCAACCTTGGGGCCTATTTTCACCTACAACCTAAGAAGGATCAAATGCACAATAAACAACATAAATTTTCAGGCGGAAGCTGCAATTCAACTTTATAGAACTCAAGTTCTCAGTCAAGAAGATCAAATTGGCCATTGGGGACAGTTCACTGCTACACTATTAGAACAACACGCAGTTAAATTCCCCACAAAAGAAAACTTCCAGAAACAATATAAAAAAATAGAATTCCGAAAGATCAAAGAACACAGCTTAAGTCCCTCAAAAAATCAATAAACACAGCTCTACGTATGCTGAGAAGACTCCCAGGAAATGACAGCGCACGATTCCGCTTGAAGGACCAACGGGCATCACTGAAAAAACTGAAATGGAACATTAGCAGAGACCAAGAGAATGCAACCTGGGCAAAACTCCTACATGATACAAATTGCAAGGACAGCGCTCGCTTCTGGAAAACCGTGAACGGGATAATCAACCCTCAACATGAGGGCATCGCGTCAAACATCAGTGAAGCAAATTGGGTAAAATTCCTCTCTACTCACTTTAATAATCAAACGGGAAGCGCCGGAGCACAAATTCTTAACAGCTGGATACAAGAAGAACAAGCTGGAGCAAACACTACTAAGACGAAAGAGCAGAAGCAACCAGCTACAGGAAATATATCATCAGGCGCAGCTAGCAGCCCCCTGCCACTCCTAATTAAAAAGCAGATTACTAAAGGGAGGAAAGAAGGGGCTCCGGGACCGAATGGCATTCCACCTGCAATGTTCAAAGCAAAGGCGGAGGATTGGGCTGACATTCTACAACCTCTCTTTCTGGAAGTCAGGCTGCTAAACAGAATACCGGAATCTTGGAAGGGCTCGACAATTGTGCCAATCCACAAAAAAGGAGATAAGGCCGAGCCTAACAACTACCGCCTAGTAGCTCTGATAGATAATGAAGCAAAATACTTTGCCGGCATCATACTAGAGGAGCTCACATCCTGGGCTGAGGCGAATCATATACTACCGTTGAACCAAACTGGTTTTCGCAAAATGGCCAGCACAACAACAAACATCCTCACAATCTCTCTACTGATTGACGCAGCAAAAATCTCTAAATTGCCTTTACACCTATGTTACATTGACTTTAGCGCTGCATTCGACAATGTAGAGAGGGGCAGACTGTGGGGGAAACTGGCGAAATGGGGCATACCAGAGCCCATTCTAAACATTCTGTCGCTTCTACACACAGATACCTGGGTGCAGGTGAAATTAGGTGGTGGCACCCACCTCTCCTCGAAAGTTCCCACAACAAAAGGACTGAAACAGGGCTGTGTGCTCGCACCAACCCTGTTCAATCTATTCATGGCCGACCTTCCGAAGGCGCTCGATGCCTGCAACTCCCATTCACCCAAAATAGGAGGGAAAACATTAACCAATCTCATGTATGCAGACGACGTAGTTCTGCTCAGTCACACTTACGTTGGTCTCCAACATTTACTGACGGAAATGCAGAACTATGCTATAGAAAACAACTTAAAAATAAATCTGAGTAAGACTCGGACGATGTCAATAAATAACAAAAAAAAAAACCTGCAGAGACACTGGCTCCTGGGTGGCACAAACTTGACCCAGCTCATGAGTACAAGTATCTAGGAGTCATAATCGATAAGGAAGGGTCGTTCAAGCGCCAGAAAGAGGAAATAAGAAGGAAAGGCCTGCTGATAGCCCTATCGATGAAAAACCTTGCAAATAAATTGATGGGGCCGACTCTGACCCCGCTGCTGAAGGTAGTCCAGGCCAAACTTCTCCCCTCGATCGCCTATGGCAGCGAGGCAATGAGGGAAGAGACGCTAAGGATCTGGACAACACACAGGTCAAAGCTTACAGAACAATGTTCAGCCTACCGCCCTATAAATCACCTGCTCAAATAAGGTTAGAGTTCGGTCTACTACAACAAGTCTTAGCCAGGTACGGCTCTTACATCATCTGCTGGCATAAGATAAGAAGTGCCACTACAAACACGCTAAATCATCTGCTGTGGCATGACATGCAGCATAGGGAGCACTCCCAAGCTAGAAATTGCCTTCGGCTGGCCCTGGAAACTACCCAACTTATGGGACTCTGGGACACGCAACTCGGTAATTTAACCTTCAAAAAACTAGTCTGGAAGTCCATAAAACAAATTTCCTTGGTGGAGGACAAGGCTAGCTTTGCAAAGAGATCTCATGCCTGGATGACTTTGAACTCCTACAAATCACTCGCCGCACAAGCATTCTTCAACCAGGGATATCCTAAAGCCATAAAAATGAACTTTCTAAGGCTCAGATTGGGGATTTTTCCGTGTGCTCAGCATCTTCCACCATGGTTGAGGACAACAGTACAAGATACGTGTAGGCTGTGTAACACCAAGCAAGGAGATATCTTACATCTCATCTGTTCATGCAAGGAACTGCATCAAGAACGGCGACAGCTCCTAAAAGCGCCACTCATGCAGAAAGGCACCCGCACCAGGAGACAAGCAGTGCTGGCCTGCTTAAACCCGGAAAACACACAATTGAATTGCAGAGTTGTAAAATTCCTTACACTGGCAGAAAACAAAATGCGCAAAATAATGTAAGCTTGAAATATCAATCGTAATGCTTTGAAGCCGCAGCCCGATCTTAAGAGAACATGATATTGGTCAATGGACAAGCACGGCGGGTGAATAAAATCTGTGACTGTTGCACTCAGCGAACTAATGTCATTTACTAATATCATTATCATTAACTCAGATTTTAGATGGAAAGGCATCTTTCCTACTTCTGGGAGAACCCAGCGAATTAAGGACATTTATTAATACCACCGTTATCAATTCTGATTTTAGACTGTAAGGAACTTTCCCTACCTCTGGGTTTTAACTGGTTTTATTAGAAGATTGTTGTTTTATAATTCCAGTGCCTAAATAGGCAGTAATGGTTGATGAAATCACACTGAATGTTTGGTTAAATTTTTTTAAAATTCTTTTAAGTGTTAACATTGCAATGGTTTTAGTTAACTATGCAAAAATAAAGAAACTTGCACTTGCACGTGTGCCCTGCTGAGTGCCTGCTCTCATTTTAAAGACAGCCTTGCTTTGCAGTCTGTCTCTAAAAGTAAATTGTATGTAAATTCGACTTTGGTGGTATGGACACTTTAAAAGTGATAATCTACCTTACTTGTACATATTAGGTACCCCAAAGTCTCCCTTAGGTGTCCCAGGGGTGAGGGCCACATAACTATAAGAAGGGACCTTATAAAAGATGTCTTTTAGAACTTTATTTTCTGTGAGCCAAAATCCAGCCTTCAAGCAGTCCCTCCTGATTGGTCTGCCTTAACAGACTTAGTCAGTCTGTTTTGATGAAGTGATAAGTGGTTGCCCAGAGCCAAGGTTATCTGATGGGGGAGCTCTGCAGCTGCAAGGAACAGGTCAGAGAGAGGGGGCTGGGTAAATCAAACTGAGCTCAAAGAGAGAGAAGATTGGAAAGGAATGCCAGGCGTGCCTACCCCCACATCCTGTACCCCCAGCCAGATGGCAGGCTTAGGACAGGAATTTGCAGATGTCAGGAGGAGGAGAGCTAACGGAAATGAGCCACACTGTGGGTTGGTTTAGCTAGCTCTTACTCCTCTGGAGAGAAATCATCCATGTTGGATTTTGGAAGTGCAGTGCTTTGTGGGACAAGAAGATGCCACATGTTGGAGGAAGTTGTCATGCTTTTGGGTGGCACCCAGCTTCTCATTGGATGCCCCAGAACACTGAATAAATATGTGAGAGCTCCATAGTCTCTCAGATCTGTTGCCTGAAACTACAAGTAGAAGAAGGACTGCCTGCTGGAATCTGGATTTGCACCCCAAGGCCTGCACTCTGACTGACTGCACCTGCTGCACAATCTGGTACTACAGCCCTGGGGACTGTACATTGCTTCAAGAAGGATTAGGGAGTGTACTCCCTGCGAGCTACAGGTTAATAGTCCAGCAAGAGGCCACATCCTGGAGTGTGTCCAGTGGATTTTTGAGGTTTTGGCCAGGTGCATTGTGGGAATTGTAGTCCAAACATCCCAGAGACCTTCTAGGAGATTCCAGACCTTTGTATTGGTGTATTGGACACTTGGAACCTATAAAGATACTTTCAGGAAGCACCTCCTGAGGTTTGGAGAACTTTTATGAAAAAGCTCCAGGAGGTGACCGACTCGACATCGGGAGTCAACTGCGACCCGGCCAGGATTTCAGGTTCATCCCACTGAAACTCTGGAGGCCCAGACTTCCAAGATTTCACAGAAGCCTCGCAGAAAGTCAAGCCGGTGAACCCTCACCGAATCCGGCCTGCTGTGGAGGGTCGCTCGTTTTCGGAAGAAAAAGCTCCAGAAAAGTTTCTAAGAGTGAAAGTAAAACTTTGAACGAGGCCTCCCGCTTAGTGTATCCAACCAGGGCTCCATCATAGGCGGCCTCAAACTTTGACTTTGTCCCGGTCAAGTGCGCCAAGATGTCCCAAAGTGGCGTTATAGGCTTTTAAACACTAAAAAGTGTTTAGTCCTTAAAAATTCATATCTCCAGTTGCTCACATTAGATATTTGTCGTTTTGGTGTCTATTTGTTTGTAAAAGTATAATCTATTTTTATAAATTGGTGTGGGATTTATATTGTGTTTGGTGTCTTACTTATTGGGTGTATTGGTATTTTTAAATGCTTTACACTCCTGTCTCCTAATTTAGGCCTGACTCGCTGCCAGCCACCAAGGGTTGAGCAAGGGACTAATTTATTGAGACCTTTACTGGACCTTACACTGCATTAGTGGCCTTATTGCTAGTGGTGCATACTTACCCCTACCAATAATCCACATTCCAATACCAGCTATCTGTAAGTAACTCTCCTATGAGCAGCCTAGCCTCCTAAATGTGAAGCTTTTGATGCCTACATTGAAAAGTGTGTATTCAAGATGTAAATGTGTAAATTTGCAGAAATCATAGCCTGATGATTGGAGAAAAATGGCTGAATTTTCTAAATATATTTACAACTGATATTTGAGTACAATTAATGTGGCATTGATGAAACTTATTGCAAATTTTATTAACTTTTTTACATTACTGCTGGCAACCGTACCTGGTGCACCGAGGTGATCACTTCTAGTAATTTTGCACATAGTGGCCACTAATGGAATGCTGGGGCGTTATTGGGGTGACGTCTCACCAAGGTTAGTAACATGGCCTGCCTTTGTGTAGGAGAGTAGGATCTGCCTCTTATGTTGCCCCCACTTTTTTTCTGATGTTTACACTGGTTTCTGGCTATAGTCTGGCTGGGTCCCTGCTAATCAGGGCCCCAGCCTCTCTGTTCTCTCTAAACGACTTGGAGTGCACTCTAGGTGCACTAGTGATTGGATACTGGGGTACCTTATGAGTCCTTAGTATATGGTACCTTAGGTACCAAGGGCATAGGTACTTCACAGGCCTACCAGGGGCTGAAGCATGTATTATGCCACCCCTGGGAAGCAGACTAAATCTGACACCACAGGCCTGCTACTGCAGCCTGGGTGAGGAAGTGCTAGCATCCCTCACTGAGATATAGGTCCCCTATATCTCTCCTGCACACACATTGAGACTTATCAGTCACCCCTAAAGCAGGCCCTATCAATCCTGAGGGCAGGGTGCTTAGTTTCCATGTGAGGGGGTGCCTCTGCCTGAGCAGGGCCCCTCTGCAGCTCTCAGAGTCCATTCTCTGGGGCTGTTTGTGGATGCGGTTAAACCATATACTCTTAAGTGCATTATATCCTCGCGGTAAAATGCTAACTTTGGAATGGCTGCATCAAAACATGTCGTGTTTGGTGTCAAACATTTTGGAATACTACCCCCCGCCAGTCCTGGCGGCGGGGGTAGCATTCCACCCTTCTAGAGGGATAGACATGTACCTACTGTGGAAACGCGGTAGAATCCTGCAGAGCCCTGGCATCACAAAATGGATGCCACCAGTCACAGACACTGGGCTGCCCTCCTGCTGATGACCAACACTCGCAGTGGAGGAAGCCCAACAATAGATATCCTGTCCCAAGGGGGTGTGACCACCTCCCAGACAGGGTTTAGTGTATTGGGGCTGGGTGGGTGCACTCTTAGAGTGCTTTGAAGTCCTGCACTGGGGGAGCAGAAGGCTCCTCTGTGCATACCCCAGTTCAAACCGGCTCAGGGGCTACCTGCCCCTGCTCTGGCGCGAAACTGGACAAAGGGACGTGGGTGTAGCCACCCACTCCCCTGACCCTCCCATAGGTAGGGTCATAGAGCTAGTCCCTCCCTTTCTTTTAGTATAAGAGGGGGAACCTGTGCATTGCACCCTAGATCTCCCTGGATGATGCTCTAAAGAAGAATCCTGGACCTTTGACGTTCCACTACCTTTGGAAGACTGAAGAATCTCCCTTGGAGTCAAGGAGTGACTCCCCTGCTTGGCAGGCACCAAAAACTACAAACGACGGTTGCAAACTACACCGCTCCCGCCGGAGTCCGAAGTCCCTGCAGCCCAAGAAATGGATTTCCTGACTTCTCAAAGGCCATCGTGAGTCCCCAGCGAAGCTGAGGCCAGTGGACCCCAAGAGTGACGAGGAACCGCGACCCCTGGGTACCGTGCACTATTGTCAAGTGCAACCCCTTCACAACGTTCTACGAACTTGTGCTTTGGACCACGTGTGGTCCTAACCTCCAGCAAGAATCCCTCCGAAGATCAGAGGCCTACCACGTCCCGAGTGACCGTGGACCCCTGTTGAGCGAATCCTCCCGAGGCGTCTTCGCGATCCTTTGCCAGCCGGCTTGTGGGTCCCCTGAAGGCTTTCCTACAGAACCAAAGGGCTCCCCTGGTTGCTCCAGGCCTGCCCTGACTTACCTTCGCTGGGTGAGTCCCTCAGACCTTGCTGGTCTGCGCCATTGACTTTTTACACTTTCCCCGAGACTTGCTGTTACCAAGGCTTGTTGGCTCCAATCGAGTCGCCGACACCGCAGTAAGCTGCAGACATCGTGGGACACGCCGAATCCAGCTCCTGGTTGTCGTCGACGCCTCCTGGAGCTCGTGGCTGAAGAGTCAAGGCACCCGTGAACGACCTGAATCTTGCAACGACGGTGGGCATCCATCTTCCTTGCCCCGAGTCACTGCCAAGTGACTGTGAACACTGTCCCCTCTGCTTTCAGGTCTTCCATCTTCTGAATCCAGGCTTGGATTCCTCCGGACACTTCTCCTGTCGCCGCAAGCAGCAAGTCTTCACTGGCTCCCATTGAAAACGACGCCGCGACCCGACACCAAAGAACACCTATGCACCCGACTCCCCTGGGTGAGGTAACTTCAGCACTACGGTGCTCCTGTGGGTGTGGGCCCTAGAACTACTTACCCTGTAAGTGACTTGCTTGTAGCTACCCTAGAAGTGCCCTAAAACTCTTACTTTCCAAGTGCGACTATCGCGCTGACTCGTACATGGTTCGCGTCTGTGTTAGACACACCGCGTCCAACTCCCTTGCAACTCTATCTGTAACCGCGTCCTTCGACTCGTACAAGGACCGATCGGTGTGTTCGCCTCGAACACGCAAGGGACCTTTAACATTGAAATCACAATCGCGTCTGTGCGCATAGACTCGTACAGGACTCGCACCGGTGCCAAGACACCACGTCCGTCCCCTGTGGGTCTCCTACAACTACCTGGGGTGGTTCTTGGGGGTCCCTCGATTCTAGATGCCCTAGACCTAGGTCTAGCCAAACTAAGATTGTGATATTCGATTGTGCTAAACTTATTTTGATAACATTTGACTTGTACATATGTTCCTGACTTCTAATCTCATAAAGAGATTAGTAGAGAATTGTTTATTAATAAATACCTATATATTTGATATATATACCTGTGTGGTGTCTTTTCATTTGGTGATTCAAGAGATTGTGTGGTAAAACAAGCTGCTTTACATTCCTTCAAGACTTAGCCTGAAGGCTGCTCTCCACAGCTACCACTAGGATAGCTTTCTATAAAGGTTGTCTTAAACCTATCTACCATAAGAGTCGAATTGTTCTGGTGCAAGGTGTCCACTTTAATTAGTGAACAGCATATACCAGGCCAACTTCTCACACTTTACAAATAGGGACCATTGCAATGGTACAGACCGTGGCCTGTTAGGAAGGTTCCAATAGCTGGATTTGCCGCTGCCAAGAGGAGTTGAAGATGATGGTACATGCTGCTGTTGCTTGCTCTTGAGTGCTGTGTTTCTCTGCCTCACGTTTCCTGTTGTCTCTTCCCCCCTTGCCCAGGTAAGACAAGCGACCAGACCCTGATGCGCGGCTGTGCCACAGAACCCTTCTGCCAAGGTCTTTACCCTGATTTTAAACTGAACCCAAGAAACCGCACTACATGTTGCACTGGTTCGCTGTGCAACCACGGCTATATTTCCAACCAACAACATGAGTGAGTGAGGAAACCCCACACCTTCCTACTGGGGCTCCTACCATCCTCAGGTCAGATGTACGCCAGTGGATCCTGTACATACAACCACTTAGGTACGCCATCCGCAGAAGGATGTGACGCCATTTCCTTTGCCGGTGCAAGAGCAGCCATTTTGGAAAGGACGCTAGCCTATTCTCTGAACCAAGCCGCCATGAGGGAAGTGGTGATTGCGGCTAGAATACGACTGTATTAACATATTGTATCAGTTGGTACAGACGCACATGGCGCCTCTTGTTTTTCTAACAGTGACCATGAGCATTTATATAAAATGTGACAAAAACTCAAAACTGTCAAGCGTATTTCTTTCAAATTCTTCAGTTTTTAGGTCCGGCTTATTCAGAACAGTCATGACTTTACATTGGCACAGTGTATTTATGTTCCCCCTTTGCGATACAGCCGCTTCGCCAAGCAACGCCTCTGTCCACCAAGAGCATCGGTCAGTTTAAGTGTTCATGTTTTGTTGTTGTGTGGTGTTGTATTCAAAGAAGGCACAACACTGTGGTGTGGCACATAAATCTAGGCGCACAGAACAAATTGTGAAGTTTGAGTTGACAGGCCTTATCTGTAAGCTCACAAAACTGCTGCGATTTCTGTTTAGCTCTTGATGCATTTATTTTCTGATGTGTGGGTACCTCATGTTACCAATACTTTAAGCAAACATTGTGCTTGGCAAACCTGCATTTTATAAAATTTGATTATTTTTTTGCAAACATGCACACATGAGCAATAGACATTAAAAGTGTAAATGTAATAATAGGTAAAATAAAACAGTTCATGTGTAACAAAAAGTAAAAAATGGACAGTGCAAGAATAAATGGAAAAAACACGAAATAAAAATCAGAGATTGGCTTAACAGTCTTGGCAGTTAAATGGACCACTTTTTAGGCAGATGTGGGCATATAAAATGCCATCACTCACAGTGAAGAGAGACAGCGGCTGAAGTGAGCTGACCCACTGCCCTTGCTGCATGGTGTGGGAGAAGCATATGTGAAAGGCACTTGAAAGGCCAATCGATGAAGAGGGCTGATAGAAAGCCCATAAATAGTTGTATATAAATTATGATTTTTTGGGGAAAACACGAGGCCGGCAAGACTGCTAAAGCTGTCTCTAAGCCAGACCTAGGCAATAATGTAAGCCGTAATAGAAAGAGATAGTGAACTTTAGGTGAACCATTTGAATATAAATCCTTTATTTAGTAGTTAAATAAAACCATTCCAAAATTATCAATTTAATAAAAGAAATTGTTATGATACATTACAAAAATTAAAATACTAAAATCCATTTGTTGATTTAAGATTAGTACAAATAGTGCTTGCCATAGTTAACTACTAAACCATTTGCCTCCTAAAATGATATTTCATTCGGGGCGATTGGCCTGTAGGTTGGCTTGTGCATCAAAGACATTATCCATACATTTGGGATAACCACATATTAACCTGCCATCTGCTCCTTGAAAACAGTAAGGGCCAGATGTACGACTGTTTTTAGCAGACGAAAACAGAAAATTGGGCAGTTTGCGACTGCTAAAAAGGATTGTAGCATGTAAAAACTCTATTTTGTGAGTCGGTAACCTATTATCGACTTGCAAAATAGGGTTTACGAGTTGCTATTAGGAAGGGGCGTTCTAAGGGCTTACCTTCCTAATAGCGAGTTGCACTGGTATGTACGATTGTTTTGCGACCGTAAATGCAGTCGCAAAACAATCGCAGTTACTGCTTACTTCAAGTAGGTGGTTAGCCAGTCGCAAAATGCGAAAATATTTCTTAAGAGCAGGCAGTGGTCCCACGGACCACTGCCTGCCCTTAAAAATGGAAATAAAACTTTTCATTTTTTTCTTTTAAACCCATCCCATTTTCCTCTAAGGAAAATTGGCTGCATTTGACAAAAAAGCTGCTTTATTAAAAAAGCAATCACAGACATGGTGGTCTGCTGTCCCCAGCAGGACACCGTCCCTGTGATTGTAGCCCATTCCCAATGGGTCACAAATTGCGACCTGCCTCATGAATACTGATGAGGCAGGTCATATTCGACCCCAATGGGAATCGCTAAATGTCTCTGAGACACATTCCTACATTCCGTTTGTGGGTCGCAAATTGTGAGTCACAAAAAAAAATCACAATTTGCAACCCGCAAAACGGAATGGTCGTACATCTGGCCCTAAATCCTTATGTTTCTTTCGCGAAACAGCTGCCAAAGATATTTCTTTCTCTCTTGAAAAAAGTTGGACATACAAACACAAAGGAGATAAGCAAATGATTCTCTGTGGTATGGGCTATATCTCTTCTGTTGTATTTCCATTTTTGGACAATTTCCCCAACATTAAAGAGTCTAATGCTGAGCCTTAAACATTTAAGTTTGACTGTCCAGGCCCTTGAAAGTGTTAAATACTTCTGGGGAACAAAAATGCAGTGTAAGGACAACTAGGAATGGATTATAAGTATAATTTCATTAAGTGATGATAAGTTTCCAAGGAGAAGTCATCTGTAATTCAACCAGTGTTGCCTCAGCTGCCAGGATCCAAAGATTAGATTTTAAATATGAATTTTCTTTTCCGAGATAGTATTGACTAGAGCTCTCTTCTGCCCTGGTATATTTAAACCAAGGTTTGCCATTGACTACTGTATTAGAGCAAACTCCAAGCAAAGTTGAGCTTCCCTCACTGAGTCAGGCAGCCTGAAAATATATGTATAGAATTTTGATGGGGCCCGCTTTAACCATTGACTGAACTTGCCAGGAAAAGCTTTGAGGCCATATGTGAGTGAAGGGAGATATTTTGGGCCTGATTCACAAAGGGCCTCCACACCCGTGGTGGAGGCCCCGCGGAGGCTCCGCAGTCATGGGGGCATCTCCGCGCTCTTGGCGGAGGCCTCGCAGTCGTGGGGGAGTCTACGCACTTGTGGCGGAATCCCCGCAGTCATTGGGGAGTCTTCGCACTCTTGGCGGAGGCCCCGTAGTCAAGGGGGAGTCTACGCACTCGTGGCGGAGGCCTCGCAGTCGTGGGGGAGTCTACGCACTCGTGGCGGAGGCCCCGCAGTCATTGGGGAGTCTTCGCACTCTTGGCGGAGGCCCCGCAGTCGTGGGGGAGTCTACGCACTCGTGGCGGAGGCCTTACAGTCGTGGGGGAGTCTTCGCACTCGTGGCGGAGGCCTCGCAGTCGTGGGGGAGTCTACGCACTTGTGGCGGAAGCCCCGCAGTCATTGGGGAGTCTTCGCACTCTTGGCGGAGGCCTCGCAGTCGTGGGGGAGTCTACGCACTCGGGCGGAATCTCCGCAACAAGAATTCTCATTGCGTAGATTCCGCTCCCAGTGCAGAGACTCCCCCACGACTGCGGTGCCTCCACTACGAGTGCGGAGGCCCTTTGAGTTTAAAACCCTAAAAAGCGATGTTAAGGAAGGCCCTTTAAGATTATGTGCTGATTTTTTAATGCAGACCTGATGCCTGCAGCTTTAGAGTGAGTTCTTCTGTTGTTTGTGGTGGCCAGGAGCTTGAAATTATACCCCGAGATACTTGTAGGACTTTGCGCTGGTGCTAGAAAGCGGACCCAACTTCCATATTGTCTTATAGTTCTTCCGGTTCTTTCAGAAAGTTATTACTTTTGTTTTGTCCTCATTGCCTTCCAGATTATTGTTCCAACAATAGCCCTCAAGGTTGATATTTAAATGATGGAGATCTACGGCATAGTGATCCAGTAGGAGAGTGTCATCTGCAAATTGTAAAATAAGGAAAGGCAGCTCATTTCATTTTGTTGGGCGTGCCCTTTGGTTTATAATTGAATCCTCCATGTCGCCAAAAAACAGATTGAACAGCAGGGAACCAGCACACACCCCTGTTGCAGTCCGGTGCGCAAAAGCCATTGCCACCCTCACCCGTCGTGTGTCTTAGCCAGTGATTAATTTGTAAAAAAAATAAATGCCAGGGCCCTTGTCAGGAGGCCACTGCAGCTTGCACCATACATTGCCCCTGCCAGTGCAGCCAATGATAGTAACAACACAACTACTAACCATCGCACTCTTTCAAGTGGGACAGTTCGGACTATTTCATGCCCCCAAAGCTATAAGAGTGGCTTAGGCGGCATGTAGTAGTCAGTTTTAAAGTCTATTGAATTAATAATTAACTGTTGTTGTGGTATCTCTAAATAAGCTAGACAGCGCCACTCTGTGGTAGACTGTCAAGCTCCGGTGGTGACAATTAAGTGCTGGTGCCGAGCACAGGAAACCAGCGGCTCAAGTTAAGCACTGGTCTTAGCCCGCGCTGTTGTGGCCTTCTGTGCACACACAGTTCTTCGGATGATGTGTGCTATAGAAGAGGCTCAATGATGGCATTGAACAAAGTATTTTGCAGGTCAACCAGCGACTGAAGTGATAAAAATAAAATATGGTATTTGTGATCGAGCAAAATATTCTGCAACTATTTTTTGGGGCATTTCACCTTCAGGTAAATGCATAAAGTACAACCCAAACACTTTAAATGAAAAAATAAATGCAAGTTAGTCATTGGTGAGAAATTAATTCTTTTATGTTACAACAGCTCAGTTGGTTAATGCAATCGCTGCAGATGTCTGTATGTGTAACTAAAGAAAAAAGGGGGCAGTCCAATAATCCTGGGACCAGGGCAAGACAATGAATAAAGAAAAAGCAATGGGATTGCCACAAGTTTTGGTGCTTCCAAAAATCTTTTTCCGTCCTGATGATGACTCTTATATAAGTAATGTAATGGGGTCGAAACGTTGACAAAAAGACTAGTGGATTGTTTTTTAATTTGATTTGGAACATGACACTCTGATGCAGAGTGGTGTTTTATACATGTGCTTTCTGTGAGGCACTTACATACTTTAATTCACTTATTTCACTTTCACTGCGCAATGGTATTTTTGGAGCACCTTATTGCTATACGTGTTCAAAAAAGGTATCTTTAACCATACTGTTTTAAAAGAACTAAATAAATTAAATTTGATTCCTGTTCAAACCAATCTGGTGATGGTTTTGTATGGTTGATGAGGAAGTTGAGGCTTACACTTTGCCCATAGGGACCATTCTTTTTTCTTCATTAATTGTATGTGTAACCAGACACTCACAAAACTGAATCCTGATAGGTGCAGTGGGGAATAGTGTTATGTGTATGTATGGTGCTACATGGTCCCAGTTTCTGACTGAAACCACTATGAATATGCAGGTCATTATTTTAAAATTGCATTAAACTAGAGGGAGGTGAGACACTGAAGGCTCAAGAAAGTCGCAAGCCTGATGCCTGGACCTGGGTCAGCTCGAGGTCCTCTTGAACCCTCAAGTCCAAAACAAGCTGAGCTTTCATGTGCGCTCAAACCTTATGTGCCTAGAATTAAAGGCAAATTGTTAACTTTTGATGCAAAACATGAGAGAGTAAAAAATACCCACCTAGTCGCTGAACTGCACAACCTGATCCCGGCTTCACTGCTTGACCAAATTGTGTGATCCTAGGTATATATATATTTTTTACTGTGCCTCTGTTTTCTTCATTAGTGCACATGAGAGCATTAAGTGCAGGATATGTCCTGTGCAAAAAACTCTCTTGTATTTCATTTAATACTGTATAATATTGTTCCACATTTAGGGTGCACATAACAAATGACTTGCTTCTTAGTTCTCTAATGGCATTGTCAGCAGGGGAATACGTGTATCTAGGTTTCTGTTTAATAACTACCATTTTTAGGTCTCGCCTAGCGTTGCAGCGCATGCGCTGCTCGCTCTGCGAGGGCTTCTTGTAATCAATACACTTTTAGAAGTGGTGTTTCGACTCCGCCTGTTCTTTTGATTGGTTTGCGTCATTTGTTATGCTAAACGTTGTGTTTTGATTGTACCGGAGACTTTTTAGTCCCTCCTGGTTACCGCCCTGTCTTCTTTTAGCCTTGCCCACCCGGACTGGATCTTTCACCGGCGGCGTGAGACCGTCTGTTTTTTAATTACGGCCTCGGGACTTTTTTGTTTACTATTATTGGCATGTGGGTTGTGCGATGCTGCAGGTACAGATGAGGTTTGACTTTTTTTCACCGATCCAAAACATTCGCGTAGCTACAAATGTATACGGGCGAAAGGTGGATGTGCTTTTAATTTGTGTTCCCGGATTGCAATATTGTACTTTCTTTGTTCTGTGTGCGTGCTTTTGTTTATATTTCTGGGCTTCTTTCTGTGTCTGTTTATGCTTGCCTGTTTCTCTGCGTTTTGTTGGTATGCTTGTTTCTGTGTGGGTTTTGCGCGTGAGTGTTTTTACTTTGAGTGTGTGCTTCTATAGACCTTTTCTTTTTCTGTTTGTGTTTGTTTCCGCATGTCTATTTCTTTTTGTTCGGTGTGTTTCTGTGCCTAAGAGCTGCATCCCTCGGGAAAGTGAGGCCACGCATATACATTCTAAAAGATAAAGTAAACACAGAGCGGCCGCAAAGAGGCACGGCTTCCTGTGAAGTGGTGCGGGAAACTTTTCCGGGTGGAACTGTTCAGGCGCTGCAAGAGCAAGGGCGCTTGTTTTAAGTGTGTGCTCTTGCGACAAAGTTGTAAACCTGATTGATTTGTTTTCGCTGTCTGAAGTTTTTTACACGTCATTGTTTGTCTTTAATGTGATTTGCGGACTTTGAGACACGCCCGTGCCCTGTATCTCCTGGCCCCGGGCCTCTGCAGACAGTTCACAGGGGCGCCTTTGTCTCCTAACAATGGCCCCAGAAGGAGCCCCTGTGGGGGGGGGGGCAAACAACCCGAAACGTAATATAGTTGTCTGGCGGCGGGACTTGGCAGCCGCGCTTCCGACCACAAGATGGAAATGTGAGCAGGTACCGGGTGATGTCACTTGCTTCTTCAGGTGCCCCCTCCCCGTGCCTTGACTTCTTGAGTGGTGCATACTTGTGAGGCGTGGGGTGCCTGGACCTGTGGGCTACTGTGGGGACAGTGTGCACGGCTGTGCAGGGTTCAGCTGACAGCTGCTAATCCCAGATGCTGAGCCAACGTAGATCCTATCTGATCCTGGCTGCTGCCGACGCTCACAGTGTCTCGCCTTTGTTCTTATGCACCTCTTTGACTGAACACTCCGGCCCTGTGGATGTAAGGTACTCCAATGAATGCTTCAGTTTTTATAACGGAGTCCGCCGTGTTTTATTCCCCTGCTAAAGTGATGCAGGGAGACGGCACACCGGCTGTGTTTCCTGTGTCATCTGTGACACCTTCAACCGCACGGAGTGCTGCCAGGTGCATGGATGTCTGAACGCACCCTGCGTAAGAACTGTTTTTGTATAGTGCCTCACTTCTTCTGTTTCTAAGCACTGTAAGCAATGGCTGTTGTCATTACACAGTTTAATATTGCTCAATTGGGCCTTGGACAACATTAAATGCTAGTTGAATTGGCAGGGGTTCAAAGTTCAAACTCCTGTCCCGGGCAAGTTAATAGCTGTGACGTAATCAGATCTCTGTGGCCAGCAGCACTGAATTCTGGGATTTAGAGTTTCGCGTTTACCTGGGTACTTACGGGCCTAGGAGCCCTAGAGGGCGGGCTGTGGTGGGTGAATGAGTGGCCCCCTGGCACGGGGGCGCTTGGCAGCTCCGAGACCGCCTGACTGTCTAACACTTGTGAACGAGTAGCCCGTGGTGCGAATCACTGATTCTCCATTGAAAGCAAATGCTGTGTTTTAGTTTCCGTCTCCATTTATAGCGTGCGCTGTAATGCTGATGCACCCTATAGGCAGTTTCTGTACATGTGTAACTGCACGCTGGCCCCAAGTAGTGTGTAACGCAGCCATCAGTAGTCTGCCGTGTCCTGTGGTCTGGTTTCACCATCACCCAGTGTCCAGCGATGCAAGCAAATACGCTGACGTGAAACAGGTGTACGAAAGTACAAACCCATTTCTTCCCCCATAAAGCACAAAGTAAAAAGAGCACGCACTGGCAAGTGCCAACATTTCATCTACACCATAGGCGCTCTGAAGCCACCAGTGTTGTTTTCTACAGTAGCAGTTTGTAATCGGGTGCAGGTAGTTTCAAGTTTCTAATTTTGAGTTTACTTCTCCAGGCAGGTCGTGCAAAGAACAGATGTTTAAAGCCTGGGCAGGATGAAGGCCTCTGACCCCACATGGGGGCCCTGACCTCACATGGGGCCCCTGGGTGTCTCTGTGCATCTCCATGTTACCAAACAACCCTGCCTTTGGTCTGGGTCACTTTGGGCGACAATGGGCTTCAGTATATTGTTTATTGGAGCCATTATTGGACTATGTTGTGTGATCTGATTGCTTTGGAGTGGGCTGCGGGAGTTTGGGTTTGTTACTGGACCTACTGGAGTGATGGATACATAAGACACCTTTGCTGGCATTAAAACTGAATGGGACTCATTTTGAAAGTTCGTGGTTTTTCGCAGACATTGGCATGAATCCAGCCCTCCTGGGCCCACTATGGACACTCTTTGATAGAGAGTGCTCAAGTATTGTTGCTCAGATAAACCAGAAGTGCCCAGGGCTTCAGATCTTCTTCTTTTTGGATATCTTGTGACTACATTTTGTATTGTATTAATATAGGCTGTTACTTTCTCTTTTTACATTTAGAAATTGAAAATCAGTGAGTAATAAAAAAAGAAAACCATATATTTTCCCTGATTGGAAAATTGCTAATCCGTTTGTATTTATTGGTGCAAACGAGCCAAGTCCGGGCTGATGGGCCCTAATAACGTGTAAATAAAAGCGAACACCACTTGGTCTAAGCCTTGCGATTGTTTTAAACTTCGTCTTGGAACCATTAAAGGCAGATTTGAGGGACATAGCAGCTCACGGGACGACTAATAATAGTCCAATAAACATATAAGAAGAGACCGGCGTTAATAAGACCAGTGAGAAATAATTTAAGAATTCAGTGGCCGTCACTGATGTGTGTAGTGATGTCACAACCAAAGTATCCTCTGTTACTGTAGCCTGCCATACTTCCCGGGCACTAGAGCGTACCCCATAGTGCTAAAAAACATACATCACCACTCAACCCAAAGTCAGAGCAGTACCTAAAAAACTTCTCCATAGGACAACTCGGCTAAAATCTATGAGAAAACTCCATAGAGAGCTGCCATCTTGGCGGCAGGTAGCTTGGCCTGAAGAAAGCATATACAGGCAGATTTTAGTGACCTCGGTCACTTCTGGTGGTAGTTCAAGAATTGTGTGTGCCAAGCCAGTTGGCGTGAGCTCATGGGGTACTCACAGCTTGGGGCTGGCGCAGCTGCACCGCTCAGGCGATCACCTACACCTACCAACTCAAAGTATCAAAGGGATCCCACACAATCCCAGAAGATGCCTGGGAGCATCAGCGTGGTCTCCTGCCCTGACGTTTGACCATGAGGAGGTCTCGTGTCCCTTAGGCCTTTTCACAACGTGATCCACTCCAGACTCTGGCGCCTCTGATTTGTCCTGATGGTGCTTTGTGGCACTACCAGAAGGTGGGGAAATGCCTTTGTAGTGGACTGGATTTAACTGGTTGCTGTGGGAGGAGTGGGGATGCCTGGGGTCCAGAGAGAGCTTTGCCTCACTTACTAGAAGTACAATCATGTTAGATTTGTGCTGCCAATAAATTACAAGTGTTACAAGTTACTCTTCATCAACATGAAACACATCTTACTGTAGTTAAAGGGGGTGGTGTCGAGTGTGGGAACTAATTAGGGTTTTACTGTGGGCCCCCAGCTTTGTCAATCTAGATAGCCCTTTTAAAAGCCCTGGTATGGCCTACTTGAGTTAAGAACCTACCTGGAGAAGAAGAATGAAAAGTTGCTTCCTGTCTGTGCAAGGATAACCCTCAATGTCTATTAGAGGGGCTCTGTAAAAGCTGCCCTCCATCTAACTTGAATCTCTATCCCACAGGATCTGCTTCTAAGTACAGCCAAAGTAAGGTTTTCTAACTTGAGCCACAAGCCTTTGAATCTACACCTGCAGTGGGCTGTGCCTGCTGGCTGGGATGCTTGCCTCTGAGGAAATTAAGTGGTAAGTGTTTAAGAAGGTGAATAAACAAAGGAGGCTGCTGGCCAGATCCAGAATCCCAGTTAACTCTCGCACTGCTGCGGAGGCTAGACAGCCACGCCCAGTTGTGAAGGACAGCTGCAACTGACAGCAAGAGGACTGAGGACCTGGCCTACAAACCAGTTAAAAAATAAACAAGCATTTGCAATACAATAGGTCTCGCATTTACGCGGGTTTGAGCTATTGGCATTGTAAATGACAATGCCTTTCATTTATGTTTTGAAAACCAAAACATAAATAAAGGGCATTGTCATTTACAATGCCAATAGCTCAAACTGCATAAATGCGAGACCTATTGCATTGCAAATGCTTGTTAATAAATGTGTCTCACATGTGTCTCAAATGTGATATCTTTTGTACTAAGGTGAAATGCTTTCGCATGTAAAAATATATATATTTGTTCAGTTTTGAAGAGACCTTGAGCATGATTTATATCGTGGCGGACGGGCCGTCATTCCGCCGCATGGACGGAGTACTCCGTCCTCATGGCGGCGGACCGCCTGCCACATTTATAATTGGCTGCCAAGTAGGCGATTTTTTATAGTGCTTTGGCAGGAACTGCCGTCACGGTGGTTCCTGTCAATGCATTTCGCTATTTGGTGCAAGGCTACATCAGCATGACGCAGCCCTGCACCAAACAGTATTCTTTATTTCTTTTCAAATAAATACCCTCTCCGGCAATATATAAATCAGGCCGTTTATCCGATTTTTACATGGTGTTTGTTGCACGAATAACAAAACAATTTTAGTGCTCGGCTGGTGCACCGGCTCTTAGAGACAAACCAGGCCCTCGGCTTCATTCGGCTCTGGGTCGGCTCTCCTTGTTAATTTGTTCTCTCACCCTCTATATTATACACAGTTTAAGATAGGTTGCTGTATTCAAAAGTCATTTATAGGTAGAGGAGGCTTAGTTTGTTTATTCATTGCTTCTCATGCCTCATGGTGTCACACGATCACTGCGTCATCAGTTCACTTGCAAGATGCCCATAAAAGACATGGGCCTCTATTGGGAACTGTGCAGAGTGGAATTCCTTTGTGGAATTCCTTTCCACAGAATTATAAGAGGTCCAGTGTTCCTGCACACGGATTTATTTGGTGCAGAAACAGCAAACCATATTTTACTGACTTGAAAATTCAGCAGGTGATATCACTGTGGGAAAAGCCTGCATTGTAGCCCAGACCCTTTCCATGAGCTCTGCTGAAAGTTCAG
Source organism: Calotriton arnoldi (assembly GCA_963921515.1). Classification (NCBI taxonomy): domain Eukaryota; kingdom Metazoa; phylum Chordata; class Amphibia; order Caudata; family Salamandridae; genus Calotriton; species Calotriton arnoldi. The sequence continues at coordinate 304,552 of CAWUFW010004692.1, read as the reverse complement.
ACCAGGCATGGGGACCCTCCCAACATCCACCACTCCTCCACTCACCCTCCACTCCTTAATTCTCCCTCCTGACCCCCTCCCTACACCCATGCCCTACAACATACTTTGCTCAGAGCAGGTGGTAAATGTGTGTGTTAAACCCCACAGAAAAGGGAATACCACCTGCTAAATCCAGGTCAGCACAGTAATTCCCCATTTACTTGGAGTTTAACCCGTAATTGCGTGGTCCTGGTGGGTTGTTTCCGCACAGTACTTGTAATTACTGGCATGGAGCTTGCACACCACCAGGACTGTGCAATTTGTAATTGGGGCCATGGTGGGCTAATCAAAGTGGCCAGATTAAGAAAGGCTTGGTGGAGGTGGGAGAAATGGCAGTGGAGAGAGGGACATTCCTTCCCTTCTGTTGATCCTCCATTTGAAATGCGCTCTTCTTGTCCTGTGCAAAAAGAGAACCATGCTATGTTTAGGAAGACTTTAAAATGAATCTATTTCATTGATCCTCTTCATGTCTTTTCTGATGTTGTTAGTCACTTCAGCCTTAGGCCATTCATTGCACTTTATAAGTAACAACTCCACTCATATCTTGCATGTATAGGTTTTTAATATGTTTAGTACATGCCCTCAAACACAAATCACAGGGCAGGTAGCAATGTTTGAAGAAATTGAGCGGAAATGATGATGCAGCGTTGTCACTCGAGGGAAAGCTCGGGTGTCTGGCACCTCACCTGTGGGTAGGCTGAGAGGCAGCTCACCTGTGGGTAGGCTGAGAGACAGCTCCGCTGTGTGACGCCTGATCATATCATTTATGTCTGACCAGAGGCATACCTCTCTCACCCAAAGCACACGTCTCTATGATCAGCTTCTCAGAGTGCATTGCAAGACAGGTGTACAATTTGCTTTAACTTATGACTTGTCTGAAATGGTGTCTATGAAGAAGAGGTTTACCAGCACTCCCCTTGCACACCCATTGCAACACTGTGTCTTGTCTCTTCAAACTAGTGTGGTGTGGCAGCAAAATTCTTATGAAATCTTATTCTGCCATCAGACTAAGCTTGGGTCAAGAGCAGCAAAACTTCGATATTGTGTATAATAAGTTACCAGTACACAAGCATTGCACAACGAAAACACTCCTGTGTGCACTACTCTTTCCATACTTACTATGACAAGCTGGCAACCATATTGTCGGCCTGGTGTCTCTCTTCTGCCCCATTAAAGGTTCTCCCTTTCAGTGTCCAGGCCCGGCTAATTGCTATAGTTAGTATGGACGATTAGGAGTATATGGTCATTCTTCTTAAAGGATTTTTGAGGAAATTCATAACAAATGTTGCATTTTATAATGCACATTGCACCTGCAGGATTTTAAAAAAACAGCACAGGTAGTTAACTGGTATTGACAATTTATGGGCTGCAGGATTCGGAGGGTTGTTTTTTATTATAACACATGCTGCTAAGAGGCATGGTTTCAGTTGGAGTGACCGCTTGTTGTTTTTTATTATAACACATGCTGCTAAGAGGCATGGATTCTGTTGGAGTGACCGCTTGTTGTTTTTTATTATAACACATGCTGCTAAGAGGCATGGATTCTGTTGGAGAGACCGCTTTTTTTTTTTTTATTATAACACATGCTGCTAAGAGGCATGATTTCTGTTGGAGTGACCGCTTGTTGTTTTTTAATATAACACATGCTGCTAAGAGGCATGGTTTCAGTTGGAGTGACCGCTTGTTGTTTTTTATTATAACACATGCTGCTAAGAGGTATGGGTTCTGTTGGAGTGACCGCGTGTTGTTTTTTATTATAACACATGCTGCTAAGAGGCATGGATTCTGTTGGAGTGACCGCTTGTTGTTTTTATTATAACACATGCTGCTAAGAGGCATGGTTTCAGTTGGAGAGACCGCTTGTTGTTTTTATTATAACACATGCTGCTAAGAGGCATGATTTCCGTTGGAGTGACCGCTTGTTGTTTTTATTATAACACATGCTGCTAAGAGGCATGATTTCCGTTGGAGTGACCGCTTGTTGTTTTTTATTATAACACATGCTGCTAAGAGGCATGATTTCCGTTGAAGTGACCGCTTGTTGTTTTTTATTATAACACATGCTGCTAAGAGGCATGGTTTCCGTTGCAGTGACCGCTTGTTGTTTTTTAATATAACACATGCTGCTAAGAGGCATGATTTCCGTTGGAGTGACCGCTTGTTGTTTTTTATTATAACACATGCTGCTAAGAGGCATGGTTTCTGTTGGAGTGACCGCTTGTTGTTTTTTATTATAACACATGCTGCTAAGAGGCATGGTTTCTGTTGGAGTGACCGCTTGTTGTTTTTTATTATAACACATGCTGCTAAGAGGCATGGTTTCTGTTGGAGTGACCGCTTGTTGTTTTTTATTATAACACATGCTGCTAAGAGGCATGGTTTCAGTTGGAGTGACCGCTTGTTGTTTTTTATTATAACACATGCTGCTAAGAGGCATGATTTCTGTTGGAGTGACCGCTTGTTGTTTTTTATTATAACACATGCTGCTAAGAGGCATGGTTTCTGTTGGAGTGACCGCTTGTTGTTTTTATTATAACACATGCTGCTAAGAGTCATGATTTCTGTTGGAGTGACCGCTTGTTGTTTTTTATTATAACACATGCTGCTAAGAGGCATGATTTCTGTTGGAGTGACCGCTTGTTGTTTTTTATTATAACACATGCTGCTAAGAGGCATGGTTTCTGTTGGAGTGACCGCTTTTGCAGGACATTGCCCGTCAGACACACATTCTATGTCATCTGGCGATTGAATGAATACTTGTGTCCTTTGCATGCGGGAACCTCATTTGTTGCAAAGTTATCTTACGGCTGCTACCTTTTCTGCCTTTTCTATAGGCCTGGTGGATGCAGCGCCGCCCTCTCACATGAGACCTGCTCAACATGGGGTTCTAACAACAGCTATTTTATTTTGATTTAGAATTGCACAATTTCCGGGCCGAGTAATTAACAGATAATAATATTGACCCTTGATTACCTTAGCCTATCTCAGGTGAATGGAAGATGCGTTAGGAATAAAACATAAGACTGGCCAGTTATACATCCCCAAATCAGGTACCTTAACTCACTAAACTCAATATTCTGAGACTTCTACCCGTGTGAGCGTGTGTTGCAATGTCCCGATGAAGAGACTGAACACGTACCTTCGGATAACAGTCTTTCTGAGGATGGAATTAAAATATTTCATGATCCCACTGTCATTTTACAGAAGGAATTTTCTTTTAATTGGCAAAAAGAGCCGTCGTCTTGTAATAACTTGGCCAAAAGTGGTTATAAAGTGCTTTGTATTGAAATCTGTAGAAGCTGCTTTTAGTTTTCAAATCACTCGTTGCCTTTTTCAAAGATCTTTGTTGTCTGTATATAAACATTGTCACAGCCACTAAATTATCCTATCAGGTTTTACCAACATGTTTGAAATGCACAATTTATCACTTTATTTTCTTGTACTGGTTCAAAGGGTAGCTCCGCCCCATTGTTTGAAGTGTTAGCACCTCCCGAAGTTCTGGTCTCGTACCCTGGCTACGATCCTTTGTCGATGTACACTTTTTTTATGACGGGTCCATCAGCCCCTAGCATGACTTGAATCTAGTTGTGGGAATGGAGGGCTATTATTGCTCTCAATGTATGGGCTTGGAGGACCCATTTGCTCAGCTTTGACCAGAGAAGATTCCTGTCAATGCTGTCAAAGGCTTTTTTGAAGTTGCTAAAGCAGGCTTGAAGTGGCCTTTTACTGGCTAGGGAGTAGTGAATAAGCAAGACAAGGGCGACAATATTGTAGTCTGTGCTGCTATTTCATCTAAATCCAGTTGGGTACCATGGTACTATATTATGACTCTCTGCCCATTCTCTTACAGCTTTGAGAATCAAAGAGTCAAAAGGTTTCACCTGAAGCTTCTCGAAGGTCAAATAGCCTACAATTAGGTAGATCACCCTTTCCCCCCTTTTTATGTGTTGGATAGATGTAAGATCCCTGCCAAGACGATGATCTTGAACTGGAGAAGAGCAATGTTTGAAGGAATGGCCTAGCGGCGATAGCCAGAATGTTGCGTTTGTTTTAAAAATGCCTGCAGGTGTCCCCTTTGGCCCCCGTGGAGCCCTCACTCCAACTTTCCCGGAGGTGACTCAATTGAATATATCCCTGGTCATATCCGGTTTGTCATGGGCTAACATAGTTGGCCCTAACCTCCATTCTCACTGATACAACCCCTGTAGACCTGTGATCTCTGTAAGCCATGAAAAGTGGATGAGAACAGACGTCAATAGTGCAGTACTTGCCATATCCATGTCTGTCTTAGGGGCATATTCTCAAGGAACTATCGCCGAGTTACCGGCACTTTATCGCAGCCAAAGTTGCGATAAATACATCGCCCCATTCACAAGCTGGTGTTAACAGCCTATACCACCAGTTTACCCGTGATAGCAGCCGCAAAATACATCGCCACAGAAGACCACGGCAACTATCGCTAATGGGATGCAGAGTAGGCGTTCCCGTGCAAAAAGCCGCGACAACACCACACCACAACATTCTCAACGACCAGCCACATCTGCGATGAGAACACAAAAACATGCGATAAGGTGCGTTAACTGCAGGAAATTAACACCTGCTCTGACCTGGTGTAAAGTCGGACGACAACCGGCACCATCAAAGGGAGCACAGCCCAGAGCCACACATGAAGAACAACAGATGCCATGGAGCCACTCACCATGCATCCCTGAGCCCTGAGAGGGCAACAACACCCACCGCAACCACCCCCAGGACCCCCCCCCGGACAAAGAAATGTCACAACAACGTAACCAAAATCATGCTCAAAACAATTCGCATGAAGCCGCTCAATCACAACACCTAACATACATCTGTGGACAGAAAAAGGAAAGTCAGACATCCACATCATGAAATACAAATAATACGTTTATTACAGAACAAAACCAAAACAAGAATACTGAAGAGGCATGGAGGGTCTTCTCAGGACAATCTGCAAGTCACAGCCTGCAAAACAGAAATCTAGATAAGAAGGTGTGTCATGCGCTCATAAAAGTACAGAGAGAGGGAGAGAGAAACTGAGGGAGAGAGAGAGGGAGAGAGAGAGAGAGAGAGAGAGAAAGGGAGAGAGAGAGAGGGAGAGAGAGAGAGGGAGAGAGAGAGAGAGAGAAAGAGAGAGAAAGAGAGAGAGAGAGAGAGAGAGAGAGAGAGAGGGAGAGAGAGAGAGAGAGAGAGAGAGAGAGAGAGAGAGAGAGAGAGAGAGAGAGAGAGAGACAGACAACACTGCGGACCCATGCCTCACCTGCTGCCACCGGTGTGTCTCCAACCACGTGCCGGTATACACTGCAGTCCCCCAGGTCCCTCATCTTAAACAGTTTCCAGAGACATGAATGGCAGAGACCATACAGTTGCACACGCCATCATCGCTTGCCCGCCACTGCGCACACAGGCTGCTGCACTCCCGCCGCCCAGCGGTGGTTGCCCGCCCCTGCGCAACCAGGCCCCACTGCTCACCTTCCGCCACCGGCGTGTCTCCAAGAGGGCCCAGCACGTGCCAGTGGGTGCTCCAAGCCCGGGGCCCGCAACCATGGCACCCTCATCATCATGCAGCCAGGCACCGCGGGCCACCAGGTCACACACCTGATTCTGGGTCTTGATTTCGCAATGGCAGAGAACAATTCAGTGCACAGGGCATCATCGCAGGCTGCACACCCGCTCAGCCCAATAGGTGCCACTAACTCTGTGAACCGCGAGGCGACGCCACGTGGCGGGAGGCATGCACTGCCCGCTGGCTCAGGCCTACACTGCGGTCCAGCAGGGCTCACACTAAACCTTGCCAGTCCTGACCGCTAGGACGGCGCATCATCGCAGGCTGCACACCCACTCAGCACTTCAGGTGGCCCTATCTCAGTGCACCGAAAGACACGGTCTCGTGGAGGTGTGCCTGTGCCTGCCGCAGTGTATCCGGTGCCACCAAGTCTGTGCACCGCTAGCCATGGACCCTTCATGATTGAGTCCCGTGGTGCGGACGCCATCATGTCACCCCCAGCACTGGGCAATGTGAGGTGGCAGGGCCCTAGGCCCTCATGCATAAATGAGAACCACACGGAGACAGCCAGTCAGAGATTGGAAATGGCGTCCAGCACGTGCGCCAGGGCCTTTTTATTGGCAGGGTCACATGTCCTGTGACGCCTGTGCTGGATGGGTGTGGTGTGGGTGTAAACATCCGTGAGGGAGTGGCTGTGGCATGCTGACAACTAGACCTGTGAGCAGCAGATCCCTACAGGGAAGACCTGGGACATGTAGCCTTGTCGTCCCCCCTGTGAGCGTAAGCGGAGTGGGCTGTCTTTGCGTATGCCAGTCCAGCGTAAGGGTGTGAACAATGACCCCGGGGCCCTGGGCGTGGTTTCTTCCTGGGCCGGACAAGGAAGCAACTAATGGATGTGTCGCTGTCGGAGTGTCGGCGCCACACGGACCGCAATCGGCAATGTGTCACCCTGTGACCCAAGTCCCACAACATGCGCAACATGGACGTAAGGGGAGGTCACTGACCCTACATTCATACATACTTCCACACTTGAAAGATCATAGACATGACACATCTGTGTTAACATGAATGTTTATTGCACATTCAGTGGTGTGTTGCAGCTGGAGCAGTACAGGGCCATGCAGACCCCACTCTGCATCGTTGGCACGTGGAGGGCCAGCCAGAGTCCCTCAGGGAATGACGAGTACATCGGGGAAGGAAGAGTTCAGTCCGCAGTCTGATATCCGTGTCGTTGGTGGCCAAACAGATCATGGCAGTCCATGTCGTGGTCCAAGGTGAGTGTCGCAGAGTGCATCGGGGGACAGTGGCAGCTGATGATGCAGAGGGCAGAACCAAGCAGAAACAGGCCACATTTTTGGAGATGGATGCTACCGCTTCCTTCTCACCACCAAGGCGGATTCATCCGCATCTTCGTCCTCTGCTGTTGCATGTGCCTCACATGTGGGTGGTGGTGTTCTGTCTCCAGCACTGTGTGGCAGTGACACCCCAGGGGCCGGAGGTGGAATGTCTGCTGCACTGTGTGGCAGTGACACCCCAGGGGTCGGAGGTGGAATGTCTGCCGCACTGTGTGGCACTGACACATCAGGGGCCGGAGATGTGGATGGGGTGGTAGCAGCAGCATGCATCAGCGCCAGGCCTTGTGGCAGCAATGCCATGAGGATGGTCTTTATGTCATTGAGGGACCCAGCTACCTCTCGCTGGAGTGCAGCCGTGGCAGCCGCTCTTTCCGCCCGCGTCCGCTCCATGTTCTCCATGAGCCTCCGCATGAGTCCCAAAACCCGGGCGAGTTCGCTGGTGGCACTCTGACTAGTCAGTCATTCTTGTCTCTGAGTCAGGACTCTGGCAATGTCAGCCATGGTTCGTTGGAGTGCATGGAGCGGACTGTGGGTGTCCGTTAGGGACTGTGAGTGGTCCCTGATGGGACTTAGACACCCACGTATGGCGTCTAGTTTGTCTGCCATGAGGTCGTACCCCACCTGCACCTGTTCAGCCAGCTTCTCCTGGCACCCCAACACATGGCATTGGAAGGCCATGTGTTAGTCGTGGGGGTCCTGGGAGGCAGCCGTGGTGGTGGGTGCTGCCTGCTGTGTGTTCTGTGCAGGGGGTGGGTTCTCCTCGTAGCAGCTGGGCTGGCCTGCTCCTGGAAGTGGGCTGCGGAGGCTCTCCACGAGCTGTTGGAGGGCGTCGGAGTCGAAGGAGTGGTGGTCCTCTTCGTCATCAGAGAAGAGAGGTTGGGAAGGCTCTGCAGGGGGTGTTGGATTTCCTCCTGCAATGTGAAGGGGAGATGCAGTTTAACAATGTGTTCACATGTATGTTGACACATTGTACATGTTTACATTCAGACTGCATGACAGTGTACATTGTGACTGTGTGTGGGGAGCTGCCTATTTGATGCGGGACAGTGGACATTCCGACAACTTCACGGATGTGTGTTTGTACTTGTGCATTGTCAACTCACATTTCCCTGCATTGCCAAATGTGATTGGCCAGTTTCTACACACATGCAGCACCAGTTGTGTCCCCTGTTCTGTTGTGGACGTGTTGCGGTTTGTACCGCATCGTTGTCAATGTTGATGTGCTCTACATGTAATGTGTGTGTGCCGCATTTAGGGTGGGTCGCCCATGAAGCTCAGTTTTGGCTGCACCTCATCACTTACATGGGGTGTGCCTCTGGCTTCTGTGCTTATGCAGTGCTGAGATGTTGCATACTTGTGTGCATTGGTCTCTTGGTGTGAGTTGGGGGTCTGGGGCATGGTCTGTTCGCAGATGTGCTTTGCTTAATTGTGCATGTGTGCCATTGTGCCCATCTCCCCCCGTCCCCCCGGTCCCTGTTGGGTACTCACCCTGTTGCTGGTGTGTCCGGTCATGTTGAGCAGTGTCCGGGCCCCCAACTCCTGCCACCGTCTCCCCACTGATGACTGTGGACACCATTTCCTCCATCTCGTCCAGCTCCTCCTGTGGCGCTGGACTGCCACCTCCAGTCTGCATTGCTGCCTTCCGGTTGTTTGCGAGTTTCTGCTTGGTTTTGCGCTTCACATCATTCCAGCACCTCTTGACCTCGTCCATTGTCCTCTTCAGCACTCCGACTGCATTCACCTTGTCCACGATGGTCTGCCATATTCCATTTTTAGTTGCCAGTGACACAGTGGAGGTGACGAACAGTAGTTGATGGTGTTCTGTCACCTCCGTTATCAGGATCCTGTTTTCCTGCGGGCTGAACCGCTTCTTCCTACTCTTCTTGTCCTTGCCCTTCCCTGACCCCGGGGTCCCAGGCTGGTCCTCCGGGGGGCTTGTGGGGTTCTGGTTGTCCTCTGCACTTGCTCCGGCTGCCTCCATTGTGCTTTGCTGTGGTTTGGCATTTGTTTGTGGTTTTTTTTCTCGACTTTTATGGTGCATTTTCACGCATGACGCTTGGGAATTGCAGGCCTGTGGCTGATTTTCGCTGATTTTTGTATCGGGGTTGGCGTCATCGCAGGATTTTTCACGTTGGTGTTTCGCATTTTTGCAGCGTCGCGTTGATTTTAGCGCGGTTATTTGACGCGTTATCGTGGGACTATCGCATGGTGCCGCCTGCTTGAGAATTCCACGTTGACACTGTGTTATTTTCCCGCGATGGACTGCGATGTGAAGAGTTGCGTTAAGCTACTTTTGCGGTAGTTATCACACATTCTTGAGAATATCCCCCTTAATGTTTTATAGGCCATCATCGACATGTTTTCCAAAGAGAGTGAATGAGTCAAATGGCAGAATGAGGACCTTTGCTTGGTCCTCTGTATGAAAAGCTGCAGACCTCAGCCGTACCCGCCTTCTCGAAGCAGCTGCGCCTGCCAGCTGACAGAAACCTACATCCACCAAGTCCATGGATGCATCAATGATGGCTGCAGATGTTATTGCTCCCTCTTTGACAACTGCCTTTGCGGTTTCTTTTTTATCTTCCAGGATGAACTCAAGTAGTGGCAAGAGGTCATCCCACATCTGGCGATAGCAAGGGCCTAATATAATGCATTTGAAGCTTTAACAGATGTCTCTTGCATCGTACCAACCCTTTGGCTCAATTGATCTTTCCATCCGCGGTCTCTGTCTGGAGGTGCTGGTGATGGCTTGATAAGGTTCTTTGATCTGTGTTAGGCCACTGGCTTTGTGACGGAGTCTGGTTTTGGATGACTTGTAAGACAAGCAGGGGCCGAATCTGGGGCCCTGTAGATTTTCTACAGTCAAGGTACCACTGCTGGAACTATAGCTGGCGTTTTCATAACTTTTAGGTCTCCTGACCAGACTGAGTCCAGTATGGGTAAGATTGTATGGTCTTTCATGGCTGTTCTTTAAAGTCATAAAGAAAGAAGCATTGTTGTTCCACCAAAGCCATTCGTAAATTAAACTCCTTGGTGGCTCTCTCCATCAGAGCATGCAACCGGGCTATGTCGTTGGGGTGTGAAACTGGTTGGGTGGATAATTTCTCACTTTCCTTATTATCTCTGCCATCTTGCTGTGGGAGCTCACCTTCTTCCTCTTCCAAATCCAAAAACACAGACTCTGATGAGTCTTTGTCCTCCATGTCCATGTCGGATCAATTCCATTCTGAGGCAAGCCTTTTAAGCCTGTTTTCACTGTAACGCAAATTAGCGCTGCATATCTACTTCTGCACCTAAAGCTTGAAGGCGGGGGGGAGGGGGCATTGTTTTTAAGGTCTTAAGTTTTTTTTTTTTTTTTCCCTTTTTCGAAAACCTTTATTGAACAACATTGCACAGCAAGGTTACAAGATTGCACCGTATCAAGACATTATATACAGGCATACAGTATGTTGCAGCAAAGGTTACCTCGAACACGTAACTCCTGGAATCAATACAGAGGAGATATATCGTGGGAACCGGTCTTAAGTTGTTTTTAAGGGTACTTTTTACTGTGAATTTCAATGTTTGCTCACCGCTCTCGATCCTCTGTGGCTTCTCCCCTGACTCTCTGGTCCACTGCCCGGTCTTTTCCGGTTTGCGTGGAGAGAGCCAGGAGGAGATCTCCACGCCCCCTTCATTCCCGACCCACTTCCGGGCCGGCCGCCATCTTGGGGGTTGGCGCTCTAGTCTTTTTCACTCCCCCAGCCATAAATGCTGGAGAGGGACCGGGCGCGCAGCGGATCAACTCCGTTCTGAGGCAAGCCTTTTAAGCCTGTTTTCACTGTAACGCTAATTAGCGCTGCATATCTACTTCTGCACCTAAAGCTTGAAGGCGGGGGGGACATTGTTTTTAAGGTCTTAAGTTATTTTTAAGGGTACTTTTTCCTGTGAATTTCATTGTTTGCTCACTGCTATCGATCCTCTGTGGCTTCTCCCCTGACTCTCTGGTCCACTGCCCGGTCTTTTCCGGTTTGCGTGGAGAGAGCCAGGAGGAGATCTCCACGCCCCCTTCATTCCCGACCCACTTCGGGGCCGGCTGCTATCTTGGGGGTTGGCGCTCTAGTCTTTTTCAGTCCCCCAGCCGCTGGCATGCAAAAGGCAAGCCCATCTGTGCCCGTCCGCGCCTGGACGGCGCCAGGTGCCAGGACCCCTGCTCCGCCGACCAGCTACATGAGGAGTGAACTCCTTGCTCTATGACATATCGGTACCAACAGCCACTGCCTCCCTCATGACTAGTGCGGCAGCTCAAACGAATACAGGTGTCATATGTGTTGTTTCTCCCTTAGCGCAGGCGTCTGGGCCGGGCATGTCCTCCCTAGAGCCCACAATCATGTACAAAAACAATTGGTACGGGGGAATTAATATATACATTTTATTTATAACATAGGGAACATTCAATTACCCTAGTTCCAGTCTTTAGTACTTCAGAAATTTTTCACCTAAGTAAATTTAAGGCACACATACAACATGGGACCGATCTTTAAACAAATTAATTGCTCCAGGACATACAAAAATACATAAAATATATACAAAACAAACACTACTAAAGACAACTCTACATTACCAATACCCCACAATGTTATCTCTAAATATGGTGTTCACCCATTGGATCAAGGTGATCCACTTAGAGGTAGTCAAAGAGTATACACTGAGGCAAAAGTGCCTTTTCTTTAGCTCTCTTGTGTCACAAAAAGTTACAAATCACTCTTTGTTAATTTAGCGCAAACTCCTCCAAAGAAAATGTCGACGCGGACGCGTTTCAGCCTTTATATTCTTCTTGGCCTCCTCAGGACAAGGGCAATGGAACAAAGTTCGTGAAATCTGTACGGGGACGCTAAAATCACATCCCTGAGTGATGTGCGCCGGGCGGCGCCTTGACTCGGGCTGAGCCCACCTCTCTCACAGGTAAGGTTCAGTTTTCAACACAAGTGAATAAATCTGCTTCTCTTAATTCGGAAAACGCTGCCTACCGGTCAGCTATTGAAAACACGAGGCGGGAAATAATCACGGTCCTCGCTGCAAAAGTCAGGTGCCAGGTGCCAGGACCTCTGCTCCGCCGACCAGCTACATGAGGAGTGAACTCCTTGCTCTATGACATATCGGTACCAACAGCCACTGCCTCCCTCATGACTAGTGCGGCAGCTCAAACGAATACAGGTGTCATATGTGTTGTTTCTCCCTTAGCGCAGGCGTCTGGGCCGGGCATGTCCTCCCTAGAGCCCACATCAAAGAAACAACTAACAGGCAAACGGCTGCAAAGGCACACCACTGTATGCTCCTTAACACTCGATCTCTTATCAAGAACAAACATGAATTTGCAGAACTCATGACCCAGCATGATCCCGACATTACTTTCCTTACTGAGACCTGGGCAGATAGTATGTCTGACCCAGACATTAAGGCTGCCGTCCCGTGCGGTTTCAACATTGAAAGGCTAGATGGAAAGGATAAAAGAGGGGGGGGGGCTAGCGATTGTCTATCGCAACTCGCTTGATGCTAGTTTCACACTGGTGCCTCATCTAGATTGTGAAGCACTTAGGTTCAGTATTAATCTGAACAAATCCTATACATTTCAAGGACTGCTAGTCTATCGGCCTCCCGGCCCAAGAATGGGCTTTGTTGACAAAATCCAATCCTTTATGGAATCCAGCATAACGAATGCAAACTTTACGCTGGTAGGGGACTTCAACTTTCACCTAGAGTTGTCCTCGAATGCAGATACAGGACACCTGGTCGACTCTCTCAATAGCTTCAACCTACACCAATTAATTGAAGCACCCACTCACACAGCTAACCATAAACTGGATGGTATCTTCACAAATAACGCAGAACTAGACATAGATAAGATCCTTCCTCTCCCATGGTCGGACCATAAGGCCATTTTCTTTTCAATCACGACCCAGTGCAATAGAGCTGAATTGAACAGCACAGCTAGAATTATCAAGTACCGGCCTTGGAAGGATACCAAGGTGGATGCTCTACAGGAGGCTCTTTCCAAATCTGTTCCCGCTCCTGTCAAGGACGTTGACGGTGCAACAATTAGCTTCACTCGCTGGCTGGACACGGCATGCATCAAAGTGGTGCCTGAGAAAACGCTGAAGAGCCATAGGAAAAATCCATCTGCTCCATGGTTCTCACCGGCGCTGAAAGCAGTACAGCTTAAGTGTAGGCGCGAAGAGTGCATTTGGAGGTTAGACTATTCTCCCGGGAAAAAAGCTATATATAAAAAAACTCTTGTGGAGTATAAAGAGCTCATTAAAGCCGAAAAAACGAAATTTTCTCAGGAAAAATTAGACTAGCAACAAACTCTTCCAGGGAACATTTTAAAACGGTCAAAAATGTGTCCAAAAGGAACAACAGTAACTCCTTTGTCCTGGATGAACCCTCTGCAAGAAGCTGGCAGATTTCTTTCAATCCAAGGTCAACTCTATTTTTCAAATATTCTCTCAGAAGGCACTTAGTACTGATCTTTCTATTAATCTGGATGAGGCCACAAACCTTGGTATATCCACTGGGCGCGAGGCACCTCCCACCTTTGAGAAGTTCTCTCCTCTCACGTGGGATAAAGCAATCAGTCTCGTGAGTTCTATCATATCTGGAGCCCCCTCTGACCCCTGCCCTCCAGTGATCATCAAGAAGTTGACCAGTCAGGTGGCTGGGCCTCTCAAAGATTTACTAAACCAGGTACTGAGTTCGGGGAATTACCCAAACATCTGGAAAAAGGCCTCTATTCTTCCTCTGGTGAAGAAACCCTCCATGGACCCCAAGCTGGTGGATAGCTACAGACCAATCTCCCGACTTCCGTTCCCTGCTAAGATGTTAGAGAAGGCCATGAACGAAGAAATCCTAACTTTTCTGGACACCCATCAACTGCTGGACTCTGCTCAATACGGGTTCAGAGCAAACCACTGCACTGAGTCTGCACTGGTGGCCGCATCAGAGGAAATTGGAGTCTGGGTGGACAGGGGCGGCAGAGCAGCATTAATCCTACAAGATCTCTCTGCCGCCTTTGATACGGTCCACCATGCACTTCTTATGAAACGTCTGCACTCCTTAGGCTTTAGGAGCACTGCACTAACTCTGCTGAGCTCATTTCTCGAAAACAGGAAACAGTGGGTCAAGATGGGAGATGCAAAGTCCAGCCCCTTCTCCCTCCCCTGTGGGGTGCCTCAGGGATCGGCGCTCAGTCCCACTCTTTTCAACGTGCATGTCACCCCTTTGGTGAAGCTCATTCTAAGCTTCGGCCTGACCGTACTATCCTATGTGGATGACACACAGATAGTGGTATCCGTCTCGTCTCAGGTTGAGAATGACGCAAACAATTTCTGCAGATGTATGGCTGCAGTCGCAAGTTGGATGCAGAATAACTGTCTCAAGTTAAATTCGAAAAAAACTGTGGTGTTGCTCTTTGGGAAAGAGACCTCCTTTTGGAATGTATCCTGGTGGCCCCAGGAGCGGGGTAACCTTCCCTAGCCAGTGCAGAAGGCAAAAAACTTGAGTCATCTTCGATACCAAACTATGTTTCTCTGCTCAAATTAATGTAGTGACCTCTGGGGGTTATTTTATGCTACGGGTTCTCAAAAGAATTCTCCCGTTCATCCCGACGGACTTACAGAAGACCGTAATGTTGGCCCTCATAGGCTCCAAAATGGACTACTGCAATGCCCTTTATCTGGGCACCTCGAAATACCTGATAAAAAAATTGCAGTCTTTACAGAATGCGGTAGCAAGAACCCTTTCGAAAATCCCAAAGTTCAAACCAGTAGCTCACCTATTGCACGGCCTTCACTGGCTGCCGGTGGAGAAGAGAATCTCATTTAAGGCTCTGTGCCTAATGCATAAGGCTCTTCATTGTACCGGTCCGTCTTATTTTCAAGAACGATTCACCTGGTACACGCCCAGTAGAACCCTCAGATCTAGCACGGCGCACATGGTCCTGGTCCCCAGAACCAAGCGAGTAAACTGGGGCGGTAGAACGTTTGCCTTCCTGGGGGGAAAGCTATGGAACTCCCTTCCTCTTGCCCTCTGGTCACAACCTAGCCTGAAGTTATTCAGTGGCTATTTTCCACTTCAAATAACAAAGTCACCCACACTTAACTCAGCTTGCTGCCTCTCTTTTTCCTCCTCGGCTCTTGATTCGCCTAGCGCTAAGACACCCTCGGTTAATGCGCGCTCTATAAAACTACTTCATTCATTCATGTCCTTAGGAACTGGTGGGACAAGCAGTTGGTTGAAAACTCCTGGAGGTGTGTGCAGGTGGAGGTGGAGGTAGGGGAGGCGTAGTTGGTAAAGGTTGGAGTGGAGGAAGAAGTAGAGTAGGTAAGGCAGGTGTCAAGGGCAGGGTGGTCATAGGTTGCTCTACACCATGCTGAGGAAGTAATCTTTGATGGGTGGTCAGAATTTCATGCACAGTTGACAAAAGTGTAAACAGGCACCTGCAAGACCTTTAGCTCTCTAGCGTAACAAGGAGAATGATAAGACCAAGGAAGATTGTCAACTGAGAAGGTCTTAGTCTGATACTCGTACTGCTGCTTAATTTCCTCTTCATCTAGGGCTTCCTCAAACTCAAACTCCAGTTGCGTAGGACTTTAGGCAGTCTCTGAGGCATCTTGGTCACAGAGACCTGCCTCTAGTTCAGATTTCAGCATCTGAGAAGGCAAGCTTGAGATCACCTTGATGGGTGAAAAGGTAGCTGTCAGAAAGCCCATCACATCAGTGTTGTTATCGATAGCGAAAGGTTGAACATCTTTGAAGTGGCCGTCAACGGTGTCGTTGTTGATGATGGCACTGACCATGATGGCGCTGTCTTTGTCGACCATGATGTCTTCACAGTCGTCGATGAGGCTTATCCCACAGTTGACAGTGGAAATTCTGTCGAGGACAATGGTCTTTTCTTTGTCGCTGATGAAGTCGCCGAGTGGATGGCAATTCAGCAATCACATCATAGGATTGGATTTTCACACCGTTGTTTGTGCAGGTTTGTGCTCGTCCTTCCTGGAGTGGTTTTCAGAGAAAACTCCAATTGTGTCTGTGAGGAGGTGACTTCGGGCATTTTAGTTAACAACGTAAGTCTGGAAATCTATGTTTCCTTTTTATGTGCTGCCTTTGTGGAAGTGTTTGGTGGATCCCTTTTTACTGACTCATCGTCAGACGAGGGGGCCTCCCCCTTAGAAGGAAAGTATTTGTATTCTTCTTATACAAGACATACAGTGCTGACCTCTTCTCCCTACCTTCAGAGTCACAGAAGGAAAGTAAACTGGGTCGACATCCATCTGTTCCATCATGGACCAGAGCTTGAAGTGGTTGACTCTGTCAAAGGCAGCGCTACGGTCCATGAAGGCCAGATGGACTGCCCCCTTCTTGGCCTTAGTATATTTACATGTTAATAAATAAAGGTTAAGGGTTTGGTCTATCGTCCCATGGCCCGGACGGAACCCATATTGGAGGTCAAATAAAAAGCCTCTCTCCTCGGCCCCTTTCGGCTAGGTGGTTTAATAAAATCCTGCCAATAATTTTCACCTCTGAGTCTATGAGGGAGATGGGCCTAAAGCATGCTGGGTCTGACCTGTTGCCCTTTTTAAAAACTGGGGGGCATATTAGCAAGGGCCTTATCTCCGCTTTTTTGGCTTTAAAAGCCAAAAAAGCGGAGATAAAACTATCGCCCTATTTACAAGTGGGTGCTAACATGCATTAGCGCATGTTAGCACCCGTTTTCCCGACGCCTCGCTTTGCATCTCTAAGGAGATGCAAAGTGGGCGTCACTGGGCAGTACTGCATGTAAATTATCGCTGATGTGCACATCGCGATATTTACAAGGAGGCCCACGCATTTTAGCAGACGTTAGTTTTTGGCGAAAACCGTGGTTTTCGCCTAAAACTAACGTCTCCTAAAATTCTGACTTACGTATACTTAACATTGGGGGTGGATTATGCTGATATGACCACAGGGTCGTATCAGCAAGGTTATCACCGTTTTCCATGGAACATCGCTGGAAAACCAGCGATGTTCCATGGAAAACACCGCTATCGCTGGAATAATTATCGCCATTGCGCTATGCGTTGTTAATACAGCGCTAGCATGGCAATAATTTCCAGCGATAGCCGGCGTAAAAAAAATTCACGCTAAGCGCGGCCAGCGATAATTATCGCTGCCGCTTGATAATATGCCCCTGGAACTATTATTGATTGAGACCAAGTTAGTGGGAGAGGACCAGCGACTGCAGCATTTAGATGCAGTGTCAGTAGTGGTGCCCATAAATCAATGCAGTTTTTAAAAAGGTCCCCTGGCACCCTGTCAGGCCCTGGTGCCTTATTAGATGGTAATTTGGAACTAGCGGCTTTAATCTGAGATAAGTTAAAAATAATGTGATCAGCTGTCTGGGGGTCTTTTAATAGCTCCGGCACCTCGTCTGAGCTATAAATGGCCGTAAAATGGTCGACCCAGGCCTGAGAAGGAATAGTACAGGCCTGGTTGGAGAGATGGTCGTTACTAAAAAGAGGGGAGTTAACGATGCTCCAAAAGGTAGAGCTGTCACGTTGCCTACTAGCAGTTAGTAACTTATCCCAGGACTCCTCTTTGAGTTGAGCCTTGCGTTCCTTATAAGCTGTTCTAAACGTAGCCCTGCCCTTCTTGACCTCTGCTTGACAACGTGGCTTTGCCTTCAGAAGGTTCCAGAGGTCCTTGTGGGTTTTGGAGCACCGGCTGTCAAACCATTTTTGTACATGCAATCACCAGGTTGAAGCAGTTTTACAAAGCGCAGATTTAATAAACCTACAGATATTAAAAAAGGCGCCAAGATGTTGTGTGGTGACTCATCTTTAGACAAACATGTAAGAAAATCCGTTTGGCACGAAGAGATCAGCTTTTGAACAGAGTGACAGATAAACTTTGTGCATACTTTCCAGACAGCCATCACACAGGGAGGGTAGGGTGTAACAGGGTTGCATCCACATTGATCTGCATACTGAATGGTCTTCCTAGGCTAGGAGATAGGGAGGCGGGGCACACTTACATCTGTATAGGCTGGGCCCCGCTCTCACACAAAGGGCTTGTTTACCCCCTACTGATGTCTGGAGCCAGGGCTGGGGTTGAATGGGGGTGTTGTGCACTTCTAAGGTTCTTTTGAAGTTACCTCCACATCAAAGACATTTTGAGTATCAGTACATGGGCTCTGACCCCATGATTTTAGACACTGTGTGGGACTTGAAACCAGACGCTGCTGGCTTTACATGCTGCACATTGTCAGATGACTGCCATGAGGAATCACCATTGGACTTAAACTG
Organism: Calotriton arnoldi; assembly: GCA_963921515.1. Classification (NCBI taxonomy): domain Eukaryota; kingdom Metazoa; phylum Chordata; class Amphibia; order Caudata; family Salamandridae; genus Calotriton; species Calotriton arnoldi. The sequence continues at coordinate 286,316 of CAWUFW010004692.1, read as the reverse complement.
CTTTGTTGTGTGGCCTGCTGGGCTGCAGGAGGGACTACTACTTTGCACTGCCTAATGTGCTGGCATACTGCCTATTTCCCTGGATTTGTGTCCCCAGTTCTCTCCTGGTGCTTGTGGGCTTGCCTCCCCACGCTCTGGTGAGGGGTTCAGATGGATTCCTTGGTACTGCTCTGCATTTAGAGTGTGGTGAGTGCTGTGGGACTGTCCCTGGCTTCTGCTTTGCCTGTCTCCATTAGCCCATGTGGAGTGCTTTATGTTGGGGGCCGGCGTGTGTGAGCACCTCTAAATAGCAGCGTGGAAAGAGCACATGGCTCTGTCCAAATCACCGTGCCCCCCCACCCTTGGTTAAAAACTGACACCGCAAGAGGAAGAGTTCCCCGGGACTCGCAGGCTCAAGTGTCCAGTTTTTGCAAAGCCAGAGTCTGAGTGCTGTGCCGCATCCCCCGCTGTGAGTCCTGTGTCATGTTTGAAGTCCCTATTAGGTTGCCTGGCAATCCCAAAGCGCTCTTGTCCGATTTCCCCTGGGGCCCCAGGGCCAGCTGATCTACCTAACTTTGGCGTGCCGTAGCCCCATTTGCACCCGTACGATACATTAACAGTGTGACTCCTCCCAACACGGGCCCCGTGTACGATGCCCGCCGACATTGTGGTGAATTGCCCTAGCAGTGTTCAGGTCCCGAATCGTACCCCCTCATAAAGGTACTATTGGGGTGGATGAAGGAAGCTCCTCCTTCCAAACAGGCTGAGTTCTTGATCGGCTGGAGGCTGCACTGCGCGTTTGGGGGCAGCTGCCTTTGATCCTTCTGCCTGCGGGGGACCCTAGAGAGGTCTCCTCGCGAATTCGGCCGTGTGTGCCCCACCTCCCGATGTTGGCACATACCTTGGGGGGGACCTGTTTGCCGTGATGATAGCAGGACAGGACAAAAACCCTCGACGGAGGTCCCGATACTTTGGATTTCATAAATGACCGTATTAAAGGTAATATAGATGCAACTACGCCTACGTTTGGTGCCTCAAATACCCCATAACTATTAGTAGGATTGCAGGTGTGCTGCACCTCCTGGGTTCATGATAATACTCAGTGATGTATGTATTTTATTCATTAGTGCTGCGTTTCATGACCTGATGTTATGATATATGTGGTTTTTGCCTTGCATTGTCAGGATAATGAGTATTATTTCAGGATGTGCATTGTATGCAGTGTTGGTGTTTTCATGAAGCGTGCAACATATAAGTCTTTATCTTATTGCACTAACTGTGATGTTTTGACAATTGCCTAGTTGGCAAAGTGATTATTGGTTTATGTGGTTTTTGTCTATGTTTATATGCAATACAGAAACATATTTTATATATTATTGTGTGGAGTCTCTTTTGTCGTATATTTATTGTGTCACTGGGGTGTGTGTGTGTTGCACAAACGGTTTACACATTGCCTCTAGGATAAGCCTGGCTGCTCGTGCCAAGCTACCAAGTGGGTGAGCAGAGGTTATCTTGGGTGTGTAACTCCCTTGCCCTGACTAGAGTGGTGGGTTCTGTCTGGCTTAGGTGCATGCCCTACCCAACCAGAAATCACATTTCTAACAATAGCATTATGTGGGGCCAGATACATTCAGCCTAACTTGATTGTAGACAAAGGACTACTGATAAAAGGAATACAAGCAATTAATAGACAGTAAACAAAATCAATATTTAATTTGTGCATAGGTTTATAAAAAGGTAGAGTAAGGAAGGGGCGTTTGGCATTTCAGCAGGCGATGCAGTCAATGTCTTCACGTGATGAGCTGTTTTTCAGTGAGTGTGGTTTTCAGTGATATCTTGAAGACTTGGGAAAGAGAGACATTTGTGATTGAAACATCATTCCAAATCTTCAGAAATGTTCCTGAAAAGAGCAAGAGGCTTTTTTTGTAATAAAAGAGAGAAGTTTCAACCAAGAGTTTATTCATGCATGAGTGAATGAGATCAGTAGGTGTACATCCGCACTGAGTAAATACCAGAGCAACTTGCAGCTTCTGGTGAGAGTTTTCCAAGTGGTGTAGCTGGAGAATGAATGCCTGCCACCTGTCTGCTTACCATTCACTCAAGTTTCTGCTCCATTTACCTGCCTAATGATTTGCCACCAAGAGGTGCGTTCGTCATCAGAGCTGCCTTTTATTAGATGTTTTGCTGCTCTGCTCTTCTGAAGTCAGGCATTTACCAAGAGTAAAGAAGCAATCTTATGCCAAGCAAACAAACATTGAAAAGACAAAACATCTACCTTGGCTGTAATGCTCACTGTAGCCAAAAGGGTGGTGCTAATATTCCATACATGTGAAAGTAAGCACAAAACGTTTCCCGAGCAAATAATGTAGCAAAAGGCAGTGTATTCACCCGCGATATTTCCCTGGCTCTCTTGTACTGTCATTTTATTATCATTAGCGCTCATTACAGACAGCCAGGTGCTAACAAAAGAGTGCACAGCATTCTACACGCTGGTGTAAGACAATCAAATGATTTAATATCATTAAAGTCAAACAAATGCCCCACAGTACAAACTCCACACTAGAGACATTGGGGCATATGTACAAGGAAGTGGCGGAGTGAGGCGTTAGCCATCATGGCTTAACGCCTCACTCCGACACTTCAGAAACGCACGGCTGCTCCATATTTCCAAGGATATGTTTGGTGCAGCCTTGCGTTTCCCCCTGTGCTGGCGCTACACTTAGCAGTGTAGCGCCAACGCAGGCACCCTTGCACCAGAGTGCAAGGGTGTCTGCGTGCAGGGGAGGATTGTTTATGTGTAGGAAGGTGTCCCTTCCTGCACATAAACAATCCTAAAATGCCATTTTGTCACTTCTATGTGTGCTGCTTAATGCAGCACACATGGAAGTGACAAAATGTCATTTTTGTATGGATTGTTTATGTGCAGGAAGGGACACCTCCGTGCACATAAACAATCATTGGCATTTTGCTGTTCACATGGAAAAAGCAAAAACAAGGAGAAATAAAGCATTTCTCCTCGTTTCGCCAACTTAAGACAAGGTTTTTCCTGGTCTTAATTTTGGTTCTGCCTCCTATTTACGCTGCCCTTGTAAATATGGGGCAGCGTCAAAAACAATGGGTGTTGCGGTGAAACGCCCACCGCAACACCCATTGCCCACCCCTTTCACACTAAGCATAGCGTGAAAGGGGGCCTTATTTACAAGTCAGCGTTAAGCCACGCTGTGGCATACCGCTGCGTTGTAAATAAGGCGAGGCCCTTATCGCCACCACAACGTCAGTTTCAGTGACGTTGTGATGGCGATAGGGGCTTGTAGATATGCCCCATTGTGTCAGTAGCAGGCTGACACGGGTGTGATCAGGAATTGCTGAGCACTGCCATACCAGATATGTTTTCTCACCAAGAGTTTGAAGTGCCACATGTTTATAGCCCAATGGGTAATTGCATTTGCATAGATGTAGGATGCATAGGATTCTACCTGGCAGTAATTGTATCACAGGAGATGGTGTGAGCCTTAGATGCACAGCGTGCACGATTTATTCCAACCATTTCTCCCCACAAGACAAATGCACCATTTCTAAAAGGTAGTCTCAGCCATCTGGAGGAACAATGCGCCCACTTGGTTTTCTAAAACAAAACACGTGCCTTGCAATCTCTTGAAATATAAAACAGGCAATTAAGGAAGCAAGGCCCGAACAGGATACACGGAGCATGGCAGAACAAGTTTATTACCCATATTTATAGGGCCCTCGGCTGCCAACATGAGTTGTATCCATTTTAAAAATGCTGCTCGGTTTCTTTCATTTCATTCAGGCTTCACAATTAAGATGCCAACCTGTTCTTGCTTTTACAGATAATAGCTCAGTCTCACCTCCCTAAATTAATTTTCAGAAGTGGCCACAGACTTGAAAATGTGGCAAGCCCCAGATAGATTCCTGCTTTCTTGTACTGACCACCAGCCATTCAATAAATATTCACAGAATTAATGCCTGTCTAGCAGCTAATGGAAGTGCATTTCCTGGGAGCATTATGAAGAAGAGAGAGCCGAACAGCAAGCACTCCCTGTCTTTGCACAGCAGCAGGTTGTGTCTGGCTCCAGGGTGGCCTTTCACACTGTCTAGTGGCTCCAGCAGAAGGCTTGTGACCAGGGCCGGCTATAGTACTGGTGGCGCCCTGTGCGACAATGTTTGCTGGCGCCCCCCCATCCCCCATGACCAGCTTGCCACGGATTCCCTCACTACCACCATTTGACAAGGCCCCCCCGCCCCCAAGTCTCCATAACCACTGTCGCCTAGATTCATTTCGTTTTATAGCGCCACTCATACCAGTGCAAGGTGTCAGAGCACTAACATCACACATACTTTGCACGGAGACAATCATAAGTGTGTAAATAGGTGTAAAGGAAATGTTACATAAGACAGAGGCCTACAAGGTGTAGGGGTCCCATGTCATCCATACTGGTAGGCAGCATAATTTAAGAGTCCTTGGTCTCGAAAAGCACAAATTCAGAATTTAAAATGTGACACCATTGTTAGCGGTTTTCTTTTATAATAAAGAGTTGATTTCTACCCAAATGAACTCTTTTTCTTTTTGCAATATTAGGATAAGGAAAGACTGGGCAAAAATACATGTAGCTGTAATATATTCCTTGCAGTTTGCATGCAGCTCTTTGACGACAGTTAAGAGCTCACTGCTCTATATTAGGACTTTCAATTTTAAATTGCAAGTAACAAAAGCGATAACCCATTGACCTATTTATAATGTATGCACTTTGTGATCTGAATGGGACATGTTCTTTGCAGCAGGCAAATTAACTTTCTGCGCTATTATGAGTCAAAACTTCCTCTACCAGACAAAGCTCCGGTCTCTCTCTGCAGGAAGAACATTAATCACCGGAGTTATCGTGACATTTTTTATTGATGCTTGAAAATTGCTGGGACAAGGAACGTGGCATCTGGTGCTTTTAAAACAATAAACATGGCGCCCCCACCCCAAGTCAGCGCCCGGTGCGGTGGCACCGATCGCACTGCCCTAGAGCCGGCCCTGCTTGTGATGTCACAGTTCCACTGTGATCAGCTGTTGCACCAATGCAGGTCATGTGGGAGCTCACAACTGGACTGTACTTAGGAACATAGGAAGAGGGTCTTCTTATACAATTGCATACACCCATGACCTGTAGCATTGCAGCCTATTGCTGAGGGCTCTACCAGTTGTTAAAGGCCCTGATCCAGAATTGCAAGCCCACGGCACAGGCGGGGACCTATAGCAAGAGGGAGGGTCTTTACCAAGCGGTATAACCTAAGGAAGAAGGCAATTAGAACATTCCACCCACCATGGAAGAATGTTCTAAATTAAAAAGGGAGAAACAGAAAAAGAATTACTGTCCCTGAGCCACACCGTTGTCTTGATATTCCAATATTCATCCTCGATGAGGGGGGATCAGCTGCTCTAATTCTGCTGGACCTGTCTGCGGCATTCGATACGGTGGATCACTCCATCTTGGTCCACTGTTTGGAAGCAAAAGGCATTAAAAATCATGCTCTGAAACTAGTCTCCTCCTTTCTATCAGACAGGGAAAACGTGATCAACATTGACGCCTTTTCCTCGCAGTCTTTCCGTTTGCCCTGTGGGGTTCCACAGAGCTCTTCACTCAGTCCCACCCTTTTTTAATGTCTATGTTGCAGACTTAGCTCCTATCGTCCAATCCCTCGGGTTCATTCTTACATCATATGCGGACGATACGCAAATTGTGCTATCGGCCACTAAAAATACATATTACACTAGTGTTCGCATTCATAACTGCATGAAATACATCTCTGATTGGATGACCATGCACTGCCTTAAACTCAATACCGGGAAGACCGAGGTGATAATACTTGGCAATAACCCTAATTTCTGGTCTGCCCCGTGCTGGCCTGCAGACATGGGACCCCTTCCTGTTCCCACCAAGAAAGCCAAAAGTCTGGGGGTCATCATAGATGATCACCTACTTTTAGGCAATCAAGTAAACACAGTGGTCTCCTCCTCCTATAACATCTTGAGAATGCTAAAGAAAATTCTCATCTTTCTGCCTATCTCAGTTAGGAAGTCAGTGGTATCCACCTTAGTATTGTCAAAAATAGACTACTGTAATGGTCTATACATGGGGCTGCAAGCCCAATACTTAAATAAATTGCAGGCCCTCCAGAACTCTGCAGCCAGACTTCTACTGGAGATTCCCAGGCATCATTCAGTTTCCGCCGCACTTAAAGACCTCCACTGGCTGAAGGTCAAAAACAGAATTCAGTTTAAGGCCCTCTGTTTAACCTATAAAGCGCTACATGATTCTGGGCCCATCTTTCTGAGGGAAACCTTTAGTTGGTACATTCCAACCAGAAATCTAAGATCAGCAGGCATGAGGAGGACAAACCCCATTAGATTTAAAAAATCGAAATGGGGTGGCAGCAGCTTTGCAGTCAGAGCAGGTACATCCTGGAATCTCCTGCCATTCACCTTAAGATCTGCCCCTTCCTTGCTTCAGTTTAGTAAGCTTCTGAAAACTTGGCTTTTCAATCAGTAGGTTTCAAAACTCTGCTCATCGTCTCTCACAGAATTAGCGCCAAGACACCTTCGGGTATACGTCGCGCTTTATAAATTGGGTAACATAACATAACATAACATATTCTAATTTAGGATCATAGCCCAGAGATAGCCATTATGAGCCCTCTGCCACGCGTCTCCAATGGAATCTCACCACATTCACATTATCTTTTCCCTACTAAACTTGTGAAAATTTAAATTTTTATATAACTGAGAATGAAGCTCTACAAGATGCATTCTTGCTCTACACATCACCTGGAGAGCAGTGCACACCTCTGCAGACCACCGGCATCGACTTTTGTTTTCCTGCTGCGGCGTGAACTGCTGAAGTATTTTACACACCAGGAAGCAAGGTGGTAAAAAGCCGAGTTCAACCAGAGATAGGACTATTACCAACTAACCTGGTCTCTGTCTACGGTCTGGCAAGGTGAGGGATTAGGAACTGTGTGAAGGAATATCTCTCTATATGAGTAAAAGGGTGAGGTCTCCTGGAGGGTTGCCTTCATGGGGCACCACCTTGAGTTCTGGACCTGATGAACTGAGTTCCCATGAGGAGGAATGGTACCTTCCTCTGGACCTGGAAGAGATAAAGATTGTTTATGGATGTTGAGGGGACTTCACATCAGATTGGTTATGTTATGAGAAAATCAGACACAAATGTTGTTTGGATGTTGACCCGGCAGCCTGGCCAAGCTAGGTTACAGCTGCATGAAGCACACAGTGCCAGCAGACAGAGACTCACTCACACTGGACATCAGTGTGGACTGGTGCCAGTGCCGCCAAGCAACGCTACATCCTGTGTGGTGACCAGAGCAAGGATGCTTGTTCATATCATCGCTCCCAACCTGCACATGAAAGTGATAAACAAATGATGATGCCACTTGGAAACTATATGTTCACTAGTCTGTAGTCTTCAATTTTCTGGCATGAGAAGAGGTGGGGCAAGGAGTGGTTCTCTTTTGCCCTCGACCTTCACTCTGGTGATTGGTGTGTGACCTCACCTGCAGAACCTGCTGTATCCAACTGCTCAGGGCTGCTGCAGTTGTTGCCCTACCCTGCTTTGGAACTGGGAGAAGAGGGCGTGGACGGTTCATCTGGGAGGGACAACATCTGTATTCATTTGTACATTGAGATGTTTCTTGTCATCCTTTCCCCTCTCCATCCAGCTGTTGCCATGGTGCCTCTCCTGCCACCCATAGTGACCAGGGAGCACTCATGTGGCATTCAGAATTCTCACCCCTTACATTGGTCTTGCATCTTTACCTGATCTCCCATTAATGAGGACAGGGCACCACTCTAGGCGCTTCTCCTGTCATTGTTTTAGTGCTGCTGCGATCCGTGTCCTGAGGATGCTGTCACTATTGGCGTGGTGATGGTGGCTGACCCCCTTTACCTGTGGGGTCCACATCATTTATTGCTTTATCACACTTCATGGATGTTGGTGATTAGTGGGTTGTGCAAGCGGGTGGTCTTGTGATCACACATGTATTTAAGATCAGTATTGTGTTTGACTCCAACGTGCATGGTTTCTCCAGCAGCAATCTCTCCACCGTTGACTTTATCAAGTTCTAGAAAATCAGACTCCTAAAAAGGTGGGCAAGTTTCAGTTATGACTTCATCAGGCATGTCAAAGGTGGCCCAAGGTTTGTCCATTCTCATAACAAGGTGTCAAGGTACGTCAATTTACAATCTACAAAGGATTATCAGGGGGAACCTATCAGAAACTACCAGTAAATATTAACCATCCAGTCCGGTGCAAAAGATGACACTGATTCTGCTCCCCGGCTCACAGCACTCCTCCTCTGTGGTGACTGAAGCCTGACGACTGCCTTTGTAGCTGCTTCACAGAGTGAGCAGCTGGTAATCAGGCCCACAACCTACACGTCCAGGTTAGTGGACCTAACTTTCTCCCTGACACCCAGAAGGTAATGCCCCTTGAAGTCATATACCTGAAGCTGCAGCACCTCCCTTTAATGTCTGGGTGGTGGATTATGGATGCTGGGAAGTAGGAGAGTGAGCCTTTTGTGGTCTGTCATCCTGGAAGTTGGTGACCATAGAGGTAAAAATGGAAGTGCTGGCATCCCCACCTGATGGCCTCCCTCTTGTCCTTGAGCAGATGGATACTGTGTCCAGGAGGGCACAGCTGAAAGGGCTGTGGGCTACCATCGAAGCACTATTCTTAGAAGAGGCCTACGCATTAGGTACTGGGTCTCACATCAACTGCAGACAAGGCATCGGCTGTGTATTTAACACTTTTGATGTCTTGTTCCTGCTTCCTGTCTGCCTTCTCCCCAGCTTGAGAAGACAAACCCGATGAAACGGAGAGTGCCTTTTATGAACTTGCATTTATTCCTGTGGAGAGTGAGTCTTCATTCAGCGATGAGATATGAAGGTGCTCAAAAATGGTGATGGTGTACATTAGTGTTTCATTAGTGACATTCATCGTCTTGTGATCCAGTAAGGGCACGGTATTTTGAAGAATGTTGGCTGTTGAGGATATCCCAGATTTTAGTCTCTTGTAGCGTCTCAGCGTAGCACTATTTGTTCTGAGAAGGAAGTTATGTTTCAACTTTCTTCTTCGCGATTGATAACCATAATTCAGAAAGATGTTAGGAAAGCTACGACCATTTAAATCTGCTAGGTGATCTTCAATGGAGGGTGTAGGATGCCTAACTTGTTTGACTGCTTTGTTTGGGACCCTCATATCAACACATACCTGGAGAGCTCTCAGTGACTTAGTTTTGGTGGTGGTTAGCATAGGAGAGATCCATAGGGTGCTGCCAACCAGTCTTCCACCTGCGGTGTATTTAACGGAGGGGAGAATGTGCATGTGCTATGGCGTCATCCTGAAGCATCCAAGGTCCTTGAGCAAATGTTTGTAGCTATATAAGTTATTCAACTTACATAATCGCACATTTATTGTTCATTTTATTGGAGCTAGCTCTTTGGCTTTCTTCCCTGAGGTTGCAAATTTTCCATTGGGGTGCTCTGTGCCTGTTCTGAGAATGGTGGGTGCAGGTTGTGTGATGGGCATGAGTGAAGTTAAGGCACCTGCTTGTCAAACATATGTAGTGAAGAAATCTGTTCACATGCCTCCACGAAGTCTGACATGTTTATTAGCATGAAGGAAAAAAATCAATCTGTGAATCACAGAAACTGGCGACAGGAGGCTATCCCCAGCACCCGGTGAGCATAACGCTAAAATACACAAAACACAGATAAATGCATCGGTTTTTATACACAGACCTCCTAAGGGCGATCGCATGGTTGGAACCAAAAGAAAGACAGTGTCAGCAGGTTTCAAGACAGAACGTGCACACTGCACAGTCAACCTTCAAAAAGGTTCCCCCAAAAAACTTCTAACTAGTAGTTCAGGCAGTTGTCATTTCAAGAATTCAGTATGGTAGCGCTCTTCAGCTAGGCACTCCAACATCTGCTCTAGCACCCATTAATATTGTGTTCCATCCTGCTGCCAGACTGATATCAGGCATGAGGAAGTAAGATCACATTACTCATGCTCTTAAAGATAGTGACTGATCACCCATGGAAGCCAGCATCAAATTCAAGATGGCCTCAATAGTCCATTAAGGCCCTACATTTGCACTGACCTACATGGCTACCTTCAGGAGGCACTCAATAGTCAAAATATTTATTTCTAGGAATATATTCTTATAGAAATACAAAGTTATAAAGCCAAAGACATAATTATAAAACAGACATATAGTACAAACTAATTAATTAGGCCAATTACTCCCCCATGGAATAACAGTTAAAAGGCCTCTCAAACAAAAAAGTCACAATTTTACACAATATCACAATAGCACAATTTTACAAAATCTCAGAAACCAATAATCTTCACATTAAGTCCAGTAATTAGAGTCTCAGATTAATATTAAAGCATTTTTTTTTGTATCAGCATAAAATACTTTGGGATTGCAATATCTAAACACTTCATAGAACATAAAGGGCCCGATTACGATGCGGCTCGGAAGGCTCCGACCAATGGTTGGAGCCTTCCGAGCCGCATCGTAATAGGCCAGTTGGATTCCTTTCCGACAGCCTCATTTCGATGGAGACGGTCAGAAAGGAATCCGACCGGTCATTCCGGCTGGCTTCCAAAGGGCTCGGAGAGCCCGTCCGCCAGTCGGAATGTGGCAAGTAATCTCAAGGGCGGGCCTTTCCGCCCTTGAGATTACGTTGACGGTTTCCGACATGGTTTCAACGCCGGTCTGTCCGACATGGAAACCATGTCAGAAAGCGTCTTTGGGGGCCCCCAGCAGGGCCTACTTTGGTGCCCCCCTGTTGATCCCTGCACCTTGTGGTGCCTGCCACGGGGTGCAGGGATGAACCGCACCTCCCATTTTACTATGGGAGCCTGCTTTATGGCCGGTTTATGCCTGGAATGCATGCTCCCATAGTAAAATGTTGGAATGTGACAGAACACTGTTCGGTCGCATCCTAATGAGGCGGTTGGGACCGCCGACCGGGTGTCGGTCAGCCTCATGACCGATGCGGTGTCTCCGCCCGACATCGTAATGCACACCAGAGTGTTTTGTACTTCGGTTTGAGTTCTTATACCATACTTTCTGAGAAGAGGCCATAGAATACTTTCCCTCCCTCAAGATGAAAGAGCAATTCTAGAGAGGGTGCGTTAGAAAGTATTCGATTTTTCTATTGCAAAAGCAATGACCTTTACTTTCTGTGACTATTTTTCTAAAGCAAAAATTTCTCCAACCTGGATCAATTTCTATCCGGGATTGGAGAATAGTATTCCTTATTTATATGTCTGGCACCTGAGTCAGATACAAGAAAATCTCACCTCTGTCCAAATTTCCAATGGAATGAGCGAATGAACACTTCTTAGCAAGGTACTCTCTATTACCAACTATTGATCATTCTCTAACCTCAGCATGGAGAACTCTCTTTAACCTGTTTAGAGCCATCAAATCTTCAATCTTTAATATATCAATTCCCAATTCCAAGTTCTTGGCAAGATCACCAATAAGCTGAGAAGATTTATGTGAACGTGCCAACATATCAGGAAGCATCAAAGATGAAAGTTTTTTGTTACTACTACATAGTTTGATGCTGAATTAAAACCTTAAGACTCAGGATTGGGCTAAAAGGGTCCCAGAGTCTACACCTAGCTCATGCCTTATTGCAGATATCATAGAGTTTTCTTGGAGGCACAGGAGGCTCTTTAACTGCTCAAGCGGTATAAATACATCATATATTGGGGTTTGGAATTAACAATGTCTAAACGTAGCAGCAGTAATGGTGTCACATAAACAGCGCCCATTAATATTGATCAGATTGTTCTGCTCAAGGATTAATAGCCCCTTATCAGTTCTACCTGAGCAGCTACCAGTCTGGCACACTACTTTATGAATTTCATAGTAACACGTTTTATCTTACAAATGTTCATCAAAATTTTAAATTAAAGTCACAGCTAGGATAACAGGATGTAAAGCTGGAACATAAATTAGACAAATCACAGTTCAATTTTTCCTATTCAACTTCAAACCGAGAGCAATGGGGTGGTATTTAAACATATTAACAAGTTGTTTGTTCTTTGGTAATAAAATAAAACGAACAGGATGAGAGGTTGTCTCCAATAGGGAAACTTTTTTTGGACAAAGAACTGAGACAAGGATCATCTGCCCCCGAGGCCCGCCCAGAGTTTGAGGGAGAGGCACTCCTTGCAATAATATGAAACACGTCCACGGAAGGGCTGTCTTGCAACATTACAAGGGTGGTATTTCTCCAAAACTACATTTATCTTGACTGTACCACATCTCCTTTATACTCTTTCTATATTACCATTCAAGATCCCCAATTATTATTTCTCACAAATCAATTCTATTTGTACAAAATTTCTCTGGAACAACAAACATCCATGCATTGCACTAAATTAAAATGTCCAAAGAATGAAGGTGGTGTCCGGTTTTCAGAGTTCAAGTTGAATAATTCTGCTTTTTACTTAGACATTTTTATGCCTTAATTAATGATTTTCATGATCCTTCTTGATAAATCTTTCTTCCATGGATGTGATCCATATGTCTGATAGTGCTTTTATTTATAAACATCCCATTTTAAAATATTCCCAACATCATTTACACACAGTGAATACAGCTCATTATGACTTTCAACAATGCTTTTATCCTCCTCAATCTGGTAAAATAAGTTTCTAAACTTTTGACATAAATCCTTTTATTTTAAACACTGGAAAGAAAAGGCGATTACCAACTGATAAGGGTTGACTCTGTTATACCCTTTCTACAATTGCAAACACAATACAACTTTTCTAGTACTTTTTTCAAAGAATGTAATTTAATTTCTTCTGCTATCCATTCCTTTTTAACCACTCACAACTTCCAACCTTTGCCAGTTTCATCCCTACCTTTGACACCTATTGATACTATACAGCATGATTCCAGTCCCAAAACAACTTACATATACAAACTTTTACTAACATCAACTTCTGAGTGCATAAAAAATCAGATTGAAGTGTTACGGGAAACTGATTTTATCTTTTCATTCTCTGTTCTGGGATACATTTTGGCTTAAAGTTTTCAATACTTCTAAAGCTGCTCAGTATTACACAATCTCAATGTTTTTACATTTATAATAGAGTTATTATTACCCCAGAATGTATTTCAAAATTATATGCATCTGACTCCCCACTATCTTGGTCGTGCTCCATTTCCAATGGTACCTTAACTCATGTACTTTATTATTGCTCTCAGGTATATATCTTTTGGAAAACTATTTGGTCTGAATTTTAAAAATATTCCACTGTAATATACCATTAACAATCCAAAATGTTTTTCTAGGATCTATACCACCTGATTTGGAACATCTTTCTCCTAAACCCTTGTTATTGGATCTTTTTATTGCACTTGTATTTAAAGTTATACTCTCATGTTAGAAAGATGCTTCTAAGTTATCTGAGATAACATGGTGGAATTATATTTGTGATGAACATAGAATATCTACTGTCTCTATAATTACGTCATAAAATTAAATTGGATTTATATTGGTTACCCGTTACTACTTATCTATTCTTGCACTCACCGTTATCTTACTAGTTATATTTCTTTCTTTTTCTACATTCCCTCCTATTCTTTTCCCTGTCTTCTTCCTACTCCACCCTTTCTTTCTTCTTCCTTCTTCTAGTTCTCTCTCTTCTCCCTCTTTTTATATAAAAATAATCTTCTTTCTTATCTCATGGTTTTTAAAGGTTTTTTTTCCATATGTTACAATATTGTTATACTTCCGATTTGTAACTCTTATATTGCAATGTTACACCTGTTATTATGATTGTTGCTGTTCGATATATCCTTAATAAAAACTACTTAACTAAAAAACAAAAAATCTTTAGAATGCATGTAAGGTTAATGACTGGATAACTTTTTGAAGTCTTCATCAGGAAGGAAAGGTTTAATTCTTCGGAGTGGTCCGATTTCAAACTACGTGCAAAATGAAGACTGGGGATGTGGCACATTCAGTGATGGCTGGACTACATATCCGTAGCGAAAGGTTGGAGACAAGCTTGGAGGTTAAGGTTCTTATCCAAGTTGTGTTGCTGCATTGAGTGAAAGATTGATAAATCTGGATCTCTGGTTTTTTGGATGAGTCTGATTTAAGATAGTGGTGCATCATCCAGGCCTGGAATTTTTCGAATGGCACAGAATGTCCTCTAGGATGAAGCTGTGTAGATGGTTGTTTAAGTGTCTAAAAAGTCTGCTCGGGAGCTCCAGGTAAAAGTCAGGAAACAATTGAGCCTTATGGTACTCTGTTTGTTCAGGTATGATGCCAAGCCGCAGGTATGATGCCAAGCCACTCAGAACCACTCCTTTCACTTCCATTCTTTCATTGAGGATTTGTTGATAGCGAAGGGAGACTAACCCTGTCAAATGACACAGACAAGTCTAAGAGGATGAGAGGGCACAAGTCTCCTTTGTCTAAAATGGAGAGAGCATCATTAAAGATCTGCACCATTGGAGTCTCTATGCTGTACGACTACCTACAACCTAACTTGAGGTTGTCTAGTGAATTCATTTCAGTTCTAACTTGTTTCAGCTGGTTCTCTACACAGCTTCACAGGATCTTAACCAGGGAGGGCACTACAGATACAAGGTGAAAGTTACTTGTGCCTTTGGAATTAGCTTGTGATGTTTTCTGTGTAAGTATTGCTTGGAATACATTTTAGGCAGTTTGAGTTGGCGCCTTGTGAATTGCTGAGACAGGTGTCTTTGATAAGAGACGGAAGGATGAGACATTTAAGGTGCGTAGCGTCTTCCCCAGCCCTTGAGCATGCAATATAGATTATGCCACACACTGGAGCTGCAGTTGAGCATATCTTTATTTTCTGACATTCATTCACACTTTGATCATTATGTAATACTGTCATGTAGTTTCCACTAATCCGTAGGACAACATAAACATTGGGTGAGGTGCCTACACTGATTCCAAGCACCCCCGCAGGATATGTTGGCCTATAGACCAGATAGCTCACAGTGCCACCATAAGCCCCTCTAACCCTACCAGAGAGCGAATGGTTTCTGACAACCACTGAACATGACAACCATGACTCCTTCGGGATTGTGGTAACAGATCAAAACCTTTCGCTCAGTCACTCGTACTTACTCGTGCTCAGAGAAATATACAGAGAATACACAGTGGGATGTTTTCAATATATTTATTGAACCAATGTTATTCTGGTGTAGAATACATGTGCTGCGATAATCAGTAGACAGAAGCAGATGAAAGTGATTACAAGCACCAAAAGAGTGAATAGTAGATGCAGTTCTACCATGGTGCTAAAACAGTATATATTTATAATAGAAAGCATCCTTGTGATGTATGTATAGATTAGCAATGTTATAGACATGTAGATAGCCCTGTCGCCCGAGGATGAAGATAGAACGACTTTTTGTACATTGTGCGTAAAAAGGCCTTGTACATGGTGTTTGAGGCATTGTGATAATGTTATGCGAAGCTAGATGTGTCAAGAGAAGTAGTTTCAGAGTAACGAATCCAACATTGTCACGCATTTGAATATGTGCAAAAGGTTACAGCAGAAATGTTATTGTGCAAAATTAGGACAATGTAAGAAAATGTGTAGCTTCGTTACTTGGGCCTAACCAGGGCACATGACAATACTTCCTAGATCATACCCTAACACATCCCCCACATTTTACGTAGTTCCTGTCTCAGAGTCCACTTATAACCACCAGGGCCCTAGTGCGTGTTGCATTGATATGCTATACCTCCCCCCCAGGTAAACAAAAAGTGGCACGCATCAATTAAACCATCAAATCAAATCAAGTCAAATGGCACTTGTAAAGCACAAGGCTATTCTATAGAGTGTCCCGGCGTAACAGGTTTGTCGACAACTGATCTAACAGAGAGGAACATGAATTAGAAGGCGCTTTTAAATAGCCAAGTTTTTAAGCCACGCTTAAAACGGATCACTGATACAATATCGACTCCTAAAACCTCGACCTACAAAAATATTGTGGAAAAAATATCGTGGACAAAAATATCGACACCCTATCCTTAAACAAGAAATTACATAAACATCGATAAAAATATATTGTCTATAAAAATATCGATGATAAAAATATCGACAACAAAAATATAGCTTACAAAAATATCGATAACATTAAAATAAAATGAAACACACCAAAAATATCGATATTAACAATATCGACTACACAAATATCGATAAAATACATATAAACTATATCGAAAATAACATTTTAATTAAAAATATACTATTTACAATTATATAATTAAATTACAGGTCCCAAATACTTAAAATAAAGTATAACAATATATATAAAAAATATAAAGTTATTTAAAACAAATACTATAATAATACTAACACAAATAAATAAATAAATTAACAATACAACATTAAATAAATATCCAACAAACCGAAAATAAACTAAAATTAAAATATATCAACTATAAATAATTTAAATTACATTTATTTACAAATATATTTAAATAACAACATTAAATAACATAAACACAAACATTAAATAAACATTATATATATTTAACTAATTAAAAGGTAACTGCTAAAAAATTCAAAAAAGGTATCTCGATCAATAAATTTAAACTAAAGAAACACAAACCAATAGAAAACATTAACTAATTAAATAAACACTATAAAAACAATGAATTAATTTACCGTCTATCGGCCAACCAAGGAGGAAGAGTGTTACTTTGCAAGAGAGAGAACAGAAAAGAAAGAAGAACTACATAAACAACTACATCGATAATTCTACAATACAGGTAAGAACAAAACTGTATAACAAAATATAAATACTTCACCTTTTTTAATTTAATTAACTAAAATCATGACATGTTTTTCTTTAAATATCACAGATTAAATTTCATTACAAATAAACCTAGAAAATACAGCACAAAGATTTTCGTGCCCACAATATTTAAATCAACATCATTAAAAATATGACAAAGTATATATAGAACTTAACCTACAAAGAAAGTAAATTAGATTTTTTAAACGTAATAAAAGTACAAAACATAGCTAACAAATACTTTTCTTTTTACAGCTGCCACAAAATTCTACTAAACTTCAACATCAACAAAAACCACTTCATCAACGAAAAATAGTAAGTATATAATTTGTATTACAAAATATTTTAATATAAAGACTAATGAGCACCAATGCATCTAGGGGCATATTCTCAAGGACTCATCGCCGAGTTAGCAGCACTTTATCACAGCCAAATTGGCGATAGATTTATCGCCCTATTCACAAGCTGGTGCTAACAGCCGATATCGCCAGTTTTCCTGCGATAGCAGCCGCAAAAAACATCGCCACGGATGACACCGGCAACTAACGCTAATGAAATGCAGACTAGGCGTTCCCGTGCAAAAATTCTCAACGACCAGCCAGATCGGCGATAAGATCACAAAACATGCGATAAGGCTCGTTAGCAGCAGGGAATTAACACCTGCTCTTTCCTGGTATTAAGTCAGACGATAACCTGCACCAGAAATGGGAGCCCAGCCCACAGCCACACCAGAAGAACAACAGATGCCATGGAGCCACTGATCATGCAGCCGGACACCCAAGAGGGCCACAACACCCACCGCCACCCCCCAGGATCACTCTCCCGGGCCCTACCCCGGACAGAGATATTTTACATCAACTTTACGAAATCATGAACAAAACACTCGCCTGATGTTGCACAAGTACAACAATTAACATTCAGGTGTGGTCAGAAAAAGGAGAATCATTCATTCATCTTTGAATTTCCAAACAAATAATTTTATTCAAATTTAACTCAAAACAACTATTCGGAAGAGTCATGGCGGGTCTTCTCTGGACAATCTGTAAGACACAGCCTGCAAGACAAAATTCAAGATAAGAAGGTGTGTCATGCGCTCATCAAAGGACAGAGAGAGAGAGAGAAAGAGAGAGAAAGAAAGGGAGAGAGAGAGAGAGTGAAAGAGAGGGAGAGAGAGAAAGAGAAAGAGAGAGAAAGGAGGAGAGAGGGAGAAGGAGAGAGAGAGAGAGAAACAGAGGAAGAGAGAGAGAGACAGTGAAAGGAAGAGAGGGAGAAGGAGAGAGAGAGTAACAGAGGAAGAGAGAGAGACAGTGAAAGGAAGAGAGGGAGAGGGAGAGAGAGTGCCGACACTGCGGACCCAGGCCTCACTGCTCACCTGCTGCCACCGGTGTGTCTCCAACCACATGCCGGTATACACTGCAGTCCACCAGGTCCCTTATCTGAAACAGAGTCCAGATTTATGAATGGCAGAGTTCATATCATTGCACACGCCATCATCGCTGGCCGCCCCTGCGCACATAGGCTGCTGCACCCCAGCCCCTCCCGCCGCCCAGCGGTGTTTGCCCGCCCCTGCGCACCCAGGCCTCACTGCTCACCTTCCGCCACCAGTGTGTCTCCAAGAGGGCCCACCATGTGCCGGTGCAAGCTCCAAGCCCGGGGCCCGCGACCTTGGCAGCCTCCACATCATGCAGCCCCGCCCCGCGGGCCACCAGGTCACACACGTGATTCTGGGTCTTGATTTCGCAATGGCAGAGATCATATCAGTGCACACGGCATCATCGCAGGCTGCACACCCGCTCAGCTCCGTAGGTGCCACTAACTCTGTGAACCGCGAGGCAACGCCACGTGGCGGTAGGCCCATGCTGCCCGCTGGCTCAGGCCTACACTGCGGTCCAGCAGGGCTCACACAAATCCTTACCAGTCCGGACCGCCAGGACGGCGCATCATCGCAGGCTGCACACCCGCTCAGCACTTAAGGTGCCCCTACCTCAGTGCACCGAAAGTCACCGTCCCGTGGTGGTAGGCCCGTGCCGGCCGCAGTGTATCCGGTGCCACCAACTCTGTGCAAGGCAAGTCATGGACCCTTTATGATTGAGTCTCGTGATATGCCAGGCGGACGCAGCCATGCCACCTCCGGCAGTGGGGAAGAACTGGGACACGTAACGTCGTCGTCGTCCCCTTTATACGTAAGCCGAGTGGGCTGGCTTGGCATACGCCAGGCCAGCGTAGGGGTGTGAATAATTATCCCTGGGCTCTGGGCGTGGACCTGGCTTGGCAGTTCGGGGTGGACTGTTCCCATGAGGCACAGGGTCAAGACTGATTTGCATATGGCTGGGTTCAAACTGGAATGGCATGGTGAGCAAAAAACGATGGATTTAGGCCCAGATCTCTGTACTGGGGTGAATGTATGACATTGTTCTGCATTCTGTCCATCAACTGTTGTTTTTACATTTGTCACCCCGAGTGGGACGGGTATGCCCAGACGTGGTCCCGTGTTTCCATGCCACTGGAATCAAGCTATCCTGGCTGAAGAGGGGTGAAACCCGAAACCGGTCCCTAGGATGCTTGTTTCCAGTCCAGGGAGGACCTGGCTTGGCAGTTCGGGCTGGACTGTTCCCATGAGGCACAGGGTCAAGACTGATTTGCATATGGCTGGGTTCAAACTGGAATGGCATGGTGAGCAAAAAAACGATGGATTTAGGCCCAGATCTCTGTACTGGGGTGAATGTATGACATTGTTCTGCATTCTGTCCATCAACTGTTGTTTTTACATTTGTCACCCCGAGTGGGACGGGTATGCCCAGACGTGGGTCCCGTGCTCTCCATGCCACTGGAATCAAGCTATCCTGGCTGAAGAGGGGTGAAACCTCGAAACCGGTCCTAGGATGCTTGTTTCCAGTCCAGGGAGGACCCGGCTTGGCAGTTCGGGCTGGACTGTTCCCATGAGGCACAGGGTCAAGACTGATTTGCATATGGCTGGGTTCAAACTGGAATGGCATGGTGAGCAAAAAACGATGGATTTAGGCCCAGATCTCTGTACTGGGGTGAATGTATGACATTGTTCTGCATTCTGTCCATCAACTGTTGTTTTTACATTTGTCACCCCGAGTGGGACGGGTATGCCCAGACGTGGGTCCCGTGCTTTCCATGCCACTGGAATCAAGCTATCCTGGCTGAAGAGGGGTGAAACCTGAAACCGGTCCTAGGATGCTTGTTTCCCAGTCCAGGGAGGACCTGGCTTGGCAGTTCGGGTTGGACTGTTCCCATGAGGCACAGGGTCAAGACTGATTTGCATATGGCTGGGTTCAAACTGGAATGGCATGGTGAGCAAAAAACGATGGATTTAGGCCCAGATCTCTGTACTGGGGTGAATGTATGACATTGTTCTGCATTCTGTCCATCAACTGTTGTTTTTACATTTGTCACCCCGAGTGGGACGGGTATGCCCAGTCGTGGGTCACGTGCTCTCCATGCCACTGGAATCAAGCTATCCTGGCTGAAGAGGGGTGAAACCCCGAAACCGGTCCTAGGATGCTTGTTTCCAGTCCAGGGAGGAACTGGCTTGGCAGTTCGGGCTGGACTGTTCCCATGAGGCGCAGGGTCAAGACTGATTTGCGTATGGCTGGGTTCAAACTGGAATGGCATGGTGAGCAAAAACGATGGATTTAGGCCCAGATCTCTGTACTGGGGTGAATGTATGACATTGTTCTGCATTCTGTCCATCAACTGTTGTTTTTACATTTGTCACCCCGAGTGGGACGGGTATGCCCAGACGTGGGTCCCGTGCTTTCCATGCCACTGGAATCAAGCTATCCTGGCTGAAGAGGGGTGAAACCCCGAAACCGGTCCTAGGATGCTTGTTTCCAGTCCAGGGAGGACCTGGCTTGGCAGTTCGGGCTGGACTGTTCCCATGAGGCACAGGGTCAAGACTGATTTGCATATGGCTGGGTTCAAACTGGAAAGGCATGGTGAGCAAAAACGATGGATTTAGGCCCAGATCTCTGTACTGGGGTGAATGTATGACATTGTTCTGCATTCTGTCCATCAACTGTTGTTTTTACATTTGTCACCCCGAGTGGGACGGGTATGCCCAGTCGTGGGTCACGTGCTCTCCATGCCACTGGAATCAAGCTATCCTGGCTGAAGAGGGGTGAAACCCGAAACCGGTCCTAGGATGCTTGTTTCCAGTCCAGGAGGAACTGGCTTGGCAGTTCGGGCTGACTGTTCCCATGAGGCACAGGGTCAAGACTGATTTGCGTATGGCTGGGTTCAAACTGGAATGGCATGGTGAGCAAAAAACGATGGATTTAGGCCCAGATCTCTGTACTGGGGTGAATGTATGACATTGTTCTGCATTCTGTCCATCAACTGTTGTTTTTACATTTGTCACCCCGAGTGGACGGGTATGCCCAGACGTGGGTCCCGTGCTCTCCATGCCACTGGAATCAAGCTATCCTGGCTGAAGAGGGGTGAAACCCCGAAACCGGTCCTAGGATGCTTGTTTCCAGTCCAGGGAGGACCTGGCTTGGCAGTTCGGGCTGGACTGTTCCCATGAGGCACAGGGTCAAGACTGATTTGCATATGGCTGGGTTCAAACTGGAAAGGCATGGTGAGCAAAAAAACGATGGATTTAGGCCCAGATCTCTGTACTGGGGTGAATGTATGACATTGTTCTGCATTCGGTCCATCAACTGTTGTTTTTTCATTTCTGGGCTGGACAGGAAACCAACTGATGCGTGTGTCTCTGTTGCAGTGTATGCGCCACACGGCCCGCAATCGACAATGTTGCAATGTTGCATGCACCCGGAGGGCGGCCGCGCATGAAGGGATTGTACAAGGAGCGCACGGCCGCTCGGGCTCTTGGCTCATGCATGCCAACTGTTGTATGTGTATCGCTATTGGTGCACTATAAGCCTCAAGGCCTAGCCTCAATTGCAGCGCGAAAGCCACATCACATTCCCAGAATGCAAGCAGTAGTCAGACTAACATTAGGGATGAAAGCTCTTTGTCTCGAGACATAAGGCGGAAGGACATCTGCACCTCCGACCTTGGTCTTACATGCGCAGGCACCCCTGAGGAGATACCTAGCAGATGATGACGACTCCACACTACGCACAGCGCTAATGAAAGACCAACGTATCCACACCACACACACAGAAGTTCTTGCTCGAGGTACTCTTGCATGGAATGCCCTTGACACTTACGTACACAACAACCCATACGTCCAAACGTTGCACACACATACGACTCATTGCTCCGAGCTGTGGCATATCATCCACATAACTGCCGCAGGGCAGAAGAGTGCCGGTTCTACGAGAGCCACCAACGACATCCCGGGCGCATGCACAACGCCTGTCACGTGGAACTGTACCGTGACCGAATGCTGCCTGTTAGTGTCTGATGCATTGGTCTGCATGTTGTGGCCCTTGTCTTGCCCATACTGACACGCACATGCTAATAAAGTCTACGCAACTTCCCTAGTGTTCAACTGTGATGAGTGTTGATTAGAATGACAAATCGTGTGCCTCAATGAGCATTGTCCGTACACAGGGAGGGACTGACTGAGTCCCTATTGCCAGCTCCACCTCTGTGAGCCAGACATAGTGGTTGGGATAGTTGCTGATAGACATGTGCTCTTACGTGTCTTCAGCAATGTGAGTACGGTGTCCATATTCTTGCCATGTGGATCAATGTGATCCATCACTACAGGCTGTGTCCACCCAGTTGAGTGTGAGTAGGTATGCGAAGAGATGTTCTGTTGTCAAATGTGATGGTGGACACTACTTTAGGCCTGCCAACGACTTTGACATTTCATACCCAGCCCTATTTCTAACATTGCGTGGGGCAAAGTTGAGGAATTGCGCGATTGTTGTTTCAGAGCAATGAGGCTCACAGCTAGTGCACACATTCCCAGTCATCTCACTTCCTATGTGTGTCACGGTCAAACATGCGCATTGCTTTCATTTCCAGGGTGTACTCTTTTGGGCAATCAATGTCCTTACATTCATCCATACTTTCATACTTGATCGATTATGGACATGACACATCTGTGTGAATTTGAATGATTTATTCACATTCGGTGGAGTGTCAGAGCTGGAGCAGTACATGGCCAGGCAAACCCCACATTACATTGTAGCCCAGTGGAGGGCCAGCCAGAGTCATTTAGGGATTGACAAGTACATCCGAAGAGGAAGAGTACAGTCCGCAGTCTGATTGCTGTGTCATTGGTAAGCAAACAAAATATGGCAGTCCATGTCGAGGTCCAAGGTGAGTGTCGTGGAGTGTTTCGGGGGACAGTGGGAGGTGTTGTTACAGGGCATGATGCAGAGGGCAGAACCAGGCTGAAACAGGACATATGGCGGAGAAGAATGCTACTGGCTCCTTCTTACTACAAAGGTGGAATCACCCGCATCTTCGTCCTCTATGTCATCTGTCTGACATGTGGGTGCTGATGTTTGGTCTGCAGCACTTTGTGCCACTGACACATCAGGGGCCGGAGATGTGTGTGTAGAAGTACCAGCAGCATTAATCAGCAACTGCCTTAGTGGCAGCAATGCGATGATGAGGATCTGCAGGGCATGGAAGAACCCAACAACTTTTCGCTGGTGTGCATCCGTGGCAGCCATTCTTTCCGCATGCATCCGCTCCATGTTCTCCATTATCCTCAGCATCTGTGCCAACTCTCGGCTGACATCGCTGAGGCCACTCTGACTAGACTGTTGTTCTCCTCTCAGAGTCATGACTCCAGCGATGTCGGGCATGGATTGTTGGACATCATGGAGCAAACTGTGGGTGTCCGTTAGGGAGTGTAAGTGGTCCCTGATGGGACTTAGACACCCACGTATGTCATATAGTTTGGCTGCCATGAGGTCGAACCCTACCCGCACCTGTTCAGCCACCTCCTTCTGGCAGTCTAACACATGGCCCTGGAATGCGATGTGTTCTTCGGTGAGGAGCTGGGAGCCAGCCGTGGTGGTGGGTGCTTCCTGCTGTGTGGTCTGTGCAGGGGTGGGCTCCTCGATGCAGCTGGGCTGCCCTGCTCCTGGAGGTGGGGCTGCCGTAGCTGTCCATGAGCTGCTGTAGGCGCCGGTGTCGAAGGTGTGGAGGTCCTCTTCATCATCACTGATTAGTTGTCTGGTCTGCTCTGCAGGAGGTGTTGGCACACTGCAGCACACATACAAACAGCAAGTAGGCCCCCGTCCACTATGGGCACAAAGGGGTCCCTCCCCACACAGCACCAATCTCACAACCAACCCATGCACACGTGTTAAAACCAGCAAAGCTGCGTGTCTGTGAGCCACACTGACAATGCAAGTGACACTGCATGACGAACAACATGGCTGCAGTCCAATTATCATGACATGGTGCACGCCACGACACTGAGGTGGCTGAGTGTGGAACACATCCAGAAAGGAGCAGGTCACACTCTGACACATCCACGTGTACAAACAACCCCTGACGTCAATAACACATCTGCGGATAAACCATGCCCAAAAGTCCAAAATCCGAACTAGAGCCAAAATTAGCCAAGTCTGCAACATCTCAGCACTGTAGAAGCACAGAAGTCAAAGGCACACCGCCTCAAAGGGATAAGGGGCAGCAAAATCACAGCTGCAGGGGCGACTCTCCCACATTGCAGCACACACACATAGCAATAACAGCACAACATCATTGACGACAATGTGGTACAAAGTGTTATATCCCGCATAGAGTCCCTAATGTAGATTCGTTCGTACATGCCCTAAAATGGACGTATTCATATTTACCCTAATATGGTCATGTTCGTACTTGCCCAATTATGGTCATGGCCGCATATGCCCAATTATGGTCACAACTGTACATGTCCTATTATAGTATGATTCCTTATATAGGCATGTTCTTTCACCTACATTGGTCCCAGCTAGTACACAACGAGCTCTGAGGGCTGAACGTTATCTATCCTGTGGTTTTGAATGCAGCAGGGTTCTTCCAAACACAGGCCCACACTGTACTCATTAATTATGCATGGCTCTCTAAGAATACACCACCAGCATAATATGTATGTACAAAGTACACCCCTGACATCTTCCTCCTGTCCAATACAAACCATACTGGGGACTGAGACTCTTCAGGGTATAAATATACCACATCTTGCGCCGGGTAGGCAGAGGGAACCGAGACTTCCATGCTGACACACTGACCAGAGACGCTGAGGCTCCTGCATGCAGTCGCTCAAGCTGACAGTGGTCTGACACAACCCGGACGGGGTGTCCAACTCGAGACCAGGACGGGGTCCCACACTCTCTATATTCAGGTATGGGGGTTCTGACTTAAATCCTAGGAGGATTCTTGGCTCTTAGCTTCTAAGACCTACACACATATGCTAGGTACACACAGGTACATCTAGGTAGGCATCGTAGGAGTATGCACACTTGCAAAATGCTTTTATATTCATGTATGTACTCATGATTATCGCAATATGGTAGAACTGTTCTCATCCCTTGCTTTTATCATACTGCTGATAATATATCTCTGCTTTTGCTCTACTGATTTCTGCAGCACATATATTGTACACGAGAAGAACAACTGTGCAATAAATACTTATTGTATATGTAAAGTACAAGGGAACCCAATTTGATCGGTCAGGGACCTTGGGAGCTAACTTATTTTAAGAGACAACGGTCCCTGAGCAATTGATTGAAATCAAATAAATATAGCCCCAATCGGTACTATATTGTAGCCATTATTCCATCCGAACAGGGCAATTTTAATATGCAATTTTAAATGTACAAAACATGTAAAATTTAACAACAGTAGGACACAAGCCTGTATCCAGAAAACTCACATTACAAAAGAAAACAAGAGAAGGCTCAGGCAGCATGCAGTTGTCTGCGTCTAATCAATACAATGGAGCAAACAGCAATAAAAGGAAATCACCTTTACACATAATGTAGCTAAGAAATAACAGTGTATAAGGTTGACAGTTTCGCCGACGGCGTTTCGATCCTTAACAAAATTATCGGATCATCATCAGGACTGGCAAAATAGTGCCTGAAAACATTTTGCCTTGGGGCGAGAACAGGGAGCAGAGCAGTGCGGTATAATTGATGAGCTTCCAAGGTTTGCCAGTCCTGATGATGATCCGATAATTTTGTTAAGGATCGAAACGCCGTCGACTGAAACTGTCAACCTTATACAGTGTTATTTCTCAGCTACATTATGTGTAAAGGTGATTTCCTTTATTGCTGTTTGCTCCATTGTATTGATTAGACGCAGACAACTGCATGCTGCCTGAGCCTTCTTGTTTTCTTTTGTAATATGAGTTTTCTGGATACAGGCTTGTGTCCTACTGTTATTAAATTTTATGTTTTGTACATTTAAAATTGCATATTAAAATTGCCCTGTTCCGGATGGAATAATGGCTACAATATAGTACCGACTGGGGCTATATTTATTTGATTTCAATCAATTACTCAGGGACCGTTGTCTCTTAAAATAAATACTTATTGTAACACACTCGAATGTTTCTTCTGTGTACCTCTCTGAGACAAACAGAATGAGTAAGCACGAATGACTGAGCGAAAGGTAGTACATTGTTTCCACGATTCTGAGGGAATCAGGGTTGTCATATTCTAAGGTTGCCAGAAACTAATCTCTCCCCGATAAGAGGAGACACTAGTGGCACTGCAAGCTAGCTAATGCAAAACAATCCAACATAAGCGGTGGGGGTGCACAGAGTCAGTCTGCCACCAAGCCCACAGCTTATGTTACACAAACGCGCAGGTCCTGCATGGGTACTATAGGAGCTACACGACATGGCGCCACCAACGTTGGTTGGGTACTTATTTAACAGTAGAATCTGAGTAGTTCAGTCGTGCTATTCTCAGAGAACCTACTCACAAAACGCTAGAGACGTCTGGAGTGGGTGGGCACAAACTCCGCCGCAGCTAAGTAGTACAAGAATACTATTTATTGGCTGTTGGTTATTCAAGCTTGAAGGACATTTAGTTCCTACAATTGTGCATTTTCACCTTATCTTGAAATTCTTTAACATCCCTTCTTCCAATTAAAAATGGTGGAAGAAACAGATGAAGCAAGGAGAGTTGACACAGCCCTATTCGGAACAGAAGACCTCTGAAGATGCACACAAATTGCACCAAATTTCAGAAGGGCAGTCACCATGAAACTTCTAGAACATGGCTTAAGAGCCAGGGGTGGTACAGTAATTTTCGTGATTGAGGCACACAAATCTAATAAAACAGAGGTGTTCTATTCGTGGGTTACATTCCAGGCAGTAAATGCAATTACAAATGTGTTTCACTACTACCTAGAAGGTGAAACACCGGCAGACTATACTCCTTTTGAGGAAGTAGAGGTCCCGCTCACTTACCAGGAGCATAATTACTGGTTTAAAGGCACCCTACCCCACGTACGAGGAAGAGCAAGATTAGGCCCGCTCGGAGGAGCAGGAGCCACATGGCCCATATTAGCGGCATACACACCGCATCCTGACATTGGCACAATTCCACAGCCAGACTTACTCGTGACAACACAGAGATTTAATTAAAATCTACAGAAACCTCACACAATTTATGATGAGAACTTTAACAGTTCAACCTGCACCTAGCTGGAGCACAAGATACTCCAGTCCAGAGTACAGTTAATAAAATAACTCCACAAACATTACACGCGGTAATGGGCAAAACGCCAGCAGAACGCGAACAAATCCCATTCTGGATAGCTCAGAAAATAACTCAGCTTGAAGCAGTATTCCCAAATACTACAACCAGTGATAAACACAGAATTCTAACAATCTGCTTGCCCATGGGGATCACACCACAACTAGAGGATTGCACCTCTTGGGGTTCAGTCTTTGCTGCCATATATACCAAAACACATGGTATCCCGTCAATAGCAGTAGTACCTGATGTATTGAGACAGATACAAAATGAGTACGGAGCAGAACCTGCCCTTAACTTAGGGATGAAGTTGCTAAACAACTTTGAACAGGTCTCAGCCATAATACTAGCTAACATTAAGGGGGAAGCAGCTTCAGTGGCGATCCGCCAACGCCTAAGGGAGTTCAACAACAACACGAACTACCCAAAATAATTGAAACTTCGTATGCAGAACTAGGCAGAGGCAGTCTAGGTGGGAAAGCATTAAAACCACAACTGGTGGGCAGTCCTGAAAAGGACACTACAAAGCAGACACCTACTTCTAATAAAAAACAACAAAAGTCCAAAGACACCAGATCTCAGTCCAGAGGTAGGTTTCCTCAACAGGAGCCCTCTGAAAGGAGGTATAACCTCAGGAATAGGGATAATATTAAAAACCTGACAGGTATCAGGATACTGATACTGCTCTCTCGTTCCTTTCAGGGTTCATTTCGAAACTCCGAGAGGGAAGGACAATCAAAGGAGCGTACAAAGTCCAGAGACACGCAACACGCTGCGGACTACGCACCTAAAAAAGAGGATAAACAAAATTCAAAACCTCAGTTCAAAAAGAAGGTAGCAGGTCCTCAAGATCAGACATGCCCAGAATTCTGAGGACACAGCTTCTGAACGGGGAATGGGCTCTGACGATGCTAGACAGCGCGGCAGAAGTAACGATAGCTCGCCAGAACCTGAAGGAATTTCTGGTGACAGCGGAGTTGAGTGAGTATATCACGGTGGAAACACCTGATACTCGGGTAAGTGTCCCACATAAGGTACATAAGATAACACTCCGGATGGAGGGGGACAAGCCCAGAAAAGTTAGAGGTCTATTTTGGGAGAATTTGTCATCTGGGTATGACATTCTATTAGCAGAACAAGACTGGCCGCCAGCATTCGTCATGGAGTGCCCTAGGGGAGAAACTGTAATTTTTCCAGCCTTTTCCGACCTCGTTCCCATTCACCTAAAACATGCATATGGGCAGGAGTGGGCGGTTGCCCTAGCTCCAGCATTGTATAAAAATCATGCTGGTTGGGATGAGGATTCAACTCACCACGTGATCCCGTTAAAAGTTTCCCCAAATGCTCAAAGGCAATACCCTATAAAGCAGGAAGCTAAAAGACAAGTCAGGGAGATTCTAGATCAACTTGAATATCAGGGGTGATAGAAAATTGCACTTCACCTTTGAACAATCCTTGTTCCCGTAGCCAAACGTGACAATACATATCGTCTAGTTTGTAGATTACAGACATTTACACACTTGCACAAAGACATTTGCAGTTCAAAATGCACACAGTGCCGCATTAATGAATAACATTGTGCGGAAAAATACAAAACAACACTTGATATCTCAAATGGATTTTTCTGCCAAAATATAGCGCCTGAAAGCAGGTATCTGACCGCATTCAGTGCGTTAGGTCACAACGGCAATTCTGTCGACTCCTCCAAGGGTATAAGAATAGCCCGGGTTGTTTTCAGCAAGGGTAACAGAGTTACTCCAAAATTTGGATGAAGAAGCATTGTCCTATGTGGATGATATTTATCTGACGGACGTATGACTTAAAGAGGCACTTGACCAGGGTGAGCACCATTATTATAGGATTCGCCTCTGAGGGCTATACATTTAATTTTAAAAATCAAAGATTGCCCACCTCAATGTCCTGTTTTTAGGATACGAGCTGTCAAGTGAGGGAAAAGCCTGGCAGCTAACTTTTTAGAAAAGTGTGCGTTGCTCCAACCTCCAAAATCATTAAAGAATTTACAATCAATTCTGGGATTCCTAAATTTTGGTCGAACATACATTTTGGATTACGCAGAAAGAGTAAAACCTTTCTACGACTTAATAAAACCTGATTTTTCAGTCAGACAATGGACACAGGAACATACAAATATCCTGCGTTCCATACAGGAAGATATGATAGCTTCTAAACATTTACAGACACGCGTAAACGCACAGAACTTAGTGATCTGAGTCATAGCGGGTCAATGCGGGTACACTTATTTAACTTTTAATGAAGGTGAAACAGTACCAATCGCATACAAATCACACCTGTACACAAACGCAGAGATGCGTTTCACTTCAACAGAAAAAATTCTGACAGCAGTGCAGACCGCTGTAGCAAGAGAAAGAGCTCTGGCTCAGGAAAAACGCATAATTGTCGTGACCCCAGTACCAGCTTTAGAAGCTGTTACAAAAGCTAGCATTCCAAATGCTAAAGCCTTACATCCAAGATGGATACAATGGGCTAATTCTCTTACTGCAACGGATGCTGAATACAGATTTGATCCAAGTTTAAAAACTCAAGCATTCCTGCAATACGAACAAGAATATCTTCTACCAAATGAAATTTTGCCTCTCGATCAGTATGAATATATTATTTACACTGACGGATCTGCTCAACCAGCCACAGGAAGCAAGCTTACAGCGCAGCGTGTGCGATCGTTAAAGGTCGCATGCACGATGGAAAGTTCCATCCAAGCTGTACTAAAACGCAATCTCTAGGAGACTGCACGGCTCAGTTGGCAGAACTCAAAGCACTGATAATGGCACTTATAAATACGGATCACGAATTCCCCACACTTATTGTGTGTGATTCCTTTTACTGTGTACAGTCGTACAATGAATATCTACATCATTGGGAACAAAACGGGTTCAAAGATGCAAAAGGTGGCACAATTAAGCATAAAATGCTATGGGAACAGGTAGTGGAGTTGAGAAACGAACTACCAAAGGCTCACGTGATACATACACTGAGTCATCAGCGTGATGGTGTTCACGTTCAAGGGAATTCATTGGCTGATGAAGCCGCAAAGGGGGCTGTTCGCACAGCCGCCGTAGCTGCAGTTACTCATTCAAAAACGAGGATAGACGGCGAGATAATGGTAGCTGTCAATGCTTCACGCAAAGGCAGCACAGCAGTACCAAAGAAATTTCCACTGAAGTACTCCTACAAGTTAGATGCACACAACATTCCATATGCTCAGATTCCTGGAGTGGGGGATAGAGTAATACCAAGTATGGATCGTAGGCTAGGCTTAATTTTAGCGGCACACGAGGGTTTGGGTTCTGCGCATACAGGCTTTACAGCAACTATTTCTTTATTGAAACAGCGCTACTGGTGGCCAGGGTTAACGAAGCAGACTAAAGACTATGAGGCCGATTCCGATTCCGGCCGGAAAATGTACCGACCGACTCGGAGCCGGAAAACATTCCGACCGACACGTACCGGTGCAGCCCGACCCGCCAAGTACGATGAGAAGTGAGCAAAACCCGACCGACTCGTACA
This sequence comes from Calotriton arnoldi, assembly GCA_963921515.1. Taxonomy (NCBI): domain Eukaryota; kingdom Metazoa; phylum Chordata; class Amphibia; order Caudata; family Salamandridae; genus Calotriton; species Calotriton arnoldi. The sequence continues at coordinate 255,228 of CAWUFW010004692.1, read as the reverse complement.
GAACACAAGCCGAAGGACCGAGCCGCGCGGAAAACAGCAATCCGGCCGGAAAAACACGCGATTCGAACCGACCGACTTCGCACCCGGAACAATACCGAACGAGACGTACCCGCGGACTCCCACCCGCCAAGTACGATGCAAGGCGTGGAAAACACGACCGAGTCGCACAGAGGATAAGCCGTACGACCGACACGCATACAAAACTGCGAGCCGAAGCAACCCAAAACACCGCGACCGACGCGTACGCAGCATAGAAAACAGCACAAACACAGCGTGAACAAAATGGACAAGCCCGTACGAGACAACTGCAGGGTCCGACTCGGTCACAAGAACGTCTCCTACATGCACGAAAAGTACAAAGGGAAAATACACAAAAAAAGGCCAAACAAGCAATTACAAAGCCAATAAATACTGGGGGGAGGAGCAGGGAACAAAGACACACCCACAACTCCACCCATATAAAGGACACAAATCCCTACCATGATCCTTTGCAAATTCAAATTACCTGCCAGCACTCAACAGACAGCAACCACACACCCACAGCTCATCCATCACACAAGCCACACACCATCAGCACCACAACAAATAGAAACCTCACATACACCTAGCAAAACACACACTCACACACCTTCACCTGCACACCAACACACACATCACTCACCCATCACCATGCCCCCAAAGAAGAATCACAAGTTCCTAGATAGTGAATTGGAAGTCCTGGTAGATGAGATCCTCAGGGTAGAGCCACAGCTCTTTGGTACACTGGTCCAACAGACACCCATGTCACAGAAAACAAAGATGTGGGAGAGGATCGTCGACAGGGTGAACGCACAATCACCATGTTTGCGCACAAAGACAGACATCCAGAACAGGTGGTATGACGTGCGCAGGAGGGTGAAGGAGCTGCTGAAGAAGGACTACATCTTGAGCCAACACACCGGCAGTGGCCCTCCTGCCAAGCCAGTATACCTCAGGCCCTGGGAGGAGAAGGTGCGGGCCATCCTACCACCAGTGAGCGTCTATGGACTAGAAAACATCCCAGAGCCTGGTGAGTACACAACAAATGTACACAATATTCTGCGACTACACACACACATCACTGTCAAGGGGAGAGTCAAACCATGCACTCTTAGCAAATACACAGCAACCAGAACAGAATCATCCCAAATTGTGTATGTCACTCAGAGAAACACAACACATGCCATCACAAAGTGACATTTAACTGTGTCATCACATGTACAAACACAACTACAACTACAGCTAGGCAGTGGCACAAATATAACTGACAAACACATCCAGACAAGTAGCCACCACTACAACACCAGCACACAGTGAAGCCCACTGAAAGAAAGGAAATATGTGTATGCTGGGCAAGTCAGTGTAGCCAATAGCATGATGGGAGTTGTAGGCACAGATATTGCTCACCCCCACAACTGTCCCATCAACACCACCCTGAACCATGAGCACATCACAGGGAGTGGAAAACAACTGACAAGATGGCTGACACTGGGCACTGCTGTGGGGAGCACAAGGCCCTGCTGGCAACTGTGCAACAACCAACAGCAGGACACCACTGTCAGCCATCTTGCCATTGCTCTCACACTCACACACACTGAAGTCCACCCAAAAGCAAGTAAGTATGGGCATGCTGGGAAGTGGGGTGGAGGCAATAGCATGATGGGAGTGGTAGGCACAGATATTGCTCACCCTCACAATTGGCCCATCAACACAACTCTCAACCATGCTCACATCACAGGGAGTGGAAAAGGACTCACAAGATGGCTGACACTGGCTACTGCTGTGGGGAGCACAAGGCCCTGCTGGCAACTGTGCAACAACCAACAGCAGGACACCACTGTCAGCCATCTTGCCATTGCTCTCACACTCACACACACTGAAGTCCACCCAAAAGCAAGTAAGTATGGGCATGCTGGGAAGTGGGGTGGAGGCAATAGCATGATGGGAGTGGTAGGCACAGATATTGCTCACCCTCACAATTGGCCCATCAACACAACTCTCAACCATGCTCACATCACAGGGAGTGGAAAAGGACTCACAAGATGGCTGACACTGGCTACTGCTGTGGGGAGCACAAGGCCCTACTGGCAACTGTGCAACAACCAACAGCAGGACACCACTGACTGACATCCTGAAAGACAACTTGCACTCCTTGCAATGGAAGCACGGTCCATGGTGGGATATCTGGCTGGGTGGGAAGGAGGACTCACAGCACTGACCATAGTCACAAGCACCTCCCCTCACACCCCCCCTCAACACATACTCCACAGAAGCCACCTGGCGGAATGCAATGCCTCACATCCTAACTCAAGGTCCCACAAAGAACCACCACCCTGGGTCATGCTGTGTGAAGCACAGGGACACTCCTGGGACATATAGCCAAACAACTGCCCGGACAACACTCCCAGCCATCCTGTCAGCACAGGCAGCCCACCCCACAGGGAAGCAGAGTCAAAAGGAAGGAAGTATGGGCATGCTGGGAAGGGGGGTGGAGGCAATACCATGATGGGAGTTGTAGGCACAGATATTGCTCACCCTCACAATTGGCCCATCAACACCACACTCAACCATGCTCACATCACATGGAGTGGAAAAGGACTCACAAGATGGCTGACACTGGCTACTGCTGTGGGGAGCACAAGGCCCTGCTGGCAACTGTGCAACAACCAACAGCAGGACACCACTGACTGACATCCTGAAAGACAACTTGCACTCCCTGCAATGGAAGCACAGTCCATGGTGGGATATCTGGCTGGGTGGGAAGGAGGACTCACAGCACTGACCATAGTCACAAGCACCTCCCCTCACACCCCCTAACACATACTCCACAGAAGCCACCTGGCGGAATGCAATGCCTCACATCCTAACTCAAGGTCCCACAAAGAACCACCACCCTGGGTCATGCTGTGTGAAGCACAGGGACACTCCTGGGACATATAGCCAAACAACTGCCCGGACAACACTCCCAGCCATCCTGTCAGCACAGGCAGCCCACCCCACAGGGAAGCAGAGTAAAAAGGAAGGAAGTATGGGCTTGCTGGGAAGGGGGGTGGAGGCAATAGCATGATGGGAGTTGTAGGCACAGATATTGCTCACCCTCACAATTGGTCCATCAACACCACACTCAACCATGCTCACATCACAGGGAGTGGAAAAGGACTCACAAGATGGCTGACACTGGCTACTGCTGTGGGGAGCACAAGGCCCTGCTGGCAACTGTGCAACAACCAACAGCAGGACACCACTGTCAGCCATCTTGCCATTGCTCTCACACTCACACACACTGAAGTCCACCCAAAAGCAAGTAAGTATGGGCATGCTGGGAAGTGGGGTGGAGGCAATAGCATGATGGGAGTGGTAGGCACAGATATTGCTCACCCTCACAATTGGCCCATCAACACCACTCTCAACCATGCTCACATCACAGGGAGTGGAAAAGGACTCACAAGATGGCTGACACTGGCTACTGCTGTGGGGAGCACAAGGCCCTGCTGGCAACTGTGCAACAACCAACAGTAGGACACCACTGACTGACATCCTGAAAGACAACTTGCACTCCCTGCAATGGAAGCACGGTCCATGGTGGGATATCTGGCTGGGTGGGAAGGAGGAGCGGATGACAACCAAATACAACCAATGCAGACCATGTACACACCCCAACATTCACATAGAAATGCCCAAATAATGCAGGACAATGTGCTACACCAATATCAACCCCTGACTGTGACAACTTAGGACAATGCAATGTACAGGCCCGCATCCAGAGGCACAGTCACAACTGTCAGGTGTGTCAACCATTGATGCCTGCAGAAACATAACATACATTGTGTGTGTCTCCCAAAAACAGGTGATGATGGGGACACAGCAGCAGATGCTGAGGAGTCCTCGTCCCAGGCTCAAGAGGATACGGAGCTCACTGGTGTGGAACAGCCTCTGCCCTCCACTGATGAAGAAGACTTACCTGGCACCTCCGGAGCAAGTCACCATGCAGCACCAGCAGGACCACCAGCTGCACCCCCTGCACCCACCCCTCCAACGACTGTCAACACACATACCACCCCTGCCGACATGGACAGACCAAGGAGCAGCACCACCACCAGCACAGGGACCCTGGACCAACGTGGGGCCATGGACACCAACAACCCACAAGGTGGCCCAGGGTCACCTGTGCCTGCCACCTCAGGTACTGCACGTGTCACCAGGGGTGGTGGGAGGGGTGGGAGACATAGGTCGCTGCTCACAGAGGGGTCTGGAATGCATGATGACCCACAACTGGCACGCATAGCCGATGCGTACCAGTCCAGCACCGGAGAGTTCAGCCAGGTTGTGGGGCTCCTCAGGGAGATTAAACAGCAGCAGGCTGCCCATCATGCCCGCTTGGACTCACACATGTCCCGCGTGGAGTCCAAGTGGGACACACTGCAAGAGATGACGGCGGTGCATAGGGACATATTACAATGCCTCCGCCAGATGAGCAGCAACCAGTCAACACCTCCCTGTGTGCCCACAACATCTGCTGCTGAAACAACTGCAACTGCCACAGGGAGGCAGGATGACTCTGGCGGAGAGTCCCCTGCACCGCAGCAGCCTGCACTTGAGGGTCCCCCCCCAAAGAAGAGGGGCCGTCCGAGGAGGGGCAAGTGAGAGGCCGATGGCCATGAGCAACCCCCAGGAAGTCAAAACCTGTTCTGGAGAATAACCTTTGTGCGCAAACTGTTCACCCTGTTGACTGCAACACAACTCTCCCACATGACATGGGGAGCTCAAGTTGGACCAATGTCTCTGATTACTGTGGACTTTACTCTGGACATTTCTGCTACCAGGACTTCCAAATTATCTAGGAACTTTGGATCACAATCACAATGTACAGCACCCAACAACCTGTGCACTATACTCACACATGTATGTCAATAAACTCACTTATACACCATACTTGCCTCTGTTGTGATTCCTATGTTGTCTCAGAAGTTGCGATGATGATCGGGGAAATGACACTGTGCATGCTAACTGCTACAGCAAGTACAACACCGGCATGTGAGTCATGGCGACTTCACACATATGGGGGAGGCACACCACCAGGGCTACACAACATATACACACCATGGACATCTGACTCATCGCCTACACTGATGTTGCCAGGAAATACGTTGCATTGCACAGACCCAACACCTATTCACAGTCTGTGTTAACTAGCCCACTGGTGCAGTAAGCAAATGTCAGTCAGATGTGTGACCACAGACAACGCACTTCACAAAGTGAAGCACAGGTTTATTACACATTTGCAACATGTTGTAACCACCACAGATGCAAGGTAATCCCACCTGGCAGCGAGCACACAGTCAACAAGTGTAGAAGGAAGGAAGTCCATGGGTGTGGTGCACATCACCTGTAGGGACATAACAGCTACCACCCGGGAAGTCGAATCACGGTGTTGGGGATCACAGTTGACCAAACGACTCTGAAAGTACCCTGTGAAGGACAGAAATGACACACAGTCAAAAGTACTGAAGAACAGGACAGAACTGCAATACTCATGCACAATACATGTTACAAGATACCCACCCAGAACCAAGTTAGCATGTCAACACTGTTGGGGAGTACAGACTACCTGCAAGGACACATCGCTACACGCATACAGACATGTAGCCCATGGACACACTCAAACAGCACCAGAGCACCACCAACACATATCATGCAAACTCACATCATTGACATGCCATCTCTGGATACTCACATTCAGCTGAAGAAGTTGGTGATGAGTTGTGCGGACATCACCCTCAACATCATCATCATCATCACTGGCATCGTGGTCCAGGCCAGGATCCTCCACAGGTGGCGGACGTTGGTCATCGTCATCCAGGATGAGAGGCAACTCCTTCCGCACTGCCAGGTTGTGGAGCATGAAGCAGACGATGATAATCTTGCACACCTTTGCTGGGGCATATGGGAGGGACCCTCCTGTCTTGTCGAGGCAGCGGAAGCGACTCTTCAGGAGACCAAATGTCCGCTCAATCACTCTCCTGGTCCGACCATGTGCCTCATTGTAGCGCATCTGGGCTGGTGTCACAGGGTTCCTGAGGGGCTTCAGCAACCACGGCATGTTGGGGTATCCGGAGTCACCTACATACAGACAATTGCACATTAGCAGAGTTGGAAAAGAGGGTGGAACACTACATAGCAGAACACACACAATGGTACAAAGTCAGTACACACCTACAAGCCAGGCACGCTGGTTCCGCATCTGTGCCATCATCCTCGGGATGCGACTACTCCTCATCACGTAGGCATCGTGTGCAGAACCAGGGAAACGGGCACACACGTGTGTGATGCTCATATCTGGAAGACAGACCACCAGTGCATTGACCGAGTGGTAGTGTTTGCGGTTACGGTAGGCCTGCTCCTGGGCCTGTGGTGGTACCAAAGCCACATGTGTCCCATCAATGGAGCCAATGACATGCGGCATCCTCCCCAGGGCATAGAAGTCACTCTTCACGCCAGTGAGTCGTTGGAGTCTAGGGAAATAGATGTACTGGTTCAGGTATATCAACATAGCCTCCAAAACATCCCGGAGCACACGGCTGAACATGGTCTGTGACATCCCACCAGCAGTCGCCAGAGTGTGTTGAAAGGTACCGGTGGCAAAGAAGTGTAGGGCTGCCATCACCTTCACCTTGGGGGACAGCGCTGTAGGGTATGGACGGCCAGGTTGCAAATGTGGTGCCAAGCACACTGCCAAATCCTCAATCAGCTGCCTGGTGAAGCGGTACCGTCGGATGCTGTCACGTTCAACCATCGTTGCCAGCTCAGGGAATGGTCTATGGACAGCTGGTGCCCTGCAGTGCATAGGTGAAGAAAGCAAGATTGTCAGTCACCCCACATATGTGGCATTGAACACACTCAACATCACATGATACATCATAATGAGGCACAAGTACATGACGTGTGCAGTTCCGTACGGATATGTATGGCACATACATGTCCAATATCTAACATCACAGTCCAACAAGTGGCATCAATAAGTCCCAGGTCGTGCCATTGGATACCATGAGGCCGTGTCCCAGTTCCCATCTCCTGCTGCCAAATAACAAACACACGCCACAGTGACATGTGAGGACTGATGTGCCCCAGGCATCACAGCTCAACGACAGGTAGATTCCCAGGGACCCTGTATTGCCACATGGACACTGGCATGACATGGTGTATCATGTATACACCACAGCAAAACAACCATGACCCCCACAGGTAGTGGTCCCTGTTGCCTCGGCAGGACAGACATGGACGTCTGTGACACACACACGCACAACATCAAAGTCCATGCACAAACAACGTGGATGTGGAGACTGCCTCCCATTGTGCAATCAGAGACATTGTAATCACAACATGCACACAGACTGTGGAGGACCATCACCATTGTGCCAATGGGTCACCCTGGGTTGAACATAACGTCCCACATGGGACTCAGGGGGTATGTGACATGACATACACATACACCACCGTGAACTGTGACCATGCCACATGCTCAGATATGAACAGTTGCACATCACAGTGGTCATGTACACGAAACACCAAGGATTCTGTCCCCATAAACACGTGCACAGCCTGGGGGTGGCTGCCCCCAAGTGACACCCACAGAACAACATGTTCACCCCCATACACGGAATAGGTAATGCAGCCTTACATGCCCTAGGATACAGTTTGGACAGGCTGTGGTGTTGTAGGTGTGCCCCTCACTCCCTGGGAAGTATATGTGGCTGGCATATGTTCACCTGTGACAGGCATGGTGACATATGCCAGTGACTTGTACAGGGATGCGTTGGACAGCAATGGACTGATCAGTGCGCACACATTGGCCATTGCATTCAATGTGCGCTGGTACGCTTCGTATTGGCAATACACGTTGGACAGCAATGGACCGATCAGTGCGCACACATTGGCCATTGCATTCAATGTGCGCTGGTACGCTTCGTATTGGCAATACGCGTTGGACAGCAATGGACCGATTAGTGCGCACACATTGGCCATTGCATTCAATGTGCGCTGGTACGCGTTGTATTGGCAATACGCGTTGGACAGCAATGGACCGATCAGTGCGCACACATTGGCCATTGCATTCAATGTGCGCTGGTACGCGTTGTATTGGCAATACGCGTTGGACAGCAATGGACCGATCAGTGCGCACACATTGGCCATTGCATTCAATGTGCGCTGGTACGCGTTGTATTGGCAATACGCATTGGACAGCAATGGACCGATCAGTGCGCACACATTGGCCATTGCATTCAATGTGCGCTGGTACGCGTTGTATTGGCAATACGCGTTGGACAGCAATGGACCGATCAGTGCGCACACATTGGCCATTGCATTCAATGTGCGCTGGTACGCGTTGTATTGGCAATACGCGTTGGACAGCAATGGACCGATCAGTGCGCACACATTGGCCATTGCATTCAATGTCGCTGGTACGCGTTGTATTGGCAATACGCGTTGGACATCAATGGACCGATCAGTGCGCACACATTGGCCATTGCATTCAATGTGCGCTGGTACGCGTTGTATTGGCAATACGCGTTGGACAGCAATGAACCGATCAGTGCGCACACATTGGCCATTGCATTCAATGTGCGCTGGTACGCTTTGTATTGGCAATACGCGTTGGACAGCAATGAACCGATCAGTGCGCACACATTGGCCATTGCATTCAATGTGCGCTGGTACGCTTTGTATTGGCAATACGCGTTGGACAGCAAAGGACCGATCAGTGCGCACACATTGGCCATTGCATTCAATGTGTGCGGGTATGCGTTGTATCCTATGTACGCGTTGAACAGCAATGGTCCGATCGGTTTTCCCGGCCGGCCCATTGCATTCAATGTGTGCGGGTACGCGTTGTATCCTATGTACGCGTTGAACAGCAATGGTCCGATCGGTGTTCCCGGCCGGCCCATTGCATTCAATGTGTGCGGGTACGCGTTGTATCCTATGTACGCGTTGAACAGCAATGGTCCGATCGGTGTTCCCGGCCGGCCCATTGCATTCAATGTGTGCGGGTACGCGTTGTATCCCATGTACGCGTTAAACAGCAATGGTCCGATCGGTTTTCCCGGCCGGCCCATTGCATTCAATGTGTGCGGGTACGCGTTGTATCCTATGTACGCGTTGAACAGCAATGGTCCGATCGGTGTTCCCGGCCGGCCCATTGCATTCAATGTGTGCGGGTACGCGTTGTATCCTATGTACGCGTTGAACAGCAATGGTCCGATCGGTGTTCCCGGCCGGCCCATTGCATTCAATGTGTGCGGGTACGCGTTGTATCCCATGTACGCGTTAAACAGCAATGGTCCGATCGGTGTTCCCGGCCGGCCCATTGCATTCAATGTGTGCGGGTACGCGTTGTATCCCATGTACGCGTTGAACAGCAATGGTCCGATCGGTGTTCCCGGCCGGCCCATTGCATTCAATGTGTGCGGGTACGTGTTGTATCCCATGTACGCGTTGAACAGCAATGGTCCGATCGGTGCGCACCCATTGGCTATGGCCTGGCCTGGCAACGGACGCGTTTTCAAAATTTGAACGAGTCTGATGCTGTAAATTCAGTTGGTCACCCACAACAATGTTGCAATTTCATGGGTGTCATGAAGTTGAACATTTGAAGGATGCTGGGGGCGTGTGTAAGTGGTGCAATTCCATGGATTGGCCAGATTCAGATGATGCAAACGACTTGGACCTATCACTTTGGACACATGGGACAGTATCTGCCTCTGCAGCACACATATAATGCTGGCTGTTCCCCTGAGAGCTCACTTGCCTGCACTACATGCTCCAGGACGACATCTGCCACTACACTGCTGCTGTTTCTGCACCCTCTGGACCCTGCAATGGCACGTACTGTGGAGAGAGCCCCAGCCTTCAGCACTGAGGAGAACCAGGCCCTGCTGGATGGCCTCCTTCCACAGTACAGCAAGCTGTATGGGAAAGCAGGGGAGCAGGTGAGTGTTCTGTCCACTGCCTTTCTAAATGTGCATGTTGTCTGAATAGCAAGGCTAACAGTCTGCACGCCACTGGCTAGCAGGCTCACTGAGTAGTTGTCACCCCCCATAGTGTGTAGTTACATGCACTGGACAGGTATAGTGCAGTGACAGTGCATTTAAACAAGGTTTTACTTCCCAGGCAATGATACCATGTAGTAACTGCTGGCATACTGTCCATGGCCATCGTTGCACTGCCTGTGTACATCATGTGCCCCTGTGATTGAGACATGTATATCCAACTGTGTAATGCACGGATATGTTGCATGTGTAGTAATGGCATTCTCACTTTGTCATCCTCACAGGTCAATGCCCACCAGAAGCAGAAGATATGGCTGACCATCGTCCGGGCAGTGAGATCCGTGGGGGTCTACAAGCGCCGGATCCGCAACTGCCAGAAGAGGTGGCAGGACCTTCGGGGCTGGACCCGGAGGATCGCACGGGTCCAGCTGAAGCTGTCGCCTCCTCGCAGGAGGGGCGGACACCGGACCCTGACCCCCCACATGCTGAGGATCCTGGCGGTGGTCTTCCCTGATCTGGATGGGCAGCTGAAGGCCAGAGAGCAGCAAGGAGGGGGTGAGTCCATGTCTGCATTGTGAACTATGTCTGCCATGCTATGTGCCCTCCTCTGGCCTGGTTAAACTTCCACAGTACATCAGTCTTGTGGTCCAGGACCCATGTCCCTCTATTGTGCACTGCCCACTCCTCATCTGATACCCAGGTGTGGCCCTTACAGTCAGGGTATTGTGTCACTTGGGTACTGTGTCCTTGCAGTTTGCTTTACTCAAGGTGGGGGACAGCATCTGTTTCCCTGACTCTGTGGTGGGCATCATGGGTGGGTCCATTGCTTACACATTGCCTGTGTTCTGACATGTGTTCTGCGTGTCATTTTGATATGTGGCCCAATTGCTGAGCTGATCCACCACATGTGCCTGGGGTATCTGGCACACACCCATGCTGCGGGTGGGAACACTGTTTGTGCCCCAGGAGTGTGTATATAACGTGTGTCACACATACTTAGCCAGCTGCCTACTGTCCAGGGCTCATCCCTCATTCATGTGGGACAGGACAGTCATGCCTACTCCAGGCCATACAATACACTCTGTACTCCCACTGCCGTGTATCAGCTGACACGTTTTGCTCAGTGATTTGTCCCCTCAGGTGTCTGCCTCTGTGTCAGTGTGCTGTGGCTTCATTGTCAGGTCTGCTGGGGTGTTCCTCGGTTGGGGCTTCGCATGCCACCGGAGATGTGACCATAGGAGATGATACATGTGTGACACATAGGTGTTTGATCACCTGACCGTGCAGACTGGGGTATGCGAATATGAGGTTCAGGCAGCTGTTTCCCATTCACAGCAGATTGTGATGTGCTCAGGTGCAGAGGGTAGTGTTACAGGTCTCCCATATGTCCAATGGGTATGACCTGGACAGATGAGGGTACAGATGATGTGGTGTGTGGGTGATGTACATGTGCACTTGTTCAGCTCCAGGACTTGCATTCCCCATGATCTACTATTGTGACACAGTGCAGAGTGTTGTTGTCTGGCTGCCCTGCCCATGTGACTGGAGACAGTGATGTATGACTTAGCAGGCATGGCTGTGCCATGGCATGTGACTTCCTATTAGTGATCCTGCAGGGGAGTGACATGTGCTACATGCACACCATTGTGGCAATGGCTATCAGGACATGGGTGCATCATGGTGTCTGTCGCTGGTATGCATTACATGCATTTCCTATTTGACTCTGGGCATCCCTTTCATCCGGACACCTGCACTGACTCAGTGGCAAGAGTTGTGATGTGTGCATGTCCACATGCTTCACCGGGTTCACTGCACTGTCCAAATACTGTGTAGGTGGTGCATGTGTCCACACTGGGGTATTGCCATCCAACAGACACCAGACAGATGGGTGCAAGGCCAGGTGGGATGTGAGTGCCATGGTTGACCATCAGACTGACAATTGACTTCTCCTGTTCTGTTTGTGTAGTTTTAGCAATGTTCAACTAAGGATGCCAGGGCTTGCTCTGTAATGTGCTGTACTTACTGTGGTGTGTGCGTTCGGTGCAGGTGACTGATGTCTGTCTGTTTCCTTATTGATTGCAGATACATCCACGGCCACAGGAGGGGACAGCTCCACGGACCAGGAGGAGCCGCAGAGCCAGACTGGGTCAGCAGCCGAGGAGTGGTCGGAGGGACCCAGTGGCACGGAGGGCGAGGGGAGCCATACCGAGGAGTCCTCAGCACCATCCACCTCAGCTGAGGACCAGAGCAACTCGGACGATGACTCCCTTATGGAGGCGGGTGTCAGCAGCCACCACACCCCAGCTAGTGTTGCTGTCCCCGCCACCACCACCACCACCACCGCCCTCCCGTCGGCTCCCATTCCCGAGGTCCGTGGAGGCTCCCATGTTCGGGAGCGTGTCTCCTTCAGGCCAGGCACCGCACCCCCTACCCCTGTGTCCCCTGCTGCCCTGAGTGAGGAGTCTGTGTACCTCCTCCGCCAGCTCCATGTAGGACAGACAGCGATGCCGAGTGTCCTCCATGCACACACCAGTCTGTTGACTCAGCTGGTGTCATTCATGGAGGGCATCTCATCGGGCATGTCTGACCTACAGAGGGGCAATAGGTCCATGGACTCCTCCCTGACGGCAGCAGTGTCCCTCCTCCGACAGTCCCTCACCCCTCCTGCCTCTGCCCCATCCACACTCCCCAGCACCTTACCCATCCCAAGCACACACACACTGCCACAGCACACACCAGCACAGACACATGCAGCACACGGACACACACGCCACAAACAAGACGCACACGCACGCACTGTCAGGGGACTGCAACCACACTCACAGGGGATGGGGCACAGGCACAAACACACGCATCCACAAGCACTGAGCAGTCCTCAGTTGCCTCTCCCTCCAAAGACCCCTCCCTTGCCTCACCTGCAACCCCAAAGACACAGCGGCTCTTCCTCTGTGACCTTGGCCTCTCCCCCTCCGACCCAGCTGATCCAGCATTCAGGGGGAAGAGGAAGCCCACCCACACAGAGCGGAGTGCCCCTGGCCCCCGGACACCATCCCCCAGGCGCAGACCGACTGAGGCCCCCACCCGCAAGTCCCCCGGTCCCGGAAGAGCAAGACCCCGCCGCCGCCCTGCAGCTCAGGCACCAAGTCTCCTTCCTCCATCCCTCAGGCCCCCACTCCACAGGTGCCCCCACCACACCCTGCCCCAGGTTCCCCCACCCACAGATACACCATCCCTAGAAGGGTCAGGCCTTCTCCCCTGCCACTTGCTCTTCCGGCCCCACACCCCCGCTGCGCTTGTCTGTACCACTGATGTGGTGAGGGTGTCCTCCCCTCTGTCCTGCCCACCTTAACTGATCCCCATTCTCCTCCCCTGGAGGTGGGCACTGCAGTGGAGTCCACTATCACCCTGTCTGACTTGGGCGCTGCAGTGGCGGACCTGTCCACTCCATCTGCAGTTGTGACGGCACCCACAACATCTGAGTCATGCCGCCCAGTTGTGCCGGCACACACCATGTCAGACACCTCCACTGCAGTTGTCAGTGGCTCTCCAGCACCCACCACCCCTTCCCTGCCTCCTCCTGGTGAGCCCTGATCCTGTCCCTGCGGTGCCTGGCCTGCCCCCCCGTATGCCCCTCCTAGGGGATTGTCCCCGGTTGCGTAGGGTGACATCTGCCACTGTCACCCTGTATAGACTTCCTTGATGGACTGGCCATTGGCCTTTGTTGATACTTTACAGTTCTTCCAAGTTTTGAACCCACATGCTGAATAAAGCAACTTTCTGTTCTCTAGTGCTTTTACTTCTGAGTACATGATGTTGATGACACTAACCATGCCCTTGCTGCAGTGATGGTGATATTTGGACTCATGAAAATGAAGTGTTACTGTGCAGGAACCCATGTGTTCCAGGGGGACAGTGTCCTATCCTGTGGTGTATCCATGTCGTCCTTAGCAGCATCTGAGGGTGTCATGTTTTCAATATTTGGCAATGGGATTTCCTACTTACATTAGCAATGTCACATCTGTGGGTTCCACCCATGCACATCTGTTGTGTTTGCCATTGTTCAATTAGTCTAGTTCCCTGACCGTGTGGCCATCTCCACTGGACATGCAGGTTTGGGCATCAATGGGGAAGGACTCATCTGTCAGTGCAACTTGCTATACATGTGTGTTGGATCTGTGCTGTTGATTTCGTTGACATTCCCATGACCAGGCTGATGTGACGGGAGCCTTCATTTGGTGCTAATTGTTGACTGTGTGACCAAGTGTTCTGCTGACATGATGGAGCCCTACTGATGCGACATATGGCACAGCTTTCCTCACACAGGAGTGGAGTCCCCTCATGGCAGTGTGTACTCCTGTGACATCTCATGCGCCCAAGGTGTGTGTTGTATGAGCATGTGTGTGTGTTCACTTCCATGTTGCTGTGCATGCTGGGATCCCTAGTGATGTTCCTGTTTGTGATGCTTGCTGAGTTGAGCTATGTTCCCCAAAGTCTTCTCCCTGGGTTCTCTGTGATGTGGGTGCATGGCACATTACTGGTCATCAGGGTGTCACCCATAGGTGTGTTTGCTGTCAGGGCTGAGTTTGTGGGCAGACGCTGATGTGTCACAGTCAGGATTCCCCTTGCACTTGTTGTTTACACCTGTCATGTGATTTCTGGTTTGTGTTAGCTTTCATTGGTTGTGACACGTTGTGTGTGTGACTGCTGGCACTCCTCAGGGCTGCAATGTTGGTAGTTGTCTATGTGTGTTCTTTGTGGGTGACTTTGGCTTCTTCATAGGTGTGTGACTGTGGCTGGGATCCCATTGGTTGGTGTGGTATTGCCGTCATGTCCATGTACAGCGTAGTGTGCAGTGTGTCAGACATTCAGGAGTCTGGTAGAGTGGCCATGTGTGATGTATTTCTGCACCTTGGTTCCCACCACCCCCCCTGGGATTGTCATGGGTGCATGTGCAATGTCACCAGTGCATGTGAGCTTCACTGCTGCACATTGTTGGAGGTCGAGGTGTGTGGTGTTGAGTGTGTG
The DNA here is from genome assembly GCA_963921515.1 of Calotriton arnoldi. Classification (NCBI taxonomy): domain Eukaryota; kingdom Metazoa; phylum Chordata; class Amphibia; order Caudata; family Salamandridae; genus Calotriton; species Calotriton arnoldi. Next base: position 240,139 of record CAWUFW010004692.1, on the reverse strand, counting down.
CAGATGAGAGTTGTTGCCCGGCAAGACCCCTGCCTCCATGTTGGCCTTGGCTGACAGGCCGTACTGGTTGATTTGTGCTTGTGTAGGTGTGATGGTAGTTTGTTGCTCAGGACACATGACTGTGGTTCACAGTGTGAACGACATCTAGCTTTGTCATCACAGTGGGATTGTAATGCAGCCCAGGGTCACCACATTGTGGGGGCCCTGGGTGTGGTGCTGTGGTGTCTGTGTGTCTTGCTGTGTCAGTTGCTGTTCCTACATGCTTGTGTGACATGTGTGATTTCTGCTCCCTCTCATCTGACAATGCCTGATTGCCCACATAGGGGATTTGGATCCATGAGTTACCTTTGTGTGGCACTGTATGCACATCTGTGTAATTGGTATTCAGGCCTCCTCATGTGTTGTGTGGTTGCCTGGGGACACTGGTACCCCCCTCACCTGTTGTGTTTGATGTGCAGTGTGGGTCTGCCTGTTTGTGTATGTGCATCGGCACCACTGCATTGGCATATCTTAGGTGTGCCATTGGCTGTATGTTGTTTGGTGTGTTTGCCCTGCTGTCTCTGGGACTCGTAGGTCATCAGTCAGCACAATGATCATTGTGTGTGTGTCCCATTGCTGCCATGGTATGGTATCTGTTCACCTCCCTTCTACAGTCTCCACTGGGTATCTGAATTTGTGTGCCCATTGGTGCAAATATGTGGGTCTGCATTCTGATGGTCACTTCTGTCATTGTGTCATTGATGAATGTTGACAGTGTCAGCCCCCATGGGTGATGTTTGTCTGCACATGGCCAAAGGTATGTCTTGTTTGCACTGCACTGTTTGCCTCCCCCATTCTATGTTGCTATGGGACACAAGCACTACTTTGCCACTGATGTGTTTGTTGTTCTGTGACCAGGAATCATCCATGCAGTTTGGCAGTTGCAGCTTATTCTTTGTCAACACATACATTTTGGTCACTGTGATGATGGGGGTTTGGACCCCATTGCCACAATGTTCAATATGTGCTTCAGCTATGGACCCCACACTCACATTTTGGTCACTGTGATGATGGGGGTTTGGACCCCACTGCCACAATGTTCAATATGTGCTTCAGCTATGGACCCCACACTTACATTTTGGGCACTGTGATGATGGGGGTTTGGACCCCATTGCCACAATGGTCAAGGCCTGCTTGCATTGCGGGTGCCACACACATTTATGTGTGGCACTTGTGATAGGGGGTCAAATTGTATGTCCACAGTCCTGTTCAGTGTTGTAGGCATTTGACACAGTCTACACACGCTTGTCATGGTGTTGGGGGGGATTTCTTTGTGTTGCATTCTTTCTGCTGGTGTGTGCTTCTTGTGGCATGTATTTGCCATCCTGTGAGTGGGGGTGTTGGTGGTGGTAGGAATCCAGCCCCCCATGGGTAGAGGTGGTAGTAGTGACAGACATCCAGCCCCCCATGGGTAGAGGTGGTAGTAGTGGTAGGCACCTGGCACCCCCTGGGTAGAGGTGGCAGTAGTGGTAGGCACCTGGCACCCCCTGGGTATGGGTGGTAGTAGTGGTAGGCACCTGGCACCCCCTGGGTATGGGTGGTAGTAGTGGTAGGCATCCAACCCCCCATGGGTAGAGGTGGTAGTAGTGGTAGGCACCTGGCACCCCCTGGGTATGGGTGGCAGTAGTGGTAGGCACCTGGCACCCCCATGGGTAGAGGTGGTAGTAGTGGTAGGCACCTGGCACCCCCTGGGTAGAGGTGGCAGTAGTGGTAGGCACCTGGCACCCCCATGGGTAGAGGTGGTAGTAGTGGTAGGCACCTGGCACCCCTGGGTAAGGGTGGTAGTAGTGACAGGCATCCAGCCCCCCATGGGTAGAGGTGGTAGTAGTGGTAGGCACCTGGCACCCCCTGGGTAGAGGTGGCAGTAGTGGTAGGCACCTGGCACCCCTGGGTATGGGTGGTAGTAGTGGTAGGCACCTGGCACCCCCTGGGTATGGGTGGTAGTAGTGGTAGGCATCCAGCCCCCATGGGTAGAGGTGGAAGTAGTGGTAGGCACCTGGCACCCCCATGGGTAGAGGTGGTAGTAGTGGTAGGCACCTGGCACCCCCTGGGTATGGGTGGTAGTAGTGACAGGCATCCAGCCCCCCATGGGTAGAGGTGGTAGTAGTGGTAGGCGCCTGGCACCCCCATGGGTAGAGGTGGTAGTAGTGGTAGGCACCTGGCACCCCCATGGGTAGAGGTGGTAGTAGTGGTAGGCACCTGGCACCCCTGGGTATGGGTGGTAGTAGTGGTAGGCATCCAGCCCCCATGGGTAGAGGTGGTAGTAGTGGTAGGCACCTGGCACCCCCATGGGTAGAGGTGGTAGTAGTGGTAGGCACCTGGCACCCCTGGGTAAGGGTGGTAGTAGTGACAGGCATCCAGCCCCCCATGGGAAGAGGTGGTAGTAGTGGTAGGCACCTGGCACCCCCTGGGTATGGGTGGTAGTAGTGGTAGGCACCTGGCACCCCTGGGTATGGGTGGTAGTAGTGACAGGCATCCAGCCCCCCATGGGTAGAGGTGGTAGTAGTGGTGGGCATCTGGCACCCCTGGGTGGAGGTGGCAGTAGTGGTAGGCACCTGGCACCCCTGGGTATGGGTGGTAGTAGTGGTAGGCACCTGGCACCCCCATGGGTAGAGGTGGTAGTATTGGTAGGCACCTGGCACCCCTGGGTATGGGTGGTAGTAGTGGTAGGCACCTGGCACCCCCTGGGTAGAGGTGGCAGTAGTGGTAGGCACCTGGCACCCCCTGGGTAAGGGTGGTAGTAGTGACAGGCATCCAGCCGCCCATGGGTAGAGGTGGTAGTAGTGGTAGGCACCTGGCACCCCCATGGGTAGAGGTGGTAGTAGTGGTAGGCACCTGGCACCCCCATGGGTAGAGGTGGTAGTAGTGGTGGGCATCTGGCACCCCCTGGGTAGACGTGGCAGTAGGGGGAGGCACCTGGCACCCCCTGGGTAGAGGTGGTAGTAGTGGTTGGCATCTGGCACCCCCTGGGTATGGGTGGTAGTAGTGGTAGGCACCTGGCACCCCCTGGGTATGGGTGGTAGTAGTGGTAGGCATCCAGCCCACCATGGGTAGAGGTGGTAGTAGTGGTAGGCACCTGGCACCCACATGGGTAGAGGTGGTAGTAGTGGTAGGCACCTGGCACCCCCTGGGTATGGGTGGTAGTAGTGACAGGCATCCAGCCCCCCATGAGTAGAGGTGGTAGTAGTGGTAGGCACCTGGCACCCCATGGGTAGAGGTGGTAGTAGTGGTAGGCACCTGGCACCCCCATGGGTAGAGGTGGTAGTAGTGGTAGGCACCTGGCACCCCCTGGGTATGGGTGGTAGTAGTGGTAGGCACCTGGCACCCCAATGGGTAGAGGTTGTAGTAGTGGTAGGCACCTGGCACCCCCTGGGTAAGGGTGGTAGTAGTGACAGGCATCCAGCCCCCCATGGGTAGAGGTGGTAGTAGTGGTGGGCATCCAGCCCCCCATGGGTAGAGGTGGTAGTAGTGGTAGGCACCTGGCACCCCCATGGGTAGAGGTGGTAGTAGTGGTAGGCACCTGGCACCCCCTGGGTAAGGGTGGTAGTAGTGACAGGCATCCAGCCCCCCATGGGTAGAGGTGGTAGTAGTGGTAGGCACCTGGCACCCCCTGGGTAGAGGTGGCAGTAGTGGTAGGCACCTGGCACCCCCTGGGTATGGGTGGTAGTAGTGGTAGGCACCTGGCACCCCCTGGGTATGGGTGGTAGTAGTGTGTAGGCATCCAGCCCCCCATGGGTAGAAGTGGTAGTAGTGGTAGGCACCTGGCACCCCCATGGGTAGAGGTGGTAGTAGTGGTAGGCACCTGGCACCCCCTGGGTAAGGGTGGTAGTAGTGACAGGCATCCAGCCCCCCATGGGTAGAGGTGGTAGTAGTGGTAGGCACCTGGCACCCCCTGGGTATGGGTGGTAGTAGTGGTAGGCACCTGGCACCCCCTGGGTATGGGTGGTAGTAGTGGTAGGCATCCAGCCCCCCATGGGTAGAGGTGGTAGTAGTGGTAGGCACCTGGCACCCCCATGGGTAGAGGTGGTAGTAGTGGTAGGCACCTGGCACCCCCTGGGTAAGGGTGGTAGTAGTGACAGGCATCCAGCCCCCCATGGGTAGAGGTGGTAGTAGTGGTAGGCACCTGGCACCCCCTGGGTATGGGTGGTAAGAGTGGTAGGCACCTGGCACCCCCTGGGTATGGGTGGTAGTAGTGAAAGGCATCCAGCCCCCCATGGGTAGAGGTGGTAGTAGTGGTGGGCATCTGGCACCCCCTGGGTGGAGGTGGCAGTAGTGGTAGGCACCTGGCACCCCTGGGTATGGGTGGTAGTAGTGGTAGGCACCTGGCACCCCCATGGGTAGAGGTGGTAGTAGTGGTAGGCACCTGGCACCCCTGGGTATGGGTGGTAGTAGTGGTAGGCACCTGGCACCCCCTGGGTAGAGGTGGCAGTAGTGGTAGGCACCTGGCACCCCTGGGTAAGGGTGGTAGTAGTGACAGGCATCCAGCCCCCATGGGTAGAGGTGGTAGTAGTGGTAGGCACCTGGCACCCCCATGGGTAGAGGTGGTAGTAGTGGTAGGCACCTGGCACCCCCATGGGTAGGGGTGGTAGTAGTGACAGGCATCCGGGCCCCTATGTGTATATGTGGCATTGGTGATGGGCATCCCGCCCCTATGGTGCTGCTGTTTCTGGAGTAAGTAATTTCTGCATCCCTGTGTGTGTGTGTGATATGTCGGGTACGTGTAGTTTGTGTTTGTGGTTGGTGTCTGACCTACCTTCTGCGCCGTACGCGTCCGTGCCTGTTCCGGTAGTAGATGTAGAATATTGGTAGGATCGGAACGATGGGATTCATTGTTGGTTCGTCTCGTTCGTCTTTGTCATTGCTTCGCCTCGTCCTCGTCGCTTGCGTGTTCGTCTCGTAGCCGTGGATCGTGTTCTGGCGCGAATCGGAGCTTATGTGCGCCTCTCCCGGATGCTTTGACGTGCCGTGCGTAGCGACGGGTTCGGCGCGTACGGGAAGCGCATCGTACTTGTCCGGCCGGACGGGGCTGCTTTTTGGCTTCCGGGCGACTCGTATCTGCGTTTACGGATCCGGCTCGGTCGGGGATCAGGACCTGGATTGGGTGAGTACGACTGGGTCGGAATCTGTGCTGTTGTGCGCATCGTACTTGTTCGTTCGGATTCATGTGCGGATCGGTCGGGAAACAGGCATTCGCATGGCTTTTTTCCCGACCGAATGGCGTTGGGTGCGTCTCCGACCGAGATCGGAATCGACCCCTAGTCTTTTGATAACATTGGGTTTGGGTAAAGTGGGGCTAAGAGCCACAACCCGATGCACAAGGACTGGAACGGACCTGAAAGATAATGTTTCTGGAAGAAAATGATAACCATCCAGTGACCAGAAGGCCTTCTGATTAGGACAATATCTCAGGATACGGAGGAATTGCTCGAACTTGGAAGATTACAATAAGGAAGCTAGAAACCTCACAAAGAAACTGGAGGAGAAGCGATACCCCAGGAAGGTGATTGAACAAGCAAAAAAGAGATCACGGAATACACCACGTGAGGCATTACTGGAAACCAATACCAAGAAGGAAACCAAGGCGATTATATGTGTGACTACCCACAATTCTTCTTCTAACAACATTAAAAAGATCATAAATAACAATTGGCGCATTCTGACATCCAACAGACTAACATTTGAAAAAACGATGTTTTCGTTCAGGAAGAATAAAAGCATAAAGAACACACTGGTTCATACGGACAGCTGGGAACCCACACGTGATTCTCAACTGACATTATGGAATCAAACACCTGTCAAAGGCCATTTTCTTTGTGGAAACTGTGTGATATGCCCCTTCACTAAACATACCACGAGTATTAATCTGGGCCTAAAGTATGACTGGGAACAAAGAGACCACACTAACTGCAACACCTCCAATGTATATCTATATGATCATGTGCCTGTGTGGATCCAAATATATCGGCATGACAACCCGGAAAGTAAAGCTATGGATAGGAGAACATAGGAGCACAATCAGAAGAGCAATTACAGCTACAAAACTAACTGCCCACTACGTGGAGAAGAATCACAACGACAAAGATCTAGAATGGACTATAATTGAAAAGATGAAAGTAGGCCCTAACATCACCAAGAGACTTCTCGAGAGAGAGCAACGATGGGTTTACAAATTGGGAACTGACATCTGAGGATTAAATGACTCAATCCGATGGAATATGCTGAATAGAAACTAGATTTGACATAGGGTTCAGTCACCATTAAAAGTGTCCTCACGATCCTGATTTTGCCTATGTCACTTGGTCACACCATGTGATATAGAATAGACACACATTAGACTCTGTGACCAAAGTTGCGTGTTATAAACATGTCCTCAGTCATAGGTATTTTCTTTACTGAACAAAAACTATTGTTGATCCATGTAAATAAGGCTCGCCTCCTTTTTTCTTTAACAGAGGGCTACCGGTATGGTTTTGGGCTCGATACATGACCGCCTCTCCAATGGACTTGAGAAGGCTACCATCATGTATTCTTATTAGTGTGACCCGAGCCGATTCACAGACACTCGAAAGCGTGGTCTTTTGCCAGTTTTGCATTTGACCTACCACAAATCCCAGATCCCGACAGGATTCGGGACTCTTAACAGGCATAATCCATTATGGTCACGTATCTGGAACACGGGACCACAATTCCCATGATCCCATGGGACATTTGTAGTCCGTTCCGAGACATGCGTAGGAAGTGACAGGGCTGACATGCGCCCCGTACAATTTTCACGCCCACTGACCAGCTGCAATACGAAACGGCAGGTTTATTTAAACTGGCGCGCCAAGCAGCGAGTTGCTAGAGCCTGGACACACAGATACCAAATAGGTATACTACGGGGCAGGACCTTTGAAGTAGTAAGTCCAGATTGATTGCGCGGCTACAGACGGAGGTAATGTGATTTGAGTCGTTTGGGAGGCAGGGTGTATTAACGCCCCAGTCTTTCACTTTTTACCTCCTAAAACAGCGTTTGACTACAAGGCTCCCCTTCCCGTGGTCCATGAAAAACGGAAGTTCCCCTCTAATAGGGTAAGGGGAAATGAGCACATATAACGTAAATGTGAAAAATGGATATGTCAACCTGCATTATGACCATTTCTAAGAGCATAGCGGTAACTGTGAATGTGTTTGATCAAAGTTGCTTGGTACGAGTGGATACAACTAACCCTGGGCGAAGTACTACGCTACGCTCGCGTAGTTTGCGAAGTTTGCGCTACTTCGCACTACGCAAATTGCACGTAGCACAGTGCAAACACGCGTAGCGTAGCGGTCATTTTTTGCTTGCTCGCGGTCCTCAACGTCAAGTTGGTGACCGCGAGCGAGCAAAATGACATCCCGGCGAGACTTTTTCCTCGTTCGCGATCAGCAACATCAAGTTGCCGATCGCGAGCGTGGAAAATAAACCTCCCGGCGAGATTCTCAACGCGGGGAGGTCAGGTTTCTCATTGCGAGTGGTCGCGTATGCTCGCAACCGCTTGCGATGAGACACTACCAGTCCGCGTTGAGAAAGCTGACGCTTGAGTACAAATCTACTCGAGCGGCAGAAAACGACTGCTTGCACTGTGCAAGATGCCGTTTGCAATGATTGCACAGTGCGGACAAGCATCCGGCACTGTGCAATCATCGCGAACAGCATTTCCTATAGCACTACGCAGTTCGCGTAGTGCTACGCGTAGCTCGCATAGTGCGAAGTGCACTTCGCGTAGCTACGCGTAGCGCTACTACGCGAACTACGCCCAGGGTTAGATACAACCCATTCATAAGACTTTGAGTGTTAGTGTGGTTCACGATGGGATACAGTATTTTGCACTTTTGAGAATTAAATCATGTGCGATAATTTACGCATGCTGCCTATTTGGTCAAGTGAGATTAGTTGATCGAGTACAGCTTTGTTTTTCAACATTAATTTGTGTTCAAGGAATGAAGGGAAGAAGAGCACCTGAGCATGATGGATGCATATGCACATTAGGGCTATGATGATTAATGTACTGCATAATTGTATGTCTTCTTTCTCATTTCAATCTCCTTACAGGCGGAATTTTTTCGTACAAAAGGAAGGGAGATAAGTATACTCCCCATTATTATTATTATTATTATTTTCACAAAGGTTACAGCTTTCTGTACCTTCAAAAAAATATATATAGGACAAGTGTCGGTCAACACCAGAGAGGGAATACTTGTTGTGCCCTGACGAAAGCACAGGACCTTTATCGCCAATTTTTCTGGGCTGAAACATGTTGGCAAGTTATTAGGGTCATAGGACCATAACCTCGAAAAAGACCCGTTATAATTTATTTTATTTTAATATCCACTACGTCCCCATGAATAAAAGGGATACCTGGGGAACGGAGTAGGATTTTTATCTTTAAGTCCCCCTGGCTTACATCTCTTAAGAGCTCCCTGAAATACGGTTGAGCCCACCCTGACCTTTAGGATTTAGGGTGAACCCGATGATGAAGCATGACACCAATAGGGTGTGTGAGGGTTAAATAACAAAAAGGAATTGCTTACTTTCCGCATTTAGCGACGTACGCCACATAAGGATTTAAGTAGCTTTTAGAGCTCCTTCTTGTCTGGATACAATAGTGGTAGCATATGTAATACATAACTCTCTTATGTATAATCACAGCCAGTGTACTTACAGCATAGTAAGAAAATAAGAAAAACCAAAAACATAGAATAAGAACTGCAACAAAATACCCACCAATAACTTCCCGTCCAGGGTGAGGTTATAAACTACCTCATGTCCAAATGTGTAAAACAAACTACGTCTATGGAAAGGTGTGTGATGTGGCAGCTCACGTGCTCCGAGCAGGCCCGGACTATGCGTGATGCAAGAGGAGTAATCTGAAATTTACAATATAACTTCAAGAGAGAAAGCAAAAACAGTGTGCAGCCTTGGGGAGCAGCAATGAAGCATGATCAATGTGCAGCAGGAAGGGACAACACCCCACAGAAGGACAACCCCAGCAAACAAGTGTGGAATAAACAACTAATGCAAGTCCCAGTGCCCAATGCTGGCCACTGTCCAGCAATGATTGCAAAAAAGACATGTCATGTACCTCACTAGCAGCCAGCTCCCTGGCATATACACGGTGTCTAATGGCTGAGTGGACCCCCTATGGAAATAGAAAAGCAACAGTTAAATTAAATCATATGTAGTCTGAGGGGTAACTCGTTGGAGGCACTTGGAATTAGAAAATTCAGAAGATGGCAACAGGAAATCCTCACTGACAAAGTTCATAATATCAAGATAAAGATGGGGAGTCCAGGGCAAATTGTTGCAACTCCCTCTAAAGCACCATCTCTAAATTCTGAGGCCTGGCGATGTGCGGGTGAGGAGGAGGGGCACTATGTGTCCAGAGCAGAACATGGTGTCCTCCTGTGATTCCTGACCCTCCGGTCGCACTGGATTCATTTTCCATGTACAGTCAAAGGCGCTGATTTGTCAGACTGATCAGCCCAGTCACAAGCCTCCTGAGGAGATGTAAAGAACCAGGCCTCCTGGTCTGCAATTATTTTAAGATGAGCTTGAAATGGGAGAGCTATTTGACCCCCAGTTCATGAAGTCTCTTTGTGAATTCTGTGAAAGATGCTCACTGGTGTTGTATGGCTAAGTTATAGTTAGAAAATATAAGAAGTGACAGGCTTTCCTGGCAGCTTGAAGAACTGTATCTCAATCCCTATAGTGGAGTAGCTTGGCCACCACAGAGCAGGGAGGGGTCCCAGGAGGAGTATGTGCCAGCATCCTGTGCATCCATTCAAGGGCAAAAATGGAACATAAGCCATGAGGAGCTACATTAGTCAAAATCCAGTTCTTGAGATGAGAGTCCATGTCCTCAGCCTCAATACCCTCTGTCAGCCCCACCATATGGATGTTGCTCCTACATTATTGACCCTGTTGTTGTAGGTTCGCATCCATGGTGCCGGGGAAGAAAATGAGCTGCCATGCTCCATGTCCTTGAGAGGACCTTTGAGAGGACCCTGGAGGTAAGGATACTGGGCAGAAAGTGGAAGACCCATCCTAGAGTAAGCCTGCAGTTCCCTGACCCACGTTGTCAAGTTCAACAATCATTCAAAGGTCCATTGTAGAACAAGTACCATTTTCTGATGGCATCTCACAGGCATGGCAGGGTGCAGGGGCAGAAGAGAAAGCCCAGGGAAGGCCTTGGGAAGAGGCCCTGTGATTCGTCTTAAGGTGAGAGGCACAAAAATATAACTAAACTCCCTTATCACTCCTTATCACTACCAATCCCTGAGCCCTAAAAATCCCTCACTACTCCTCTACACCACCCATCCCTGAGCTCTAAAAAAACCCTTACAATCCCTTATTACTATCAATCCCTGAACCCTAAAATCTCCCTACTACCCCTTAGCACTTCACATTGCTAAAACTTTACTAACCTTTACCACTATCCATACGTGAACACCAAAGGTCCCTGAACTCTGAAAACCCCAAACAACCCCTACCTATATCCATCCCTGAATACTGAAAAACTCCTTCTACTACTCATAACTGATCTCTAAAAACACCTTCCTATCCCTATACACTACACATCCCAGGACTCTAAAAATCCTTACTTCCCCTATACACTACCCATCCCGGAACCCTAAAATAACCACATGCTAAACTTATACAGAATCAATCACTGACCCAAAAAAAACCTCTAGACCACCCACTCCAGATCTCTAAAATCCCCTTGCTACCCCAATACTAAACCTGTCCCTAACCCATGACTACCCCCTAACACCACCAACCACCAGGACCCTTAAACTCTAAAATGCATTGTAAAGGTAATGCATTGTAACGTACCTCATTATAACGTACCTTGTCATAGTAGTGACTACATTGTTGTAAATGTGGCGTACTGATCCATCCTTGTAGTGGTTTCACTGTAGTGGTATAATACCAGCCATATTGGATCAAAGTAGCCTACATGCATATGTGCTATTGAAGCGGATATTATTAGTTGCTCACCACAAGACTGTGTTTGTGTTTGGGAACAATGAATGGTGAAATACATGCAGGTTCATATATACATGCTCCTGACACTCCCTTCAGAATACTAGTTGGATATCAAACAACGAGTATCAGTTCTGATTGTAAAACTATAATTTCCTATCATGTCACTAGTCTTATAGCAATTTCATACCCACCTTCAAATATTGTCATTTCCATGGGCCGCTTATCTAGGTCAGCTCTGTCATTGCCCTAATTTCAGAAGAATGGGTCCCCAAACACTGATGACCAGGTCCCTACACTGAATTTACTATTATTGTTGCCTAGTAATACTCTTCTCCCTGTATCCACTTTTACATCAGGCAATTGAGCAATTATCCACTAGTGACCCTGCCCAGCCTCACCCATCCCTCTAACATGGTTTTTACCAGCTCTACAAGTCACCCTTTTACCCTTGAGACTGTGCTCTGGTGCTTTAATTCCCAGAGAGGCCCTTCTTTCTATTTACCTGGTGTAACCCATGCAGAGGGACAATGCTCCTACTACTTCACTCAATGCATGCCTAAAATAAAAGATCCTCATATATCTTCTTTATATTTTCGATACTGTGATCCACTTTTATGTGTCCCATCTATTAATTAAAACTTAATTATAAAATACATTAGTAACCTATTTTGGATTTATGAAATTATGTAACAATTAATTCTACACATCACTTTTAATAATTATTAATGCACATTATTTTTGTCTTTGTGTTGTTTGCGTAGAAATGTATTTTTTTAATTGAAACTTCAGAAAAATAGATTTAAAATAACATATTTCTATCAATTTAGATTATTATTTAACATAAAAATAATTTAAGTGCTATTTTTGAGTTAAATAAATTTGTAAAATTTTCCCCATACTTCAACATTAAGAGGCTCAGAAGACAGGGCGGCGATCTCTACAAGTATAGAATTTTTTTTCAAAAGTTTATGCGGCACAAAAACAAATATACAAACATTTTCCTGTTTCATATTAGAATAAATTGATTTTATTTATCAACTTCAAATCTATTCCAACATTACAAAATGCTACAGCACTTTTGAATTAATTTTGAATTAAAACTTTAATTAATAAAAATATATTAAATTAAATTAAAATGATTTTTTCAGAGTTTGAATTAAGAAATAAATTCCTGCCTAATGAAAGAAAATGAAAAAAAATAAGTGCCTTAATAAATATTAAACCTAATGTATAGGAATAATTACAATTAATTTAATTATTTTAAATAAAAACTTGATAGCAATATTTTTAAATTCCAAATAGGTTATTAAATTATAAGTATGTTATAATCGAATAATGAATATGTACTCTCTATATATGTTTTTAACATTACATTAATGTATATTTATTTACATTTCTAACTTTTTAAAATATTTTAATTTAATTTAACATAATTTCCTCTGGGATTTTAGTTTAAGGGCCTGATTACTAGTTTGGCAGTCTGACCATCGGAATGCCGCAGCCGCTGTCTCCAGAAGACCGCAGCATCGGCAGTTGTATTACCAGTTGACCGCTGGGCCTGCAGTGTACCTGCAGTGGCCTTGCTGCGGTGGTCAATGGTTTTCCATATTTATCGATGCCTGTGGGTATATTTTGATTGCACATATGTGGAAGGAACACATATTCATGATACATGTGTAAAAATCTGGCCTACCCTTTGCCGGGCTCATATGTGGCTAGTCCAGTCAATAGGTACATGGTACAAAATGGACTTACCTGTACTTTGCTGCAAACAAGGTCATATTCTTTGGGGTGCAGATGCTGCTGTGAATCTCAGGAGGCTCTTGATTCTTCCACAGCATTGAAACAATGCATCACAAAAAAAATGCCATATTTTAAAAAACAACATATATGGATCCGAGAAATTTGGAATGCTCTTCCCCAGTCCACGTGGTCTCTTTCAAAAAAGAACTCAAACACTTCATGATCAGACAACGTCCGGCAGTTTATATCTGTGGTTCCTCAATCTACTATGAGCAAAAGTCCATAAGAACATCCAATCGCACTCACTTGTATTTCCCTCTTTCCTCGCCTGTGTGTTTGTCAGCAGTGCTTGCAGTTATACAGCATGCTATCTATCTTCTGCTATCATTCTAATTTTTACAGTTTCTCTCTGCTTTGAATTTCCATTCTTTTCACTCCCCTAGTTATTTCATGACAATATGCTGAGTCAAAATCTATCGGTCAAACTCCAAAGGTGCTAATAGACCCTTGACCTTACCAGGTAGGTCGCTCCCCCGCCACACAGCTCCGCCTGTGGTGTCCTGCCCGCTGCTGCTGCTGGTAAGCTCGCCCTCTGCTTGTGGCCTCGGTGCCCGTTTTCCGTCTGTTTCCCTCGCTGCCCCCACTGTATTGTGTCCATTCTCTTCTGTTTCCCTCGCTGCCCCAACTGTATTGTGTCCATTTTTCTCTCTGTTTCCCTCGCTGCCCCCACTGCATTGTGTCCTTTTTTCTTCTGTTCCCTCGCTGCCCCCATTGCTTTGTGCCCGTTTTCTCTCTGTTTCCCTCGCTGACCCCACTGCATTGTGTCCTTTTTTCTTCTGTTCCCTCGCTGCCCCCATTGCTTTGTGCCCGTTTTCTCTCTTTTTCCCTCGCTGCCCCCACTGCATTGTGTCCATTTTTTTTCTTCTGTTCCCTCGCTGCCCCCATTGCTTTGTGCCCGTTTTCTCTGTTTCCCTCGCTACCCCCACTGCATTGTGTCCATTTTTTTTCTTCTGTTCCCTCGCTGCCCCCATTGCTTTGTGCCCGTTTTCTCTCTGTTTCCCTCGCTACCCCCACTGCATTGTGTCCATTTTTTCTTCTGTTCCCTCGCTGCCCCCATTGCTTTGTGCCCGTTTTCTCTCTGTTTCCCTCGCTGCCCCCACTGCATTGTGTCCATTTTTTCTTCTGTTCCCTCGCTGCCCCCATTGCTTTGTGCCCGTTTTCTCTCTGTTTCCCTCGCTGCCCCCACTGCATTGTGTCCATTTTTTTCTTCTGTTCCCTCGCTGCCCCCATTGCTTTGTGCCCGTTTTCTCTCTGTTTCCCTCGTTGCCCCCATTTCCCTGTGTCCTTCTTGCCTTCTGTACCCCTCACTGCCTCTCTCCACTCCCGCCGCTGCGTCCCCTGCGGCCCCGCCCCTGACTGCCCATTCGCTGCCCCTGCCTCCCAGCTGCTCCTCCCTCCCACCTCCCCATATATGGCGGCCGCTGCGCGGCCGCGCCGCTGGCGCGCCGAAGGCACGCCTAAGGCAAGCCCATCTGCGCCCGTCCGTGCCTGGACCGCGCCCAGTGCCAGAACCCCTGGGCCGTGCGCCCCCCGCACCAGCCTCGAGGACCGATGCCGATACAATGCCACCACACTCCACGCTCTCAACCCCGGACGGACGCACAACTGCTTCAAGGCCGCCCCGAAACGCACCCATGGTCCCTTCACCTGCCGGAACTGCAGCTACACCAGCCTCGGAGCCACCGAGGCGCCCGCCAAGAAGGACCTCAACCACCTCCGATGCATCCTACTGAACACCTGCTCCGCACGCAAACACGCCCGTCGAGCTCTGGGACCTGCTCGACACATCATCACCAGACGTCGCCTTCCTGACAGAGACCTGGATGAACGACTCCTCCGCCCCCGACATCGCCATAGCCATCCCAGACGGCTATAAAATCACCCGCAGAGACCGCGTCAATGCAGTAGGAGGAGGAATCGCCATCGTCCACAAGAACACCATCAGGGTCTCGACCAGCACCGACAACACTCTCAGCACCGCCGAACACATGCACTTCCAGATCCACACGGACCCCAACACCACCCTTAGAGGCACCCTTGTCTACAGACCCCCTGGGCCCCGACCCCAGTTCAGCGACTCCATCGCCGACTTCATCAGCACGCACGCCCTGACCTCTACCGACTACATCCTCCTCGGAGACCTGAATTTTCACCTGGAGAACAACAACGACAGCAACTCCACCACCCTGATCGACAACCTCGCCAACCTCGGTCTGAGCCAGCTCGTCACAACACCGACCCATTCCGCCGGCCACACGCTCGACCCCATCTTCTCCTCAAGCTCCCACGTCTCCTTCAGCCACACCACGGAACTCCTCTGGACCGACCACCGCTGCATCCATTTCACCTTCCAGAAACCCACCACACACCACCGCACCCAACAGATCCCACGCCGCTGTTGGAGCAAAGTCACCGAAGACCAACTACGGGCAACCCTTGCTCTCAGCCCTCCCTCCGACCCATCCAACACCGACGACGCTGCCTGCAACCTCAGAAGATGGATGGACGACTGTGCCAACACACTCGCCCTGCTGAAAAAACTCACCTACGGTGACACCACCAAAAGAGCCAGCTGGTTCACCTCGGAACTCCTAGCTTCCAAGCGTACCTGCCGGAAACTAGAGAAGAAATGGCACAGTGATAAGACACCGGACAGCCACGCAGCCCACAAAGACGCCATCCGTAACCACCACCACCTCATCAAGAATCTCCTTCAAAGACCGCCTCGACAACAACGCACACAACAGCAAGGAGCTTTTCAACATCGTGAAGGAACTCTCCAACCCCAGCTCCAACACCAACGACATCCCGCCGTCGCAACCCCTGTGCGATTCCCTCGCCACCTTCTTCCACCGCAAGATCGCCGACATCCACGACAGCTTCAACACCCAGACAGCCCCAACCAAGATCGATGCACCATACCCGCCGCACACCATCGACCACGACCCCCTGCCAGCCTGGGCCAGCGTGAACATCGAGGACACCATCAAGACCATGAGCACAATACACTCCGGCTCCCCGTCAGACCCTTTCCCGCACCACATCTTCAACAAAGCCAGCAGCTCCATCGCACCCCACCTGTGCAACATCATCAATCTCTCCTTCGAGACCGTGACCTTCCCAGAGAGCTGGAAACACGCAGAGATCAACGCCCTACTCAAAAAACCCAAGGCGGACCCGAGAGACCTCAAGAACTTCCGGCCCATCTCCCTGCTTCCGTTCCCAGCCAAGGTCATCGAGAAGATCGTCAACAAACAGCTAACCCGATACCTCGAAGAAAACAGCATCCTGGACCCATCCCAATCGGGGTTCCGCAGCAACCACAGCACTGAGACTGCCCTCATCGCCGCCACCGACGACATCAGGATCCTGCTGGACAACGGTGAGACCGCAGCCCTCATCCTGCTGGACCTCTCCGCCGCCTTCGACCCTGTCTGCCACCGCACTCTACGCGCACGCCTCCACGACGCAGGGATCCGAGACAAGGCCCTGGAATGGGCCACCTCCTTCCTCGCCGGCAGAACCCAGAGAGTCCGCCTCCCACCATTCCGATCCGAAGCCTCCGAGATCATCTGCGGCGTACCCCAGGGATCGTCCCTCAGCCCAACACTGTTCAACATCTACATGGCCCCGCTCGCACGCATCGCCAGACAGCACGACCTCAACATAATCTCCTACGCCAACGACACTCAACTGATCCTCTCCCTCACCAAGGACCCCTCGCCGCCAAATCCAACCTCCATGAAGGGATGAAGGCCGTCGCCGATTGGATGAAGATCAGCCGACTAAAACTGAACACGGAGAAGACAGAGGTCCTCATCCTCGGCTCCAACCCCTCAGCCTGGGACGACTCCTGGTGGCCAACGACGCTGGGAGCAGCCCCGACACCCACCGACCACGCACGCAACCTGGGAGTCATCCTCGACTCAACGCTCTCCATGCAGTCTCATCCTCCTGCTTCAACACCCTCCGCATGCTTCGCAAGATCTACAGGTGGATCCCGACAGACACGAGAAGAACAGTCACCCAGGCCCTCGTCTGCAGCAGACTTGACTATGGGAACGCCCTCTACGCGGGAGCCCCGGCCAAGCTCATCAAGCGACTGCAACGCATACAAAACGCCTCCGCACGCCTGATCCTCGATGTACCACGCCACAGCCACATCACCCCCCACCTGAGGAACCTGCACTGGCTCCCCGTCGACAGGAGAATCTCCTTCAAACTCCTCATCCACGCACACAAGGCACTCCACAAGACTGGCCCAGCCTACCTCAACAGACGACTCCTCTTCTACGTCCCCAACCGCCAACTCCGCTCCGCCGACCTCTCCTCGCCACCGTCCCTCGCATCCGAAGAACCACCACCGGCGGCAGATCCTTCTCCCACCTCGCCACCAAGACCTGGAACACCCTTCCACTAAGCCTACCACTGACCCAAGACCTGCTGACCTTCAGGAGGCTACTCAAGACCTGGTTGTTCGACCAGTAGCAGCACCCCCCCCTTTTTTTCCCCCAGCGCCTTGAGACCCTCGCGGGTAAGTAGTGCGCTTTACAAATTCTGTGATTGATTGATTGATTGAGGCTATGCCTCAAACACATTGGTGAGTCTTCCAAAATGAACACAACCTGTGGCCTTGACACATGCCCTGCCTTAAATGCACTTAGAAACTACTGGGCACAAGGTTTTGCCAGTGCTTTGTAGACACTGAGCATGGTGCATGGCCTTTGGCCACACCTTACACCTGCTACCCCTGCCCTCAAAGCCGCTGGATGCAACCATTGTGCATGAGCAGTCAGCATAAGGCACGCGGTGTCATCTTCTGCAACTTCCTGGTACTAGCCACAAACATCCAGGGCCGGACTGGCCGCAGGGGGCAACGGGAATTTTCCCGGTGGGCCAGAAGGGTGGGGGGGTGGTTTTCAAGAGGTGGGAGCCGGTTTTGTTGATGGAGGCCGGTTTTGCAGCAGTGCTGCAATATCGCCCCCCTGTAACAAAACTAAAGCAGGAGCAGTGCTAAAGCGGAAACAGCGCTGCTTCTCGCTAGCACCCCTCCATCACCCCCCCCCCCCGTCCCCCCCTTTGGCGTCAGTGTGGCAGAATTGCCAGGGCTCGTTTTTGTTCCCAGTCCAAACATCTGTTTGTTCAACCTCGACTTCCCCCATATCACCACTGCCTTGGATCCTCCACTTAATTAGCCTGTACATGTACTGCATTTACCCCCTCCAAGACATGTTCATTTATGTTTCCCCATAATTCTCTCCATCATTACCCATCCTGGGTGCACACTATTTCAAAATGCAAGACTGCTGTCTTCCCTTGCCGAGGGTAAGACATGGCCTGACTGTGGAAAATCCTACTTCAGAAAGGGAAACCCCTGACTTATGGTTACTGAATATTTTACTTGTGCTTTACATTATATTAGCTATCACTGCTGTGTATTGCTTGATAGATTTTAATTTACCAGTTGCTGAAGGCACCTCGTGCACCTTGTGCCACATAACTAATGAGCCGAATTCCATATAAATAATGTGCTTTAATAAATCTGGCCTCTCAGCATTTCATTTTTCAGTTATAGGAAAAGGGAAATCATTTGCCCTTGATATTATCATAAACTATTAAATAGTTACACTGAAAATGTGATGAGGCAAAATCTATTAAATACCGCCTGAGTCTCTCACTGGAATGACTACTTTATTTCTACAGTCTGCGGCGGAATTAAAGCAAATGAGCGTCTCTGAAAAGGCACATCTCGTCTACGAGCATTTAAGCCATTAGACCATAAAAACCCGCAATACTCCACAAACAAACGGATACAATTTCATGTTCAGTAATTCCGGAAGCAATTTCTTAGACATGAAATATTATTATGAGTAAAGACGCACATGTGTTTGAACTACAAAGCTACAGACGTGACATATAAAGAAAACGAAGCGTGGGAGTATGCCGTAGCTCACTCTGTTGTCAAATTTGGTCACAGAAAAAAACGAGAGTGAAAAAAGTGCTTTGGTAAATATGGATGGCGCATTCACAAGTGCATTGCCTTACTCAACTGCAGCATACAATTACAAAAATACAACTCGTATCCATATAATTTCAGACTCCATAAAATAAAATAAAAACTTATTTCAAGAAATAGGTATGATATTCCAAGACATTGAAAAGCTAGGCAACCCGAGGAATTGCATGTGTTACACAGTGAAACTATTTGCAAAACTACATTCACAGTCACGTATGCACTTGCCTTGTCCTTTAACGTGTACCTTTTATTGTCACCATTCTAAAATGTTCATGCAGAACACTATCTTCTGTCTACTACATACAGTTAGAGACTCTAGGACTGATTTAGACCCTGGAAAGCAGGTTATATTCACCACCGTACTGCCGCCTATCAAAGTAAGAGATCCCCACTGGCCCTGCGGTGATCTATTGTGGCTTGACAGGATGCAAAGGCATTGAAAGTTTTGTTGTCTGGGTGCTGTCTTATCTGTATCACCTAATAAGTACAAACTAATTTGTTTTTTAGAAAATCAACTCCCAAAGCGGGGATGTGTTAATGAAAACAAAAAACGAATGTTGTGTGTCAATTTCTTTTCTTCTGTTTGCCAGATGGATGGAAAAAAATGACATTAGACCGTCTGCTCCACAAAGGGCGGGCAGTTTAATGTCTTTACTCTGATGGCCCCTACTCTGTCTGCCTGTCAGAGTAAGTTTTTCAACGGTGGAGCTTGCAGGGGCATCACTGTCTAAAAACTGATGGTCCATCTGACTCAGAATTGAGTGGGCGGAGAGGGTGTTTGGCAGACAGGGTACTCTGTCAAATTTGTAACAAACTACACTGTCCCCCAAATTCTAAATGAGGACCTCGGTGACTTGCAGCAAACAGCAGAGCTCAGAAACCAGAGCGCTTATTCACAAAAGCATGTAAGAGTAAGTCTGTTTCATTGCCCATTCTAAGTAGTGAAGAGATGTGTCTTTAGAGCTGCCTTGAACTCCTGCTCCAAGATGTTGTTCCAGGAATGATGGTGCCAGTTTCCAGGTATGAAGGATGTTAATCATCTGCCAGTAAAGCCTTTTTGCTCCTGATGAACTTCTTTACTGTGGCTGAAAGAATCTGAGAGAGGAAGCTTTGGAATGCACATCTGGAGTAGTTCCAGAAGACCATTTGGAACTGGATATTTCTCCTGCTTGCCTCTGTGGAACTTCCCTTTTGAAACAGGAGGGTGCAAAATATCCTGAGAGCAGCTACAGCAGCTGCCCACTTGGAGGAATTCCAACGCTAAAGTTGTGGAAACCCTCCTGCAATTGGGAAAGTGGACTAATATCTGATGAACTAGTTCCAAAGATATAAGGACTTTGTGTTTGGAAATACTTAAATTCAATATCAGTTTTCCATTACTATCAAGCAGGGAAACAGGCATTCAAATGCTTGTCAAAAAAGACGTGTTACAAAGTAGCTACATTGGAGGGATGCGGCTGGAGCATCAGACAAGTTCTTTCACACTGCAGAGGGCAGTCTTTTATTTCTGTCACATTTTGAAGTCGAATTTTTGTTTCTCTGCTGCTTTCATTATTTTCAAATACCCCTGTAGCTGGCCTAGAGGTCCTTTTGGTGCTGATGTGGAGGTTCCTTCCGTTTATTAGAGTTGCTGCTTTTTCTGACACGAGGCTGACATTTTGCCTACCACATCTGTACTAATGGCAGTGTCTCAACTGCCTTGTCGTTTTCATATGGCAACCTTCTGTTCATTCTGCAGGTATCAGTATTGACTTTTATGCTTTCTGTTCTCTTTACCGTGCACTCTGCAGTGAGATTTATGCACTATTATAGAAGGCATTTAACAAGTGACTCACTTCACACACTTCATACTATTTTAATGAACTTCTGAAGGGACTTTGCTTCTCACACAACACCTATGTATGATATGTATTCCTTACTTTCGCCCATTCAGCAATGTATGCTATCCAAAACTTGAACTTTTTATGTCATTCGCAGCAACTTCATGTTTTTTGCTCTACAAGTACAATAATATGTTTGTGCCCTCTGTACTTCCTCTTTTTATGTGCAGAGCAAAGCAAAAATTACTCAGCATTGCTGAAGAGTGAATCTGTGCCAACGAAGATGGCCAATGGCACAATTATCATTCCCAATGCAGTTTCTTTTGGTATGAAACTCAAAGGACTTAAAATGGTCATCCTTAATCTAATGCCTCCTCTAACAATCTGATTGAGAATGCAATACTAGATGAAGTGAGAGCCTTACAACCTTTTATGAGCACCACTAATGAGAAATTACAACAAATGGAGAACAGATGGATCATTATGGAGAACAGGATGGTTAAAAAAGAGCAACGTATCATCAATGTGTCAAGATGTTATTGTAAAGATTCCTATGCTTGAACAGGGGATTTCAAACTCAAGCATCCTGTAGAGGATTTGGAAAAATTGAAACTGGGGTAAAAATCGTCATTTATATGGTTACCTAAAGGTGTTGAAAGCCCTAATCCTCTTAACTTTAAAAAAAAAAATCATTCATGTAGTTCTTAATCCCCGCTGCTCTCAGCCTATTAATTTACAACATGGTAATCACCTAGGCAGGCCTAAATGTAATCACTCAAGGCCATGGGGCATTATTATGCTTTTCTAGAGTTTACTGATTTACTCCATGTGTTGAGGGCAGCTAAGACTATAAAGAGAATTATTTGGTCTGGTAATAACTAATTTCTTTCACAGGATGTCTCTAATGCTACCGATGCCATATGTAAAGAATTCCTTGCTACCAAACCTCAATGCAGCAACTTCACATCAGATATACTGTTCTTCATTGTGTTCATGGAAAATATCATCAATACAGGATGGAAACTGGTTCAACTACCACTTCATGCTCTTTCATTTTTCTTGCACTGATATTTTAATATACGATTATTTGGCTCAGTTTTTTCTATTGTTGTTTGTTACAAAAAGCTCCTCTGCCTGTCTTGTCATGCCATCCAAATGCCAATTTTTTTTTTTCTCTTTTTTCTATTCAGGTCTGTGTTCTCCCCCTTGACCTGCTCTTTTAAATTTAGTAGTTTGTATTTTATTTCTCATTTTCTTTTTCTTTTCTTTCAAATTGAGTGCTTTTGGGTTATTTTGTTACATATCTTTATAATATGTCTTCTCTGTGTCCTACAATTGATGTTATTAATGTGTATTTGTCTCTTCTTTGCAGATTGTCACCCTTGATGCAGTATTCATCTTCATGTATGTGTTAAGTATGTCTACCTTTGTTTTGTGGAATGTTTGTGATCCTGGCAACCTGGTAAAAAAGCAAAAGGAACTCTCTCATTTATGCAGACTTACATTTTTTTATAAGAGACCACCTTAATGAGCTTGCATCTTTAAAACTGAAAAGGCATTACATAGGTCAGCTATTCAGTATTATAAATCTCTCAAATTACAAGTTCTATCCTTAGAATGTGATAATGTTGGCAGGCGGATACTTCTAAATGTTGTTTTTAAATATTGATAACAAGCATGTTATTTTGTTTAATGTTTATGGCCTGGGTAATACCGATCCTGAGTTTTTGAATTTTATTAAACATGATTTCGCTAACATTCCTAACTCTAATGTTGTTATGGGTGATGATTTTAATTAATTGCATAACCCTTTTTAGATAGGAAATCAAAATATAAATAAACCATAAGCTTTCCAATCTGCTGTTTACTGTAGACAGTTATTTAACTCATGGAGAACTTGCAATCTAGATAAATCTGGCTTCTATTTTTCTAATGTTCAAAATACACTCTCCTGGATTATATTTTGATCAATAAATTCTTATTATCTTTGATAGTTAGTTTTCTGCTAAAATTGGTTCCAGTTTTATATCTAAACATGCCACAATTTTAGCCTCATTGAATCTGTCCACAGTTGCTGTTAAGTCTGGACGATGTCGATTCAATAATCATTTCTTATCTGATGCTACGTTTTTTAATCTGAAGCTAAATATTTAATGAAAGATTATTTAACTTTAATACCCCAGTTGATACCTCCATTACTAACTGCTGGAAGGCCTTTAAGCTTCCTTCAGATTTCCTTTATAACTCTCTCTTAAAGCAAATTAAAACTAATATATATATATTTTTTGTAATTCTCTCATATGTTATATGACACTGTTAAAGCTACATCTGAATGAAATACAATTGCAACTCTCTTGTTGAGATGAACATTTTTTGGTGGTTGAAAATAAAGCAGGAAAGATGCGTGTCAACTATTTAAAACTGATTCAGAATGTAAAGCTGCTCACTCAATGATAAAAGAGATGGATGGTTCAACCTTGGTTGCCAGCAATGAAATCTCCAGATCATTTCATATTTTTTTATCAATCATTATATTCTGAAGACACACAATGTATTTCTGATTTTTATACTTTTCTAGTGGTAAACCCAAACCACCCTTTCTAAAGGATAAGTTTGAGGAACTTGAAGCTGAGATATCATTGCAAGTAGTACTAAAAGTGATTACATCTTTAAAGAAAGCCAAAGCTCTTGGGCCCGATGGTTTTTCTACAGAGCGTATATCCTCCTTGTCTACTTTGCTTGCCCCTAAATGGCTGCAATTCTACAGCATCTTTCTTTCTGACTCAAGGGCCTGTAGTTACTTTTTGGAAGTCTTGATCACTATCATCCCTAAGCCTGAGAAGTACCCTAAATATTGACAAATTTATAGATAGGCCTATCACTTAATAAGTATGACTGCAAGATATACGTTAAGTTCCTTATATCTCATTTAGAGTCTGTTGGTCTGTTACTTGCTGATTTTAATCATGATAGACATGAATCTGATAATGTTAGGATGTTTTCTAATATTATTAATCAAGCTCACAAACTCAAAGTCCCTATTGCTGCACTCTCACTTTATGTATAAAAGTTTTTGGCTGAATTAATTGGAAATACTTGTTTAAAAAATTTGAATGGCTTGACTTTGGTCACAATTTACATTCTTTTGTGAAGTTATCATATTCTAACCATAAAATAAATGCCTTTGTTAATAGTTGCTTGTTTCCTTATTTTGATCTTAAAAGGGGAACTCAGCAGGGTTCCCCCTTTCTCCTTTATTATTTGTACTATGTTTGGAACATTAAGAACCCTTACTAGAAAAAATTAGATTTAACCCAAACTTATCTGGTTTCCCTCATGGTACACAACACATAACATTATTTATATATGCTGATGTTATCCCGGTTTATGTGTCTAACCCAATTGCGTTTATATCTCCATTTTTGGAAGAGAGTTTAACATATTTCAATTGATTCTATTATAAATTGAACTTTACTAAACGAGATGTATTGCCTTTAAACACCTTATGTTATCAATATATGTTTTGTGATTCTGTTTTTGCAAGGTGACCTTCAAAAATTAAATATCTTCACATTCGGTTCTCTTCAAATATCAAAAAACCTATTTAATAAACATTTTTAGCTTTAAAATATTATTAAAATGATGCTTGTCCCCCATATCTTATATGTTATTTCAATGTTTACTGTGAACATTTCCGATTGTTCTTATAAATAACTAAATACCATTTGTGCAAACGTTTTATGGAGTAATATGGCCCCAGAATTCTTTTAGCCAAATTAAAAAAGGGCAAAAATTCATGGCAGTTATCATTCCCCTAAATCTAAATTATATTATTCTTCATTTGTCATTAGACAGTTATTTGCTTTAATGCATGATTTTGATAATAATCCCATGCCTACCCGGATTACTTTCAAATAATATTTGTTTAAGGATTTTGTCTTAAAACATATTATCCATATGTTTAATTGTGCTTTATTTCAAGGTATCCTATTTTAATATATTCTCATTTCATATTGAACAATCTTTGGTCAGTCATATCTCTCCTCACCATTTTATGAATTCTCTCGTATGGAATAATACGTTTCTGAAAATGTGTGACAAATCTTTTCATTTTAAACTTTGGAAAGAAAAGGGCATATTATATTCATATATGAATTTTGGAATGACAATGCTCTTTCTACCTTTCAGAAGAACTATAATTTACCTGATTCTTGTCTGCCAGAGTTAATGTTTCTCTTACCACGTCTTCCTATCAATGGCATTGCAAATGAATCTATCCCTGAAGCTGCTCATATTTATAAAGATTTATAACACTGAACGTCTGTTAGAGCTAGAAGTTCAGTTGAACTATTGTGGAAAGAGGATTTTCATGCTATATACCCTCTTGATCTTTGGGACAGATTGTCTAAAACATTGACACCTGGGAATATTATCCAATCAATTTGTTTTAATTATAACAGAGCCATAATGAATCCTGTTCATATTAATAATTTTAATCATTCTTCCTCTTGTATGTGTTAGCTTGTAACAATGAAACTGGTTCCATTATTCACGTTCTTTAATTACAAATATGGTAAATCATTTGGATCTCAGTTTGGGCTAGATGTTTACAATTTTGGAATTGTACTTTACCGCTTTCCTTTTCCATCATTTAGTTTTTGGTACATTATCTCCTTGTTTCATTACACCTACTATTATGCTATAATTTATGAGATGTTCTTATTTCCATTCGGGTTAAAGTGATATTATCTTGTTGGAAAGATTTTGCTAAGTTATCTGTTTTCACTTGGTGAAATCTTGTTTGTGATAATAATCAGACCCTCCAGGATTTCGCGATGCGTGAAATAATCTCGAAATCATCTGACTACCACTATGACCACAAAATTTATCTTTTTAGCCACGAAAAAAGGTCTCCAGCAGACAGCCAAAAAATGGTGACATTTTATTGACTGTACATGCACACGTCACTACGTGGCACTGTACAGCCGTAATAGCTGCCTACAGTGTGCCAGAGTGGGAGTGGGCTATTTCCTGCACAGATGGGCAATATTGTTCCCATTTGTGTGCATTTTTAAAACTGAGGCGGCGCCTGAGCATTATCAGCACTCCTGGCTCATTATTGATGGTGCAGTCACTGGGCCAGCTGCCTTGCTCTCGCTGAGAGTGACTGTGACACTAGCACACATCACGTAATGGCAAGTGATGCAACAAACAACTACCAGGTGAGACTGAGAAGCATGCAGCATGGCTGGCATCAATTGTATGCCAGTGCCTCACAGTGTTTCACTTATGTACGCCACGCACGTACAAGGACAGTGACCGTGACGACCTGTGCCATCACGAGGCTAGTGAGAGAGAAGTGCTGCCTCTCACCTCCAGTGGTATGGCCCATTCACCCACTCCGTCGAGGGGGATAAGCTACTGCTCTGTGGGTGTGGAGAGGCCTAACCTCTTAGCGCCCACTTCTCTTTGAGGTGGGTTGGCTTTGGAGATTGCAATCTGTCTACATTTGGGTACAAGTAAGCAGGAACTTCGAGTTAAAATATGCGTTTTCTCCCATTGCTTGCATGCTTATACCATGCATCGGCAAAGCCGTTAGGTCTTGCCCATGAATCCTATTTGATTTTGACACTGCTTTTTTCATCTTGTTGATGGCAGACATGAATGTAGAGACTATTGTGAAAGTATTTTCTTATGCTTTAAGAAAAGACGGTGCCAGGGTCTGCGTTTCACCTTCAGACAATTAAGGCAGAGTTGGGCCAGGGAAGTGGAGCGCAGGATGGATAATTTAACTGGCTGAACAAGCAGGACCTCACTGTCAGGTTAGTCCTTCCTGGCACACAGGGCCTGTTCTACCTGCACACAAGACCTTTACCTGTACATGAGGCCTGCTCTACAGCACATAGGGCCTATTTTAGCTGCACACACAGGACCTGTTCCGGCTGCGCATACATGACCCATACTTTCTGAGCACACATGGCCCGTTCTACCAACACTGGAGACCTATGCACCAGTGCAACCTCTATCTGCTCATCGGACCTACACAACCTACAAACATGACCTATTCTTCCTGCGCACTTGGTTTATCAATCCTGCGCACCATGGGCACTGTCCCCAGGGCCTGCACTACCAGGGCATCTTCACCTTGTAGACATGGCATGTCCTTCTTGTGCATTAATGCCTACTCTCCCTACACACACTACTTGCAATGCACACAGGTCTTGAACTGCCTGCACAAACGTCCTTTGGTCAACGCACACAAATGTCTGCACTCTTGGCTGGATAGAATCTGTTTGGGGCACATGAAGCAAACTGGCAACTACACACGTAACCAATGTGATTCTTAGAGAGATGAATGTAATTCCACACTGCTATTGATATACAAACTGTATGCCAACAAGTCTGGGAATTATATAAACTAAAAAAGAAGCCTCAATCTCCCCAGCAAAATATATGCATTCATCATGTCCTTTTCCAGAGAGAGAGAGAGAGTAAAAAGAAAGCACTGAATGGATCGTGCACAGGCATTAAGCACATCATATGTGATATTTGGGTATTAAGAACACTATACTTTTATGTGCATTAAATACAATAATGAGCATGCACAGGCTTTAACAAGCAAGACAGCCGATAAGGGAATTGGGCACAAAATTCTGAGCCTGCATGGACGTTAAGCGTAGTATGCTTACTTTTTGGGCAGTGAAAACTAAAACGTACATGGGTGTTAACCACTGTATACACAGAAGCGTATGGACATGTAGCACAGTGTAAATACGGAATGGGAATTGAGTACAGTATGCATGGTCATAGGAGCACTAAGCACAGAATACATCCTGTAAGGCAATTAAGTCCGTGCTTTCCCAAAGCAATTAAACAGGTGGATTACTCCCTGGTTTTGAGTGCAGGCTCTCTCTGTATCTGAGATCTGATTGGCTGCCAGCACTTCAAACCAGGAAGTGTTGGCAGCCATCTTGCAAATTGGCTTAAACTGAGTCACAGAAAAAAATGTTAAAAAAAAGAATTGGGCAGGGTAGAAATACCCTGACCCCCCTTGACCTCTTGGGGGTCCCACAGGGACCCCGCAGATCCAAAAAAACACTTTAAAAATAAAAGAATCAGTAGGATCTGCAGACCTTGTCGAAATTGTTTTGAAAAACTAAGCGCATCTCCCACCCTTCGTTAATTATTGGCCCCTGGGTGGGCCAGGTCCCGGGGCTTATTTTTAATAATAAAGGGGGGTGCATGGGCCCCCCTCCTGGGGCTGAATATTGCCCCGGGGACCACCACCTGCCCAGGCTTCTCTAAAACTGAAAGTGGGGAGGCCCATAGGGCCTTCCCGACTGCCCCAGGGACCACCAACTCCCCAGGGGCTTATTTATTTTTTACATGGAGGGGCCTCTCAGACCCCCAGCCCTTGGGACTGCCACCTTCCCAGGGCTTAACCTGAAAGTAATGTGGGGGGCTGTGTGGACTCCCCCCGCAGACCCAGGGGCCAACACCTATCGTGGAGCTTTTGTTCAATCACATGTGGGCTGCCGCAGACCCCACCCACAGCCCCAGGGACCTCCACCTACCTGGCACAAATTCTAAGGAAGGAGAGAAGCCACACGGCCCCCCCTCCTGGAGCCATAGGGGTGGTGGTCCCCAGGACCGGCTCATGCTATGTCCAGGGTTGCTTACCACCGAGACATGGCTGTTGGCTATGGCATGGCAGGAGCTTTACCGCTCCTGCCAAGCCGTAGCAAACTGTGCTCCTCTTTCAGTAAGAGAGAGCATTAAGAATGCTCTTGCTTGCTGAAAGCAGAGCACAATTGCTTTTACAGAGAGGGAGCTACATGTTAGCGCTCCCTCTCTGTAAAAGCAATGCCTGCTCCCGCAGGAGGTGGGTAGCCAGCAGGGACTGCGAGGACCATGAGGCTCCCCCTGCGGTCCCCAACAAAAGCAACTGGATGTCCTGGATGGGACCAGGGAACACAGAAGAGAGGCCGGGCCCTGGGCGATGGGGTCCCCGGGGTCGAAATCAGCACGGGTGAGGGGCCACTCAGCCCCCCTCGATTTAATGTAATAAAAAAGCTTTTAGAAATGCTGGGCCCCGGGGTATGGGGTACTCAGGTCTGAAAAAAGTCACCAGAGGCCCGCCCCCTTTTGCAACTACTCTGAAAATGCGCCTCCTGGCACACTACTAGTTTGGGGATGAAGTCCCCTTGGCTGTTGATGGCCCTTCTGTTTCCTCCAGTAAGTCCCACAGACTGCGATTGCTGAGAGGACTTCGGAAGCCACGTCCCCTTTCTCCTAAAGTGTGCAAGCGTGCCTCCTGGTGCACTGCTGGTTGGGGAATGAAGTCCCCTTGGCTCTACAGTGTCCTTGGGTGCCAACAAGCCCTCCTATTACCTGCAGTATGTCCCACACAGTGGAATTGCTGAGAGGTCTTTGGAAGTCTGTCCCCTTTCTCCACCACTCTGCAAAAGTGCCTCCTGGTGCACTTTTGGTTGCGAGGTGAAGTCCTCTTGGATGCTGAGGGCTCTTAGGTGCCCAGAAGCCCTCCTCTTAGCTCCAGTAAGTCAGACACAGCAGGATTCCTGAGAGCTGGTCGGTGGACCCGCTCCTTTCCCCACCACTCTGCAAACACAACTACCAGTTACGAAAAAACATAGATATTCACTTAAAAACCCAAAGGTTGTAGAGACATTATAGTTAGGAAAAAGAATTTGAAAAACCTTAGAAATTCACCTAAAAAACCAAAGGTTACAGGGTCGTTATATTTAGGAAATAGAATAATGAGTTAAATTTGAAGTTTACAAGTCAGATAAAACAGGACGAAATTGAATTCCTGTATTTTAAGGTGAAAATGTGTGACAAGAAACTAGAAAGCATGCTGTTTCGTAAGAAAATGGCGGGGAATAGTTTATTGCATGCAGGCAGTTGTCATCCAAAAAGCTTAATTGACAGTAACCATACAGAGTATAACTCAGAGCAAGGAACAACTGTAGCTCTGAGACAGATTTTCAGAATGAAATGGCTGAAATGAGACAAAGATTTAAAGAGAGAGGATACTCATGTAGGGTTATTGACCAAGCATGTAAAAAGGTAAAAGAAGTAAGACGGGATAACCTTTTGATACCTAATGTTAAAAAGGAAATTGAGGATGTAACACCAAGATTCACAACCACATTTAGTACTCAGGCATGGGAGGTTAAGAGAAGCCTGAATAAATTCTAGCAAGTTCTGATGACTGTTGAGATTTTATCAAAATCAGTAGGGACAAATCCACAAGTAACCTTTTGAAGAGGTACATCATTAAAAGATGTCCTGAGTAACATTGTAGTACATCCTAAAAGAGACACCAAAGCTATACAGGGCTTCTTCCCTTGTGGTGAGTGTAAGGCCCCAAACACAGTAGGAGCTGTAAACAATTACAGTTATCGAAGAGGAAAAAACGTTTAGTATAAGAAAACATCTGCCATGCAAATCGGATTTTTGTGTATATGCATTGAGCTGCCCATGTTCTCTCTTATATATCTGCAGTACAATTCATAAAGCCAAGAAAATAGTTTTAGAACATCTAAGAGCCATTGTAAAGGAGGACAAACTGTACCCCATAGTGAAGCACTTTAAAGAATATCATGAAAAAGACATCAGTTTGTTAAAATTCTGTGTTCTAGACAGGATCCCGGTGTCAGCAAGAGGTGGTAACAGAGTTCAAGAGTTACGAAGATTGGAGTAAAAAATTATTATAAAGTACGAAACTCTGTACCCTATAAGTATTAATAGAGATGAAGAATTAGCTGTACATTTAGGGTAGTATGCTTTCAAACATCTGTGCTCTTCCCAGGAGTTAAAGTGGTCTATTTTCTATACATATTTCTGTGTAAATCTCAGGAGAATTAGTTTGCTGTTTTTAATTTGTATATAGGATCAAGGTTGATCATCACAGTTTTTTATGTTGTAGGTAACATGAAGATGATTGAAGAAAGAAAAGCAAAAGAGCTTGAATATATAAAGGTTAATGGACTCTCTGTTATAAAATAGCATATATGGGTAGAATTTGATAAGTACATAGCCCACTGGGGCAGAATTGGATATGAAAATCACAAAGATGACTATTATAGAAGAGTGGTATAACCCTTAGTATCTCTTAATATCTAACTGTATTGGCCCCCAAGGGCTAAAAAGTTTGGGACAACAGACTGTGGTCTGACACAAGATGTTTTTGTATGACGAGTAGTCAGAAAGGAAATAATGTACAAAAAAACAGATTTTGATATGTTATTATCACAATGAATTATAAAGTGTTATCATGGCATAATACCCAAATTGACATAATAGGAAGGTTTGAGAACAATGTATTCAGAAGGTTCGCTATAATGAACTAAACATTACACAGCCCGTGACAAAGGCCTTGTGAGGCTGAAACGCGTTGGTGAATCGTTACAAAAAAAAGAAATATATATATATACACATATACACACACACATTCATATATATATATATATATATATTCACTGAAAAAACCATAGGTTTTAGGGACAGTTATAGTTAGTTGGACATTGCACTCGTACAAAACCCGTGAAATTCCCCCGTTATAGTTAGTTCAGCTAACTATAACTCGCGCCCCGCAATGCACTGCTGATGACGTCACATATTACATCACTCATGACATGGTCAGTGACATCACTGATGACATCACTGATGACATCTCAAATGACATCACTGATGACATCATCCAGTGACTGTGTGTTTCTGTAAAGTTTAAATATTTTTTATATATATAGGGAAAGGCGTATTGAAGAATGAGTGGGTGTATAAGTGTCTGTATGGATGATTTAGTAGGTGCGTGACTAATTCTATAAGTGAGTGATTAAACGTATCTTACTGAATGCATGGGTTAGTGACTAAACTGGGTGAATGTCTGTATCTGTCTGTTGCTGTGTAAGTGGCTGCATGGGTTTGTGAATAGCTTCATGAGTGTCTATAAGAGTTATTGATTTGTTGTCTGAGTATCTGTATGGGTGCCTGAGTGTTTGTGTGGATGGGGTGTGTGCGACTGTGCATAGATGTGTGAGTGGGTGATTCACTGGGTGGATGGTTTCAAGAGTGCATCTGTGATAGACTGTATGGGTGGGTAAGTGTGTGTAAGAGTGTGTTAGTGAGTGAATGTATGTCCCAGTGGTACATGTGTGAGTAACTACATATGTGAAAGGCAGTATATATGTGTGTTGGAGTATATAAATAGCTATAAGCGAGAGTGAGTGATTGTGATAGTGGCTGTATGGATGAGTGTGTGCTTGTATCAGTGATTGTATAAGAGCGTAACAATGTGCTAGTATTTGTATGATTAAGTGAGCTGGTGTGTGTATAACTGTATAGGTGAGTAAATGGCAGTGTGTTTAATTATTTGCATGACTGACTAGGTGTGTGAGTACCTCTATGGATGAGTGGCGGTGTTTGAGTGTCTATATAGGAGTAAGAGTGCATATGATAGTCCTGTATTGAGTGACCATAAGTATGAGTGACTGTACGGGTGAGTGAGTGGATGTGTGTGTGTAGACCTAAGAATCAGTGAGTGGGTATGTAGTTATTGGTGTTGGAGTGTCTATGGTTTTGCGAATGGCAGTCTGTAATTTAGATTGGGTGTTTCAAAGGTTATATTAGGGTGTGAAGAGCTGCATCAGATTATCACGTGGATGATGTCATCAGTGATGTCATTTGAGATGTCATCAGTGATGTCATCAGTGATGTCACTGACCATGTCATGAGTGATGTAATATGTGACGTCATCAGCAGTGCATTGCGAGGCGCGAGTTATAGTTAGCTGAACTAACTATAACGGGGAATTTCACGGGTTTTGTACGAGTGCAATGTCCAACTAACTATAACTGTCCCTAAAACCTATGGTT
Organism: Calotriton arnoldi; assembly: GCA_963921515.1. NCBI lineage: Eukaryota > Metazoa > Chordata > Amphibia > Caudata > Salamandridae > Calotriton > Calotriton arnoldi. Next base: position 207,556 of record CAWUFW010004692.1, on the reverse strand, counting down.
TTTTCAGTGAATTTCAAAGGTTTTTTAAATGCTAATTTGTAACTATAACGTCCCTAAAACCTATGGTTTTTTCAGTGAATTTCAAAGGTTTTTAAATGCTAATTTGTAACTATAACATGTCTGAAACCTACGGTTTTTTCAGTGAATTTCAAAGGTTTTGTAAATGACAATTTTACGCGTGGCCCCCCTTCCCTGGGTCTGTATTGGCCCCGGGGACCCCATCCCCCGGGGCATGGCCTCGATTTTTTTTTTTTTCGTAGGGAGGGGGCTGCGTGGCCCCCTCCTCAGGCCATTTAAGGCCCCGGGACCCCATCCCCGGGGCCGGCCTTTCCGTTTTTTTATTTTTGGGGGAGGGGGACGCGTGGCCCCCTCCCGGGCCACTACTTGCCCCGGGGACCCCATCCCCGGGATGGCCCTTCGTTGGGGACTGTGGGGGTCCCCAATCCCCCACAGTCCCGCCGGCTCCCCGTGTCCTACGGGAGCCGGCATTGCTTTACACATGGGGAGCAGCTAACATGCTGCTCCCCATGTGGAAAGCAGTCGGCTTTGGGATATTGGAAGAGAGAGCAGGTTTCCTGCTCTCTCTTCCACATTCAAAGCAGTTTGCAATGACAGGACGGGAGCCGCGAGGCTCCCGTCCTGTCATTGCAAACAGCAGTGTCCCGGGACACATCAGGAGCCGGCCCTGGGGGGTGGTGGTCCCCAGGGCCATCAAGGGCTCCAGGAGGGGGCCGCGCGGCCTCCCTCCCATTCAGTTCACAGCCCCGGGAGGTGGTGGTCCCCGGGGCTCTGGGGGTCCGTAACTGGAGCCCCCCCACACAGGTTTTTAATTAATAAAAAAAAGCCCCAGGGAGGTGGTGGTCCCCGGGGCTGCGGGAGGGCTCTTTTCGGCAGGATTCGCGCATGCTGAGCGCATCCTGCCGATTTTTAAAAAAAAAATATTTTTTTTTTTTGCCCTAGGGGTCTTTGTGGGACCCCCTGAGCAAACCTAGGGGATCAGGGTGTTTCTACCCTGCCCCCTTTGTGCGCTTTGCGCACTTGTTTCTGTCCCTCGGTTTTACCGAGGGACAAAATGGCTGCCAACATTTCCTGAATCGGAATGTTGACAGCCAGCTCACAGCCAATTAACATGCAGCTCGTGATAGGGAGGGTACGCGGACCCTACTCGGCCATAGATATCACTATCTTTTTACTTTTGATTTTCTCAGCAACTACTGAACGGATTTACACCATTTAACAAAAGGGTTCTTTCTGAACCAAGAACTACCTCTTTGCCAAATTTGGTGTAATTCCGTTCAGCAGTTCGGGCTGTAGCCGTGTCTAAAGTTTCCTATGGAAAATTGCATGGGGAAAATGCGTTTTGGGACCCCCTTTTTCTCGGCCCCCGCTTGACGAATCCCCCGAGACTTTCAGGGTAGGAGCGGACCGGAGCGGGCCATAAAGTTTGAAAATTTTGCGAAGATACGTCAACCGGCAAGAGAGTTATTTCAAATAGAATGTCGCGGATTTCCTATGGATAATAGGTTGTAACTATAACTATCTACTGGCGACCGCCAGTAGATAATATATATATATATATATATATATATATATATATATATATATATATATATATATATATATAATTAAGGGGCTGATTACGATGACCATAGGTGCCTCCCAACCCCAAAACTAAAGTGCCCTGGTGAAAGGGGGGACGGCTGCGGGCCCCCAAAGTCCATCCCCGCCAGCCTTTCCATGGCAGGTGAAGCGCCATAGAAAGGCTGGTGGGGATGGACCATCGTAATCCCAACAGCGGTGCCTGGTAGGCACGCGCTATTTATGGGAATATGAGGGCCTCCGCAGCACCGGCGGGCTCAAGGAGCCCGTCGGATGCGTGGCAGTCGGAGTTTCCGCCCACCACGGTACCGCCCGCCATTATAATATGGTGGGCGGAAAATGGCCTCACGATGGCGGTGAGACTGTCACCAACAGCCTGTCGGTGGCGGGTTCACCGTCATCATAATCAGGCCCTAAATTCATACAAAGGTATTGATTGACATTGCACATTTCCTGTAGCAGCACTCTCAAGATTATCATGCACACCTGGGCGGTTTACCTACAGCAATTTCTGGTTTCTCGATATTACCATGAATTAAAATTAGTTAATTCATTTTTACATTTTATTAAAATGCGATGATGCCATTAGGGTAGCTTAGTGTTGTATAAGGTTATTTAAAACAGTTTTAGAGCAAAAGAAACTCAATTTAATGTATAAATAAAACCTTAAAGCCTTATTCATTCAAAAGATTTTTTAATAATCATTTTAGGGAGGCTTGATATAAAAATAGGGGGTTTATTTATAAACCCCCTGCGCCACCGGAGCATCACTTTTTGAGCGCTCCGGTGGCGCAGATTACAAACTCATATCTATGAGGCCAAACAAATTCAATAAACCTGACTTTTAATGGCCTCATAGATAGGGAGTAAGGCAAGGCAGCGCAAAGCGCTGCGCTGCCTTATTCTGCACTCAGGAGGCGTTCCATGGGAGTTGCAGTGGATTTTCCCAGGCAACACCCATGGATTTTGATGCTGCCCCACATCTACAAGAGCATGTAAACCTGGGAAGCATCAAATACAAATGCCTCCCGAGGAGAGGGTAAACAAGGAGACATTTATTTATTTCTCCTCGTTATTTATTCTGCAGCACACATAGAAAGGTGAAAACACCTCTTAGGATTGATTCAGTGCAGGAAGGTGACCCTTCCTGTACAAACACAATCCTGCCGACAACACAGGCACCCTTGCACTATGGTGCAAGGGTGTCTGCGTTGGCGCCAGGCAGCCAAAATGTCACCAGCAAAGGAAGAAAGGACAGGAATTCATCGTATTGCTTAAATACAGTGCATTCCTGCCCTTTCAATTTGCGGTCCTGTGTCAGATCCCCGTAAATAAGGGCCAGGATTTCAACACTTCACTGAATCAGGATTATATTTCTTCAAAATGGAGATGGAAAAAATGCTCAAGCTGATCACTGCTGAGCCAGAAACGTTGTTTCCATGATACAATCCTCATGCCTGTGCCTTAAAACCTATTTACTCCTAATCCTTGCAGGCCGGCTGAAGGTAACCACTACTTCATCTAAATCAGTAGGTAGACAGCTTATGTGGCCTTATGGAACAGGAGGCCATTTAAACTAGGTCTGGGCTCTCATCACACTGTCTTGGGAAATACTTAAGTTTGAAGATTGCAACATCTAGCACTTTCTTTACACCATAAATTCTGACGAGGGTGAAATATGTTTTTCTTCACCTGTCAAGGTGGAACACGAAGTGTTACTCCATAAAATGGTTAACAGTGGAAATATAAAATGTATTCAGTTATTACATTGTTCCCTATTGGTATACCTTAATATTCCCAGACTTTCCATTATTTTATTTATTAAAATGTCCATCCTTTCCCTTGGGGCAGTACTGATATTGAATGTGTGTTTCATTTTAAGAAAATCCTGGCTCCTTCTTTTACCTTAAAATAGTTATTCTATCCTGATGCGCATGTGCCTGTTTCATTTATGCTCTGCACTGTGATATAGTTATCAGATGTAGGTGGGCACTTTATTTTCTTCCAGTAGGAATGCGTGCAAAAATCCTGGTGCTTTCCTAGAAATTTGGGGATTGCCCTCCTAATCCCATTCCCTGTAAAATAATCATTTGAGAAGAGTCACCTGATTTTCCTTAATGAGGAAGGTCTGTCTTAGGCCATCTTCCCAGTCTTACATTGAAAAGAGCAGACTTTTTTTTTTTTTAAACAAGAGCAATAGATAAAAATAAATGTATTTTAATAACGCACGCACTTTTCCTTACTACTTTTCTCCATGAACAAGCTGATGTTTGGCAGTGCTGTCTCTTGGTATAAGGTGGTATAAAGTGAGGAGGGATGCTTTTATCTCCACTGGACTTGGTTTTATGTGATGCCACCTCTGCTTACAGGAGTCAACATGGCTAATTTGTAACAAAAAGACCAGCATACACTCTGCAGCAAGCCCTTTCTCCACTTTGTTCATTTGTGTAGGTTGCAGCACAGCATAGTGTATTGGGGATTTTTTTTTTAAATAACTGTGTCCTCCACATCACCCTGAATTTCTCTGGAGCAGGAAATTAACCTGCTGGATCTAAATCGGGATGGAATTCCAAATCCTGTGTGTATAGTAATAGAACGTTTCTCATCTCTCCCCTGTTGCTGTTTGTGGTGTCATGTCTGGTGATGATGTTGCTCGGGTGTTTTGAGACTCATCAGAGATCTTGGTATTGCTGGCCAGCTATGGTGTGTTTGTTGAGTTGGCCACTTTTTAGGTATCCAAAGTGTGTCGCCCTAAGTGCAGTGAGTATGTCCAGACGCGGGTGCCATGCACATTGTGTCACTGGAACCAAGCTATACCTGGCTGATGAGCCCTACCTAGGGTAAAATCAGTCCTTGGTTGCTTGGTTCAGGGAGGACATGGTCTGACAGTCTGTGCTGGAGTGTTTCCACTGCATCAGGCTCAAGAGTGATTTGCCTATGGCTAGGTCTAACCTGAGGTGGAATGATGTGCAAAATAACAATAGACTGGGATGCGGCCCTGAGAAATTACCAGTGGCTGAGATTGATTGAAGCATTCCAGCCATCACTTTTTTGTGTACTTATTAGATATCCAGCAGGGTTTCAAAGTGATGTGAAAGAAAAAAAGAAGGAGGAGAGAGTTAGTGGACATTACCAAAAATTTGGTCACATAGACAAAACCCATGTTGATGCAATTAAGGCATTATTTGAGGAATATGTTGAGATGGATCAAATTAAGGAGAAGCATAACTATCCTCATGTCTGGTGCTTCCTAAACAAGCTGCTTCTGTGGTATAATGTTGCTGATTATGCTGAATTGAATTAATGATGCGTGATAGCTACACTTCTCTTCAATTAGCCTACTGAGGTGGAAATATCAGCTGTGCATGCCCCTTCTCTCATGGAGAGCACATTAAATCATCTCTTTGTGCAATGCTCTTCTCCCTCTTCTCAGAACTGAGAAAGGTATTGTCATATGATAACATTTGGATCCAACTTGATATGATGAGGTGTTTAATTCTGCTTTGCGGATACGAAGGTTTACTCTCAAAGGGTAGCATTTAAGATTCAGTGCTATATACTATTCCTGCCAAACCATAACTATTCAACATTTTGGAGATTTATGAGGGTGCAACTTAACCTGCTAGTACTAGTAAATGGATTTATTTGCTCCCAAATTATCCAGGGAATGGACCTTGCACTCTACACAAAGAACAAGGGGGAGAAGGATAATGCCTTACTTCAGCCTCCTCACACTAATTATACTCACACAAAAAAGAAGTAAGGATTCATAAAAGCGCAATTTTTACTGGTGTCAATATACAATAAAATGTATCAGAAGCACAGTTTCTTTGTATCAAATCAAATCAAAATACGCTTTATTCGATTTTTGATGCGATAAAAATCATAAAAGCACAGAAGTATAAAAGAGTAAAGCACAAATTACACCATGATACAGAATATTAAAAAAAAAAAAAAAAACGGTACATATCTATCCTCATAACCACTTGCTATAAGATTAGTCTAAAAAAGCAGTTTACATTGTATTCCTAAACCTAATCACAGCTCTTAAAAAGCGGAAACAGCTAAAATAGTTTGTTCATTTTCCAAAGATTGTAATCTTAAAAAGCAATTCTGCATTGTCTTAAGCCCCATTTTCTTAAAATTGGTATTAAAAACTTTTTCCTCAATGAAACGTAATATTTACAAAACAGTGTACAATGCATAGTCGATTGTACAGAAATATCATCACAAGGGCATAGGGGCACTTTTTTCGACCAATCGTTAATTTCTGGGAAAGTAGTCAACCTGAAAAAAGAACCACCTCGGAAGCGGGTTAAAAGCATACGGCAAAAACTACTCTGTACCTTTACCAAGTACGGTTGTATTCCTAGACAAATTGTCATCAGATGGTTCTCCATTACCGTTTGTTTCTCTCTTTCTATGCACCATCGTTTATCCGCTAGGTGGTTCAAATAACACATTTTTATAATTTTTCTAGATATCGTTTCCATACAAGTTGGGGAATCAAAATATTCTGGATGACCAATCTCATACGACATTTTTTTATATAACTAATCCATGGTATACTAGCCACCTTATCTAGTTTAATACAGTCTAAAATTACGTCTCTGTTAAAACCTGTTTCCACAGATGCCCATACCTTATGCCACAATAGTAGGGGATTAATTTTGATTATGTCCGTGATATAAGTAAGACCAAGTTCCCGATGGCAATTATATGTGGCAGTAGAACTGGGGACCGCCAATAAATAGCGAATAAAAGCGTTTTCACAGAATTGAATATCTTGTGATTCTGCGATACCCCATATCCCTGCCCCATATGTCGCGGTCGTAATGCATTTAGATTTATAAATATCCAGTAGCTCAGGGACTGGTCTACAGCCTATTTTTTCGAGAAATTCATAACTGCTCCTATTGCTCTTGAAAAGGTGAGCTTTCTTGCCTTAATGGCCGGTTTCCATGACCCCTTCCTATCAAAATTGATTCCCAAGTAGGAAAATCTGTCTGTATTTTCAATTTTTTATTATCGATAAAAATGTCACATTTTTTACTTTTCTTAGTTCCACAGCTCATTGTGTATGTCTTTGTGATGTTAACTTTTAAGCCCCTTTCTTTCATATATAAAACAAAATTAGTCACAGTTCTTTGTAATCCTATCCGCGTCCGCGCCATAATAACTGCGTCGTCCGCATAAAATGGGAACAGGGGTATTTTGAATAATGGGGTAATCTTGTCTATGATCAATCAAAAATTGTCCTAAGCTATTGATGTATAACGAAAAAGAAAAGGGGCAAGTATGCACCCTTGTCTCACCCCTTTTTAATACAAAACTTAGCTGAACACTCCCCCTGTCTCCCATATCGCACCCTCGCCCCTGCCCCCTATACAATTCCTTAATAAATACTAGCAGGGGTGGATCAACGTCCATTTCTTGAAGGATGGTCCACAACTTTTCATGTTTGACGCAGTCGAATGCGGAGCTTAAATCGACAAACGTTAAAAAGAGGTTACCCTCCTTTGCTAGAGTGTATTTCGCAATAATTAGTGATAGGTTTAGTCCCTGTTCAATCGTACCGAGACCTGTACGAAATCCATATTGATGAATCGATAGCACACCTTTTTCTTCTGCCCATAACTGTAATTTATTCAGGATGACCCTCCCTGCAATTTTCATAAATGCATCCAATAAAGAAATTGGGCGGTAGCAACTTGGGTCATTTCTATCTCCTTTTTTAAAAATAGGGATCACTACTGCATCAGTCCAGGTAGAGATAAACTTATAGCGATTACAACTATTTAAAACATTAGTTAAAAGCGGGGCCCATAACGCTAGGTTAGATTTATAGCGATACAAAAGGGGATGATGGACGGAACGTTTGAGCCAATCAAACACTCACCCCCAGTCAACTGATCTGGGTTTAATCCATCATCATTCTTTAGCTCACTCTACCACCCCAGTTCAGACATGGCCATATGCAAATCAGTCTGACCCTGTGCCTCATGGGAACAGTCCAGCACGAACTGCCAAGCCATGTCTTCCCTGGACCGGAAACAAGCATCCTAGGACCGGTTTCTGGCATTCCAGCCGTCATCAGCCAGGCTTGCTTGAATCCAGTGGCAAAGTGAGCAAGGGACCCACGTCTGGGCATACCCCCGCCAACTTAGGGCGAACAAAGCGATACAAAAGGGGATGATGGACGGAACGTTTGAGCCAATCAAACACTCACCCCCAGTCAACTGATCTGGGTTTAATCCATCATCATTCTTTAGCTCACTCTACCACCCCAGTTCAGACATGGCCATATGCAAATCAGTCTGACCCTGTGCCTCATGGGAACAGTCCAGCACGAACTGCCAAGCCATGTCTTCCCTGGACCGGAAACAAGCATCCTAGGACCGGTTTCTGGCATTCCAGCCGTCATCAGCCAGGCTTGCTTGAATCCAGTGGCAAAGTGAGCAAGGGACCCACGTCTGGGCATACCCCCGCCAACTTAGGGCTGAACAAGCGATACAAAAGGGATGATGGACGGAACGTTTGAGCCAATCAAACACTCACCCCCAGTCAACTGATCTGGGTTTAATCCATCATCATTCTTTAGCTCACTCTACCACCCCAGTTCAGACATGGCCATATGCAAATCAGTCTGACCCTGTGCCTCATGGGAACAGTCCAGCACGAACTGCCAAGCCATGTCTTCCTGGACCGGAAACAAGCATCCTAGGACCGGTTTCTGGCATTCCAGCCGTCATCAGCCAGGCTTGCTTGAATCCAGTGGCAAAGTGAGCAAGGGACCCACGTCTGGGCATACCCCGCCAACTTAGGGCGAACAAGCGATACAAAAGGGGATGATGGACGGAACGTTTGAGCCAATCAAACACTCACCCCAGTCAACTGATCTGGGTTTAATCCATCATCATTCTTTAGCTCACTCTACCACCCCAGTTCAGACATGGCCATATGCAAATCAGTCTGACCCTGTGCCTCATGGGAACAGTCCAGCACGAACTGCCAAGCCATGTCTTCCCTGGACCGGAAACAAGCATCCTAGGACCGGTTTCTGGCATTCCAGCCGTCATCAGCCAGGCTTGCTTGAATCCAGTGGCAAAGTGAGCAAGGGACCCACGTCTGGGCATACCCCCGCCAACTTAGGGCGAACAAGCGATACAAAAGGGGATGATGGACGGAACGTTTGAGCCAATCAAACACTCACCCCAGTCAACTGATCTGGGTTTAATCCATCATCATTCTTTAGCTCACTCTACCACCCCAGTTCAGACATGGCCATATGCAAATCAGTCTGACCCTGTGCCTCATGGGAACAGTCCAGCACGAACTGCCAGCCATGTCTTCCTGGACCGGAAACAAGCATCCTAGGACGGTTTCTGGCATTCCAGCCGTCATCAGCCAGGCTTGCTTGAATCCAGTGGCAAAGTGAGCAAGGGACCCACGTCTGGGCATACCCCGCCAACTTAGGGCGAACAAGCTGATACAAGGGGATGATGGACGGAACGTTTGAGCCAATCAAACACTCACCCCCAGTCAACTGATCTGGGTTTAATCCATCATCATTCTTTAGCTCACTCTACCACCCCAGTTCAGACATGGCCATATGCAAATCAGTCTGACCCTGTGCCTCATGGGAACAGTCCAGCACGAACTGCCAAGCCATGTCTTCCTGGACCGGAAACAAGCATCCTAGGACCGGTTTCTGGCATTCCAGCCGTCATCAGCCAGGCTTGCTTGAATCCAGTGGCAAAGTGAGCAAGGGACCCACGTCTGGGCATACCCCGCCAACTTAGGGCGAACAAGCGATACAAAGGGGATGATGGACGGAACGTTTGAGCCAATCAAACACTCACCCCCAGTCAACTGATCTGGGTTTAATCCATCATCATTCTTTAGCTCACTCTACCACCCCAGTTCAGACATGGCCATATGCAAATCAGTCTGACCCTGTGCCTCATGGGAACAGTCCAGCACGAACTGCCAAGCCATGTCTTCCTGGACCGGAAACAAGCATCTAGGACCGGTTTCTGGCATTCCAGCCGTCATCAGCCAGGCTTGCTTGAATCCAGTGGCAAAGTGAGCAAGGGACCCACGTCTGGGCATACCCCGCCAACTTAGGGCGAACAAGTTTGATACAAAGGGGATGATGGACGGAACGTTTGAGCCAATCAAACACTCACCCCCAGTCAACTGATCTGGGTTTAATCCATCATCATTCTTTAGCTCACTCTACCACCCCAGTTCAGACATGGCCATATGCAAATCAGTCTGACCCTGTGCCTCATGGGAACAGTCCAGCACGAACTGCCAAGCCATGTCTTCCCTGGACCGGAAACAAGCATCCTAGGACCGGTTTCTGGCATTCCAGCCGTCATCAGCCAGGCTTGCTTGAATCCAGTGGCTGATGACGGCTGGAATGCCAGAAACCGGTCCTAGGATGCTTGTTTCCGGTCCAGGAAAGACATGGCTTGGCAGTTCGGGCTGGACTGTTCCCATGAGGCACAGGGTCAGACTGATTTGCATATGGCCATGTCTGAACTGGGGTGGTGGAGTGAGCTAAAGAATGATGATGGATTAAACCCAGATCTGTTGACTGGGGGTGAGTGTTTGATTGGCTCAAACGCTCCGTCCATCATCCCCTTTGTATCGCTTGTTCGCCCTAAGTTGGCGGGGGTATGCCCAGACGTGGGTCCCTTGCTCACTTTGCCACTGGATTCAAGCAAGCCTGGCTGATGACGGCTGGAATGCCAGAAACCGGTCCTAGGATGCTTGTTTCCGGTCCAGGAAAGACATGGCTTGGCAGTTCGGGCTGGACTGTTCCCATGAGGCACAGGGTCAGACTGATTTGCATATGGCCATGTCTGAACTGGGGTGGTGGAGTGAGCTAAAGAATGATGATGGATTAAACCCAGATCTGTTGACTGGGGGTGAGTGTTTGATTGGCTCAAACGTTCCGTCCATCATCCCTTTGTATCGCTTTGTTCGCCCTAAGTTGGCGGGGTATGCCCAGACGTGGGTCCCTTGCTCACTTTGCCACTGGATTCAAGCAAGCCTGGCTGATGACGGCTGGAATGCCAGAAACCGGTCCTAGGATGCTTGTTTCCGGTCCAGGAAAGACATGGCTTGGCAGTTCGGGCTGGACTGTTCCCATGAGGCACAGGGTCAGACTGATTTGCATATGGCCATGTCTGAACTGGGGTGGTGGAGTGAGCTAAAGAATGATGATGGATTAAACCCAGATCTGTTGACTGGGGGTGAGTGTTTGATTGGCTCAAACGTTCCGTCCATCATCCCTTTTGTATCGCTTGTTCGCCCTAAGTTGGCGGGGTATGCCCAGACGTGGGTCCCTTGCTCACTTTGCCACTGGATTCAAGCAAGCCTGGCTGATGACGGCTGGAATGCCAGAAACCGGTCCTAGGATGCTTGTTTCCGGTCCAGGAAAGACATGGCTTGGCAGTTCGGGCTGGACTGTTCCCATGAGGCACAGGGTCAGACTGATTTGCATATGGCCATGTCTGAACTGGGGTGGTGGAGTGAGCTAAAGAATGATGATGGATTAAACCCAGATCTGTTGACTGGGGGTGAGTGTTTGATTGGCTCAAACGCTCCGTCCATCATCCCCTTTGTATCGCTTTGTTCGCCCTAAGTTGGCGGGGGTATGCCCAGACGTGGGTCCCTTGCTCACTTTGCCACTGGATTCAAGCAAGCCTGGCTGATGACGGCTGGAATGCCAGAAACCGGTCCTAGGATGCTTGTTTCCGGTCCAGGAAAGACATGGCTTGGCAGTTCGGGCTGGACTGTTCCCATGAGGCACAGGGTCAGACTGATTTGCATATGGCCATGTCTGAACTGGGGTGGTGGAGTGAGCTAAAGAATGATGATGGATTAAACCCAGATCTGTTGACTGGGGGTGAGTGTTTGATTGGCTCAAACGTTCCGTCCATCATCCCCTTTTGTATCGCTTGTTCGCCCTAAGTTGGCGGGGTATGCCCAGACGTGGGTCCCTTGCTCACTTTGCCACTGGATTCAAGCAAGCCTGGCTGATGACGGCTGGAATGCCAGAAACCGGTCCTAGGATGCTTGTTTCCGGTCCAGGAAAGACATGGCTTGGCAGTTCGGGCTGGACTGTTCCCATGAGGCACAGGGTCAGACTGATTTGCATATGGCCATGTCTGAACTGGGGTGGTGGAGTGAGCTAAAGAATGATGATGGATTAAACCCAGATCTGTTGACTGGGGGTGAGTGTTTGATTGGCTCAAACGTTCCGTCCATCATCCCCTTTGTATCGCTTTGTTCGCCCTAAGTTGGCGGGGTATGCCCAGACGTGGGTCCCTTGCTCACTTTGCCACTGGATTCAAGCAAGCCTGGCTGATGACGGCTGGAATGCCAGAAACCGGTCCTAGGATGCTTGTTTCCGGTCCAGGAAAGACATGGCTTGGCAGTTCGGGCTGGACTGTTCCCATGAGGCACAGGGTCAGACTGATTTGCATATGGCCATGTCTGAACTGGGGTGGTGGAGTGAGCTAAAGAATGATGATGGATTAAACCCAGATCTGTTGACTGGGGGTGAGTGTTTGATTGGCTCAAACGTTCCGTCCATCATCCCCTTTGTATCGCTTTGTTCGCCCTAAGTTGGCGGGGTATGCCCAGACGTGGGTCCCTTGCTCACTTTGCCACTGGATTCAAGCAAGCCTGGCTGATGACGGCTGGAATGCCAGAAACCGGTCCTAGGATGCTTGTTTCCGGTCCAGGAAAGACATGGCTTGGCAGTTCGGGCTGGACTGTTCCCATGAGGCACAGGGTCAGACTGATTTGCATATGGCCATGTCTGAACTGGGGTGGTGGAGTGAGCTAAAGAATGATGATGGATTAAACCCAGATCTGTTGACTGGGGGTGAGTGTTTGATTGGCTCAAACGTTCCGTCCATCATCCCCTTTGTATCGCTTTGTTCGCCCTAAGTTGGCGGGGGTATGCCCAGACGTGGGTCCCTTGCTCACTTTGCCACTGGATTCAAGCAAGCCTGGCTGATGACGGCTGGAATGCCAGAAACCGGTCCTAGGATGCTTGTTTCCGGTCCAGGAAAGACATGGCTTGGCAGTTCGGGCTGGACTGTTCCCATGAGGCACAGGGTCAGACTGATTTGCATATGGCCATGTCTGAACTGGGGTGGTGGAGTGAGCTAAAGAATGATGATGGATTAAACCCAGATCTGTTGACTGGGGGTGAGTGTTTGATTGGCTCAAACGTTCCGTCCATCATTCCCTTTTGTATCGCTTTGTTCGCCCTAAGTTGGCGGGGGTATGCCCAGACGTGGGTCCCTTGCTCACTTTGCCACTGGATTCAAGCAAGCCTGGCTGATGACGGCTGGAATGCCAGAAACCGGTCCTAGGATGCTTGTTTCCGGTCCAGGAAAGACATGGCTTGGCAGTTCGGGCTGGACTGTTCCCATGAGGCACAGGGTCAGACTGATTTGCATATGGCCATGTCTGAACTGGGGTGGTGGAGTGAGCTAAAGAATGATGATGGATTAAACCCAGATCTGTTGACTGGGGGTGAGTGTTTGATTGGCTCAAACGTTCCGTCCATCATCCCCTTTTGTATCGCTTTGTTCGCCCTAAGTTGGCGGGGGTATGCCCAGACGTGGGTCCCTTGCTCACTTTGCCACTGGATTCAAGCAAGCCTGGCTGATGACGGCTGGAATGCCAGAAACCGGTCCTAGGATGCTTGTTTCCGGTCCAGGAAAGACATGGCTTGGCAGTTCGGGCTGGACTGTTCCCATGAGGCACAGGGTCAGACTGATTTGCATATGGCCATGTCTGAACTGGGGTGGTGGAGTGAGCTAAAGAATGATGATGGATTAAACCCAGATCTGTTGACTGGGGGTGAGTGTTTGATTGGCTCAAACGTTCCGTCCATCATCCCCTTTTGTATCGCTTTGTTCGCCCTAAGTTGGCGGGGGTATGCCCAGACGTGGGTCCCTTGCTCACTTTGCCACTGGATTCAAGCAAGCCTGGCTGATGACGGCTGGAATGCCAGAAACCGGTCCTAGGATGCTTGTTTCCGGTCCAGGAAAGACATGGCTTGGCAGTTCGGGCTGGACTGTTCCCATGAGGCACAGGGTCAGACTGATTTGCATATGGCCATGTCTGAACTGGGGTGGTGGAGTGAGCTAAAGAATGATGATGGATTAAACCCAGATCTGTTGACTGGGGGTGAGTGTTTGATTGGCTCAAACGTTCCGTCCATCATCCCCTTTTGTATCGCTAGGTTAGATTTATAGACATCAACTGGGACGCCGTCCGGCCCTGGAGCTTTCCCTGAAGCACTATCAGTTATAGCCCTACTGACCTCCTCAAGGGAAATATCAATAACTATAGGAAATATTTTTGACTGCGCATCTTCTTCAGTCCCTATTTTGGCTGAGGCTATCTTATTAAAATCAACAGTCTCATCATTATAAAGAGACGAAAAAAATTCCACCCATTTCTGCTCAGTAATAGCTAAATCTATAATATCCGTCTCCCTGTTTGCATAGAAGGGTGCATTAACCGCTTTCCAAAAACCAATGGTATCTTTCTTTAGGCATGCTTGATGCAGGGCCTGCCAAGCTTCCATTTTTAATTGTGTCTTACGTTTTTTGGGCTAATCGATATACTGCTCGGGCCTGTCTTACTTCTTCTTTGCATCTATTCCTACTTTGGAGGACATTTTTCAAGTGAGAGTGGGCCTTGCTACAATCTCTGTCAAACCAACCCTGTCGTTTATTCGTTCCTAGCCGCTGTTCCTTTTTTAATAGATCTCGAGCCTCCTCAGTTATCTTAATAAAAGCATTCAAAATTTCCGCATCGTCACTCGTCTGTGATAGGCAAGTTTCAATGTCATCTAAAGTTTCTTTGTAAAAACTGCCCTCACCCACAACGCATTGTGGCATGTTTCATCATAGGGCTGCTGCGGCGCCTTGGCGCAGACCAACGCTTGAGGCGGAGCAATAGGGTGGGGGAGACAATAAAAACAAGTAAAAAAGGAAGAGAAAAAAGGATCCAATTGAAAAGGGCAGATTGTGAATCATAAAACTAACTAAGGGATATCCTAATAATAATTGTATTCCTGGATTCCCTTGTCAGGAATAAAAAGGTAAATCATACCCTAGGATGGTGGTGAAGTGAGTGGTTTATGCACCCTACACCCCTCCATTCTGCATAAAGGTCGACATGTTTCTGCCGGAATCCGTATCTCTACCGGCTTTCATCAGGACTGTCGGATCCCTATGCTAGATTCCTCTCCTAACCCTAGTATATCAATATACTAAAGGTTACTCCACCTGTATTATGTGGTGCGATCCAGTACACATACTCTTATTTTTAGATCTGTAAATGGAAAGAGAAAACACAAGTGAGGCGAGTTTGTGCAAAAATGAACATGCAAACAGAGACAATACATCAAGTGATTATAGTGCTATATCTGCTACCTTTATTGTTACCAAACCAATTTGGTGCGACGCGGGCGTTCTATCGTTATACGCCACCGCTAGTGAGGGAACATTGCCCTTATGTTTATTGTTCACACTAAAATGCAAGTTTTAACATTGCAAGCATTATGTGTATATATACTGACATGTATGAAGCAAATGAATGCGCCTACTTAAAACTATGTTGGTAATCATGCCCCCAACTATGATCTTATCGACAATTCTATGAATACATGTGCATAAGGTTGCTTTTATCGCCAAGCACTCGGTGCGTCTTACCGAGTTTACTTTATCGTTTTCTGAAACTGGCACAAGAGAAGAGGGCGACCCCCTGTAGTCACACACTGATTGAGAAAAATATGTTTAGCATATGAGTTTCATTATTATCTAGACAGGGCCACGTTCTTAAAGAATAGATCTTTGTAACTGGACTTGTCGCCTGGCCATCCTTGTACCCCGACCGAGGTTTACAAAATGCCCAATTCGTGCTCCCTATCCCCCCACTCCTTACGTCGTCAAGGGTGGTGCGCCACCTCAAATTCGGTCTCTCATGGTGCCGTGAAGGTAACCGGTAACAGGAGGTGTCTGCCCTTGTATACCGATCAGCTTCCTGTCACGTGAGCCACGTCACCGGGGGTGTCAGCGCGTGACGTGGCGTGTGACATCATCGCGCTCAGGCCAAAAAAGAGATGGAGCGCTCACTCATGTTTAAGATTATTCATTATGTCCCCTTGGACTTTATATGCGCTGTTTATTTCTATTACAAAGGAGCAACCACCTGAAAATGGTTCAAAAGTCATTTCAAGCAGGTCGAGGGATATTCGGTCAAATCCTCCCTATTGAGATATATACGCGAAGTTTTTTACAAAACTTTGTTAATAAGGCTAAAGTGATGACTCGCGTTTTTGAGTGCTCATCGTGGTGCAGTGAACGAATATATGCGCTGTTCTTTGCAATGCGCTTACCCACTCCCTAACTTGTGACCCTAGTGTTGCAAGGGACCAACAGCGTTTGGAAGGATTCAAAGGTCTTTATACAGTGATGTAGGGATAAAAAGGCCAAGCCGTCCCTATTAAAATATATAAAAGAGATGGTTATATGTTAAAGCTTTATCGATAGACAGATATAACTTATCAAATAATGGGAGGAGTGGACTCCATTTATTCACATAAGGAATATGTTAATGCCCACTCAACCATTCTCATATATACTGGTCATGATATATGCCATATACCTCTCTGCCTGAGTGCGCTCCTATGGTTATTGCAAGGGGTTCACCCTTCCTACACAGCTACTTTAGCCGTAATAATGTGTATCATCATGGCCTGCCGAGACTTGTCCACGGGATATCGTCATTCAGCCCTACTTCATGGCTACGTAGTCTGTAGACCCATTTCTGTTCGCGTATGAACAGGGTGTGGCTGGGGTCCCTCGTATTTGGTGAGATGTACGGTTTATCCAATACTGTCCAATACAGGTCCTCCACTGTATGTCCCCTCTCTGCATAATGTGTCGTGAGGCGCGTGGTGGTCCTAGCACAGTGGATATTACTCCTGTGCTCCATTATTCTCACATTCACTTTCCTGGAAGTCATACCTACATAGATCAGGCCACAGGGGCATTTGATCATGTAAATCACGTTAGCAGAGTTACAATTAGTGTACGTACGTTGCTCTCATGGGTAGGTGAGGCCCACGTCTACACTCTTTGTGTTAGCTGTAAGTTTGCAGATGTCACAAGAACCACACCTAGTGTGGCCTGTGATCGGAGGGAGTTCCCCTATTCTCCGTTGTACCACTCGAGATGTAATGCGGGTTCTTGTGTGGAACAAATGATCCCTGATGTTAGAGCTTCTTTTAAAGGAGAATAAGGGTTTGTTCAAAGGAAGGCCACTAGAGTTTAGTATGCGCCAGTGTTTCAGGATGATGCGTTTGATCTGGGTTCTCAGGCTTTTCTACCTTCTCCAATAGGGCTTCCCTGTGACAATTCAGCGCTCTCTTCTGGGCTCGTCGTACCACTCTAGTTGGATACTTCCTATTTATCAGTTTCTCTGACAACGAAGTTGCTTCCTCTCTAAAGGTCTCTAGCTCCGAGCAGTTTCTGCGCAAGCGCAGAAACTGTCCCACTGGTAGGTTCTCCCGAAGTGATTTGGGGTGGAAGCTATCATAGAGCAGCAGTCCGTTCTTGTCAGTGGGTTTGTGGTACACCCTAGTCGTCAGTTTTCCTCCATGCGGGATGATTTCCAGGTCCAGGAAGGGGAGGCTTTCCTTGGTAATGGTAGTGGTAAAATGCAAGAAGGCATTCTGACTGTTGAGCCATTGCATAAAGTCTTCAATGGATTGTTGGTTACCTCTCCAGATGAGAATAATATCATCGATAAAGCATCGCAAGACCTGGATGTTTTGTGTCCATGGGTTCTCTGTGTCAAAGATGTATTTTTGCTCAAAAGCAGAGACGTACAAGCCCGCTAGGCTCGGCGCAAAGGCCCATGGATGTCCCATGGGTCAGTAAGTAGTATGTCCCTTTGCACTCAAAGAAGTTTTTTGTGAGGGCTATTTCAGCCAGATGTAATATAAAGGACCTCGGTGTGCAGTACTGCCATTCTTGCTCAAACAGTATCTCCTCCACTACCCGCAGGGTCTCCATCTGAGGGATATTGGTGTACAAGTATTCAATATCCAAGCCCACCAGATATTCCTCCTCAGCATTGAAATCCATGTCTTTAAGTAGAATCAGGCCGTCGGTGGTATCCTTAAGGTACGCTGTTCTACTTTGGACCAGAGGTTTAAAGAAAAAGTCACAAAATTGTGACAAGGGTTCCAATA
Source organism: Calotriton arnoldi (assembly GCA_963921515.1). NCBI lineage: Eukaryota > Metazoa > Chordata > Amphibia > Caudata > Salamandridae > Calotriton > Calotriton arnoldi. The sequence goes on along the minus strand of CAWUFW010004692.1, from coordinate 189,654 downwards.
TGGATCCGATATCTGTGACGATCGGTCTGCCTGGCGGGGGTCTTCTTTCTTTGTGCACCTTTGGAAGTGCATAAAATAAGGTGCTGTTGGATCTTTCTGCTGTAGGAAGTTAGCCTCATGTTCTGAAATCCAATCATTATTTATCGCTTCTTCTACCATGGTAGTGATTACACTTCTCAATTCCGGTGTTGGATCTCTCGGAAGGATTTTGTAGTTCCTCTCATCACTGAGCAGCCGTGAGCATTCCTGTTCGTATGATATCCTAGTCTGGATTATGATAGCCTCTCCCTTATCTGCAGGCTTTATGACCAAGTCTTGGTTGTTTTTAAGTTGGTCAAGAGCCTCTTTCTCCTCCTTGGTAAGGTTCCTGAAGGGCTGAGTGTGTGTTCTGGCCAACTCCTCTATCTCATGAATCACTGCCCTTTCGGAGGAGATGACTTCTACGGGGAGAGTGGAACTCGGAGGGGTGAAGTTTGATTTAGGGCGGAAGTTGGTGTCACCACTACCCTCAGTTCTCTCTGGACGTCCTTCAAAAAAACCTTTCAGTCATATTGCTCTGAAAAACTCTAACAGTTCCTGTCGCAATCTGAAACTGTCTAAGGTGTTTGTGGGAACGAACCCCAACCCTTTATTCAGCAGTGTCTCCTGGGGAGCGGTGAGTGGGGTGTCTGTCATATTCATCACTAGACTACCTCTCTGCTGGTCCCTGGTGAGGGGTCCTGTGCCATGCTCCTCGTCACCCTCTGATTCAGGTCTTCCCATTGTACCCCTAATGTCCCTCTTTGTTTGCCCCTGCCTCTTCCTAAAAAAGGGGCCAGTGTCTGTGGGTAGTGGGGGTTGTGAGGTCCTTGCAAAGGTGGAAAAGGTTGGTACATGGGTGGCCAACCGAAGCCTTGGCCTGGGTAGGTTTGGTACATGGGGTTGTCGCTAGGTCTGGGGTCCTGGTACTGTCCTCTAACTCTCCCCCTTCTCCTGGGTCTGTTCTCGTAATCACTTCCATCGCTACTAGAGCTCATGGGGTCTGCACTCTTTCTTCTTGTCTGTTGTCCCTTCCTTATCTCCTCCAGTTTTTCTCAATGTATTCATCTGTGGTATAAGGATATACTTTTTCTTTGGAGAACTTCTTTAAGTCCTTCTGCAATTTCATGATCTTAGATTGCATTAAGTAGTCTTTATATTCTCCAATCTCCTTATTTGTCTCCTCAAGCTTTCTCTTGTACGTAGCCATGACTATGTTTGCTTTTAAACCATGCTCACTTGCTTGTATTTGAATGAGCAAAGTGTCCTCTATCCTTTTCGCTGTGGTAATGATCAACACTAACCAATCTATCGTGCACTTCCATGCGATCAGTGCCCAATCTCTTCTGAACGAGGAATCTTCTAGGAAGATTAGTGGTTCGTTTGTCACTATTAGGCCTCTCGGGGCAGCGTTTGCCCTCAAGTATTCTGTTAAGATGGCCCGTGTAAAATGGCTTTCACATGTGTTTTCCTAAGCCCTAATAGGGTATCCCAACCCTCCCCTTGGGTTAGGACCTGGCTTATGGTGGTTTCCCCCAGCAGGGAGGGACCCGCTAGAACTTCTAGGACTGCTTCTTCATCAAAGGCAAGTCCCTGCTGTAGGGACATGATTACCTGTATGCGTATTCACTTGGCTTGTGGCAAGAAATGCCTCTCTCTATGTGCCCATGTGTATCCGAAGAACTGGTGAGCGATATACCCCTACGGCCGTGCTAACTAGACTCTACACAAAGAACAAGGGGGAGAAGGATAATGCCTTACTTCAGCCTCCTCACACTGAGTATACTCACACAAAAAAGAAGTAAGGATTCATAAAATCGCAATTTTTACTGGTGTCAATATACAATAACGTGTAGCAGAAGCACAGTTACTTTGTAAAAACTGCCCTCACCCACAACGCATTGTGGCATGCTTCATCATAGGGCTGCTGCGACGCCTCGGCGCAGACCAACGCTCAAGGCGGAGTAATAGGGTGTGGGAGACAATACAAACAAGTAAAAAAGGAAGAGAAAAAAGGATCCAACTGAAAAGTGCAGATTGTGAATCATAAAACTAACTAAGGGATATACTAATAATAATTTTATTCCTGGATTCCCTTGTCAGGAATAAAAAGATAATTCATACCCTAGGATGGTGGTGAAGTGAGTGTTTTATGCACCCTACACCCCTCCATTCTGCATAAAGGTCGACATGTTTCTGCCGGAATCCGTATCTCTACCGGCTTTCATCAGGACTGTCGGATCCCTATGCTAGATTCCTCTCCTAACCCTAGTATATCAATATATTAAAGGTTACTCCACCTGTATTATGTGGTGCGATCCAGTACACATACTCTTATTTTTAGATCTGTAAATGGAAAGAAAAAACACAAGTGAAGAGAGTTCGTGCAAAAATGAACATGCGAACACAGACAATACATCAAGTGATTATAGTGCTATATCTGCTACCTTTATTGTTACCAAACCAATTTGGTGCGAGGCGGGCATTCTATCGTTATACGCCACCGCTAGTGAGGGAACATTGCCGTTATGTTTATTGTGCACACAAAAATGCAAGTTTTGACATTGCAAGCATTATGTGTATATATACTGACATGCATGACCTTGCACACCAGTAACAGTGCAACATGTTTGACATATCCTGCAGCAGAATTGTTAGAAATGTATCTGTTGAGAAGAGCATTTACTGGGACACAGTGAACAGAAACCAACTTGCCCGGCACTGACCAGAGCCCCCCTTTCAAAGCCTAGTTTGAAGAGAACCTCAGGACGTTTCATGATATATTGCAACACTTTAGGGACTGCCAACGTACCTGGATATTTATTTGCGAGTAGCAGAAAAACAAGCATGTGCCACTCTGGGCTACTGTTAGGGGTTTATGGTCTGAGTATTGCTCGCTCATATTGTAATACAAACACTGAATTATCCATAATGCTCCTGTAAGATGTTTTTAGTGTTGCCTACGACCAATAACGTTTCTAGACCCTTATCAAAGATGCAACATCTAATATCTCAAACTGAATTATTGTTGCCATTGTCTCCAGAGTTAGACATCATATGACAAAAAAATGACTGACAGCTGATGCTACACATTATTGAGTTCCGCTTTAACGAGTGACCTTAGAAAAGCCAATGAGTTGGGATTTACTAAAGACAGGTAGGCTCAGTTTAATTTTGATCAAGGAGTTCTCCAGATCGAATTCATACCCAGGTTTTCGAAATTTGCCACTAATGCGTAAATGTATTGCTTTGCAGTGCTTCAGAAACCTTAAACATACCGTTAATTGCTCAGTTCTTGGGTTGCTGGTTGATATATTTCAACTGGGCACTTCATCATGGTGGTGGGTGGATGCCAGGAAGTAACCTCAACTATCTGTAAACATTCCTCTCATCACTTTTTGTTTGTTTACTGTAACACTCTAAGTGGGCAAGTGTGTGTTTAGACGTGGGTCCTATGCTGACTGTGCTACTGGAACCAAGCTGCACCCTATTGAAAAGGCCCAACCAGGGCAAAACTGGTTTTGGGTTGCTTGTGTTTGGGTTCAGACAAGACCTTGCTTGACCATTCGGGCTGGATTGTTCATATTGGAGCAGGACCAAATCTTATTTACTTATGACAAGGTCTAATCTGAGGTAGCACAGTGGGCAAAAAAACAGTGAGTTGGAATGCTTCCCCGAGCATTTGCTAGTGGTTAGCCTATTTACATGCATTTCAGCAATCACTTTTTGTGTGTTTGATCTAAGATTAGATGTCTGATTTTGTTACAAGTGAATCACATATGTGATTAAGCAGCAAAAAGATACAGACCACTCTGTGAAGACTCGGTCTCTTGATTGAGGAAAGCCTTTCTTTGTGTTTCTGGTTTGTGGCTGTGTGCCTCTCTTTCCATGCCTCCAAGAGAAACCTCCATTTAGCCAACCTCGCCCTGGCTACCATCCCACGCTTCTACAGGAACAGAGCGGGTGGAAGGTCCTTCTTCTACCTTGCAGCCACGACCTGGAATGACCTCCACCTCCGGCAAAGCTCCACACTGCTCCAGGTCAGGAAAGACCTCAAGACTTAGCTCTTCAAATCACCCCAATGGAGCTGCACACACCCCCTCCTGTTGTAGTGAGCCTCAGCAAGGCCTACCAGTGCTTAGGGGTTCTCCCTTCTCTGCACAGAGTCCTCAGACACTTAGGAAGAAGTTGGCACAGAAACTGGAAATAGAAAAGACAGAGTTTATTAAACCTCATGAGGTGGAGCTACATTCACACACATCACCCTTCAGTAATGCATGAAGTAGCACACTGAATGGAAGGATCCTGGTCCTTTTATACCCACACAGGGGCTCAAATGAAGGCGGTACTAACACAAATGCTGGTTTTAGGTACATATAAGGTCATACAGAGAATGCACAGTCGACAAGTGGGTGGAGCTAACAGTTTCTACTTTTAGTAGACACATCCTGACATTTATAAACTCGGAACAGCTGCAAGCTCAACTGAGCATGTGCAAAGCAAGAGGAACTAAATATAACTTGTCTCTAGGCAGATTTCAAGAGCAGTTGACAGGAAGGTAGGACAGAGCACATGGCGAGCACATGGTAGCACATGGCAGCCAAAATGGCTGACAGAAATACAAAATGGATTCCACAAAGCGGACAATTTAGCCTCTAAATACAGGCTGTCTTCAGCTAATGCTTAACTTAAATGCTGCCAAATTACAACAGACGACCCTTTCAGCATTGGCTGAAGACATTCGTTTATCTGGGGTAATCTAGATATTCATCCCGTATATCTATTAACATTATTTCGGCCACCTCTTTATTCAACATTTGTTGGGCCTTTGTTTCAGCAATGTTCCCTCTGGCAGGTATACAAGCAGAAATGCAAATGGAGCAAAGCATTGGACCACATTGGATACATACACAGCATGTAAAAAATATTACAATTATTACACACAGGATAGTCAGTAGCTTCCAGCCCCAAGCAGAAACAAGAGTCCAAAACCATCCAGCAAAAGTCCAAGTTCCAGTCTCTGGATGAATTTCTGCAGCAATCTTATGCAATTTTGATATTGCGTCATATACTGAAGGTGAGTGATCTGGTATGAATACACAACAGCTGCTACCGATGATGCGACATGCACCACCTCGATCAGCCAAAATTACGTCTAGCACCATCCTATTCTGGAGTGCTACAATCCTTGCAATCTGTAGTTCCTCTGTAATGTTCCCAAGTGCCATAGCTGTCTGATTGGTAACAGCTTCCACGACACGAGTTAGTCGTCGGATTTTCCTGCTGTTTAATGCAGCACCCACAAAGAAAAATAAGCCCAAGTTGAAATCAACATATTGTTGTAGGGTAGTGTCGGTTTGGTCAACTTCATGCATACTTATTGTCCTCTTATTTCTGTTTTTGGAAATGTCATTGTACAGTTTAAAATCATGGTGATACAATGCAGGTGCCAGAAACACAGGGGGCAACAGAAAAGATACATAGCAGATTCCTGACCACCCAACAGGTAATTGATAATATCCGTTATTTCCACACACAAAATACGTGTTATGCGAGGCTGTGAAAGTGCTCTTATTGGCACCTTCAATGGTCAGGATTACAGTACACTCGCTCCTCCCACTGGAATTCTTCCAACACTACAAATACACAAATCTGCTTTAGCTTTTGTCACAGAAATCACAAAAGGTCCAATGTTCTTTATTATTCTCACATTTGTGAAAACATATGGTGTTGAAATATTGTCCGGTTGATACTCTTCCCATTCCCATTTAGTCCCTTTGGCTTGTGGATAACCTTCTTTATTTTGATAACATACTTTATTAAGTTGAAAAATAATCCCACCTACTGAAGGCTTTCCATATGCAAACAAAAGCGCATACCAAGCTTGACAAGAACCATTGTGAGAAAATGGAAGAGGAATAAAAGGTGTTCCTCCTTTCTTTTGATGTGCAGGTATCATCCCACACACCCAACAGTTGGTAGTATTTGTAGCATTGTGAGTATGGTGCAACATCTGGATAAAAGTATTGTTCAGGTAAGATTGTCGATGCTTTTGCTCATGGTAAGGAAGAGTAAAGTAGTGGTGTTCCACGGGTACTGGCGTAGTGGCAACAAAAGCTGTCGAACAGGAGCCACCTTCTCGATGTACCACGTAATTGCTGCCATAGCCACCATAGCAACAACAAACCCTACAGCACAAATGATTTGTTTTTTCATTTTAGCAGCAGTAATGATTGATCTTTCTGAAAACTTGTTGAAAACAGTTGTTGGAGCTCTTCTCCCTGGGCAGCCGCTGATTTCTTCACCATGGGCCAAAGCGGGTGTCACTACACTAATACAGGGCTGATCCCCCTCCCCTTGCCACAATGGCTCTCCGTTTCACTAACCCAGGGCGGTAGCTCAACCAGTCTTTTTCAAAACTGCAGATCCTTTCCTCGGTCTCAATTGATATCTGGATACTCCAGTGATCGTGTGGTCCGGGAAGACTTCCGCAGATTCGTCAGGTGAGATAGCTTGGCCTTTCTCCGTCTCCAGAATCTCTCGATGGTCGGTCAACACAGCAGGTTCCACCAAGGCAGGCGACACGCGTTTGCAGTGTGTGCTGTGGATCCAATTCTTTCTGTTTGTCACTCGAACTGCTGTCCTTGTCGCAAGGAGCACCTGCTCTGGTCCTCGCCACCTTGGCTCCAAGCTGTTCGATCTGTCGAAGACCTTGACCAATACATGGTCACCAGGACGGAGTTCGTGGGCCTCACCTGTAGATCTGTCAGGAAGAGCTTCTCGAACCTGTTGATGAATAGAAATCAAACTGTCAGTTAACTGTGCCAAATAATCATTCATCAGAACACAAGGAACATCATGTATGGGGCGTGGCTTAGGAATTCCCCAAATGTTCATTGTTCTTCCAAACACCACCTCACAGGGGGTAAGACCTGTTCGTGAATGTGGCACCGATCTTATGGACAACAATGCCAAAGGTAGGGCATCTGGCCACTTTAGAGACGTGGAAGCCAGTATTTTCGCCAACTTTGATTTTAGAGTAGCGTTATACCTTTCCACCAATCCTGCTGATTGCGGGTGGAAAACTGTATGGAATTTCTGTTTGATCCCTAATCCTTTCAGGACATGCTCAACAACTTGCCCAATAAAATGAGGTCCATTGTCACTCCACAAAAGTTTACAAACACCGTATCTAGGGAAAAACTCCTTTAGAAGCACCTTTGCTGTGGTGAGAGCAGTATTATCCTTCGTAGGGTATGCCTCTATCCATTTGCTAAAGGCACATACCACCACTAGGACATATTTCAGATTATTGCAGCGTTCGAGTTGGATGTAATCCATCTGCAAAACTTCAAAAGGTGCGGTTGGTGTAGCAAACCCTCCTGTAGGAGTTCGTGTCCCTTTTCCAGGATTATACTGCCAACAGATCAAACAGGACTGTACTACCCTTTTGGCTGTGCTAGCAATTTCAGGATGCTCCCAAACTTGTGTAAGCAATGTAGTTATTGCTAGAGCTCCAACATGTGCCAGCCCATGTGCCATTTGAACCATAGGTTGTAAATAGGCCGCAGGCATTTTCCACTTATTCATTTCTTTGTTACGCCAACAACCCTCATCATCTAATATTCCTTCTTTAGACCAATGCTCAAGCTCTTCCACAGAGGCAGATCTCTGTATATCCAATACTTCCTCTCTAGCATCATGCCAACGCTCAGCTTGTGATTTCACTACGTACATGGGTGTAGTGCTTCGCTGCATCGCAGTCACACGGGCTACGCGGTCTGCAAAGGCATTGCCTTGTCCTATTTTGTCAGTCACTTTCTTGTGTGCGCTACACTTCATAATAGCAACTTTCTTTGGGTATGTAAGTGCAGTCAAGAGATTATGCACTAACTCTCCGTGCATTATCTGCATCCCATGGGATGTAAGAAAGCCTCGTTCCTTCCAGAGTAGGCCAAAATCATGAACCACTCCAAAAGCATAGCGGCTATCCGTGTAAATGTTCACACACAAGTCAGTGCTAAGCTCACATGCTCGTGTCAAAGCTATTAGTTCAGCTGCTTGAGCCGACTTCTGAGGTATGCGAGCTGTTTCCACTACTGTCTCAAGCGTGGTAATTGCATAAGCAGCTGAAGTCGTGCCATCTGGTAACTTCAAACAGGACCCATCAACCCACAGTTCCCCATCTACATCTGGAAGGGCGTATCTTGCAAATCGATGCGACCCTTTGTCTGTTCCTCAGTAAGGAATATACAATCGTGAGGCTCCTTTGACTGAGACTGAGTCGCAGGATATGGCAACAAAGTGGCGGGGTTCAGTGTCGCACATCTCTTCAAGGTAATATGAGGTGCTAGCAGTGTCAATTCGTATCCTGTCAAACGAGCACTAGTTAAGTGCTGAGTCTTAGTCTGATTCAAAAGGGCATCTACTGCATGGGGTACTAGCACCAACAGTTTGTGTGACAAAACTATCCCTTCACTCTGACGTATGGACACAGCCGTCGCTGCAACTGAACGGAAGCACCCAGGTAATGCACGAGCAACAGGGTCAAGAACTGCAGAAAGGTATGCGCAAGGACGCTGTTTGTCCCTGTGTGTCTGTACTAAAACTGACAATGCACATCCTTCTTTCTCATGTACATAGAGTGTAAAAGCCTTCGTGTAATCTGGTGTGCCTAACACTGGTGCAAAGCAAAGAGCTTGTCTCAACTGACAAAAAGCATTTTGACATTCATCTGTCCATGGAAGGGGGATCGGAGTGTTTTTAGTCAAAAGTGCTAGCAAGGGCTTAACAATGTGTGAAAAACCCAATATCCATTGCCTGCAAAACGAAGTCAGACCAATGAATGCACGGACATCTTTCTGCGTGGAAGGTACTGGGGTGTCTAAAATTGCTTGAATGCGATCTGGTGTCAGTACACGGCCCTCCTTAGACAGAAGGTGTCCTAAATAGGTCACCTTCGGTCTACAATATTGCAATTTCTTTCGTGATACTTTATGGTGGTGTGTAGCAAGAAAAGAAAGCAAAGACAAAGTTCATTTCTCACACTGCTCAGGTGTATCGGCTGCCAACAAGATGTCATCGACATATTGTATGAGAGCCACTCCTTTAGACAAGGTAAAGGAATCAAGCTGTCTCTTCAATGCTTGACTGTAAATACTAGGACTCTCAGTATAGCCTTGAGGAACTCTACAAAATCTGTATGATCTATTATTCAAAGTGAAACCGAACAAATATCGGCTATCAGGATGAATAGGAATCGAGAAGAAAGCGTTCTTCAGATCAATTACAGAAAATGTAATTGCTGTTGGAGGGACCAGGGTAAGCAATGTCGTTATGTCAGAGACTACAGGGTACTGTGGTACTACAATCTTGTTGACTTCTCTCAAATCGATAATAAATCTATAAATCCTAGTGTCAGTATCTTTTTTCAAAATGGGAAGAATCGGACTATTGCAAATATTGTAAGGAACTTCTTCCACAACCCCCACCTTAATTAAATCATGTACAATACGTGTGAGTGCTTCTTCTCCTTCTCGAGAAAAATATATACTGAGGCAGTCTTGGCAATAAAGCGCCCTCCTTGACACTAATATGTACTGGTGGAATAACCATTTGCCCTACATCAGTGTCCGAAGTAGCCCACAAAGTACTAGGGAGTGAGGCTAGTGCAATGTCCTCTTTAACAATACAAGATCTCTCAATCATAGGGTAGTTGTCATTCAAAATAACCCGTACTCCTTCCGGAGGAACACCGTATCGTAGCCCTAAAATATTTAAGCATATCAAGACCCACAATATTGTCTGGTGTGTTTGGAGAAAGCAAAAACGGACATGGAGCAGTAAACTTATCAATATCAAATGCAAGTGGTTGTGACAATGGGCTAAGGGAAGGTGTTCCATCGAAACCTATCGATGTAATGGTTAAGCCAGACAGGGGAGCCCTTGGAACCAATTGTTTAGACAAGGCGCTACGAGTAGCTCCTGTATCAACCAGAAACTGATCAGTAGAACCCAAAACATGTGCTGTAACATAGGGACCCCTCTGATCTACTGGAACTTCAACTGATTCCTTACCCCATCCTAGGCAATCCTATGCATAAGCAGAATCTTGAAAATCAGAGGGCACATAGTCAGACATTTGATATTGGTTCCTTCTATCAAAAGTGTTAAACCCATTCTGCCCACGTGTATTAGCATCAAACCGAGCACGATCATTCGCGCTTCCTCTAGGCCCTTGATATCCTGAACGATTTCTCATTTGTCCCCGACCACGTAGATTCTGCTGAGCACGCAGCACTGGACAATCAGAAAGCCAATGTCCAAATTTTTGCAGTACGCACACTGATCAACAGACAAATTCGAACGGGCAGAGGAAGGAAAGGACGAACCATAAGATCCACGTCCACCTCTATCATTATCTCTAGAAGGCGGACCATAAGCTTGAGCCAACATAACCTTTGTTTTCAACTCTTTAGACTTTTTGTCCTCATTACCTTTGGCTTCTAATTCTTGCCGCTCATAATACTGGGCCATAGTTAAAAGAGAAACCGGAGAAGATGTAGTCCATGAACTCTCACTGGCCTTTAAGCGACTAGCTATTCCTGGCAAAAGGTTTGCGACATATTTATCGACAAACAGATGCCTACCTGTGTCATCTGTCAATGACTGGCCACTAAAATCGTGAAATGCTTCTTCAAAACGTGTGAAGAAGTCGGAAACTGATTCATCTACCTTTTGCTTGCAAGACGCTAGCACTGTCCAATCTATCTTCTTAGCGGGAATGATCGTCTTTAACTTAACTAATATAGCTGCCGGAAGATTTAAAATTAACTGACACGGTTTCTGTGCAGGTTCTCTATCTTCATCTAACTGCTCTAAATCTTTCCACAATGCTCCAAATGTCGCATTATCATCTATTCTACGCACAGTTCTCCACATATCAGGTGGTAATATTAATCCAAAAAAGAAATCAATATCAGACAGAGTCATAGTACAAGAGCTGATTGCACCCTCAACTTCCTCATAAAAGGCTGCTGGATTCTTTCGCGGGTCAGGCAATGCATTTTTAAGGGCCATAACATCTGCTCTATTCCAAGGAGTGTAAACCCAATTATAAATAAAGTACCCTTTCGCATTAAGAGAAGTCTTATCATCCTCTGTACCCGTTCCTTTAGGAGGAACATATAAAGGCGCGGCTTCCCGCATGGGTTTCACATGAATTACAACATTCTTATCTGTTTCAGGAGTAGGAGTTCGTGCCATGCTGATCTGAGATGCTAGTACAGCTGTTTCTGCTGCCTTTTTCTCCTCTCGCAAACGGGCTGCTTCAACACGCAGTTTAACCAAGCGTCTGATCGTGTCAGCCACCTGGGAGAAGACAAAAAGACCGTCACGTAATTGTTTACAATCAGTTGCTACATCATCGGGCTCCATTTCTACCGAATACTTCCTAAATTGTTCAATAACCTCTGCAGCAAATATATCGGTAAAATATATTTGCTCCCTTTCCTGCCATCCTTTTATACTATCTAAAAGTTCAGAGGCAGTGGTAGTACTACGAACGGCTTTACGCGCAGTAGATCTAATGTCAGATGCACGCTCAGCAGATAGCATGGAGCGAGTTTCTCGAGCTTTGTCCTGGTCTGAAAAAGAGTCCTCATCTGACTCATGAGGAGCGGAAGAAAAATATACGGAGGTGGAGAACGATCTAATAACAAGAAATCATCTTGTGGTTTATTAAGGATAGGATAAAGGGGCTGCCTAACAGCGTATTGGCCAGTTACCTGTAAATGGCGTTCCCTATCTTCCCTCTCTTTAATTTCTTTCATCTCCTTGTTTTTTAACTCTAATGCTTTCGCATAAATGGTCTTTCGCTGTTCTTTGTCAATCAAGGCTTGCTCACGCTTCATTCGCTCACGCACTTCTTTCTCCCACATTCGCACACAATCAAACATATCTTGCCTAGTCTTGTGTTTAAACATACATTGTTCCACATACTGAATCTTTCGCAAATCAAATGACCCATATATAGGCCAACGCAACTCAGGGTCTTTACTAGTATATTTATTCCATAACGTGCAGTACATTATAGAAGAAATACCATACTTAATATACATATCCCTATTAGGCGTCCCCTCCGGGAGGCTGGTTGTGCTTCGTCAAGTCTCAAATTGGTACCACTACAAAAGCAACACATCCTACGAAGTGTGCTGAAAACAGGCATGCCAAAAAATAGTGCAAAATATGCAGTATTATAATCAAAGTAGCGCTTAAGGTACTCTTCGTACGTTGCGCTGTTCAAACAATTTTAAATAGAGAAAATTCTCCTCATTACCTGCCTATATGTATTGCAATACATATATAATTACAAAACAGATTCCAAAATTGGCCAATCATACAAACAAAGCCACAGTAAGTGTTACTAAAACTACCTTACCAATCAAAGGCATCAAACCAACAGCAAGTGCCGCAAAACGGCTCTTACCAATCAAATGGTGTCCAGGTTCCAACTGCCAAGTTCTCAAATCGACCAAATGGTCACTGCACGGCGAATCAACAGAAGAGATCTCAGTCAAGGACCGGCGCCGCCGAGATGGTCAGATCAGAAAGAAAGGAAAAACGCCGTGGGTGCCAAGACTCAGGTCTCCTCAGGCAGCGATCGCGTCCAAAAGCGAGATTCCAATCCTTCGTCGCGACCAGTCCTTTGGGCATCCGAGTCGCTGATGAGCCCCACGTTGGGCGCCAATTTATTGTAGTGAGCCTCAGCAAGGCCTACCAGTGCTTAGGGGTTCTCCCTTCTCTGCACAGAGTCCTCAGACACTTAGGAAGAAGTTGGCACAGAAACTGGAAATAGAAAAGACAGAGTTTATTAAACCTCATGAGGTGGAGCTACATTCACACACATCACCCTTCAGTAATGCATGAAGTAGCACACTGAATGGAAGGATCCTGGTCCTTTTATACCCACACAGGGGCTCAAATGAAGGCGGTACTAACACAAATGCTGGTTTTAGGTACATATAAGGTCATACAGAGAATGCACAGTCGACAAGTGGGTGGAGCTAACAGTTTCTACTTTTAGTAGACACATCCTGACATTTATAAACTCGGAACAGCTGCAAGCTCAACTGAGCATGTGCAAAGCAAGAGGAACTAAATATAACTTGTCTCTAGGCAGATTTCAAGAGCAGTTGACAGGAAGGTAGGACAGAGCACATGGCGAGCACATGGTAGCACATGGCAGCCAAAATGGCTGACAGAAATACAAAATGGATTCCACAAAGCGGACAATTTAGCCTCTAAATACAGGCTGTCTTCAGCTAATGCTTAACTTAAATGCTGCCAAATTACAACACTCCTAGCTCCTTAAGACCCTAACGGGTGAGTAGTGTGCTCTAAACCCCTGATTGATTGATTGATTGATTGATTGATTGATTGATTGATGGATTGATTGAGGGCAGTATTATGGGATATGAAGTTCACTTTCAAATTGTTGGCTTTTAAAAATAAAACAGCAAAATTAGCTGCACAGTATTATCTGCTGTATCTTTAATACAATCAATTCTCTACTTCACTAATTAGTGGGTAGACTCTGCATTATGCTTCAAAGATTAGCAATTGTTGTTAATGTTGAAAAAACAGTTCTCAAATGTCACCCTATGTAAAAGGAGATCTGGTTCTCCTTCAAGGTTAGTAGAACATGACAATTTGCAAAGGTGTGGATTTAAGTGCGAAATCCATGCAAATCAGGAGTTAAACTTATGCTTAATTCTAGTTTACAACTTTGCAATTATTCAAATATATTAACTAATAATTTACCTGTACAAAATAGGGGCCCAGATTTATCAACATTTTGCACAATGCAGGAAGACAACTAGCCGCACTGCACTGTGTCAAATGAGAGAGAGCAAGAATGTGCCATAGTACTAACATATGGCCAATTCTTGCTTTCTCTGCGCTGCCACTTGTGGCTGCCAAGCGCCAATGCAGGCAGCCTTGTGCCATGGTGCAAGGGTGCCTGCAGTACAGGCAGAATAGGTTTTGTGCAGGAAGAGGCACCTTCCTGCACATAAACAGTCCTTAAAGGCATTATCCTCTTTCTACGTATGCTGCAGAACGCGGAAATAACGAGGAGAAATAAACATATTTCTTCCCGTTACACCTCACCTGGGAAAGCCTAGCATTTTGATGCATTCCCAGGTTAAGCTTTTTGTAAATCTGGGAATGTGCCAAAAACCATGGGTGGATGCATGGGAACATCAATACTCCACCCATGGAATGCCTTCACAGTGCAGACTAATGCAAGGAGTGCTCCGTAGTTTACTAAACCTGACTTAAGGGCTTGCGCTGCCTTGCGTCACTTTGCGTGGCACAAGGGCAATGCAAGCCCTTAATAAATCTAGGCCCAGGTCTGATTCCCAAAGTTATGTGAACATGTTAGTTTAACTTACAAATGCACAAACATCCTATCATATGGATGAATAGCCTCTTTTGGTATTCACTAAACGTGGTTGTATAGTCCTAAACAGATTTACTCAAACTTAATATTTCTACAGTTTTACTAGGTAATAAATCTCCCAGTGACAGTGGATGAGCGTTTCAGGATGGGGATGACCACAACAGTTATACACACACTATTTTGTTTGTGAATATTCAAAAACGTTCAACTATCCATTTCCATCCTAGAAACAGTCAGATAATTTTCTGTTAAGTGCAGGTGGATATCTCTTCTCAGGATGGGACTAGGTGAAGGAGGAAGAATCCCCAGAATTGGAGGGATGTCATCGAAGACGTTTTTTTCCACAAGAAATTATTTCTAATATTGAGAAAAAATGGAATGCCACTAATGTTTAAATTGCTTAGCATGTACTATATGAACAACTAGACATGACGAAATGACTTTGCATGATCAGAAATGGGAATTCACAGAGGTTTTTGTGTTTTCCTTGTGGAAGTTTGCGACTGTTACATATTTTCAGCAGCATTATTGGAGACCACGCTGGTTGAATAAATACGAAAGAATAAATTAAATCAAAAATCAACCTTCAAAAGTCGAGCCAACCTGGGAGTGTAAATATTTGAACTTGCATGAGAATTGGTCCCTGCATTATTTAAATGGCAACCATCAACGGTAGTGATGTACTCCTGTTTTCCCAATCCAACATCCGACGTGTAGCTACTGTCAGTGCAGCAGGTGCAGTGGCACAAAGACCAAGTAGTGCAAGGGGCCCACTGCACCCTAGTTATTACTGAACAAGGGGGGGTTATATGGTTACTTCCCTCTTCCTTGCTTGCATAAGGGCACAAGGCCTCCTTGCTACGCCACTACCCAGCATTGCACATTTTTAGGTCGAGCATTCGAGACCTCTTGTATATACTTTATTAGAACATTGGAATGTTGGGAGCGCCATTGAAGACAATGGAATAGCTCTGGGCTTATAATGGCTGGTATAAGCCCAGCACTCCAACATTCCAATGTTTGTCTTTCTGTTTCTCCATTTTTAATTTAGAACATTCTACCCTTAGTGGGTGGAATGTTCTAATAGCCTTATAGTCCTTCTGCCTCAGGCTATACCAGTTGTTAAAGGCCCTCTCCCTCGTTAACTCGGGATCAGGACCTTTAACAACTGGTACAGCCCTCAGCAGCGGGCTATAAGGCTATAGTATATAGCTATTATATACTTATATGTGTATGTACTTTGTGGCTCTGGAGATCAGCCCTAGGACTAGTCTGCTTCCGCTTAGGGACTTTTTTTTCTGTTCAACTGCCTCTATTTAACTGTCTTGATAGAAAACGACCACCAGAGGTCAGTAAAATACCAGAATTGCTTTCTGCCGAGGGACTTTCTTTTTTTTTTTTTTTTTCTGTTCAACTGCCTCTATTTAACTGTCTTGAAAGAAAACGACCACCAGAGGTCAGTAAAATACCAGAATCACTTTAGCATTCTCTAGATTACAGTCCATAGAAATTGTCTTCCATGAGCACCCGTAAACAATAATAGTTTTTTCAAATCTTGTATTTTCAGTGATATGACCACCAAAGGCCCTGATTTTATATTAAAAACAGAGCTTTGAACTATACCATTTCCCGCTGAAAGGCAATATTTCTCTCTATGTGTTCCCATACCTGGCGTGTCACGCAGTTGGTGCTTACTTTCCCTCCATGTTAAAGAACAGTAGATGTTTCAGCACCCAGGCTAATGTGCTGCATAGCTAAATACATATAAGGTCCCAAAGGCGAGACCGATAGCATTGCAAATGCTTGTTTAAATTTGTGTATACCCAAAAGGAGATGTACTCGGGATGACGAACAGCATTTCCCCATGAGAACTGGACCTTATATAGCATTCTTTCTTAAAAGTAAGGACGTCCCTCATACCCACTCCAGGCAACCGGGAGACCCGAGCCTCGTTTCCATTAAGATAACCATATGTTTGTTATTCTCTCAGGAAATTAGAAAAAGCACATATTAAAAGCACTATATTACTTTATCTTCAGTGGTTTTAGGCATGCATTCATTTATGCAATTACAGGCCTACAAATCAGTTCTGTAACAATTGTTTAAAACATACTTCAAGATAGCCCTTCAGTTGCTTGGAAACAGACAGTCAGAATCCATGTGCTGCCGAGGCTTGAAAGTCTTGATTAAAAGGCTTTACACATCCCTATCAGCCAAATAGTAATTTTGTTAGCCTGGTTGATACCCGCGTTAGCTCTTTACAGTGATCAGGACGTGGAAGTGGCAACAGTATCTGGTTAATCTTCAAACTCTACTCCTAAATAAAAAGAGGCTATAGCTGCAGTTAGAGACTGTTTAGTTTCATTTAAAATCCCTTTTTTATTAGAAAATTGTCGTTGTACCTGATTCTAATCACCCACTTCACTAATACATGTGCTTTGCAATCTATTGGTATTTGGGATATTTCTTATTAGGTAAACATAGCGTCCCAGTTTTATCAAAGTTTTGAGTAGTTCTTTCGCCATTCAAACCTTAAATGCGATGTACCAAGCCCTGCAAAGCCATCTTGAGTGGCCCTGCGTGGCTTTGTAAGTCTGGAGCCATGCAAGGCAGCGCAAGTCGCTGTCTTGCGTTACTCTGCCCTGTGAAGGCGTTCCATGGGTGGAACGTGTGTGTTCCCAGACATCCACCCATGGATTTTGGTGCATTCTCAGATTTACCAAAACAGTTAAACCAGGGAATGCATTAAAATGCTATGCCTTCCAAGGGGAGAAGCAGAAAGGTGAAATATCTTTATTTCTTCTTGTTGTTTCCTCTTTCTGCAGCACACTTAGAATGAGCAAAATGCCTCTGAGGACGGAGTACCTTCCTTCACAAAAACAATCCTACCTACAACACAGGTAGCCTTGCACCACGGCACAAGGGTGCCTGCATTGGCGCAGGCAACACATTGTGCTCCCAGCACAATGTGAGTGTAAGAATATGGCACATTGATTCCCTCTACCTTTCGCGCAGGGCAGTGCAGCAAGGTGTGTCTTACTGTGTTGTTTTGCATGAAAGTATGATAAATCTGACGCCGTGTTTCAAGCTACAGTATGTCTACTACTACTCACAACACCAACTATAATACAAATGATAGGAATTATAATGACTTCTATTTCATATAGCACTTCATAACCTTATTCTGTCTTTTCTCTGAACTACAAATAATAAGTGTATTATACATAACATCTGAATTTTATTTCATGGAGTGGCCCTGGTACTTACAGGCTTTCCTATCGTGCATGTTATTCAGCACGGTTTTTGCTCAATTTAGTAAATGTATGCATTAACATCTCCCATTTAGATTCAATAGGCAAGATGCACAAAGGTATTTTCAGCCATAAAAATAGGTTCATGGCGGATAATCCCTAATTTATATCTGCAGCAATTCACATAGGAATTTCTGGCAGGAGAAAATGAATTTAGTTCTGAAGTTGTTTCCATCATGAATGCATGCACGTTGGCCTTTTAAGGCATGTTTGACTGGTTTGACTTGTAAGTTTGTGAATGCCAACAAACATACATAAGTTTGTGAATGCCAACAAACATACAATTGTGTGCATTCAGAAACTCCAATTCAACCCTTCCTCCTGAAAATGGTCAGAAATGTTTTTCAGACAAAGTCTGGAGTAACTCCTCTTATAGGATGGGATGGTAAAAGGAACTTTTTCTCGGGTGTAACGAAAGGACTTGTTGAGACATGTATTCCGCACGGAGAAAAAACAAGCATTGGCATAGCCAATAGGTCTCGCTTTTGGGACTTTATAATTGTTTAGCCATGCAGCACATTATCCTGGGTGCTGTGCGTCAGGGATTGAAGAGCTATATAATTACTACACACTGGGTCATGCAGTCTTTTTCATAAGTGTTTAGCCATGCAGCATTTTACCCTGGGTGCTGTGCCATCAGGGATTGGAAAGCTACAATTAGTACACACTGGGGTATGCAGTCTGATTAAGGAATGCGTTTGTTTTAGGAAACAGAATTATCTCTTGGTTGGTGCAGTGGAGAATAGTGACTTTTGTATGTTTAGTGCTACGAGGTCAGAGCCTGTGTAAATATGTAAGTTATTATTTATAATTTGCATCACACACTGTATAATATAGACTGCTACAAAATGCACAAAAATGTATAAGATAAAATGGTTCTTCCAAAATAAAGATTTTAGTAATACCTAGACTGTACGTGTGTTTAAGTGTGAGTGTATGTGTCTTTATAAGTCTGTGCATGGGCCTCTAAGTATGAATCGGTGTGTAGTTGTCTCAGTGGTGAAGCTAGAGGGGGGGGGACCGCCCCAGGTGGCACGAGTTTTGGGTGTGGCGGCGGCCCACCTCACCCCCACCGCTCTTACCTGTGGCCGTGGCGGCCGCAACCCCCTGTCATGAAACGCAGGGGCCGCCACGGTGGCCTAAGGCCTAGCTACGCCACTGAGTTGTCTATGTGGGGGTGTGTTCAGCTGTATTGTAGCATTTGTATAGCAGTTGCCTCTTTGTATACCTGTGGGTGCCCAATTTTGTTCCTGTATCTGTGTTTGTGTGTATATTGTTGTATGCCTGTGTCTGTATGTATCTGTTTGTTGGTGTGTGCATGTATGTGTATGTAGGTGTCTTTGTCTTTAAGTGTCTATTATGAGTTTAATCTGTATGTGTGTCTATCCTTGTGTGCAGTGCGTGCAACCATGTGTCTGTTTTTATGTGTGTTTGTATCTTCGTGTGTCTGTATATCGATCTGGGTATGTTTGTGCGTGCCTCTGTGCATCTGCGGATCTCGGTATGGTTGCAACTGTATATATCTCTCAGTGCACACTTATGTTTATCAGTCTGTAAAGGCACCACGTACCTGTATATGTCTGCCTCCCTCTGTGTCCTGCATATAAAGTCCAGGAGGTTAAAGCACCTGCTGCAGCTAAATATGAAATGGGTGATGGAAGTTCCAATGTACGGAGGGATTATTGTTCAGCCAGCTATACATATGCAGGGGTAAAATGCAGAGCCTGTGCTAGAATTTCAGCCATCTTACGTAAAGCAACATTTTACTAGCCCTCTCATATCATAATCTGGCCCTAGTTCATGATTCACCAAGCTATCTGGTGGGTCCGTAGCTGACGGCATCATATTGAGCTACCTTGATGTTGCACAGCTCTGGGGAAAGGCCAGACAGAAAAACTGTAATATCTAGGACAATGAGATAGCCTGTGGATTGGGCTTCTCTTATACAAATCTGTGCATTACCGATCACAGGATGGAAATACGTGGTTGAACTGAACAACAGTAACACCTGCTATCAGCATTTAGATATAATTTTGTGAGTGGGCTGTGCTATATTATAAATTTTCGTTGTACTACCGCACTGAGAAAATAAAATAAAGCGCTATAAGTTGTCCTGATGAAATTTAGTGCACAGTAGACTGAATTGCCTGGAGGCGCTTACCCTGTAGATGTTACTACACGCTCCTTGTGTGCAACCACCATCCTTCGCCAAGCGCGCAAATGTTTGAAAAATCTGACACATTAAACTGTCCACTTGCTATGAAGTGCATGTATAAGTTACATTTTACATGTTTATCCTACAAACTGCACACAAGCACATTTTCTGAGCTGTGGGGAAGGACTATATTTATCCTAGGTGCTTCAGATGAGACGTGGATGAAAGCATGTAATTTAGGAATCTGTTGAATTAACAACTCTGTTAAAATGCCTACAGATGCCAGTGTACATACACTGTATGGGTATTCAAACAAATGGAACTTGGAACTGCTTCAGAAGAGGCGCAAGAGAGGCTTCTGTTTTGTGGCTAGGTAAACAAACACCAATATTACGGGCCGCTTTGGAATAAATACCAACATCCAACAAGGGGCTGCTGTCACAGGGACCATTTACGACTTATTTCGGAGAGTGCCATGTTTGTGTTGGTGTTGCAGATGAATGGCTCCATGTATGCCTATTAAGAGGAGTGGAGGATCTTCCGCTTTAACACACGCCAGCACAACACAATCCCCCTGCTACTCTCATTGAGGCTAGAAATAACAGGGACAATATTATACCTGTGGGCGGCAAGGAAGGCGGGGTATGTTTTTAATCTCGTCTTTCATATTTTTTACACCATGTGCTTGCATAATTAACTTGCCAAAAATTAGGCGAGCTCATCTCCTGGTTAGCGCTTACTCACAAGCCAGTCAAACTAGAACTGCTGCTGCAATGGCTCTTCCCACTTCTGTCCCCAGTCGGGCTGGAATTCAGGGTTGCTGCACTGGCACCATGCAGGTTACTACTAAAGCCCTCTGTCACTGGGTATTTACAGGAAAGGGACGCTGCTAAAGTCATAGACATAAAGGAAGGACACAAACTAGTTTGACGTCACTTTTAAAGACACAGAACTGCAGATTGTATCTTTAAATGTGTGACAGCTATGAGTAAACCTGGTTCACGTTCCAGATATTAAAGTAGTGCGTTGCTGCGTGGGGGCTGTGACTGACATTATATTATGCGTTAAAGGCAGTTTGTTGCACTTTCCTGGCTTCCAACGCAGGGCATATGTCCTGACATGTGGCCATGTTAGAATCAGGCAAATAGTTTGCAAGTCATGATCTTTATGATGCTTTGACCTTAATTTCACGTGGAGCGCCGTGCTGATAACATAAAAGGCGTGCGCTTTTGAAGTCGGGGCTGGGGCTAAAAGGTAGGTGCTTGATTACACTGAATTGGGAATCGCACGGTTGAAGGCAGGGCTGGGGCTAAAAGGTGCTTGATTACACTAAATCGGCTGCTGTGCTAAGTTTGAAATGCTGCAAAAAGCATAAGCGTGAACAAATTAAAAGAACATTGTGCGAAACGTTCCTGGAACACAACAAATTTGAGAGCAGTGCTTGATTACTCTAAAGCGCGGCGACCATGAATCGGGAAGTGTTCGGTGTCAATGTAAACAAGGAAGAGCCACATAGGCAGCAGGGGGATGGGAGAGAGGCGGGGGCCGGCGCCTGTTTCTCTGCGGGAGGCGAGCAGGAACCATCTGTTAATTACAAACAGATGGTTTCAAAGCTCGCTCCCGCAAGAATAAGCTAAACGTGCACGCGTTGCCATTGAAAGCAATGCAACGCGTGCACGTTTTTGCCTGCAAAAGTGAAGAGATTACTAAAGGTCTTTTTCCTAAGCAGCGCATGCGCGCTGCGTAGGCGAGACCTAAAAAGTGCATTTGCTAAAAGGGTTCAGTTACCCCAGGGCTTTAAATGGGAGGGAAAAACTGGGAGGTCTCTCAAAGGGGTGGAATTATGGGTGTGGCTTAAAAACATGCTGAAAATCTGTGCTTAGTATAGTGTGCGGCTCGACTGGTATTATGAACCAACTAAACATTGGCAGGTACATCATTTTCCTGGCTGCGGCGGTTCCGGCAGCACCATCCACGTAGGAGGCACCCGTCATGTAACGAGTTCGGCAGCACAGATGGCAAGTTGTTGGGATATTTGAATGGTGCTGCCGGGACCGCCGCGGCCAGTAAAATGATGTACCTGCCAATATTTAGTTGGTTCATGACTACATGAAAGTGCGCAGATTACTATATTTAGCACCCTCAGGCACAGAATTCTCAAGTGGCAGTTCAGCGGCTGATGCAAGGGCTGGTGTAATGAACATTGGCGCTCCCAATTTAATGCACAGTGGCGAAGTGCGATCTTTGAAATATGCATCCTTCCTTCCCCATCACTGAATGGGAGTTTACAACAAAAGAGTAATCATCTTAAAGAAGTATAACAACAAAGACACTTACATTCAAAGATGGCAGCCATGAATAATTAGGAGGAACTGCCTGCTTGCTAATGCAGTCCTTCCTTGCTGGAACTGTGCAGGAGGAGCCCCGTGTGGCTTTAAAGACATTGAAATGCCAGAAAGCCTTTTTCACACACAACAGCATTTGAAAAAGTCAGGAGTGACGAAACGCGTCATGCGAGGTGAAATAAAGGCTTCCCAGACCCAAGAGTGCTCCGTGAGTGTTCCTTGAAGTGGGACAATTTGTTTGTTTATTTAAAGCGTGCATGCTACTCGCACGAAGGAGGCACCCGTCATGTAAAGAGTTTGGCAGCACAGGTGGCAAGTTGTTGGATATATATATATATATATATATATATATATATATATATATATATATATATATATATATATATATATATATACCTGCTCTAATCCCACCTTAGGCTGCTGAACTCAGAAGACAGGTGCTTTCGTGAGGGTAGGGCTCACGTTTCAAATGCTTGCTCCGATAAATTATGTAGCACTAACGGGGTTTGGAAGTTCATACATTTATTCAATGCAGATGCGTTTCAGCAGTTTGCCTTCCTCAGTGCTTCGAAATGCATGTACCAAACACAATTATGGTGATCATTGATAAGATGAGAACTCCATTCTTATTGGTGGATTTAAAAATGATAGCGAGGGACAGAGGACTGCCTGGTTGTTATTTCGTTATGGGTTGCCATGTAAACAGTAAGTATCCTGGTATTTGTAGTTTATGCCGACTTGAATGTCCAAAAATTACCAACGTTATCAATGTATCACCCACTGTTTTGAGCACAGCATATCCCAATATTATGCAGTCTCTTTGTCCTCCATAGCACTGTGCATCACAAACCCCTCGTCAGGTCGCTGGATTATATCAGGATCATTCCGCAGAGTGCAGTCAAATTACCACAGGCCTTGATTTTATATAATTCACAATCTGTCCGATTGGTGGAAAATCTTGCAGCGACAGTTCTGGCAGCCTCTTCATAAATGCCTGCTCAAATCCCACCTTAGACTGTCGAACTCAGAAGACGGGTGCTTTCGTGATCGTGAGGGTAGGGCTCACGTTTCAAATGTTTGCTCCGACAAATTATGTAGCACTCACAGGGTTTGGAAGTTCATACATTTATTCAATGCAGACGCGTTTCAGCAGTTCGCCTTCCTTAGTGCTTCGAAATGCATGTATCAAACACACAATTATGGCACTCATTGATAAGATGTGAACTTAATTCTTATTGGTGGATTTAAAAATGATAGCAAGTAACAGAGGACTGCCTGGTTGTTCTTTCATTATGGGTTGCCATGTAAACAGTAAGTATCCTGGTATTTGTAGTTTATGTCGACTTGAATGTCCACAAATTTCCAATGCTATCAATGTATCACCCACTGTTTATAAGTCAGGACTATTGGCTTTGTCAATGATTCTGTTTGCATAACATTTATAAGCAGCATCTATGACTGAATAGCATACTGAAAATGCTACAGTTCTGAAATGATGAGAAGTGAAAGAACTACGAGTCTCTTTGAACTTACATCAAAGGCAGTGAAGGGTGGTACTGCTGCAGAATTAAGATTTTTTTTTATCCTGAGGGTGAGGGCGAAAATGGAGAGCCCGATAGGGACCCGTCTCAGCACCTGCTTTTTAGAACTGCCAGTGCTCAGCACCGGCAGGACCCGGCTCACTGAAAGCCCTGAGTTACCCCTGAGTTTAATAAATCTACTAGGCCTGGCCAGAGCTCGATGATTACTGAAAAACTCCTGAGAATTCTGCGAAGTTACGCGAGTGGGCAGCGTTGCACTTCCTTGGTGGTAAGTCATACATTGCTTGCATCATATAGTACATCAGATCAGCACCTGACCACCTGGCAAGGTGTGTGTTTCAGCAGACCGAGCCAGGCTACTAACAGCACCTTATTTCCTCTGCAATGTGCACCTCTCTGAATGAATTCCTGGTTAGAGTTTTTAACATTCAATTTCTGAAGCAAATAACACTCTTTTAATTAAATGCACCAAACTTGTCAAAGTTTGCCCAGACATACTATAATACACCCAGGGCCAGTTCTAAGATTTTTGGGCCCCCAGGTGAAGGGAAATGTGTGAGGCCCCTCTAATTTACATAAGTGACACCTTGAGGGCTCCAGAAGCTGCTTTGTGGAGACTTCTCCTGGGCCGTAGCTCCTCCTCTCAGCCTCCTACAAGCACCTCTTTTACAGCTCATATCGGGCTGAAGGTGTGAAAATTGCTTGTGGGCTGAAAGTTAAAACTGTGGGGGCACTAAAGTGCTGGACAATTGGCGTCCCGCCATGTCTCTGAATAGGCAGCCGGCCAGGAGGCCTAATGGCAGGACAAACCTGTAAAATGTGTTTTGTTGCAACTGGGACAAGAGGAAGTGTCCCCCTCCCCTAGGCCTTCCCACACCATCCCTGAGAGGCCCAGGGAGAGGGCCCCCCTCCCATGGGCACAAGTGTTACAGGACACCTTTTTGTCAATCCGATCGGCAGGGGTACATGAGCACCTGTGGTGTGTTGCACTTGCGCAGGGCCCCATGCTGGTAGGCTGAGTGTGAGGCCCTGGGCAGCTGCTCACACTGCCCATGACTTGCGCCGGCCCTGAATACACTGCAGAAGTAACCTGTGCACCCCTTTTTCACACAAGAAGATTTGTGCTCAATTGTTAGGTGCGCGCACACATTATTCTAATTGCCTAATTGAAAAAAATGCATCCTGGAGAGCTCTGCCGATTTTGCAGTGCCCTGTGTACCTCGTATTCGGAATACTCGCTGAAGTAAATGTGCATCCACGCTCACTTTACCACCTCACAGGAAGTTAATCTGATCTGGAAGTAGTGGCCTAACAGTTATCCAAGACTTTGCAAAAGTAGTCCTGACCCACCGAGCTATCCATGAAGCCTACCTCAGAAAACCTGTGGTGTCTGAAGGGTCTTACATCTTGTAACCCAATCAGCTGTGCTGCGCTGTGGTGAAATACAGCCCACTGGTAATTGGAAATGTTGTTGTGACTCGTGATCTGTAATTGCCAGGCGTGGGATGTCATTGGATCATATTCTGGGTAACTCGAGCCCACACGCCAGCCCATTAAAGATTGAACAGGAAGCCGGGGAGCTAGGAGCAGATTTTTTTGTACAGACTACAGCATTTGTACCGAGATAGTGGCATTCCTCCTCTGTAGTAGTAGCTTGTTTGTTTCTAGCACAATTTTGCCGCCTTGTGGCGCTTTAAAGAGCAGACGTTCTATTCCCAATTTATTGCCACTGAATTTATCAACCACAAAAAAGATGAAGTGCTGATGTAGCCACGCTTGGATCAGAGAGGCTGACCAACAGGTCTTCTTCTCGATCTCTCACAACTGACAACCTTTGAACTTTTTGAGCCTTGAAAAAGTCACTGTGTGACGAAACACGTGTCGGCTGTTACCAATGTATTAAAAACTGGATGGATGTAATCTGATCATCAATATATTGAAAATTGAATGAAAAGACCTGTGAAATAAGACTTTAATTGAAAATATTTGAACTACACTTCATTCTTACTAAAGAAAATCTCTTGCTCTAAAGACATTTCCTTATTGGATGGATACTACTTACTTTGTTTATACTTTAAGTGGAGAGCAGGGGAATTCCTTTTTTATATATTGGCACAGTGGGCCTTTGATCCCGTGTACACTCACACCTTGGGTAGTAGGGTGTGGAACTACCTCTGAAGCACCATCTCTCTGACTAATGCATTGTATATACTCAGTGTTGCCTTAGGAGAGTAACTTTTTCAGCAGGACTAACCTGGTCCCTGTATTCGGCCCATGCTCCATCGTAGTCCGCCTGTACTTATAACGTTCACTTGGTCTTGCACGACAATATAACAGTGATTGGCGCTTTTCGACGCTATACTTACCTTAAATCTTTGAAGTTGCATATGTCTTGTTCTCCTGATTGGATTTTTATTGTTTTGGTGTCAAACTATTTATTAAATCTTACTCTATTTTTCTAAATTAAAGTGGGTTTTTCTTGTGTTGAGTTTTCACTTTATTACTGTTTGTGTGCTGCATAAATAATTTACACATTGCATCTAAGTTAAGCTTGACTGCTTTTGTGCCAAGCTACCTGAGGGCTAAGTGCAGGTTAATTTAGTGACTTTTGTGGTTCATCCTTGACAAGGATTGTGTCTGTTGCTTGAGAAGGGCTCAAATCCGCCTCCAACAACAACCCAATTTCTCACAGGAACTTACTCTAACAGTAAGTCTACCAGGTGGAATGGTTTAATACTTTTATGCGTTTAGCTAAGGGGTGAGAAAAAGAGAATAGCAATGGAGTTATGGAGGGGGGGTGAGTGGAATGAAAGTTTGAGGAACACCTACAAAGTGAGAACTGTATGATTATTGTCAAACATTCCAAATAGGTTTTCCATGCCTGGTTGTACATCTTACTTTAGATGTCAAATCAAAACATTGGAGTGGGAATACAATTAGGATGAGAAGATGAATCACTCTTACACAATCATATTTCGAAATATATTCTGGAAAGGGTACTTCCACATGGAAAAATCCAAGCGAAGGAAATAATAGAGACAAAAATGTATGCACACATTTGAGAATGCCGGAAAATCTGATCACATTATCAAATATTTAGGAGCATACTTCTTGAGATACATTGAGGCTCCGAAAATGTGTATTTTATACGCAAACTTATACCCGTAGGATGTTTATTTTAACAATCAAGCCCTAAATAAAGTGGTACTGGAAATTAATGGGTTACATCTTAGTGCATCATTTGTCAAGTAATTTTACTCTTTCTTGTAAATACTTTTTGACTGACAAAATGCCAGGTTTTCCAACTTCAAAAAATACTACCTATAACTCTGCTGGAACCAATAATATAATTCTACAGTCTTTGAGGCAGTCCACTGTAACGAGGCCTCCTAATTATGACATTTATTCCACTTTCTTGCGCGGCATTTTCCTTCAGTTAGTATTTACCCACTGTAAAACCAATTAAAGTGTTTATTATCTCTTAAGGAAGGACAGTAAGTACTTCAGTTATGGGGCCGTGAGCTCCATTGCTGTGTTATTGTCACCGCCTCCATTCTTAAGGAGCCGCCATTGATGAAGAACAATAAGTAACCATGGGCAAAGCACTACGCTACGCTCGCGTAGTTTGCGAAGTTTGCGCTACTTCGCACTACGCGAATTGCACGTAGCACAGTGCAAACACGCGTAGCGTAGTGCAGCGGTCATTTTAGCTTGCTCGCGGTCCTCAACATCAAGTTGGCGACCGCGAGCAAGCAAAATGACATCCCGGCGAGACTTTTCTCGTTCGCGATCAGCAACATCAAGTTGCTGATCGCGAGCGTGGAAAATAAACCTCCCGGCGAGATTCTCAACGCGGGAGGTCAGGTTTCTCATTACGAGTGGTCGCGTATGCTCGCGACCGCTCGCGATGAGAAACTACCAGTCCGCGTTGAGAAAGCTGCCGCTCGAGTAAAAATCTACTCGAGCGGCAGTAAAAGACAGCTCGCACTGTGCAAGATGCCGTTTTCAATGATTGCACAGTGCGGACAAGCATCCGGCACTGTGCAATCATCGCGAACAGCGCACTACGCAATTCGCGTAGTGCTACGCGTAGCTCGCGTAGTGCAAAGTGCACTTCGCGTAGCTTCGCGTAGCGCTACTTCGCGAACTACGCCCAGGGTTAACAATAAGCCACGCAACCAACACACTCCTGCAGCCATCTGCTTGAGTGTTCAGCGTGACGCAGCAAATAGCTAAGTACCGACCTACACAAAATATTTTTATTGACGAAATTAAACAACCGTGAAAATTGCACAGCTCCAAAATAGGTTTAATTAAATAGCCTCGTTTAAAGGAGACATCAGAGCAAACGAATGTGCGCACTTCTGTTTCTACTTCACCTCTCTCACCAAACAGTACATCCATGTCACTCGTTTGCTCCATGTGAATTCTTTCGTGTATTCGTAGGATGGTCAGTGATTGATAGGCAGTAACATCCATGTCTGGTCAAAACGAAACATTAGGTAAATAAATAATTAATTTAAAAAGATGCTTTCAAAAGTGAAAAGGTGGCTAGCACCCTCTCAGGCATCAATTGTACATCACGTGCTAGGCGCTACATTATAGTTGACATTTTCCATGGATCCAATGTTTTCAAATGGGTCTTAATTCAAGATGAGTTAAGGGACTTCTGAAAATCGTACAAAGGGTAACGAAATGTGAATAGCGGATTTATATTCAGGGACTCAGGACACTTTTGTAGCCCTTGTAGACGATAGTAATATCCTGGAGTGGAACATTAGGTGTCACCCCAAAAAAGAAGGCAGAGTCATCATAAAAAGTGACACACAAAAAATGTAAAAAAGCAAAAAAAGCCACCACTCAAATAAACAGAACCTTTCCCAGCGAAGATACGCAGGTGCTCTCAGAACTCCTTGTGGTTTTGTCCTGCTTACCATGTGTCCAACCATCGTTGTCCAGGTAGGAAGACAGTATACAAGCTTTAATTTACTGGAGTCCAACACCAGTTAAGGACAGAAATGGTAATCTTTCTTCCTGGAAGGATTAGATAGATAAACACATGAGCCAGTACTCTTTAGCTTGGTCTTAGGGTGCCTATTCTTATTAGGGACCTGTATGTCAGTATCTAGTATTATGGTCAAGCTTTTCAGGTTGGAGGGGCACCCACAAAAGCCAATAGTTCAACTAGGGCCAGCCATGTCCTGGTGTTTTATTACTGGGTGCCGAGCGATACTTTGACCAATGGCAACCTCAGAAGACAAAGGCCACATTTCTGGTTTTGTCAAAGGAGTGGGTGCTAATTATTGGACGCGATAAAATCCAGCACAGTGGGGCTCAGAATTTATTGGGTAACATGAATATTACCTATTACAAGATATTGGGAATAACATTTTAGTGGCTAATGCACCAAAATTCGCCTGCTACCGTAAATACCACCAAGTTTTCCTATGTTAAATTCTGGGAAATTTGACCTGCCAACATTTAATGAAGGGTGAGGTATTTAATGTACTCTGGGATTACCCCCATGCACACCGACCAACTCAGTATTGTGAAGGCTCAGTGCCCTAAAGTCTCTCCTTTGATAAAGAAGGGGGATACATGCCATTCCCTATGTCAGATGGTAATTGTGCAGGTCTTACTGTGGATCAGGTTGGCTCCTCAGGCTAGCATAAACTGCATCTTCGTCAGGCATGTAGACTCTCCCACTCTCCACAAATGAGACTAAGAAGGTAACTCTGCAGGCTTTCTAGGCTCAGTCTGGAGGAGACTAGCAACAACCTCAATCACAAAGAGGTTCTACCCCACATCCAGCATGTGCTGTCGGTGTGCAGGCCATGCAAGTGTTGATATGTCAAAGAATGAACCCAGCACTCTGTGAGGGTTCCAGTATTTATGCTTCCTTGAAGAAGGCAAGATGACAGAGCCAAACAAAGGGACACTTATGAAAGTAAACAATCCCAGAGGAGCTTCCTTTCTTTCACTGTAAAAGCAGGTATGATAGACCCGGATGTGATGTGTATTGGCCTCAGATGACATCTGCTCTAGCTAGCCAGGGGGAATCCAACACTTTGACAATGGAAATTGGCTACAAATCTCCCCTATATGCCACCAGGTACAAAGGCCTCGAGAATGGGGACAGAAAGGTTGTACATGCACTCTAAGCTATCCAAGGTGGACACCAGCAGCTAAATATGCAGGACAACGCCATTTTGTTCAGTACACAAACATACACTTGTTCAACAATGAAGCACATATCCACCACACATATAACATATATCCTTCATAGATATCTCAGAAAAGATGAAAGGATTCTAGCAATAGGGACTGGACTGAACTTTACCGGGGTCTAAAATCGCACTGCCATCACTGCTAGTTGCCTCGTGGCCTGAGCTACAGGGGCAGTGAGTACCCTCATTCATAATGGTTTGCCTTAGGCAGGCAAGTGATAAGCTTTATGACATATATGGTGTTGCACACAACATTAAACGTAATTGAAAGACATGATTCACAACATCATTTTGTGTAAACATTAAATTAACAATGGAACTAATACAAATCAAATGCCTTTAAGATACCATTCACTCAAAAAAGACAGCTTGTATTTCTATTGTCCATAATCACTGAAAAAGCCTCAGCCCAATAATAGTGGAGAAGAAGAGAGGCTTAATCCAGCCAAGAGGACCGACAGCTCTTTGCTGCTGTCCTTGGAAGAAAAAAAATCACAAAGCAAGACACAAAACACATTCTATTTTGAGTTGGAGCCACCTCAGTAACCCGGTCCTGAAATGGAGAATATGTAGGTCTATGTGCATTCAAGACTTGTTTATCTTGGTATTGAAAGCAAGAAATAAAACACATCATCACCAGTTTAGAGGGAGGTTGCTTGTCCACAACATCTTCAAAACTTCATCTCTAACTTATGTGGTGGTATGATATGCTTGACCACATTCTAGGCTAAAAAACAGCCAAATATAGCATAACACCACAGAGAAAGCTATGTTCAAGACAGCTATAGGCCTTTGCATAACGCAGCAACAGCACTGCCACCCGAAAGACCCGCAAATGAAAGCAGGATAGCACCTGATGCTAGGCATTCTCCTACTATGCCTGAAACCATAGATGTCGATCTGGTCGAAATTCTGAAGACACCAAACAAGCTTTGCTTTAGGAAACAAAAAACAGGAACCTTCATTTCCACATCTTCTCTCCATGTCTCACCTGGAAGAACTGCCTCTATGCTGCCTTTAAGAAACTGGCTTATTGGTTGAGCAGAGTGGGAAACCCACTCACGCAACAGCCACAATCCTTGTCAGCGTGAACCACAAAAGTCTCTAAATTAACCTGTGCTCAACCCTCCGGTAGCTTGGTATAAAGCAATCAGGCTTAACTTAGAGCCAAAGTATAAAGTATTTATGCAGTGTATGCAGTGCATGTGAAAACTCAACACAAGAAAAATCCTAACTAATTTTGAAAAATAGAGTACACTTTAAATAATGAAATGATGCCTGGATGACAGAAATCCAATCAGTAGAACCAGAGATATTCGGTTTAAAAGTTTTCAGTAAATATAGCGCCCAAAAGCACAACATGCCCATCCCGGTTATCTGGTCATGTTAGACTGGGGGAGAGTCACAAGTTCAGGCCAACTGTGATGGAGTGCAGGCCAGATATAGGTACCAGGTTAGTCCAGCTGAAAGATTTACCTTCTCAAAGTCCACTACAAAGAGTTCCGTTTGCGGTGGTGGAGGCCGTGAGGAGCAGGGAAAGCATCACAGATGGTCATTGGTGTGGCACAAAGAGCAGGGCGGGCCACAAGGGCTATCACTTCTGTAGTGCAAAGAGCTGGTCGGACATCACCGACGGCTATTCCTGGAGCTTCGCGTTGGCTGTCAGGGTGGGCTGTCGTTGCTGTAGCGCAAAGTGCAGATCTCACATTGCCGATCGTTGCTGGTTATCGCTGCAGCATAAAGAGTCGGGTTTACTGGAGCTTTGTGTTGGCGGTCATCCAAGTGGCAGAGTCTCGGCACAAATGGGCCTGTATGCGGTCATGAAGAGTCCAAAACTTCAGGATTTTACCTTTCTTCACAGGAGGACCTCAACCAATGACAGTCAAGGGTCCAAGTCCAGGGGAGGCACCACTTGGGGATCAGGATCTCACTCCAGCAGAGACCAGGAGGGCAAAGGCAGCTCCAGTTGTAGGTGTCAAGAATCGGTACCTGGTCAGATGACTCCACAGGAGCTGAAAGGCTGAAGTTCTACCTCGAAGTATGTTTCCCAACTCCCCAACGCCTCTAATCCAGAAACACCTCTGAACAAGAAACGAGGGGGAAAGGGGAATGGGAAATAAAGCGAGACTGCCACACCGGTGACATCACTGGTATTCTCCCAGAACGATTAGATGCACCTGTAACATACAAGCAAGAATTACTTCAGTTCTAAATGTCTAATTAAACTCTAAAAGGTGCCTTACACTAAACATTTGGTTACCTGAACGTGCGTGGAATATTGCCTCTCTCTTATTTTGGTTGTATTTAAAATGATGAAAGAAATTTAGGAATTGAAAATAGTTCTAGCACTATCTTGCTCCTTCGTATTAAGTACATATCACAACCATTATTTTATGCAGCCTGTTCTTATCTTTTCAGAAGATCCTGCAGGAACTGACGAAACAGCTGAGCGACGTAGGTAAGTACAAATATATATATTTATATTTACTTGTTGGAAAAAATGAGAAGACTAAACAAACTTTAGAAAAGTCTCTGTCACTGCTGCGCTGTAATTAGTTGAAAGTCTTTGTCACTTCTGCACAGTTATTGTAGAAAGTCTATGTCACAACTGCGCCTTAATTAGTTGAAAGTCTTTATATAGCTGCGCTATATTGTTGAATGTCTTTGTCCTTAATGCGCAGTTAGCTGGCTGACTCACTTAATGATGCACAAAAGGCTGAATGAAACCTTCACTTAAAACATAAGGTAACCCACAATGAGTCTGCTGTCCTTTTCTTAGGAATACCTTGTTTTTAGAAATAAATTTAAAGTCTGCGCCTGTACTAATTCAACAGCTTAGGCAAACGAATCTCCAAGAGAGAGAAACGCTCCAAATAACGAAAGAAATACCGGTTGAATGCGCAGTCACAGGAGCCATGAATGATGCGGAGAAATGATATGCTGAAAAGTACCTGTTTCAGACACAAGAGGGAATTGAAACTCGCTGAAATCAACAAAGGAAGCGAGCCAACAATTCCTCAAGAAAAACGGAGCTTGAATATCCTTGAATGCGCTGACTGGAAATCTTCTTTGAAGCGCTGACTGGATTAACGACTTCCCTCGGCAACACAACAGTTGAAGTGCGCAGGATTCTAATCACTCGCGCACGATACTGCTGAGTCTACAAGGAAGGAGCAGAAACACTAGAACGCTAACCTTCATGCGCACGTTCTCCCTGTTGAATATCCACTAACTGAGAACTGCCTGAATTGCTACTTATCTGAAAACAATCTCGCCACCATTTGACTCCATCTAATTGGAGAGTGCAGAAACGTGTAACCCTGTTTTATCTTGAAAACAGGGCCAGACAGTCTAACTCTAGGGATAGCTTGACTGATCCTGACAGTAGGTCCAGGCTGCTCTAGTGCAGCAGGTCAACTGCGCAGTTGCGGAGAGCCCTTTGGACCCTGTGTTGTCCCTGTAGCTCTGACAGGAGGCGAGCCAACTGCCCATTGGAGTAATTCAGGTTAGCCTGGAATGAAGGGAGCAGGTCCAGTCTTCTTTGTCAGAGAGCAGGGCAGTCCTCAAGCAGCAGTAGGCCTTCTGGTGGTCAAGACAGTCCTCCAGCAGCAGGCCAGTCTCCTGGTAGCAGCAGGGTAGTCCTCTGGGGGCAAGGTAGTCCTTCTTCTGTAATGTCTACAGTCATAGAAGAGTGTTGAAGAGTGGCTCTGGACAGTTATTTTCACCTGGTGCCAGTCACTGAAGTGGGGGGATTCCCTATATCACTCACCCATCTGTGTCTGGAAGTTCTTCCCTTCTCTTCCCCTGTCAAGGCTCCAAGCAGCCTGGGGTGAAAATGACTATTGTCAGGTTGTTGTGTGTGCTGGAGGCAAGTCCTTTAAAATGTAAGTGGGGCAGGGCACAGCTCTGCTCCAGCCATCCTAGTAGGAAGGTCCATCCTGTCCACACCTAAGCCCCTTTCGTGTCACTGTTTGGCAGGAATACACAAACCCCAATAGCAGAGCCATTTATGGTCATGCGACCAGGACACTGGCAGAAGCCTCAAATGGTTCGGGCAAGAAAATGAAAACGTTTTGAAAATGACATTTTCAGAATTGTGACCTAAAATCTGACTTTACTGTTAAAGTGGATTTTAAATTGCATTTCATTTGAGTCAATCTGCTCCCGAAACAAAGTTATCACGTCTTAAATGTAATAAGTTAACCCAATGTTAGTCAGTGGGAGAGACAGGCTTGCAGCAGTGAAAAATTACTTTAGGAGTTTTTCAGTGCTAGGACATTTAAAACCGAAGCATATGCGTAATACTTTGTAAATGCAATGCTTTCTGCCTTATGAGCCTTTAGAGCCTACCTTAGGGGTAAGTATTAAAAAGGAAGGTTTAAGCCTGGCAAAAGGTTTATTTTGCATGCCAAAATGGCAGTTTAAAACTGCACTACAGGCTGCACTGGAAGGCCAGAAACAGGATTTTGAAATACTATTTTAGTGGGTGGTACAATGAGTGCTGCAGCCCACTAGTAGCATTAAATTTACAGGCCCTGGGTGTATGTAGCACCATTTACTAGGGACTTACACGTTAATTAAAAGTACTAATTAGATGTATGCCAATTTTACAACGTTTTAATGAGAGAGAACACACACTTTACCAATGGTTAGCAGGGAAAAATGGCAACAAAAACTATTTCAGCAACAGAACACAAGTATCTGGGGGGACCCCACAAAAAGGGCCAGGTCGAGCACTGCCCTTTCCCCTTGCAAATCCTTCAACCTCAATTTCACTCTTAACCCAATCCAATACCTCTCAAAACCGCCCCTTCCCTACCATCATCCTTTAGACACTGCAACTTTACCCCTCCAACCTCTTCAGTAATCTACTCCTCTTCTTTATTGCTTTCCATTGCATTATAGCTGGATTCATTCTTTATTAATCCATATGCATGCAGTGAATGAATTGATCAATTTTAGGAAAACCCATGATTGATAAATGTTAGATGTGTCAGCCTTAGGGTGGATCTTCCCCGAAAATGTTTGCCTTCCTCCTCCATTTTTGCTTGTCTCGTTTTTTCTGGCCTTAGTAGTCTGCATGCTTCATCGCTGCTGACGAGTGCTAAAGTGCATGTGCTCACTCCTCAAAAGATGGTAGCATTGGATTATTCCTAATTGGCATTTATTTTACTTACAAGTACCTTGTAAAGTGGTACAACATGTGCCCAGGACCTTTAAATGAAATGCTACTAGTGGGCCTACAGCAATGATAGTGCCAACCACTCAAGTAGCCCTTTAAACATGGCTCATCTCAGGCCTTCCATTGCAGCCTGTGTATGCAGTTTTTAAAATGCCAGTTCGATCTGGCAAAGTAAACCTCTTGTCAGGCCCACACCATCCTTTTTAATACATATAAGTCACCCCTAGGGTAGGCTTAAACAATTCAAGGGCATGGTGCAATGTATTTAAAATGAAGGACATAACATTTTGATATTTACCTATTCTGGTAGTGAAAAACTCCTAAATTCGTTTTTCATTACTGAATGGCCAATCTCTCCCATAGGATAACCTTGGAGTTACCTTATTACATTTAATATGTTGTAATATTCAAATGGGAGCAGGTAACCAGTTCATGTCTGGTGTCTTTAGAATTGTAATGAAAAATCCTCTCTTAGGGTGAAGTCAGATTTTAAGCTACAATTTTGAAAATGCCACGTTCAGAAAGTTGGCATTTTCCTGTCTTAGCCCTTTAGTGCTTCTAGCCTGTCTCTCGATCATATGACTGGATGTAGCTGGCAGTTGGGCTTTGTGTATTCCACCTAGATGGCCACCCACATCAGACACAGAGCTAGGTGTGCCTGGATGGGCCATCACTGGCAGGATGGGAGGGTGGAGCTGGACCCAGCCCTACTTACACTTGAATAAGCTGTATCATTCCTCTGCACAAAGGACTGTTTCTATTCTTTTTAAGAAGGCTACTCTTTTAGTTAAAGTATCGCGAGCCTATTTGCACATAACTTTGCCGCACTGCCTTTACCTGAGCCTGCCCCGGTCCATCACGGCTGTGTGCCGTTTGTGTGGAGGGTGTGGCTGACCCTACCGAGCAC
This sequence comes from Calotriton arnoldi, assembly GCA_963921515.1. Taxonomy (NCBI): domain Eukaryota; kingdom Metazoa; phylum Chordata; class Amphibia; order Caudata; family Salamandridae; genus Calotriton; species Calotriton arnoldi. The sequence goes on along the minus strand of CAWUFW010004692.1, from coordinate 153,507 downwards.
ATCACTTCCGGTCAGGGAGGCGGAGGAGGAACTTCCCGCCCGCTACCCACAAAAGACCAATGTGCATACGGGCGCGCAGCAGACGCGCGCAGCGGGCGCGCCAAAGGCAAGCCCGTCTGCGCCCATCCGCGCCAGACTGGGCCCAGGGGCCAGGACCCCTGGCTTTTCTGGGGCACAAGGAAGGATCAAATATTCAGCAGATGAGCTACTGAGACTATCACACCCCTTGGATACAAGATGCAAACATAATATAAACATTGACAGTAAGATCCTTAAATGTAGCTACTGTAATAAGACCTTGACGCATAAAACACACGTCAAGAACAATGAGGGCAAACTATATTTAGCTCAACTAAACTGTAGATCACTGGCTAAACACAAACATGAAATCCACGACCTATTAAGAGAAAGAACACTGGATGTACTGTTTTTGACTGAGACATGGCTTAATGAGAGCTCCACCCCAGATGTTTTAGATGCGATACCAAACGAATATAGGTTAGTAAGGCAGGATCGAGTACACAGATTAGGGGGTGGAATTGCGATAATTCATAAAGCCACAATAAAGTGTGAGCTTAAACAAGCCAACCTAGAGACCTGTGAGGCACTTTCATTCACAATAGCAGCAGCACAAGACAACACCATAGCAGGCTTTCTAATGTACCGTCCACCGGGGCCAGCAACGCAATTTATAACAAGCCTGGAGGAGAAAGTAGTACACCCAGCCCTCCGGTACAATAATTTTATTGTGCTAGGCGATCTTAACATACACTTTGATAACAAACTGAACAAAGAAGCCCACACACTATGCAAAGATCTACTGACGCTGAATCTAGCGCAGAAAGTTGAGACACAAACTCACCAAGGGGGCCATATTTTAGACCCAATTTTCTCCAACTCCTCAGAGATAGAGGTGGAAATTCCATGGCCTAACCCATGGTCAGACCATTACCTAGTCCCTTTCACTGTACCATTGCACAGAAGGAAGGTGGAGCGAATTTCTGACAAAATCACGAGAAGGCAGTGGAATAATTTTAATTCTACTACGTTGAACCAGGCTCTGATGGAAAATAAACCCACATTAACTAAAGATATAAATGTAGCCAACAAGCAACTTGAAACTTGGATTACGGAGGCCCTAGATGAGATAGCACCATGGAGCATGAGGTCTCCAAGAAGACATAACGCCTCAGCTCCATGGTTCAACGACAAACTGAGGAACGCCCAAAAAAGTGTAAGAAGTCCGAGCGAGCATGGAGGAAAGAATACTGTAGTGAGGCTAAAGATAACTACAAAAAAGAACTAAAACAATATCACGCACTAATCAGGAAAATAAGATGCAATTTCTATACAGACAAAATTGATAGGGCGAGTAACTCCCCCAAAGACATGTTCGCTATATTAAAGTCCCTCAAAACATACGAAAACAAAAATGAGGCACCCACCTCAGTAGAGAGCTGTAATAAAGTGGCAGAGTTTTTTGCTGACAAAGTAACAAAAATCTACGAGAGCTTTCCAATAGAAGCACGACAAGGAATAAGCCTGAAACATAAAAATCAGACGAATTTCACTGGAGTAACGTTAGATGAATTTAAGATCCAGGAGTTAGAAGAACTCATAGCCACAGCAAAAGGGATAAAATCTGGATCCCCGTTAGACCCTGCACGTCCGGACAAAGTAATGGAGGGAGCAGAACTGATAATGCCGTATATCTCTGAGCTAATCTCTTGCTCCTTCCAGAATGGCATGGTCCCTACCAAATGGAAACAAGCAATTGTTCGCCCTCTAAAAAAGAAACAGTCAATAGAGATAACTGTATTAGAGAATCTACGTCCTATCTCACTGTTGCCGTTCGTGGCCAAAATCGCAGAGAAAACGGTTAATAACCAATTGGTAGACCATATCAACAAGAATGAGCTGTTCCACTCTTCGCAATCAGGTTTCAGAAAGGACCACTCAACTGAGACAGCACTCCTTATGGCCACTGAAACGCTGAGAAAATTCGCCGATGAAGGGCAGACAACCGCCTTGATCCTGTTGGACCTAAGTGCGGCGTTTGACACCATTTCACACAAGATACTCCTCCAGAGATTAGAGGCCTGTGGTATCAGGCAAAATGCTCTGTGTTGGCTGACTTCGTTCCTCTCCACTCGGAGCTTCCAAGTAACACAACGGCCATATTTGTCCAAGAGTATCCCCTTGCAGCAAGGGGTCCCACAGGGATCGATTCTGAGCCCCACCCTATTTAACTTATATGTGGGACCACTGGCTGAGCTAGTGGAAAAACATGAGGTGTCTATAGTTTCCTATGCTGACGACACGCAGTTAATTGTGATGCTGTCACAAGACAAGGAACAGGCAGCTATTCGGTTTTCCAAATGCCTGGGAGAGGTGGCTGACTGGATGTCGGACCACTGCCTCAAGTTGAATGGAAGCAAGACAGAAGTAATGGTGGTAGGCAAGGCACCAACCATATGGTCTTCAGCATGGTGGCCTGAAACACTGGGCCAACAACCATCACCAAAAACGGAGGTAAAAAACCTCGGGATCTGGTTCGACTCCGAACTGACTTTTGACGGGCAAACTCGGAAGGTGGCCAGCAAATGCTATGGGGCAATGAAAATCCTAAGGAAAGTTCTGGCTCTTCTGCCCCCAAACGCCAGGAAAACTATAGTGCATGCGGTGATAACCTCCCAAATTGATTATGGGAATGTACTATATCTTGGAGCTTCTAAGGCAGGAATATCCAGACTACAGACAGTACAGAATGCGGCGGCTCGCCTAGTTCTTAGCCTGCCTAGAAGAGCCAACACAAAGAAAGCCCTGACAGCACTACATTGGCTGCCAGTGGAAAAGAGAGTCGTGTTCAAGGTGATGTGCCTATGTCATCGCATTCTATCGAAGAGAGGCCCAAGGTACCTTCACCCACTACTAATTCAGTACACACCCGGACGGTGTCTAAGATCCAGGGGGAAGGCGCTGGTAACTGTACCGAGAATTCGCAGAGCGAGAATGGGTGCACGCTCTTTCAGGTACATCGCAGCTAAAACAATGAATAACCTACCACTGGCATTAAGAACCGAACCATGCGAAAGCAGTTTTCGCAAACAACTTAAGACCTGGCTGTTCGCAAAAACATAATAATAAAGATGATCTGACAGTCTGTATGGGCTACGCAGTGAGATACGCGGATCGCTGTCATATCCTCCCACAGTGTCTTGCTCAGCGCGGGGACACACCGGTGGTGTAACCATGCGCTCTATAAATGGCTAAAATAAATAAATAAATAAAATAAATACCCCTGTAGTTAGTTTGGAGCCAGGACATGGATGGCAGGGTGCCTGGGAACTTCAAATGGAAACCTCTTGAAGCTTCAATTCAAATGCAGAACTGGGTATAAATACTGGACATCACACACCAACTCTTCAGTACACTTATGGTCCTGTTGATACTATGCCAGGAAGAAGGACTGGTATGCTGCTAAAAGCACTGCCACTCTGCTGGATTGTTGCTCTGAAGGACTGCTGCCCTGCTTTGCTGACCTGCTGCCCTCTTGCTTGGGTGAGAAGGACTGGAGCTGCATCTATTGAAGCCAAGACCCCAAAGTGACTAATGAGCTCTGCCAGCCTTTGTGTATCCAGTGGAACAGACGCATCTCCTCTGTTGCGAGGAGCAACCTCAAGCAGAACCGACGCGTTGCAGCTACTGCATGGATTAGAACAGTCACAAAGACTAGCATCACATTTCAGGTTCTTTGTTCAGCGGGCCATCTGGATTCCTGTAGCCGGCCCACCCTCCATCATGGTCGGCCTGAACTTGTGACTTTTTCCCGATCAGGCATCCACAGATATCCATAGTTGGCACTTTGTGCTTTTTTATGCTAGTTTTACTGAAATCTTTAAACCTGCAAATCTCTGGTTAAACTGATTGGATTTTTTACATTCTGACATTCTGGCCTTGTTTTATTTACTACATATTACACTACTTTTCTAATCTGGTGTGGGATCCTTTTGTGGTGTATTTTCACTGTATTACTGTTTGAAGTGTTGCAAAAATACTTTATACATTGCTGAGGGACGAGCACAGGTTTATTTAGGGTTTGCTTGTGACTTAACCGTGAGAAGGATTTGGCTGCTGCTTGAGAAGGGTCTACCCCCCTCAACCAGTCACCCAATTATCAGAGTGAACAGTAGGATTAAATGCCAATTAAAGGAAATAACTTAATGTGTTTGTGAATGTGAAATCCATTGACTGTAAACATGAAATCCTCTTTGAGGGAATTTGGTCCCCATTGCCAGCCATTTTCTGAACTGGTTAACAACATTTTAGCTAACCTTCCTGCACTGTCCTAAGATGAGAATGCAAATTTAAAAGTTCTACCCACATGTGAAAAAGCATTGTCCAGCATCTGTGTGAACCATAAGCCCTTGAACAAGAGGGTGAGACAATTAATTACAAAGTAGGGGATCATTATTATTGTACAAAACTCTTGGTAAAACCTAGTACTTAAAGCATTGAGTAGGGCATGGAAAGGGAACAAGTTTATAGCTTCGAGCTTTGGCATTAGGATAGCTCCAGTGGGGATATGATCATTTTGAGAGAGTCTTGAGTCGCATTTAGGCTTAAATGGCTAAGCCACTAAGCAGATGGAGGCAACAGAGTGACCTAATTTGCCATCTTCTTTGCAGTCTGCCCAACAAAGTAATCATTTACTGCTCCTTTTCATTTAAACTGCTCATAAAACCATAGGGGAACAGTTTTGGGGAAAAGAAACAATCCGGCCCACTCCACTTTGCCATGGTGCCATGGCAGGCAAGTGGCATTCTTTTTTTGTTTACCAAAGACAACTCCCAAAGCAGAGGTTTGTTTCTGGATTTGTCCGCAGGATTTATGCTAAGTTTTACCTGGCAAACACGGTGCAAACAGAATCCTGCAAGGTGTGCAATGTGTGTGCACAACTCATAAACCCAGTTAACACACATTTGGGCATTTGTGGATACTTCGGATTTAGAATGAGGAGCTAAGGCTGAAAATCCAATTTTGTAGAACCATGATATCCAACCAAGAGAATCTCTCACACTCCAGTCAGGGAAGCTAAGTCTTAATTATTTTCACTAGCCACTGTTATAGGAACTATGGTATCCACGAAATTACTAGGGATACGCTTGCAGTCTGAACAATTAATTGATATTTGTGCAGTAATTCTTGGTACCTCACTTATCGCAAATAGAAGTTGTGTGATAAGCATTGCACACAAGCATAAAGATAAAACCTGCTGAATCTTACTGAGTCAAAAATGAATAATAAATAATGAGGCATGTGAATTTTGCTGTCAACAACAAAATTCACAAGTTATGGCCTCTTTTCAAGGCAGTAATTGAAACTAGGTGCAGTTTATCATGAATGCCAAATGGTGTTGGAATACATTGAGTACAATAAATATTGTGCCCTTGAACCCTTTTCCAGGCTGACTGTAAGTGTCCCTTAGGTAGCAACTTTCATCACAGTGACAAGTTTATGAGTTTTCCTAAGGCGGGACCTGATAAGCAGGTTCCTAAGTGCACAAGTATTCATATAGCTCGTACAAGTAGTTTCCAACCATGAAAGGAGTCTGGGTTCTAAAACAAGTAGTTTCCAACCATAAAAGTGGTCTGTCAGGGGCATGATTATAGTCAGAAGAGCAATGGGAGGAAATACCTGCAAATTGGTGTGGATATAGAGGAAAATGGGCTGGATGTATTAAGCCATTTTGCAGCTGCAAACCCTGGGATCCACAAAATTAGAGGATTTGTGATCGCAGCATGGCCTTTTGGTATTTGCTATGCAACTTTTTCGAATGGCAAAGGCTTAGAAATGGATACTAAATTGCAGTTTCGAAGGGGCATTGCTTCAAAATTGTGAATCAGTATCAGATGTATCAATGGTTTGTGCCTGTAATCCTGGTCACAAACCATTATAAAGTTACAGACACCTCAAAAGAGGTGGTAACTCATTTGCAGCCTAGCTGTAAGTCACTAGTGTATAATAGGGCATGTAGGTTTAGAGGCCCAATAGACGTAAAGCACTTAAGTGTGCTGTGCTATCTGCTATCATTTTAAAGGCAGTCCTGCCCTTTTTTTGGGGGGGAGTTTTATATAGTGTAACCTCAACCCCAAGGTATCAGAGCTGTTTACATGAGCACCAATTGTGTTACAGACAGACACATTCATTTTTTTTGGTTAGGTATGGGGAGATTAAGTGATTTTCTCAGAATCACAGGATGTTGAGAGTCCCTGCCGAGACTCGAACCCGGTTTCCCAGCTTCGAGGTTGACCGTTCTAGCCATTAGACCACATCCTCTCTGCCTTTCCATTAAAACTATATGCAAATTCAACTTTGGAATTAATCTACTTCCAAAGTCTTGAACTATCTTGTTTTTAACCCGTTGCGTGCGTCCGTCGGCCAACGGCCGTCGCGAGCACTACCTCTGTAGTGCTGCGAACGTCCGTTGGCCGACGGGGCCCCGCCCACTCCGCTAAACCGCCGCACCGCGGCGGAATTGCCGCCGCGGTTAAGCGGTTAAGACCTCTAAGGTCTCCCCTAGGAGCCCCAGGGGTAGAGTGCCTTGGAACTATAAACAGGGACATTATTAAATACGTTTTGTATGCCCTGGTGAGAGAAAAACTGCCAATTTCGATGTTCCCCATTGTAGCACAATGGCTCTATAAGCTAACAAGGGAATACTTTATTAAAGTTTAAATATTGAAAGAACGGAGCTAAAAATATACTTCAAAGTATCAAAATGACAGTTAGAATAAATCCAACAACTTGCCACTGTTAGATTTATTATAACTATCACAGAAAAGAATTTACAGAACTTTCTTTTCTGTAAGCCAAAATCCATCCTTCCAGCAGAACAAATAAAGCACACAACAGCTGACCAAGGTCAAGCACTTCAATTCCACTAGTTTCATGTATCAACAGACGAGTGCAACAACTCCCGGCATCCGCCGTTGAAAGATGCCAATTTGGTAAGAAAGTCCACAAGAAAGGAAGGTGTACTCTGATAGGAGTCAGACAGGAAATACTCTCATAAGTGCTTTAATGTGTGTTCATTGCAGAGCTGCAGCTGCAGCCTGTAGGAGCCGCCTGCATCCACAGCTTGTGCTCGAAAGGGTTCGTCTCCGTGCCGGACTTTAGGAGAGACCAGCTGAAACCGCATTAACTCAAGGCCCTGCACAGAGAGCATGGCTCTGCAATGAACACACATTAAAGCACTTATGAGAGTATTACGTGGACTGATTGAACTGATTGAACCCTACAAGTGTTCATACACACCTCTTTGGGACCGATTTTAAAATAGTTTGGTTTTTCATAAATTATCTGTTATTCCCAGTAAGCCCTGACGAAGTTCCCATGGCACTAGGGAACGAAACGCGGTGGCTGTGTGCCGGTTTTAAATCAAACAACTTTAAATAAAAAGAAGAACTTTTTTGGACAACAAGTGTGTTTCCTGTCTGACTCCTATCAGAGTGCACCTTCCTTTCTTGTGGTCCATCCTTCCAGCAGCCCTGCTCTGATTAGTCAGCCTTTGCCAGGCTGCGCCAAGCTGTCTTTAATGAGGTGTGAAGTGGCCTGACTACAGACAAAGGATTTCCCGTGGGAGGAGAACTGTAAGCTGCAGAGCAAAAGGCAGGGGATGTAGTAGCCAAACCGGTCTTCAAAGAGGGAATGACAGTTTAGGACAGCACAGGCTCACCCCCACATCCTGCACCCCCAGCCAGTCCTTGAGCCCCAGTAATTAGATTAGTGAACGGGATGGAATTGGAGTGTCAGGGAATCTTAGGTACACCAGTGGGTTTGGTTAGCCAGATCTAACCCTCCAGGAAAGAGTTTCTACATTTTGGATTTTGGAAGAATAGTGCCTCTGGGACAAGAATATGCCACACTTTGAAGGAAGTGGTCATAGAGGAGGTTAGCACCCTGCATTCCATTGGTCAGGAGTACCCCCCTGCTTGACACCCAGGAACACTTACTAAATATGGGAGAGCTGCATGGCAATTCAGATCCCCTGCCTGAAAACAAGAAAGCGAAGAAGGATCCTGATCTGCACCCAAAAGAATTGCACTCTGTAGGACTGCACCTGTGCACAATCTGGAACTACAGTCCTAAGGACTTAGCTTGGCTTCACAAGCAGTAAGGGTTGGACTCCCTGGCAGCAACAGGCTAACAGAGCTCACCTGCACCATCTCCACCAAGAATTCCTCAACCTTGAGTGTGCCCAGTGGACTTTTAAGGAGTTGGCCAGGTGCATTGTGGGAAACATAGTCCTGACTTTCCAAGGACCATCTCAGAGCTTCTAGACCCTTGGATTTATGTTGTGGACACTTTGGAATCCCAAAAGGACCTTCTGGAAGGAGATCCAGAAGTTTGGAGAAGATTGGAGATTTTTTGTCAAAAGCTCCATAAGGTGACGACTCGTCAAGTCACTGACGGCTTATCGCGACCTGACCTGGATTTCAAGTTCATCCCACTGAAAGCTCTGGAGCTCTAGCCATCAATGAGACTTCCAGGAGATGACCAGGGCCTTGCGCTGAACCAAGCCGACGATGTTGATGCGGATCCGGCCTGACGAAGTTCCTTGCCCAACAACAAAGCAAAGCAAACTGCAAATGTAAAAATTTGACCGACGCCTCCCACTTAGTGGATCCGACCAGGGCTCCATCATGGTCAGCCTCAAACTTTGACTTTGTCCCGGTCAAGCGCGACCAGATCTTCTAAGCTGGTGCTATTTATTAAGCACTGGAACATGTTTATTCTTTAAAAAATCATATCTCATGTACCCTACATTGGATGTTTATCTTTTTGGTGTCTATTTGTTCATAAAAATACAACCTATTTTTATAAATTGGTGTTGGACTTTTATTGTGTGTTGTAACTTACTTATTTATTGTATCAGCGGCAGCCGGCATAGGTAAGCGCAGCGGGTCGCAGTGAGGGGGAAGTCAACAGACGACAGAATAGGTATTATTTATTTATTTAAATATACCCATTCCGTTGTCTGTCGACTCCCCCCTCCTACCCTGCCCCGCCGCCGCACCGCCCTTACCTGTGCCGGCCGCTGCTGTATTGTATTGGTGTTTTTAAATGCTTTACACACCTGTCTCCTAAATTAAGCCTGCCTGCTCGTTGCCAGCTACCAAGGGTTGAGCAAGGGAATAATCCATTGAGACCTTGAATCAACATTTTATTGTGTTTGTGGCATTATTATTAGTGGTAGGTCCCTACTTAGCACTACTAATAATCCACTTTCCAACACTTACCTATTAATACCTAGGTTGATTCCCAAATTCAGAATCAATTCCCAAAAAGTCGGTGCACAATTTGTGACCATTATTAATGACTTGTTTCTTATATCTGGCACAATGTTATAGGGTGGAAAAAAGATTTACCATGGATAAACAAAAAAAGCCAGCAAGTACAAATGCACCTGTGACAGAAACTTTGACAAGCAGAGATCCACGCAGCTACATTCCAGTATGCAAATATATTTCTGCATGGGATTATTACTGGGAATCTGTGGCACTTGCAGGTTCCCCAAATACGTTTGTGAAATCCATAAAAGCAGGCATAAGCCGGCGTGGGTAGGTAAACTGTCAGCATCATCTTATTAAAGGGCTGATGCTTTTGAATTGCGCGATATTGTACCTGCTGCCTTTCTTCCTCATTCCTAAAACATGCTATATTCCACTTACATCACTATATACATATCAAAAAGCTATAATTTCCAAATGTGGAATACAGTTCATATCCTACCTGCCCATGTTACCATGTGACATAAAAGTGTGTATTGTCAAAATTGATTTTTTCATCTATCTGCCTGTTGCAGGCGAATTTAAACATATCTGAAAAAAGAACAATGCAATTTGCATTGGACACAAACTTTAGGTATGTCTCCCTGCTGCTTCCACCAGCTCTGACTTACCCTTTCAATCTCATATTCATAAACGTGATAAATACGACATGACCTTCCCGTTTAGATGCCGAAACTGTTTTAAAGATGGATTGCTTTTTGAAACAAAAGTGCATGTTTATAGAAGTTAAAAATGGTTTTGATTCTATCGCTGTCTTTGTAATTCAGTAGAAAGGTACTCAGCCAGGAAGATGTAATAGCACTGTCCAGAGCACCAAAGCTCATGCCTACAAATGCTGTCTTGGTTTAGCAATTCTCAATTCACCTTGACCTGAAATATATGGTAGTGATAACAGGGAAGTCAACGTAAAGCAGCTTCCGCATTCTGCTTAAAAAGAGAGCATTTCAGATACTAGGAGCTCAATTAAAATGCGGCAAATCAATCATAAACCATTCGAGCCTCAACTTAGATGCATTGCAGTAAGCAGATGGCATACTGTAGCATTTGCATTAATTTCATCTTCAAAACAGTTGGGGAAAGTGACATGTATTTCCATACATTGTTTAGCTGAAGTTACTAAATTCGAGACTGACCATGTTGACACATGTCAGCTCAGAAAATATCCTTTTACTTATTATTATCATGAAAGAGAAAACGAATTTTTAGGTAATTTAGGTAAATGAAAGGTTAAACAAGGCACGCTGGAGTTGAATAGGAATGTGAACAGTAATGACACCTGGCAAGAGAGGAATGGAACGGAGAGAGAGATAGCGGGATGTGTGAGAGAGAGAAGGGTTGAGAGAGAGGGATTAAGACCTCTTGGAAAAGGCACTAGCTTGAATTAGATTTTTGGTAGTAAAACATATTTCTGCAAGTAGGCAGGTGTGCAGGCATTTTTTGGATCAATAATTCAACTAAACTGCTCAGAAAGATCGACACAGGTTCTTTGAGGAGGGAGAGAGTACATTTTTGGGGTCACTGATTGCATTTCGTTTTTGACAGAAAACTAAATTTTCGTCCAGATATGCTGGCCATGGCTACGAGACGTAACATGATTCAAAAGTAGGACATTTTGAAGTACATGGGTTGAAGTGGAATCGCAAGAGAAAAATACATTCCATATCAAATAGGCACCCCATAATATCATAAGAAAACTAAAAAGAAAAATAATAAGTACACATGTTCGAAAATAAATCGCACTTAACCTCTTAGCTGCTGAGGGTTGCTGGCTAAGTGATGAGCTCTTACTTTGATGAGTGGGGCAGTTCCTGCCTAGGTCTTTGTAACATTTTTTCCACAAAGGTATTCAGGCAAAATTTGCATACCTTTCCCCTTTTTTGTTGGAAAGATGGGGAATATGGCACCAACAAAAGGTTTTCTGTGCTGAGATCACCATCTTCCTAGATTCTAGGAACAAACATCGTTTTTTTAACCTGCTTACAGTTTATGTTGGAAACCCATGGGTGAACCCAGAAACCTATGCATTTCTGATAACTAGACAAAATTAAGAATTCTGCAAGGGGTCATTTGTGTAGATTGCTCATGGTTTATATAAAAACATAGTAAAAATAGGTAGAAAAAAATAGCAAATGGTGACAAGCATTTCATTTGTGAGCTATTGTCTCAATTGCCGAATTACAACAGTAGTATACCATTAAGTCCAACAGACTCTTCTGGTTTCTACGATATTTAGTGTTTATTGGTGGTCCGAAAACATGCGGTGCCTGAAGCATACAACTAACCAGCAGCTTTAAAGATTTTTCCTAGTGTAACCAATCATGCAAAAATTCATATGATGCACTCTAATGAATGAAATAAGGGTATGAAAGAAATCTATGCATTTTTTAAATGCACACAGGAACCTGAGCTATAGAAATAGGAGGTATTTGTATACCTCTGAATTTAAGGTTACCCTTACTATCATGTGATTCAGAGAGCAATTTGCAAATGTGATCCTTCTTGCACATTGGCTTACACTTGGAAGACAATACAGAAGACAAATTCAATTCATAATAACAAATGTTCTACTATTCTGATTTCCCACACTTCTCCTGATAAAAATGCTACCACATTTGTGTGGTGCAGGCCTAGCGCCTGCAACTCAAAAGGCCCCACAATGCAATGTAAAGACATCATAATTTCCTGTTAAGCAAATGATGTGTTTTGGAGAATGGAGTTAGATACTTTCAGCCATCGATGGAAACCTACCAAATGCAGACATTTTTTAAAACTAGACACCCAAGGAAGTCCAGAGTGGCATGCCTTGTGTGGATCTCATAACATTTTCTTACCCACAATACCATTCGAACCTCAAACTTTCATAAAAAATACACATTTTCTCACACTTCTGCGATAGAAAGTTTTGGAATATGTGGAGGTCCAGTAATTCCCTACTACCCAGCTTCCACACTGATCCCAAATAAAAACAGTATTCTACTTGTGTGGGTTGTCCTAGAAGTGCAACAAGGAAGACCCTAAAATCCAACATGGGCAGATCAACTTTTCCACTCAAAACTAACCCTGTCAATGCCGAATTCTATAAAAGGCTGGTAACTGTCTTGATCCCCTTTCGGAAGCATTTGTTCAATGAGATCTATGCAGCAGGAACTGCAATCCCACCCCCATGGTATGAAGCGACTGTGGTAATGATTCTTAAGCCCGATAAAGACCCCAAGCTGGGGGACTCCTACAGGCCTATATCCCTCCTCAATTCTGACTATAAAATCTTCCCCTGGATTTTATCTAAGAAGCTTTCACGGGTTATGCCAGACTTAATCCATTTAGACCAGAAAGGTTTTGTTCCTGGGAGACAGCTGCACAAATAGATGCACCAGTTAACAGCCACAATTGGTTAATCTCCCCATAACAATTGATACGATTGATGTTGCTAAAGCCTTTAACAGGGTCAATTGGAAGTAACTGTGGGTGGTATTGCGGCACTATGGGGCTAGCAGCAATATGATTAGTACCAGAAAAACCTTTTATAAGGCCCCAACAGCTAGGATTTTGGAAAATGGGGAACTCTCCACCCTTTTTCTTTTATCTAGGGGTACAAGGCGGGGGTATCCTCCTTCCCCGATTCTTTTTGACGTATATATTGAGCCCTTTGTTCAACAGATACGCCAGGATCTTTGAAGCTGCAGGGTTATCAACTAACGGAAAATATAATCTTATACATCGCGAACCGAGGCATTGCAGTTCCTAGACTGGAGGAAGCTTTGAAGCTACAGGGTTATCAACTAAGTTAGCACTTTATGCAGACGATATAATCTTATACACCGCAAATTCAGACATTGCAGTTCCTAGACTGGAGGAACTTGCTGAGGATTTTGGCAAACTGTCCGCTTATCTAGTTAACAAGGGAAAAACAGAAGTGATGCCATGGGCTATGAAGGGAGAGGGTTTGCTTCCACAACATCCAACACAAATCTTAAATTAGGTATCTAGGTGTAAAGATCACAAAATACCTTGATGAAAATGGGGAATCTCCCAACTGGAATATACAGGAAGGTGAATGTGGTTAAAATGCTGGTTCTCCCTAAGTTAACATTTTTGTTTAACACTATACAGCTATCTTTTCCAATGCAGGCATTACAAAAGCTACAGGGTATGGTCAGTACTTTTATATGAACTTCTAAGGCGTAGAGGATAGCCTGGAAGAAAGCAAGGTGAAAGTTACAGCATGGAGGATTGTCTCTGCCGGACTTTATTGTCTACTATTATGCATTCCAATGCTGGCTGGTGAGCTGGATAACTCCTACATGGGTTGCCTTTTTAGAGCTATGCTGTAAAACATGGCGCTGCTCAATTTCCTGTTTAAATTTGGAGACCAAAGTTTTTCAAGCAGGTCAGGTTGAAAGTTCTTCTGGCTGCCCTAAGAGTTTGAGTATACATCAGAAAGGCCTTGAGTATTCATTATTACGCTGACCCCTCACCAATCTGGGACTCCACTGGCACACCTGAGTGGCTAATGGATAAATTGTGTTAACCCCTGCAAAGGGGGAATTATATTACTTGGGGGAATTTCAGGAGAGGTGAGGTCTGATATCCTGGCAGTTGTTTTCTGACTTGGCAAATAGTGAAGTTTCGAAATTTAAATATATACAGCTGACATCCTGGTGGAGAATGCAAAATCCTGCGGGGGCAGGAGGCCAGACGTGGATGCTTTTTTGCTCAGATGGGGACTAAGACGCAACTTAAGAAGGAATTGTCCCAGTGGTACTGGACAATTATCGCTGCACTGGATGGAAAGGCAGGACCTCCATTTAGCCATTGGGAAAAAGATCTATCAGGGATTATCAATGAACAAATATGGCGAGCATCTGTGTCCTTGCTTTATTTTACGGTGAAGGCCGCACCATTAAAAATAAATAATTTGTTTACTATTCACAGGGCCTACTGGTCACCGGCTAAGCTCGCCAAAAAAGCCCTTGGTCAGCAGGCATGCAAGAAGTGCTCTGAGGGGGAGGTGGGCGATAGGCACAAGTTTGCAAATTGCCCAGTGCTAAGTTCCGATTAGTAGAAAGTAAGTAATGTCCTAGCCATAATTGTTGGTGAAGAAATCAAATGTATGCCACCCCTTGATTATTTGGTTGGGTCAATGACTTCTATACTCAGATACATAAGGAGCAAGCCTCATTGATATTCTTCCTGATTCTACTGGTAAGGAGGTAAATATGTAAAATGAGGGTTGACACTGTCCCTCCAACAGTAGAGGAATGGATTAGCTAGGTGAATTACTACTGTGGTCTAAAACTAGCTCACACAAAGGCTTCAGTCGATAGAAGATGGAGCCACTTTTTGGCCTGGCAAGTGAAAAGCTGAGTGTACAATGATTACACGCTAGCCCCCTGCTTCGAACAAGGTTGGCAGAGGGCAGAGAGACATTCAGCAAATGGCTAAACCAGGCATGTAAGCTAAGGTGGTGTCTCGTCAGACTTTTTTGAGCTGGGTGGAAAAATGAGGAAAGAACAAAAATGAACAGTGGGGAAAAACAATCATAAAGATTGTACAAAAAAACCTTCAAAACTTGGATTCTTACTCTGATATGTTCAGAATATCCATGGTATGACTTACATGACTTTTTCACACAAAGAAACTGCCACATTAAAGACATCAAATTCAAGAAATTAGGAGAACTTTGCTGTTTGCATTTATCAAATGTATGCAGGCACTTTAAGCACAGATTTGAAACAATGCTGTCCTTTATCTGCAACAAAAAAATCCACTTCTTGGAGAAATTACTGATTACTTTTCACAAAAAGAGTACCAAGCAAGAGGTGCTCCTCATATTCATATGCTGTTGTGGGTAAAAGATGCACCTACATTTGGAACAGACACAGATGAGTCTGTACTTTCTTTCATCGAATAGTATATTACATGAAGCATTGTAAAACACACAGAGGAAAAAAGCATAAAGGAGCAAGTAGTGTGTTTCCATCCAGATAGATGTGTAAAGTTCCGCCAGCAGAAATATTTTATCATTTTCTTAGCTCCCCATTGAACCGGAATGTTTTCATTGCCTGAAGCCAATTCCTGCTTCCCAGTTCTTTTTGAAAAAAATAATTTTTTTACAACTGTTAGAATAAACTTCTTAAAAAACAAGAGTACTCTTTACAAACATTTCAAAAGTACCCCTACAAAATCCTCCGAGGACTGGTGACATACTTTCTGACTGCCCCTGTATTTCACCCTGCACTCATCTGGGGGGGAATCATACTTACTGACAAGGGCCTTCGTTATGACTCCAAAGGCCGGCTCCCCAATCCTCCTCAGAGATCCTCTGTATCTCTAGAGCTACTTCATATGCCTGAAACAACCTGTCTATATCACCCCCTCCTTACAGTCAGGCACCAAGTCTCTGGTGTATGACCTCTTTCTTTTGCACTGGACACAGTAGTTTTGCTCCTTCCATTTTTGCTAGACTCTAACAGCTATTTGGCCTTCAAGCCCACCTCTAGACAGTCACTTCATGAGACAACAAGGCTTTTTTCTCATCCTCAGCTTTTGTCTCCTCTGCAGCCACCTGGGCCAGCTTTAGCCTCTGGTACCTCTCAGCCTGTCTGTCCTTGAGCACCTCAGAGGTCTGGGTTTGGGATGAGACACTACTTCCTGCATCAGATCCAGTAGTGATCCCCTCTCCTCTCTGACACCTTTGCCCAGTCATTTCTCTATTCCTTTTCCTCCTTCTCAGAGCCAGTACCCTTAGGGGCCCTGATTTTAAGGTCAACTACTATCAGGGTTCTCCTTTCTCAAGAGAGCTGAAGTAGTCCTCTTAAAGTTCTCTTCCTGTGGAGCGGATTACATTCTGCAGATGTCCTCCCAGGCTGTGAGGGCAAACTAGTACTCAAACTTGGATGTACAGGTGAATATATGGGTGTGTGAATGGTCTTATGGATGTGTGAGTGAGCGTGACAGTCACTGTCTGGTTATATGAGTGATGGATACATAAATGCTTTTGTGGGAGTGTACCTGGGTCTGTAAGTGCCTACCTGACTGTATGAGCATGTGAAAACTATATACTATTAAGTTACATATTATAAGAAAGCACCCACATCTAATTTCAAACAAATTCATTTATACTGGCATAATTCAATTAATATTAACATAGCAGACCAATACCTCTTTCTCCTATCCTGATCACTGTATTTTTAGCTAATGGTCTCATCTAAACACCGTTCTATTTTCCCTTCTAGTACAGTGTCTAGAATCTGCACATTTTCTTTCAGCCTACATATACTTACTTTTCATTTTCTAAATATACTTTTATATACTACAACCTAATTAATATACCTGTAAAAGCACTTTGGTTTTCCCTCAGTTATATTTTGATGTCTGTTAACACCTGTTTTCATTTGTAATCTCCAGTCAGAATTCCTGCAAACCACCCCCTCTCTCAGTAGAAAAACATCTAAAATGACTACCCCTCACATGTGCTCTTACTTATGCTGCTTTAGTTAACAAATCACAGGCTTCCTTTCATCTTTCTCTTTTGTTATACCACTTCTAAATGGTCAGTATTTCTTTAACCCTTTCCATGTTTCCTTCGAAGAAGCCCAATTTGGTTGTTTTTTCTACAAATCCGTTAATCCTCTGTGACACTCAGCACGGCCCCACATGTAACTTCACAGTGGGGTTTTTGTGGGTCCACACTGGGTCTA
This sequence comes from Calotriton arnoldi, assembly GCA_963921515.1. Taxonomy (NCBI): domain Eukaryota; kingdom Metazoa; phylum Chordata; class Amphibia; order Caudata; family Salamandridae; genus Calotriton; species Calotriton arnoldi. Next base: position 136,454 of record CAWUFW010004692.1, on the reverse strand, counting down.
TGACTGTGTGAGTGAGTGTCTGATTGGGTCTGTGAGTGGGTCTGTTAGTTAGTATGTTATGTTATTAAAATTTGCAAAGCGCGGCTGCTACCCTGAGGTGTCCTGGCGTTGAATACTACCCAATTGGTTACTGCGAAGTGCGGGTTCTATGCACAGAGTGAGTCTGTGACTGGGGTTGTGAATAGATGTGTGAGTGCTTAAGTCTGTGTGTGAGTGGGTTTGTGAGTGTTTAAGTGGGTGTGTTAGTGAGTGTGAGAGTGTCTGAGTGGATCTCTCAGTGAGTGTGTAGGTGTTTGTGTGGATCTGTGAGTGGGTGTGTGAATTTCTGTGAGGGTCTGTGATTGGGTGTGTATATGTTTGAGTGGGTCTGTGAGTGGGTGTGTGAGTATATTTTTTTTTTAAGTCACAGCGAGTTCTGCTTATCTGTTGCAGAATTACATGGGGGGCCGTGCTGAGCGTAGCGCCGGCTATGCAGATCTTGCATTTGAGGAAAAAATACATTTTTGGGGCAACTTCTTACCCAACATAACTACTTTTGCTACCTCTGATACAGAAATATGGGATCAGGAACCCCTACCCTGAGCCCTTCATCTATTTCACACACTACTTTCCAGCCCCAGGGACTGTTTCCTGACACATATAATGGATGGCGCAACTTTTCTCTCAGGTTGCGACCAGTGGTTGCGATCAAGGTTTTGCTGTAATGCGTCAAGCCCCAGATTCACTGTGGGTGGATCTACGGATAGTCCACGTCCATAGATATCTGTATTTCTTTTTCTTTTAATATCTCAAAACTACTGACTGATTTACACCAAATATCAAAAATGTTGCTTTCTGAACCAAAACCTACTATTCAGCCAAACTTGGTGTATTTCTATCCAGCGGTTCAGATTATGGTCATGTTCAAAATCCCTATCTGAAATTGCATGGTCCCAAAAGCGTTTTGGGACCCCCTTTTTCTCAGCCCCCGCTTGACGAACCACCCGGTAACTTTCAACACAGCAGCTGAACTGACTGTCGTACCTATTATAACAATTTAGTGAAGAATTGTCAAAGGGCGCATGTTGGACTTGGCTCTTTTTGCAGGGTCATCCCAGAACTTTTTGCCTTCCTCCTGTATTTTTTCTGACCTGTTGACGGTGGTTTTTGGACTCTGGGCACTTTATCACTGCTGATCAGTGCTAAAGTGCATGTGCTCTCTATGGTAAACTTGGTAAGATTAGTCTACAACTGTTTGGCATATTTAATTTACCCATCAGTCCCTTGTACTGTGGTATCCCATACCCAGGGTCAGTAAATTAAATTCTACTAGTGGGCTTGCAGCATTGCTTGCCCCACCCACCAAAGTAGCCTTTCAAACTTGTCTCAGGCCTCTGCCACTGTAGGGCCTGCGCGTGCGGTTACTGCCGCTGTGACATGGCACATAAAGTGGTTGCCACATCTGTAACTCCTCTTTTACTACATATCAGTCACCCCTAAGGTAGGCCCTAGCTAGCCTTATGGGCAGGGTGTGGTGTAGGTAAAAGGTAGGACATGTGCCTTAACTGTGTGGCATGTCCTGGTAGTGACAAACAGCCTATTTGGTTTCTCACTGCCGTGAGGCTGCCCTCTCATAGGGATGCATTGGGGATTCCCTGATATGTGCTTCAGTGTTAATTCCTGATCTGAGAGGGGTAACGTGATCAAGTTTGGTATGTTTGGAATAGTAGCAATAAATCCTGCTTATTGGTGAGAGCGGATTTATTATTATTATTTTAGAAATGCCACTTTTAGAAGTGGGCATTTCTGTGTGCTCTGTGTCTTTGTGCCTGCCTGTTGTGTATTGACCGTCTGGTTCTGACTGACAGGAGGAAAGGGGATGTGCATTCACTCCAGCCAGTCCCTGAGGGGTTGAGGTGTGTCCTGCCCTGCCTGGGTGACTCAGCACTAGGCTGAATGGACCTTGGCTGAATTTAGAGTAGTAGGATGGGTTGTCCCTTGCACCTGAATAGGCCTGGTCTGCATTTGGAGTGGTGGGAGGAGTTGCACCTGAATAGGTCTGTGCCTGCATTCCACAATGATGGCTCCTCCGCCTGTGGTGTGTCTGGGACCAGCGATTACACTTTGAATGGGGAGTGTTGCGCACTGTTAATTATATTTGTAAAGTGCCCCCAGAACTGGTTTAAACTGGGCTCAGGGCCCTGTGCCATGGCAGAACAAAGACTGTTGGTTCTATAAGTATTGGGGCTGTGACCCCATGTCTGGTGAACAAAACTGGAACTTGGGAGAAGACATTGCGTGGGACCAGGAGGAATCACCATTGAACTGGATTGCAGAAAGTACTGACCTGCTACCTTTTTGGGGCTAGGGGAGGGACTACCACTCTGCCTAAAAGAATCCTTGTGCTGGCCTCCCTGGGGACACTTTGCTGGTGTGCCCCTGTGGTCCCTCATGGCTTTGTGGCTTGCCCTACCGGATTTGTGACAGCGCCTGGTGAGGACTGTGTTGTTCACTTCTTGGCCTTTTCCAGTGCTGAGCTGTGTGTATTGTCTGTGATACAGCAGGGGGCTCTGCTGACATGGCCCCATGCTGTGTTGAGCCCGTCTGCAGGAGAGGGAGGACACTGCCTGCAGGAGCACTGTGGCAGGGGAAGCGCGTGGTGAGAGCCATGTTCCTTGAGGAGGAGAGGGAGGTGGCCAGTACGCATGTAGACACACCTTTCGATCAGCGTAGTGGGCACTCTACCTTTCTGCGCGCCTGCACAGACGGAGACTTCGCTCCGTATTCGTGCCCCAACGCCAGAAGCCAGGCAGAGGCAAAGCCTGGTCGTGGGCAGGGCCTCATTCCAAGAAGAAGCCAGAGACAGCGGGGCCGACAGAGACTTCGCTCCGCTTCCTGCCCCCTTTTTGTCTTCAATCAGAAGCCAGGCAGAGGCTGGGCTCGGTGGTGGGCGGGGCTCCCACCGGGGGCAGAAGAGCCCCGTGTGTTGCCGGGAGAGGCGGGCAACCATTCGCCGTAGGTCTCAACGAAGAGACCAAGGAACCCGGAGAGGCCCGAGGAGGCCCCGGTGAGTAGGGCCTATGAGGAGCCCTGTTTACATTCCTAGCATTGTCGCAGCTGCGCCGCATGGTCGTGGGCAGCTGCATTCTCATCTACAGCACTGGGGGCATTCTCCATTGAAGGAGACAGGGTGAGTTGCACCCCCGCCCCCTTGCTTGCAGGGTTGAGCACAAGAGCAGGGTGAGACCTCAACTGAGGACCCTAATTGGAAGTGCCACATTCCCTGTGGTAGGCGGACAGGTAGCCCAGGAGCCTAGGCAGAGGAAATCAGTTACGGTGGGCATGATGCATTTATAATGTGTGCACGCTACTAGTCTTTACTGTAGTGCACTGTGGATAATGTATATCCCATGGCCCTGCTTATTATTTATGTGTCATAGTGTGCAGTTTATGCCTAAGAGGGGCATGATGTGCTTATGGTATTCCATGATATGTGCACAGCTGCAAGTGTTTACTATGGTGCACTGTTGATGATGTTTTATGCCTAGTGCTTCACGCTAAGTGCAATTCTACCAGTAGTTGCTGGTGACCCTAATTGTAATGATTATGACAGTGGCCCAATTGGCCTAGTGATTTATGTAATCCCTGTGAAGTCATGACAAGTGCCTGGTGGCACAGTGTAATATATGTGTTTTTATGGATAATACAAAGGCTATTTTCATATAACCTTGTGTGGAGTTTATTTTGGGGTGTGCCTAGTGTGTCGCTGCTTTGTGAGTGTGTTGCACAAACGCTTTACACATTGCCTCTGGGATAAGCCTGACTGCTCTGCCAAGCTACCAAGTTGGTGCGCAGGGGTTATCTTCGGCGTGTAACTCCCTTGACCTGACTAGAGTGGTGGGTTCTACCTGGCTTAGGTGCATACCCTAGCCAACCAGAAACCCCATTTCTAACTTGGTTGTCAGCGGTGAGGATAGGACTTGCATTTGCGCAGTACCACAGTGACGCATGGTTGCACAACAAACTTTGCATTTAGACAATCATGTGTTTTGGATCTCTCCTGATCTATTTTTCTCCTCAAATTGTCTTTTTTTATTGTGTACTCCTGCTTCAGCTCTTATGCCTAGGTCTCTTGTTTTGCACTGTTGGTTGTGTTTCTTGCCGGAATGGGGTTAATCTATAATGAGGATGACCTGTGGGAGTACACTGAGGAGGAGTTAAAGGGTTTCTGCAGAGACAGGGGAATACCAATAGAAGGCAGTTTCTGCAGAAAGCTTTTCCTCTTTGAAGTGGCCCGTAGGGGAGACGTCTTAGAGCTCTTGGGGAACCCTGCGGATTACCCCTCCACATACCTAAGTGGTGGTTTTGAGGGAGATCCTGAAGAGTATGAAGGGGAGGAAGGAAATGACAGGGCAGGGACGCCAGTAGGTAGTGAGGACCCCGTAGAGAGGGAGTCCCTTGCTGGGTGTAGTGCCGGGGTAGTGCCCGATCCCTTTCTTGGTCCCCAGAGGAGTTGGTGGACAGGCAGAAGGAAAGGGAGCGCCAGCTGGTGTTAGAGAAGCTCAAATTGGAGCATGCCAAGCTGGGTGCAGAGCTAGCACAGCTAGCATTGGAGAAGAAAAAGCTAGAGACTTAAAGGGTCCTAGTGCAGGAGAGGATGGCAGAGGCAGAGAGGGCCTTCACAAGAGAGAAGTTAGCTCCTGAGGATAGGTTGTCCCCTGAGTGTAGTTTCAGTGTTCTGGATTCACCAGTGAGGGTGGAGTCCAGTGGTGGCAGCAATGTTGTGTCCAGTGTAGGAGGTTCCACTCCCAGATCCCAGAGCATGGTACCTAGTTCCCAGGAAGAGGGTGTCACATCTGAAGGGTATAGGTTGAGGTTCAGGGGCAGTAGGAAACTGTCTCACCAGTCTTGGGGGGGGGGTTGTGGATGCATGTTGTGATGCACTGGAGGGTTGGGTGACGGGTAGCACAGCAAAACAATTTTGAAGGGCTGTTCAATCTGATTGTCAGAGAGCACATGTTCTGTTCTTGTTTTCCAAGCCTACGCCAACACCTGTTGGGGTGTGAGATCTCTGATCCCAGAGAACTCGCACAGGAGGCAGACCTCTGGGTGAGTGCCAGAGGGTCTGGAAAGGCATTTGGGAGTGATCCTAAAGGGAGTGGCTCAGGTACTTCCCAACCAAGGGTGGTGGGAAAGGTTCATAGTAGCCCAGATAGGTCCCAGTGTAGTGGGAGGGCTGTAGGGGCCCACGTCCTGTCTCTGCAGAGAGGGAGTGGGAATGGGATGCGTCCCAAGGGGCCCAAAACCCAGTCCCAGGGCCTGGGGGGTTCCCTAAGCAAACACCAGGTGGGGAGCTTAGGCCATCCATTAAGGGGGGTATCCTAGTGTCAGGAGAACTTAGTGGGGAGTCTTTAAGCAGCGTTCCACCAGTTCTGGTGTCTGGCGGTGCCACTCCTGAGTGGAGGGTGCAGAAGCCTAGATGGAGGGGTGAGAGGGGAAGGCAGTCCCCAGTGGGAGAACCGGTGGGTCAGGGGCCATCTCTAAGGGCTGAGCTTCCTAGGAATGACCATGGTGACACCGCTTCTGTTTTGGGGGGTCTTCGCGCACTGTCAGATGGGCAGGGGTTGGGAGATCAGCACCAGGCAGACTGTCACACAACACATGAGGTATGTGTTACCCTTGAGGGGGGCATGCGTGCTCCCCAGGAAGTCCTGGCTTGCAGGCAAATGCTCAGATGCAGGGTGTAGTCCCTGGGTTGGGAGGCCAGGTTCAGGAGGTAAATTCTGACCTGGAGGGAAGGACATCTGCTAGCAGTCTCCCTACCATTTTGTCTTCTGAGGGTACCACCCCAGGTGGGAGGGTGCAGAACTCGGGAAGGGGGTGCAGGGGGAGGGAGTACTTGTCTCTGGCCCGGTTCAACCTGAGGGTTTGGTCCCTGGGTTGGGAGACCAGTTGCAGGGTGGAAATCCGGAACTGGTGGGAGAATTATGTGGGAGGGCTGATACCAGCGCCCTGACAGTTTTTGGTTCTGGGGGTACCTCTCCTACAAGAAGGGGATGGAACCCTAGAAGGAGGGGTTGGGGGAGGAGAGCCTCACCAGTGACCCCTGGTCAGCCTGAGGGTGCAGACCCTGGCTTGAGGGAACAGTGGCAGAGTATACCTGCACTGATGAGAGGTAGAGTGGAGCATGGATACTATGTACCTGGGGCTACCGCCCTCCACTCTGCGAGATGGCAAGGACCAGAAGCTTCTGGATGGCCTGGGGCCTGGTCCTAGTCACAGACAGCTCAGGAATACCCATTGGTAAGCTTAGTTGGTACTGAGAGCTTAGACAGAGGGATCCACATGGGTTCTGATTAGCGTAGAACTGGAAGGTGCCCCTGCAGTTGTGGGCCCGAGTCCATGTTCTATCGCCCCAAGCAGGGAAGCCCATCAAGGTATTGATTGGGTATTTTGCAGGGTCATCTCAGAGCTTTTTGCCTTCCTCCTGTATTTTTTCTGACCTGTTGGTGGTTTGGCAAAAGAAAAAATGTAAAACTAGGTCCTAACTATAACTATATACAGGTAAATTATAGTTAGGCTCACACTTTACTCATACAAAACCAGAGAAAATCAGCAGTTATAATTACTTGAGCTAACTATAACTATTGCCCCTGCAATGCACTGCTTATGACCTCACATATTACATCACTCATGACATGGTCAGTGACATCACTGAATAAATTTACACCAACTCACAGAAAGGCACTTCCCTGAACCAACATCTACCTTCCTGTCAAATTTGGTGTACTTCCGTTCAGCAGTTCGGGCTGTAGCTGTGTCTAAAGCTTGGGAAAATATAAAAACAATATTTACGCAATTATTATTAAATATTTTATTCAACTATATTCATGTACACAATATCATATGCAACTATATTTAAAAAAATATATATATACCTATAATATTATGTACCTAAAACGTGATATTCATACCTTTTATGTTCTGTCTCACAATATTTTTGACGTGACATTTTTTACGTTATTCTTGTATCACAAAAATTTTTCCACAATATTTAGGTAAATCCACATGATGCAGCTGCATTCTGACATTTTACCAGCTTGGCAGTAGGGCAGAAATGCAGAGCAGAAGTGCTTGGAGTTTTCTCTGCAAAAGATCAGTTGAATTAGAAAAGGATACGACAAAATTTGTATCTCAAGATAAAGGGCGTCTCACAGGTCTCAGAACGACTAAGAGACAGAGGAGTAGATTAGGTACTGCTAACTAAAGACCAATGAAGAACCACTGTCAGACCAGTGAAACCATGGTTGATTGCTGGTCACGTCAACATTTAAAAATCAAGTTTGGCTGAGACCCCCCATGTGTGCCACATCATTCGCTGTGACTCAAACCATTAGGTGTCATTATTAGTTTTTTTAATTATATGTTTCAATTTCAAATCCATGGGGGTGTTCCTCCCTTTTCCCATAGAATTAGCTCACTAGAGATGGGGCCTCCTTCTGGTTGTTGTATACTAGTCCTGCAGATTTTATTTTCTCCCAAAAGAGGCAGACCTTTTGAATGAGAAAAAGGATACAGTTTGATATGGAGAGTCAAGGTAAATTGAGACATGAGAGACTGAGGAACATTTGCTGGCATGCAGTTAATAAAAAGGCCTAGTACCGCTCACTGGCATGTGTAGAATGATAGCCCTAGAATGATCACCCAAACATTAAAAATAGTAAGCTTAGCTAAGCCCCTTCCATATATAATTTTCCGCTCCTTAATTATTCTAAAACACCTATTTTTAATCCAGAATGGTATCTTTGCATCTCTTTATCCATGGAAGCTACACACACAAGCAGTTCAATCCTCTCAGTCTTCCATGAGAGCCAAGAATGCTTAATTTAGGGATAGGTGGCATCTATTTCTCTCTGTAAATAGCAGGCTCAGAGATTGTTGTGTATAGTTGCTGGTTGAGATGAAGGTTGAATTAGTGTTTGTTTGGCAACAGGCATAAATGACTACATCCTTGATTATCTGTGTGTACCATACACACTCAGCACGCTAGTTTGTCTTAACTTACATTTCTTTGCATACCTAATATTATGCAGATGAGTTCTACATAGTTAAAGTAGTCTTGTTTACAGCAGACAGTGTATTCAGTATGGCATGTGCAGTTCATTTTCAAATTCAGTGGCTACCTCTTAAGAATCTGTAATCATATGCATGATGTAAAGACATAAGAGTGACCCCTCTATTCCAAGAGTCAGGGTACCATAAAAATTCTACTACTCTTGGAAGACTAGTATTACATTTTTCAACTCACATACCCAGAAGCATTCAAAAATACCACTTCATCAGTCTTGAGAGGGAAAACCAAGACAAATAGATATCATCCAAATTTAATCTTATTTTGTTAAAAACTGATCATACATATGTATACAAAGTTACAATAAAACAATTAAAAGCAGTACAAATGGTTATTTCACACAATATTAAAAACATCAGAGAGAGACACAATATGAGACATATATATTTGTCTTCGTAATGGTTATTTTGAAGGAATCAATCAAAGTATTGACATTATTTCATTGTTTACATGCAACACCACGTTCCTCAAATTTAACCCTAAAAGAGACAAGCGTTGAAGCGTTTTGTGGAAAAAAGCAGGATGAAGCCACCTTCCTCAGGACAATAAAATATCTATCCCTCTTATTGAATGGCTTAGGAGAATCACCTGTATAGAGACAGAGCAAATCTTAACTTAAACCCCCTTGGTTACAATCACTACATCATCTAGGTAAGAGAATAAGCCTCCTATAGATACAATGCTTATCCATTTTGTAACATAATTACACAAATAGATTAAAGCTTAAAGATTTCTCAATTTGAAATTAAATTTTTTTCTTTTTAAATTTCTCCCAACATGCACCCCCCAATTTAGTGTAGATCTACATACACATTTGCCCCACATTACTCAATCAGGACTGGGAGGTATACTAACATTCATTCCTTCATCCACACTACATTCATGTGCTCCAAGGCTCTTTCTGAACTCACCTAAACTATGAAGGTGAGACCAATATTCAGGCTGTTCTCAACTTTTTTTTAGAAGAATCAGCAATCGTTCCTAGTTAAAAACTAAAAACATGAATAGTAAATTAGATCAAATATAATCTCATAAATGCTAATCAAATCTCCCAGTAAATTATTTGGAAGGCAAACTTGAAAATACCACAGTGTAATTAACCTACCTCACCTATGATCCCGCAAGAGGATAATCACCGCTTATCCCACCTAAAAAGGTGTGGAAGGGGATATTAAAATCAATATACCCCGCTGATCAGTCAGAATCATCAAGTGCCGGTACTATAAAAAAAAAGATTATTTTAAAAAAATATAATAAAAAGACCTCACTTAGTGGTTCTCACAAAGGAGAACAGTATTTATACCTGATATTCTCTATGTTCAAAATATAAGGAAGGCTGCAATTTATTAGACCCACCTCATCTGTATAGGAATAATGTAGGAGTTTCTTTACAGATGATCCTCTATATAGTGGCCTCGTTATATTAAGAGTGGTTAAGACTTGTTACCACATCTTTCAATCACTGGAGTGACCTAAAAAGAGAGAACCTCAATGTCAAGGCTAGAGTACATAGCTAGATCTCTGGTTTCTCACAACAAGAACTATATTGCAATCTACGGGGCCTCTCAGACCCTGTCGTAATCCCAATACCAATCTGTCTGTTCTGTACTCTCACCGACTTTAAAAATTATATATCATTCTAACTCGAACCATATCGCCAGATTATTAGGTCATCTGATCCTATTGGTGTTTTGCCTACCCTTTTTCCAGCCCTCTACTATAATAATAATCAATTTCCCCATTAACTTGCGCAACCGCGGGCTTTTATCACGGTGGTACATATCAAACACGTACTCTAATATCCGTTATGCGGACAGATGGCCAAAACATTATTCGCCACAGAATATTGCTAGAATGATGGCCCGCATCCTTGGCTAAACAGCCTTCCACCCCATAAGGTATTATATAGCCGCTAAACCGCCAGGTACTGCCTCAACGGGATAAGTGAAAATTGATTTTTATATACAAACTCTTATTTATAAACTGATGTTGCCAGAAGGTTAATGAGAAGGCATTACTTTTTTCTTTTTTTTTTTTTTACATTTATATTTTTCCTATCCAATAATACAAAAACAATATCAGCAAGTGTACATAAATATCAAACATGTGGATCTAATATACTAGCCATAATAAATATTATACAAAAATGCGGTAGCAGCACTAATTCATTATACAGTCCAGTTTGTTAGCAGGATCTAAAAAGCTGACCAGGATAAACAATGTACAAAAATGCGGTAGCAGCAATAATTCATTATTATACAGTCCAGTTTGTAAGCATACCCAGGGGTTAAAAGTAAATACTTAATGAAACATATCCAGCCAAGTCGTTAGCAATCCCCATATCGTCCTCCCCTTCCTTTTTGCCTGCATGCCCTTACGAGCATACAGAGCCACTTCAAATTGATATATGTGTAAAAAACGCCCCTTCCATTGCTGAAAGGTCAGAGGTAAGATATCTAACCATGATGAGGAAATACATAGTCTGAAAACTGTCATTGCAATAAAAAGCATTTCCATCCCAGGACCCGACAATGTCTTATCCACCCCCAAAAACATAAGTTGCGGTGATGGAATGATTTTACATTTCAGTACCTCACCCAAAAAGCCAGCGATTTCTAATTCTAACTGTTTTAAGCTGGGGCAGGAATAAAACAGATCCGCCTCCATCGCTTGGCATCTGGGGCACCTAGTCCCCTCCACGCCACCACATTTTGCAATCTTTGCTGGAGTTATATAAAGATCAAACAGCGTCTTATAGTGTTGTGACTGCAAATTCGATGCAAACATAATTGTTCGTCCCAACTCCAGTGATTCCAGAAAGCCAGAATCAGCCCGCTCAAGTTTATCCTGCCATTTCCCACAGTGTTTCTCCAAACCATCGGGGACCAGTTCCAACAAACATCCATATAGCTGAGAAATGGAAGGGGTAGAGTTCTTTACCATCACTTCCATCAAGGGTATTTGGTCAAAGCCAGCTATTCCCCCAGTCTTTTTTATAAGAAAATCCCTGATCTGTAAGTACTTAAAGAAAATCCTTCGGCTCAACATTAAATTTTCTACAGATCACATCGAAGGGTGCAAACAAATTCCCAGTGAGGAGATCTCGGAACCTGACTAGACCACAGCTGCCCCATCTATCAAAGCAGCTGTCGTGAAATATGCAGGGCAGTTGTTCATTCTGAATCAGGGGAGTATATCTCCTATACCTGCCTACCCCAATTTGCTTTCGAACCATCACCCAGTTTCTATATGCAGCGTACAACGTCCTAAAGCGGGTTCGCTTAAAATAGCTTAGCTCAAAAAACTTCATTAAACATCCATAGGCTGCGTTGCCTATCAATAGCTCATATATGGAAGGTACATGATTGCCTACGTGGTGCTCCGTAGCCTGACTATTAAACAGTATATTATAGCACTGCATAGCAGCGGCAAGATAATATAGTCCAAAGTTAGGGAGCGCCCACCCCCCCTTTTCTCTGGGTAAACACATGAATATATTAGCTCTTCTAGTTTTCCCATATGCCCAGATAAAGCTTGCTACCAATCCATCAATTTTCTTAAACCATTCACTGTTGAATTCCAGTGGGACTGATCGAAACACATATAGCAATTTAGGGAGGAACACCATCTTGACTAAGTTACATCTTCCCACAGTAGACAATGTCAAATTGTCCCACCGTTTAAAATCCTCCTTGGCGTTCTCAAGAATGGGGACCAAGTTCAAATCAATAATATGCCCCACCTTAGGAGTAATGCATATACCTAGGTAAGTAGCTTCACTCGTTATCCTGCTGTCCGAGGGGAATGTGTGACTGTTTATCAAGACTTGAGTTTTGGCCTTATTTAGCAGAAACCCAGATCTGCTCCCAAAGTTCTCTGCAATCTCCTCGACCGTCCACAGAGCCCTATCTGGTTCGCTGGTGACTATGGCCACATCGTCAGCATAGGCCAGGGTTTTCGTGTCCCAGCCCTGTAAACTAACGGGTACAATATCCGGTGAAGCCTCTAACCTCCTGAGAAAGGGGTCAATAAATAAAGCGAATAGCAAAGGGGAAATGGGACAACCCTGTCTCGTATCCCTCTCTATTGAAAAGGGCTCAGATGATTGTCCCATTATTTGCACATAGGCTATAGGCTTGTAATACATTGCTCGAATTGCACCAATGAAGTTACTTCCCAGACCATTGTCTTCCAGAATTTTCCACAAAAAGGACCACGACACGCAGTCGAAGGCCTTTTCAGCATCGAGTAAGGCCATCCCCATTGGTTTTGCCAGAACTTCCGTTGCCTCAAATAGGGATATGGCCCTCTGAACGTGATCAGTGGTCCCTCTGCTTTGGATGAACCCATGTTGCTGCTCAGACACCAGCTGGTGTATAACACAGTCTCTCCTCATCTGTAATTTTACCGGCCTGATCTACCACACCATTATCTGAGAGCATGGGTCCATGATCAGAGGATGCTTTATACAGATGGGCATAAAAACCCCTAAAAGCCTCTGTAATTTCGGCGGGATCTGTAACTAAGTTTCCACGTAGATTCTTAATTTTACTAATACAGCCAACCATGCTCTGTTGCTGTGCCCTTACTGCCAAAAACTGCCCAATGCGCTCATTGTACTCATAGCGGTCCTGCTCTTTAGACAAGTACTTCCCAGCTGTTTTCTCTGCAAAGTGTTAATTTAGGCGTGCCTTAGTGATAGCTATCAGGCTTAAAACCAGGGCTGAGTCTTTCCTGTTTTCAACCGCACTAATTAATTCTGTTTCAAGACAGCTTAGCATTTGATAAAGCTCTCTACTGCGTCCACGCTCATTCTTCTGTTTAGAAATACTAAAACTCAGAGTTTCACCCCTTACCCCCACCTTAAATGAGTCCCAGACTATTCCTGCCTCCGCACTTCCTTTATTTAGCTCAAAAAACCCCACAATCCAGGACTTCATATGCTTGACATAGTCAGGATCCAGCAACAACCCCTTCTCAAATGTCCACTTTCTAGGTGTACGAGCCAGCCCTTTAATAGCAAACTCAAAAATAACCGGGTTATGATCGGACACCGTTCTAGGGAATGAGAAGGCATTTCTAAAGTAACTCAACCCCCTGGGCTGGGCAACCCCCACCCCTATCGGGCATAGATCTCTTACCACTATCCCCACTCCAATCCGACCGGCATCAACCGCACCACTCCATTCACGGAAAAGCCGATCCATAGTGAGACCTCCTTCTAATATAGCGGAATCTGCGCTCCACTTAGCGTAATGACGTGGACACCGTCCGATAGTTCGTATAACTCCGATCCATCTCATAACAGCGCAAATTCGGTGCCATGTTGTTAGTAGTCCTAACATAAGTCCTACTATCTTCCCAAAGGTTTTTTGGGTAAAGGAATGCGATCATCCCAATTTTAACGATGGGCTATGGATAATAGATAAACACTCCATACAATAAATGGAGGGAAAGTATATTTGAACAAAAACAGAAATCATCAAGGTTTTTATATAAAACGGTTCGCCATATTCGAAAGACTAAGCCTGATGTTAGCCGTTAATGAGTTTCTTAATTTATTAGATCTTACTATAAAAAATGTAGGAGGTAGATTAGAAGTGGAACTTTTTAGGAAATCCACAGATAAGAACACTCTACTTCACTACACAAGTAATCACCCGAAGGCACAGAAGCACAACAGTCTGTTTGGACAGTTTCTCCAGTTACGGAGAAACTGTTCATCTTTAGATGATTTTGATAAACATTCAGAATCTTTAAAGACCAAATTGAAGGAAGGAGGGTATCCCAAAAAATTAATAAATCATTCTTTGAAGAGGGCTCGATTTTATGACTGTGATAGCACACTAGTGAACACTTGAAGTAAAAGAAAGAAAATCACAAATGATAGGATTGTTTTTGTTAGCCAATTCTCCGAGATTAATAATAAAATTACGAATATAGTAAACTCAAATTGGAACATCTTAAAATACAATGAGGATAAAAAACTGGATAGACCTCTGTTTGCATTTAAACGGAATAACAATCTCCGTAAGGCTCTAGTTCATACATACAATGAAAAACCTACCCTACAATAGAGGACAATTACTGGCACTTATACAGTGTGCAATAATAAATGCGGTGGGTGCACCGCCTGCCTGATGTGCATAATAGAGAAAAGTATCACACATAATGGATATACGGTATCAGCAAAAGAACATAATAACCGTAGAAGTAGCAATATTATCTATCTACTCATCAGCCCCTGTGGTTTGGGATATGTTGGTGAAACTGCCTGTGAGCTTAGGGCTAGGCTACTTGAACATAAATCAGCAGTAAAAAACAATAAGGAGAGTGCACCTTGGGTGGAACACTTTAAGGAAGTTGGCCATGCCTGCACAGATATTAGGTGGTTCATTTTAGAACAAATCTATGGAAGTAGAAGAGGAGGGGCTCTGGAATTAAAAAGGAGAAACAGAGAACAGTGGTATATTTCATCAGTAGACACTGTCAGAAATGGTTTAAATAATAAGGAGGATTAGATGAAACTGATAGATAAAATCTAGGGCCTTTGGATCTGTTCCTTTTCTGTGGGATTTCTTTATGGTTATACAGAGAACATAACATATTGGCCTTTGGTTATCCCTAGATTGGACGCATTAGGATTTTCGATAATTAGGTAGGAGATAGGGTTAGTAGAGCAGTTTTTATTTTTATTTTTAAATATTATCCCACACCTCGTTTCAGTAAAAATTATAACGGGTGTTCATCCTTAACAGATAACATCAGGCTTAGTCTTTCAAGTATGGTGGACCATTTTATATAAAAAACCTTGATGATTTCTATTTTTGTTCAAATATACTTTCCCTTCATTTATTGTATGGAGGGTTTAGCTATTATCCATATCCCATTGTTAAAATTGGGATGATCGTATCCCTTTACCCAAAAAACCTTTGGAAAGATAGTAGGACTTATGTTAGGACTACTAACAACATGGCACCGAATTTGCGCCGTTATGAGATAGATTGGAGTTATACAAATGATCAGACGGCGTCCACATCATTACGCTACGTGGAGCGCCGAATCCGCTATATTAGAAGGAGGTCTCACTATGGATCGGCTTTACTGCGAAGTGGTGCGGTTGATGCTGGTCGGATTGGAAAACGATAGCGGTAAGAGGTCTATGCCCGATAGGGGTTGCACAGCCCACAGGGGTTGAGTTACTTTAGAACTGCCTTCTGATTAACCTTCTGGCAACGTCAGTTTATAAATAAGAGTTTGCATATAAAAAAATGTTTTCACTTATCCCGTTGAGGCAGTACCCGGCAGTTTAGTGGCCATATAATACCTTACGGGGTGGTAGGCTGTTTAGCCAAGGATGGGGGCCATCATTCTAGCAGTATTCTGTGGCGAATAATGTTTCTGGCCATCTGACCGCATAACGGATATTAGAGTACGTTTTTGATATGTACCGCCGTGATGAAAGCCCGCGGGTGAGCTAGTTAATGGGGAAATCGATTATTATAATAGTAGAGTGCTGGAAAAAGGGTAGGCAAAAAACCAATAGGATCAGATTACCTAATAATCTGGTGATATGGTTCGAGTTAGAAGGATATATAATTTTTAAAGTCGGAGAGAGTACAGAACATACATATGGGTACTGGGATTACAACAAGGTCTGAGAGGCCCCGTAGATTGCAATATAGTTCTTGTTGTGAGAAACCAGAGATCTAGCTAAGTACTCTAGCCTTGACATTGAGGTTCTCTCTTTTTAGGTCACTCCAGTGATTGAAAGATGTGGTAACAAGCCTTAACCACTTTTAATATAACGAGGCCACTATATAGTGGATCATCTAAAAAAAAAACTTGTGGAAATCTCCTTCTTCTATTATAGAACTTGGTGATGCAATAGAATGGCATCACAGGGGAGTTCTAGGTATTACTATCAGTTGAGCAAACTGGAGGCTACTGAGAAGCTGTATACATGTACTTATGAATAAAGAAGCTTCTACCCACTTACCCCTGTGAGTGTGGTTACTACAGATTTTGGCGACACGTGATCTGCGCAGGGGGCAGAGTACAGAGTAACCTCCACCCCTGGAAAAGCAGTTTGTCTTGGAAAGCTGCTCAGGGATTTCGTTTTATTGGGAACCGTGAGTTACTTCAAAATATATGTGTTTTGGAAGCTTCACAGAGTTCCATAAGAGACTGCTCATTACCAACATTACTTAATTTCTAGTTGTGTTGAGTGTTTTCATCATTGTGGATCTACCACTACCGTTACCGTTACGAGTGAGGAGTTACATGTGAGGAATGGCACAGTCAACAGTATTGAGCTCCATTTGTTTATTTTAAGGCATTTGACAAGGTGGAGACTGTCTAATTTGTTTTATTTGAAAGATAAATGCCACTTGTCATTTTATCGCATGCGCTGGCCGTTTGGTGCGCTGTCTTGAGCAAGTGGAAGGCGCGAGCTGTGTTCAATGCTTGAGCGCTCGAGACGCGAACTGCATTGTTTGAAGTGGAGGCCATGAGCGCTATTCTGTGCCGCTGTGCTCGTGAGCACTCGAGACGCAAACTACATTGTTGAAGTGGAGGTCGCGAGCGCTATTCTGTGCCGCTGTACTTGAGACGTCCAGCGCGGGGCACAGCTACGTTACATCTCATGCCAAGTTACCTTATCAACCAGTATCCTGTTCTGCTGCGCTTGTGTTGTCAACAGCAGAGACATTACTTCTGTTCCTGCTTCCAGTCTGTTTCATGCATACGTGTGTACTCGCGTGTGCCTGCTCTTCCTTCGTCGGCGCCACGACGTCTTTGATAGCAATAAAAAGAGAAAAGAGACTTTGCTGATAACATCAACTGGGAACTAGAAAGGAGACTTTACTAATAAGAAACTCTAGCAATAAAGTTTTGATGTCTGAAAAAAAAAAAAAGGAGAATTTGCAGCAACAAAAGAAAAACTCCAACTACAGATTTATTATTTTAAATATTTATTTTAAATTGTTGTTTTGACTTTTTATTTAAGTTTGTTGTGGTAGTTTATTCTTTTAGTTAGTTGTGGTAGTTTATTATTTCACATTTGTTGCAGGTATGGCAGAACAGGGAATGGCAGCTCCACCCAGTTTTTTAGCTGTTCCAGGAGAACCAAGTATACCTTGGATAAGATGGAAAAATATATTTTTTACCTATATGTTGGCTATTGGCAGAGACAAAAGTGGTCCTTTGAGAAGACAAGCCATATTGTTGCACCACTTAGGGACAGAAGGAAGAAGAATATATGACGATCTTCCTGAAGTGTCTTTAGGAGTTGGTAATGGTCAGCCTGTAAATGTTTATGACATGTCCTTACAAATGTTGGAAAACATTTTACACCCAAACTAAGTGTAGTTTTTGAAAGACATAAGTTCTTTTGTCGATCGCAAGCTCATGATGAGGACATCATGAGTTATGTTGCAACATTACGTGGTCTGGCAGTGACATGTGATTTCGAAGGTTTGATGGAATCTCTAATTTGTGAGCAAATTGTGAGATGTACCAGAGATAAGAAGGCTAAAGAGAGACTTTTATCTTTGGATCCAACGTTGAATGAGGCAATACAGATAGCCAGGAGCATGGAGAACACTGCGGTTTGGATGAAGGAGATTGATATAGGGAAATTAAATGTGAAATCTCCGGATAAAGAGGTTGTTGCACTTGATATACAAGAAGTAAGGGTGAAAAAGCCTGCTAAGGTGGTAGAACCTAATACAGATAGACTAAATGAAAGAAGGAAAATAATGTGCTACAGGTGTGTTTGCCCTGGGCACATTGCTTCGAGCTTTGCATGTGGGGCAAGGAACATAACATGCAGGTCATGTGGGAAGAAGGGTCATCTAGCTAAGATGTGTAGGTCAAAAGTACAATATCCAAGTGTGAAAGTAGTAGAGAATCTTGGAGAAGTTCAAGAAGAGATTATGTTATCCGTTGATGGGTGTGAGATTTCCTAACCAAAGTTGCATAATGCAAAGCAATAAAAACTTGAGTATACAATGGGAAAGTACTGGAAAACTTGAAAAGCCTCATTGTAATATCACTCTGGGTACTACTCAGGTCAAGATGCTGGTAGATTCAGGTAGCTTGTTTACTCTAATATCTAAAGATATTTATGAGAAGGATTTAAGAAGAAACATGAGTATGTTGCAACAACCCGATATAAAAGCGGTAGGTTATGGTGGCAAGAGAATTAACATCGTGGGGATGGAATGGATGGACATATTTTTCAAGAACAATAGTGTACATGGTAGAGTGGATGTAACGGAAGATGGTTCCAACCTTTTGGGGTGGCGTCATCAAAAAGACTTAAATATCCTTCTTGACCCTAATGGTAAGGAGCCAGTGATGGTGGTGGAAACTATGCATGATATTGATTTGGAATGGGGGAAAAAGCTGATGTTGTCATTTCCTCACGTGTTTACTGATGAATTGGGTATGCTGAAAAAATTCACTCACCGTATCATTTTCAAGAAGGGTGCTGTTCCAGGGGTACATAAGGTTAGGCCCATTCCTTTGTTGATGAGAGAGCCACTTCAAAAGGAACTTGTTAAATTGTTAGAGAATAAGATCATTGAGCCTATCGAGGCCTCTGAATGGCTCGCCCCAATTGTAGTTGCTCCCAAGGACGACAACAAAATTTGTCTCTGCATAGACTTAAGAGACTCAAATAAGAACATATGGGTAGATCATCAACCACTTCCCAATATTGCAGAAATGTTAAGTGTGATGGGAGGTGGGAAAATATTCACCGTTTTAGATGTGTCTGCAGCCTATCACCAAGTGAATTTACATCCGGTTTCATGACCCCTAACTTCCTTTGTTACACCGCTGGCTTCTTTCCTCTATTGTCGATTCGGGTTAGCTTCAGCCTCAGCGGTGATCCAGAGGATTATGCATAATATTTTTCAAGGGATGGAGAGGGTCTTGTGTTTCCAGGACGACATTTTGGTGGTGGGTAGATCTTTTGATGATCATAATGAATTGTTGTTCGAAGTGTTGAGAAGGATTGCAGAACATGGGTTAACTATTAAGAAGGAAAAGTGTCAGCTAAGAAAAGATCAAGTGAATTATCTGGTGCATGAGATATCTGCCAGTGGAATTAGACCGAAAAAAGTATTGTAAAAGCAATTGTCGATGCTCCTCGACCTACTGATACGGAGCTATTGAAATCATTTCTTCGTCTTGCTGAGTATTGCTCTAAGTTTGTATCCAATTTTTCTGATATTGTTGAACCAATGAGAGTGCTGTTAAAGAAAGGGGTGCTGTTAGAGTTGAGTGTGGCATGTGAATCGGCATTCAAAGGTATTAAGGAGTCATTGGTTTGTGCGCCTACTTTAGGTCACTTTGATGTTAGAATGAAGACCATGCTGGCAACTGATGCAAGCAATGTGGGGTTGGGCACTGTTTTGACCCAGAGAGTTGATAATGAAGAAAGGGTAATTGGTTATGCATCGCGTCGTCTGCAGGGTGCTGAAAGGTCTTATTCTGCTATCGAAAAAGCTTTAGCTTGTTGTTGGGCAATGAGTCACTTTAGATTTTACCTTTGGGGATGCCTTTCACACTTAGGACAGATCACAAGCCCTTGTTGCATATTTTTAAAGGTGGTAAGGGTCTTGAAGGAAGCGTGACCCCACGTATCTCTAGGTGGTTGTTGTCTGTGATGGATTTGAATTTTACGATTGACTTTGTCAGAGGTAAAAGGAATGTGGTAGCTGACTGCTTGTCGCGCATGCCAATTGATGATGAAGAAAAGATTTCCTTCATGGTTGAAGTGGACTCCTTGTCTACTCTTGTTGACGGGGAATTAGCTTTGAGGCATGAAGAGTGGGCTGAAGCATTGAGTGCAGATGAGGAGTACAGAGAGCTAAACAATGTTATAAGTAATGGTTGGCAAGATATTTCAGCTTTGAGTGAAGAATTGAAACAGTATGTTAAGGTGAAAGATCAGTTAAGTATTCAAGCTGATAAGGTCTTGAGATGCAACCGGATTGTTCCACCCAAGGCGTTGAGAGGAAGACTGATTAGGCTTGTACATGAAGGACATTTAGGGAGGAGCATGAGTAAAAAGAAATTGAGGCAGTGTTTCTGGTGGCCCGAGATGGATAGGGAGGTGGAAGAGATTGTTAAAGATTGTTACGCATGTAGCAACAGTGATAAAAGTAGAGTAGTTCGTCAACCTCCCTTGGGGTGTGTGAAGGTCCCTGATCGACCTTGGGAAAAGTTGGCTATGGACTTTTTGGGTCCTATTGAAAGATTGGGTGTCAGGAACAGATTTTTAATTGTTTTGGTAGATTACCATAGCAAATGGTTTACAGTCAAACCTGTGAAGCATATTACATCCATGAGGGTGATTGAGTTTCTAAAAGATGTGTTCTTGGAGGAAGGAATACCTAAGACATTGGTCACTGACAATGGGGTACAATTGGTTTCCACTGTAATGACAAAGTTTCTTGCTGAATTAGGGATCAAACATGATAGGGTGGCATTGTTTTGGCCACGGGCGAATGTATTGGTTGAGAGGGTTAACCGTATAATTGTAGACAACATCCAATTGTCCCTGGCTAATGGATTAGCGTGGAAGGAGGAATTAGACAAAATGATGTGGGCCCATAGAGTAACCCCTCATTCTGTCACTGGAGTTTCCCCATTTATCGCTCTCAAATGCAGGGAACCTGCGACTAAGGAGTCTCCTCTGTGGTTGCAGAGGAAAAAGAAAGTTTGGGTGGATCGTGAGTGCATCGCAGAAAGTGTTAAAGAATCCCATGAGCGCAACAAGGCAAGTTGTGATAGGAGGAAGGGAGTGAAGAATGTTGGAATGAAGTGTGGTGATTGGGTTGCTGCGAAAAGAATGGGATTTGTTAGAAAAGGAGAGAGCAAGTTTTCTCAGCCGCAGAGAGTGGTTAAAGTGATGAAATCCTTGGTCATGTTGGATGACGGAAAAGAGTGGAGTATGGGTAACCTGTGTAAGGTTAATATTACAAATCTGACTGAATAAATTGTGGTGGTGTTTCTTTTAAACTTCTATTGTGGGAATCTCTGCATTGTTCATTTATAATTCTGTTCTATGTTATGTTTAATGTGTAATTGTTTTTTTCATCTATTTATGTTTTCTTTATCAATTGTAATGGAATCGCTTGTAAGGAGGGAAGGTGTGTGGAAATCTCCTTCTTCTATTATAGAACTTGGTGATGCAATAGAATGGCATCACAGGGGAGTTCTAGGTATTACTGTCAGTTGAGCAAGCTGGAGGCTACTGAGAAGCTGTATACATGTACTTACGAATAAAGAAGCGTCTACCCACTTACCCCTGTGAGTGTGGTTACTACAAAACTCCTACATTATTCCTATACAGATGAGGTGGGTCTAATAAATTGCAGCCTTTCTTATATTTCCAACATAGAGAATGTCGGGTATAAATACTGTTCTCCTTTGTGAGAACCACTAAGTGAGGTCTTTTTATTATATTTTTTTTAAATAATCTTATTTTTTGATAGGACCGGCACTTGATGACTCCGACTGATCAGCGGGGTATATTGATTTTAATATCACCTTCCACGCCTTTTTAGGTGGGATAAGCGGTGATTATCCTCTTGTGAGATCACAGGAGAGGTAGGTTAATTACACTATGGTATTTTCAAGTTTGCCTTCCAAATAATTTACTTGGAGATTTGATTAGCACTAATGAGATTATATTTTTATCTAATTTACTATTCATGTTTTTAGTTTTTAACTATGTTTGCTGATTCTTCTAAAAAAAAGTTGAGAACAGGCTGAATATTGGTCTCACCTTCATAGTTTAGGTGAGTTCAGAAAGATCCTTGGAGCACATGAATGTAGTGTGGATGAAGGAATGAATATTGGTATACCTCCCAGTCCTGATTGGGTAATGTGGGGCAAATGTGCATGTAGATCTACACTAAATTGGGGGTGCATGTTGGGAGAAATTTAAAAAAACATTTTTTTATTCAAATTTTAAACTGTACTCTATTTGTGTAATTATGTAACAAAATGGATAAGCATTGTATCTATAGGAGGCTTATTCTGTACTCTAAATGATGTAGTGATTGTAACTAAGGGGGCTTAGGATGACATTTGCTCTATGTCGCTCTATAGGTGAATCTCCTAGGCCATTCGATAAGAGGGATAGATATTTTATTGTCCTGAGGAAGGTGGCTTCTTTCTTCTTTTTTCCACCGAAACGCGTCAACGCTTGTCTCTTTTAGGATTAAATTTGAGGAACGAGATGTTGCATGTAAACAATGAAATAATGTCAATACTTTGATTGATTCCTTTAAATTAACCGTTACGAAGACAAATATATATATTTAATATTGTGTCTCTCTCTGATGTTTTTAATATTGTGTGAAATAACCATTTGTACTGCTTTTAATTGTTTTATTGTAACTTTGTATACATATGTATGAGCAATTTTTAACAAAATATGATTAAATTTGGATGAAATATATTTGTCTTGGTTTTCCCTCTCAAGACTGGTGGAGTGGTATTTTTGAATGCTTCTGGGTATGTGAGTTGAAAAATGTAATACTAGTCTTCCAAGAGTAGTAGAATTTTTAAACCTAATGCAT
Source organism: Calotriton arnoldi (assembly GCA_963921515.1). Lineage (NCBI taxonomy): Eukaryota > Metazoa > Chordata > Amphibia > Caudata > Salamandridae > Calotriton > Calotriton arnoldi. The sequence goes on along the minus strand of CAWUFW010004692.1, from coordinate 113,744 downwards.
GATGCCTGAGGAATAATTCCATCCTCTTCCATTGTTGGATCTTCTAAAGCCTCATCATTTTTTGGCATTAAATGCTTTGTCATTTTTAGAACATTTTGATAAACTTTGGTTTCACCACATATTGAGAAGAGAAAAAAACCTACTGGCCATGACAATTGCCCTGCTGTACTTAAAATCTGCATAGAGGATAAAGTTGGTATAAGACATGATAGTTATTTACTACTAGCTTACAGAGTTTTGGGCACTCTTTTATTTTCCCATGTCAATAGATCAATGGCTGTAGAGCTACTGGGAACTTTTTTTGGACATTTAAGTACTCCTGATTCATCTTCTCTATCATCATAGTGAAAGGCTGAACACAGTTCACGACTTGCTGCACAGAGCCTATTTTATTTCTTGTAGGCACTTGTTACCATCCTTTAGGAGTTGCCTGGTTCCTCTTAGAGGGTGCCATCTTATTGAGAATTTGTACTCGCCTTTTACTTTTTTTGCATTATTTCTTCGTTTTTAACACTAGGAAGCATCCCATTCTGCTGCACTCCTTGTGACATTCCCCCTGATTACACTTGGCAATTTAAAAAACATGCTAGCCCACTTGTGCCCGAACTGTGTCATATGCCAGAAACCATTGCACAGCCCCTCTTGAAAAGATACTCATGAGAAGAGCTCATAGCACTGAAATTTATCAGGTAAGAACGTGAATTGCACAAATATCCCATTTTCTCAACCAAAACCACAAAGTTGCCATGCCATAACTGTTATTACCCAATGAAATGCCCTGAAACCCCCATTTGTTCTTGCCCAACAGTCAGACAGAGCCCCACGCCTGTGACAATACCTCTTTAATTACTTGTGCCCTTATGAATGCAAGATCAGGGGGCGCGGCTTGGCGAGCAAACATGGCGGACGCCAACTAAGAGTGCTCCAATCCCTCTGGCCATCAAAATCATCAACATCCGTAAAAAAAAAACAAGAGTGAGCCTGCCTAGGTCTTGGGCTGGCGGCAACATACCTGGGGGGTGCGACAGTGACGGTGTGGGTCCGAGTGACATCGCCTGGGCAAGAGGCCTTGTGGCGTGTCAGGTCGGACTGAGCCCCGCTTCTGCCGACATCCTCATTTCCCCATGACATCCCTGGCCCAGTGGATCCTGTGACCGGTGGCCTTGCTGACGCCTGGGAGCGGCAGGTCCAGTGGGGGTTTGTGAAGTCTACCGGAGAGGGCCTGCAGGCTGACGCAGCGGAGCTGCTTTGCTGTGGGTGTGGGGCCATGGCCTTCAGGGCCTGGAGCCGGCCGGAGCTCGACCCTGGAGACCGACTGCGATTCCGGGATCCCATGTGACATGAGGTGGGTGCACATCCTGGAGGTGGGCTGAGGCTCCACAGTAACCACACTGCTGGCGACGCTGGGAGGCATTGTGACCAGCAGCCGCACTGTTCCTGCGGGAGGGGGTGGGGGGCTACCATAGTGCGGGCAGTACCTGTGACACATCAGGGTCATGAACTGGAGCCTACCATCCGGCGGCAGCAAACCCCAGGCGCACCTGACTGAACAGCTTCAGACTGGAGAAGGTAGGCCTGTTGCGAGCTACCACGCTTTTGAGGGAAGCGGCCCCCTTCTTCTTGATTTGTCTGGGACCCCCCTGTGGCACTTGGACTTACACATACTGCCTAGAGCCGCCAGGGGCTCCCTGGCACCCACGCTGCCCATGACACTGGAGGGCTGAGAGACTGGCGGCTGCGCTGTTCCCCCGGGGACCCCGGGGGATACCACGGTATGGCTGGTGCCCGCAACACATCGGGGCAGCGATCTGGAGTCCACCATAGGGCAGCAGTGGGCCTTGGGACACCCAACTGTACCACTTCAGACCTCGGAAAGCAGGCCTGCCATGGGCTACCATGCTACTGAGGGAGTCAGCTCCCCCTGATTTGCCCAAAACTCCTTCTGCAGCATTTGGACTCACACATTACTACATGGGACCCCCCGGGTGGTGCGTTGACCCGTGATTGCCCCTGGTACTCAAATATTGTGAGAGGGGTGCAAACAGTGAGGAGGCCTGGCTGGGACCTGGGGGGATGCTGCGGGCTGGTGGTCTGGCACGTGTGATCCTGGGTCCGCACTGCGGTCGGCCCTGGGTGGCAGAAGCAGCCAAGCTAGGTCCGGTGCAGCTTGCAGCCAAGCGCCAGCTGTTCATGTGAGGCCCGGCCCGTGACATCCCATCCCACAGAGAGACATGCAGAATGATCTGACGGTGCACCCTTGGCGGTCCACGGATCCCTGCATGGAGCCATACGGTACTACACCCCCGTTTGACCCAGGGGGGTCCCTCTGCATCGCCATGACTAATGACAAAGCACTAGCCCCTCCAACAAAGAAAAGCACCTTAGACCAATATACTACCACAAATACTGGGGCGGCTGGAGGATCAGATGGTGCAGGGTCCACCCAAGACAATGCTGCCTTGCTCACTGCCATCATGCAGTCGCGCGACATGCTGGACGCTAAAATTGGTGCAGTTTGGGCGGAGGTATCGTTTCTTCGACAAGATCTCAGGAAGGTGGTGGACCGCATCACTGAGACGGAAACCAGAGTATCAACAGCAGAAGACACTGTTACGACATTTCAACAGCAAGTCAATAAATTGACCATGGTGACCCAGGAATTGGCTGCACAGGTGGAAGATGCTGAGGGCTGTGCCCAGCGAAAAAACCTGCATTTTGTGGGATTCCTGGAGGGCTGCGAAGGCTCCTCTGGTTACGCTCCCTCCTGCTGGAAGATATGCTCTGCCCTTGCTTTGTTGTGGAGCGTGCCCACAGGGCCCTCACGAAGAAGCCCCGTCACGGAGCAAGACTCTGTCCCGTGATAGCCAAACTCTTGAACTACCACAATAGGGATGATATCCTCAAAGTCACTAGGGGCAGCAAAGACAAGCTCACATACGACTCCCAGGACATCATGATATTCCCCGACTATACTAAAATAGTTCAGCAGCAGCGTAAACTCCAGGAACTTAATCTCCAATACATGCTTCTTTACCCTGCTCGGATGCGAGTCATCTACAAAATGCAGTGTATGTTCTTCAACACACCTGAGGTGATTTTTGCATGGACTGATGAGACTTTACATCTTAGGCCACATACACCACCACCACTGGAATCCGATTCCTCCCAGGGAAACAGGTGAACCCGGCCAAAGAAATCCACATCGAAACGACAGCACAGATAGCGCTCCAACTGCCATTCTCAGGCACAGGGTGAAGACTCCTGACTGGGTGATCGAGTTGCCATGGGGGGTGCTAACCAGCCCCATTTAGGCGTTTCCTGCATCCAGAGACAATCTGATCGGCCCACTCTCATGGGATCCATAGGCCGGTTGGGGCCTCAATGAGTCATACCTGAAGTTCTAAAGACATATGGTTGAGGGAGTTGGGAGGTTGGGGAACCATTGGTGTGGGATCCCTCTGGGCTCCCGTTGGGGCTCCGGGGATACTCCCCCCACAACAGATACTTCATGTTCACAGAGATATTAGGGTAGGGGAGTGGGTTGGGAGGTCAGAATTCCGATGTTACATGTTTTATACTGTTATGGCACAGACACATGGGTACCGCTACTCCCGAACACACCATCCACAAATGGCATCCCCTGGACTGTAGATGATTGCCAATATCTCTAGGGATCAATGCAGAGGGATTTGCATCCTGATGTGGAATGTGCAGGGTATCCTTGACAAAATCAAATGGGGGTCAATCCTGAAGCAAGCCTAATGACTAGAAATTGGCGTATTGCTACTACAAGAAACCCACTTGATGAAAACAAGGGCCCCAATATTGGCTTGCTTTGGGTTTGTTCAGATCTTCCACTTTGGGTTCACCCGGGGCTCTTGGGGCACAGCTATCCTGATCCACCGTAGGGTCCCCTGTAGACCCACCAAGACCTGGACGGACCTTGGTGGGCAATATACTCTTGTGACAGGATCATTGTATGGGGAGCCACTGATGTTAGGTAGTTTCTACTCCCCCCCCGAGGCCAAGCCTTTGTTGACAAGGTCTTACACCTCTGGGGGGAACTACCAGATGGTTTGTCAGTGATTGGGGGGTGACTGGAATTACATTATGGCACCGAAGGACAGATGGCACGTTGAAGGACCCTGCTGAAGTGCGGAGGCTTTAAAGCTGGATTCTCTGGTGGCGTCCCTGGGGTGCATAGACACATGGAGAGCCTATCATACATTCTGATCGGCGGTCCACGGGTCCTTCTCTCAACTGAACAACTAATTTCTTCCTTGTCCTCAGATACATAGGGCCGCGGCAGTGTCTATCCTACCACAGGGGCAGTTGGATCACTCTCCAGTGACACTTCAGCTGGATATAGGGCCCCGAAGATCTTCTTTCCGGTGGCGCATGTCGCATGTCACCTTGACAACTACGTTATTCATCTTACAAATCCCCGTTAAATCAAGGGATTACAGACTATCTGCCATTCAACATAGGCACTGCCCCCTCCGGTGTACTCCTGTGGGAAGCCTTAAAGCCCATACTGCGGGGAATAGATATCAGTTTCTGCGCCGGGTAATGACAATGCAGTGACGCGCAGGTAGTGGAGTTGGAAACCTGACAATGGACCCTCAAGGCCGAGATCAGAGATGGGGGCGGAGCTCGGGCTAGACGCAATATGGTTCTCTCCCAACAACAACTTCATCAACTGCTCATGAACGAGGCTCAGACCACGTGGCAGGCAACCCAGTGTTGGATATTTCAGTGGCGGACTAATGGAGTAAGATGCTGCACCGCTTGTGTCATATCACGTTGGTGCCGACTCCGGTGCCAGTACTACGCGACTCAGAGGGCAAGCAACATACTGACTCAAAAGAGATTGTCCAGGCTTTCACTGCATATTATTCAGAGCTATATTCTAGGCGAGAAGTCCTGTCTCGTAATCAAATCTAAGAATTTCTGAATGAGATTCCGCCGAAAACGATCACGGATGAGGCCCAAGCACAACTTGACACGCCAATTACTGAGGAGGAACTTGTGAATGCACTGTCGGGCCTGTGCTCTGGCCGAGCCCCAGGACCCAATGGGTTTCCATGCGAATTCCTGAAATTATACAAGTCCCAATTAGGAGTACACTTGCTAAAGGCAATGCAGGAGGCCTTTGAATCGCGGATCCCCCCCACCAGATTGGCGACATACAGAAATCGTGGCGTCCCATAAACCAGGATGTCCCCCTGAAGACCCCTTTTCTTACAAACCTATTTCATTGCTGAATATGAGACAAGCTGCTGGGTAAGATCCTCATGGACCGTCTCCTTCCACACATATCCAATCTCATCTACCCAGGTTTCATGCCACACAGATCCACATGCCATAACATCAGATGGGTCCATAATGCCCTTGCAAAAGCGTCAGAACTTGGTCGCCACACGGCCATCCTATTAGCGGACATAGATAAAGCCTTTGTTTCGCTCATCTGGGAGTACCTGCTCCTTCTCTTACAAGCCCTCAACTTTGGTCCATTGTTTCTGACGTAAATCCGTCTACTCTGCATGGACCTTTCCTCCTCTGTGCGAGTGGCGGGGGTACGGTCATACCATTTCCCTATCCTCAGAGTAACTAAGCAGGGGTGACCCTTCCTCCCCTATTAATTGTGCTTGCGGTTGAGCCTTTGGCTACATGGGTAAGGCGGAACCCCCTGGTGCCCAGGTTTGAATGGGCCACGGGCCGTCAGACAGGATCGCACTTTACACAGATGACGTGCTCTTCTTTCTTAAAGATCCAGGGTTCACAATCCCACGGATCTTGCAGATTCTCCGAGTATTCGGGGAGTCCTCTGGCTTAAGCACAAATCCATCACAGTCAGTGCTGTTTCCCGTTTGTGGGAATCAGGGCCGTGGAACCCGGGCCACTCATTTGACCTGGCCATGGATGGGTTTCAGTACCTTGGTATCTACAGATCCCCTAACCCAACTGTTTCTTGGACGTACAACTTAAACCCCCTACTGCTGCACATCCGAGAGGAAACAAAGACATGGCCTTCCTTGCCTCTGTCCCTGCTTGGACGATCTGGCATTTTTAAAATGGTTTCCTTACCACAACTATTATATCGGTTAAAGAATTTCCGCTATGATATTCCACAATCATGGCTTAAGCAGATCAACGCAGTTCTTAATCATTTTCTGTGGGGTGGTGGCGCAGTTAAAGTTGCCCTCCGCACTTGCATAAGTCCACCTACTGCGGAGGTATAGCCATGGTGGATGTATATGCCTACTACTCTGCCTCCCACCTGCTCAATATTAACGAATGTTGGTATAGCGCACATACAGACCCGGCATATGTAGTGGAGAGACGAGCAATGGGCAACCAGCTACTGACAGACTTTCTTTTAGTCACACAGGAGTAGCTCACCTGCCCCCAGCAGCTAGGGTGGCCATCTGGCTATGGTGACAGACAGTTCGGCGGCTAGGTTGGCGGGGAAGGTTGACTCAGACAACCCCATTATGGCATGGAACCTTCGCCCGACAGGTAGCTGTACTTCCAGGGTTTCGAGCATGGGTATATCCACACTGGGCGACATTATGAAAGGGACTGTGCTCAAATCATTCCAACAGCTACAGGATGAGTATCACCTTCACCGTAGTCAATTTTATAAAAATTTACAACTCAGACACTCCCTGACACCATATATTAAGGACCTGACGGAGATACCAGTTTAACTCACTGGAGGGGCGGCTGTAATTGGGTAACATGGGCGCACACAAAATTACCAAACCTTGACTACACATAGTCACACGACTCTAGACACATTGCGAGTGACTTTGGAAGGAGATGTCGAGGGTCTGGATGACGATGACTGGACAGAGCCATGGGCAAGTCCCCGAGGTGCTGTCGTGTAGTTCCTATAAGACCTATATAGGATCTGCGTGTTTAGACAACATACACTGGGGGACTGGTGTCCAGACTGATTCCAGACACCTCCACCGGGTATGTTGGCATGTGTACCAACTAGCTCGCAATGCCACTATAACCTCTTCTTACCAAGGAGAGAATAGTTCTAGGCAACTATCGAACATGACAACCCTGATCCCTCAGGACCGTGGAAACAGTAGCTTACTTTTCTCTCAGTCACTCGTGCTCACTTGTTCTCAGAGAGATACACAGAATAAACGGTTGGGACGTTTTCAATAAGTATTTATTGAACAGTCGTTATTCTAGCATAAAATAAGTGCACTGAAATCACCAGTAGACAGTAGCATAAATAAATGACTAGAAGCACTAAGAAAGTAAACAGGTGGTGTTAGATTTGAAAATCCCATTCTCGTTATATACTCGTTTTACACTATATTAGGTTAGCAGTGTGCGGCTAAATGAGACACCATTCGTATTCATGTCATGTAACCCACTGAGTTATCCATGCAATGTGCGGGCTTCAGTTAGCAAGTGTGACTCCATTTTGTATTTCGTAATCCAAATTAGGCTGTGTCTCTACCAGGCCTCACTGTTCGCATTGCTTGCCTCAGCAGAACACTGTATTCAGTTATTATTTTCTCTTTTTCTCAAGGTTGCCTTCTGACTTACTAATGAATAGGCCATTTTGCCCTCGCATACCTATCTTTGTGTGTAGCTCGGCTCCCACGTTAGGAGCCGTTGAAACCCAGCACTGCAACGTTGAGATAGTGATAACATGTACCCACCTGGCAGGTGGTAGTCCATCCCTCTGTGCCTCCTTTGTTCGTGTTCGGCCTAAGCCGGTAACTTTCCATTGTGGGCGTGGTTAGGAGACCCTTGGGAGGAATGATTATGCGTTGCCGACTGTTGGGGGGCCAGCCCCTCTGCAGATATCTTAGGGTGCAGGTCATATTGGACTCTTCTGCAGAGTATTGGTAATAAACGATTGTTTTGTATTCTCTACTGTCTGACCGACTCTTCATTTTGGGGAAGGCTATAAGGTGGTTGTAGGAAACCCGGGTGACCCTTTTCGGGTCACTTCCTTCAGTGGTAGGTTTCTACCATTTTGCTAAAATCATAACTACAGGCAAGTATATAGAATACATGGCAATAAAATGCGTACTCCTACGATGCACCCTAACTAGATGTACCTAAGTGTACCTAGCATGTGAGTAGGTGTAAAGCCAAGAATCCCTCTAGGATAAAGCCAACCCCATTACCTGATGTGAGACTGCGGGACCTCGTTCTGGTCTCGAGCTGAACACCCCACAAGGGATGTTAGACCACTGCAAGCTGGAGTATCTGCATGCAGGAACCTCAGCATCTTGCGTCAGTGTGTCGGCCAGGAAGTCCTGATCTCCTCTAACTATCTCAGCAAGATGTGCTGTTTATATACCCTAAGGTATCCCCAGGGGTTCTACTTTGCTGTGTCAGTGTCGGACTTAGGATGACGTCGGGAATGAACTTTATACACAGTTATTATGCAGGAGACGATGGTCATGCTGTGATTCCAAGAAACTAAGAATCCTCATGTATAATTTATGAGGCCAGTGTCCAGGGAAAAACCCTACGTACTTGTGTGTAGCATTGTAACTGGGCAAAAGGTCAGTCCTTCAAATCCGTTATATATGTAGTATATGAGAGAATGTAGGTGAAGGGTTATGATGTTACCTAGACCTATATTGGGGTACCTATATGAAATATAACACCAACACCTCATCCGACTGGACGACATTACTAAAATCTAGCATACTACCAAGGCGTCTAGACGTTTGTACGCAACAAATAAAAACATTTTTAAGAGATGTTAAAAAGCGTTAAAAAACCCTTTAAAAGTGTTCTACTAAAAGAATCATCAAGTAGTGGCTCTAAAGTGTCCGTTTATATAGTCCAAACAACTGCAAGCATTTGAAAGCTATGTAACCCTGGGCGAAGTGCTACGCTACGCTCGCGTAGTTTGCGAAGTTTGCGCTACTTCGCACAACGCGAATTGCACGTAGCACAGTGCAAACACGCGTAGCGTAGCGTAGCGTAGCGTAGCGCCGCGGTCATTTTTTGCTTGCTCGCGGTCCTCAACGTCAAGTTGGCGACCGCGAGCAAGCAAAATGACATCCCGGCGAGACTTTTTCCTCGTTCGCGATCAGCAACATCAAGTTGCCGATCGCGAGCGTGGAAAATAAACCTCCCGGCGAGATTCTCAACGCGGGAGGTCAGGTTTCTCATTGCGAGTGGTCGCGAATGCTCGCGACCGCTCGCGATGAGAAACTACCAGTCCGCATTGAGAAAGCTGCCGCTCGAGTAAAAATCTACTCGAGCGGCAGTAAAAGACAGCTCGCACTGTGCAAGTTGCCGTTTTCAATGATTGCACAGTGCGGACAAGCATCCGGCACTGTGCAATCATTGCGAACAGTGCACTACGCAGTTCGCGTAGAGCTACGCGAAGCTCGCGTAGTGCGAACTGCACTTTGCGTAGCTTCGCGAAGCACTACTTCGCGAACTACGCCCAGCCTTAAAGCTATGCAGGTCAAAAGGTTTCAATTTGGAATCTCAAGAAGAAGAAAAAAATTAAAAAGCTAAGTCTTCCCAGGGTGAGACATGCCAAATGTTTATGTGTCCTTGCTGGTAGACGCAACATTGCTGCTGTCTGCATACGCAGCTGACGATCCCTGTAACACCTCACAAAGAATGTCAATTGAGCACAGATGATCTTCCCTACTGCCTGCAGCAGATGCCGAGGCAGCCTGTGCCACATCCAAGGCCTGAGTGCTGGAGGAGCCGGTGTCCATACCAACAGAAGCAGAAACTACCTGTGGTGGCTCTAAGAATGCTGCCAACAACATGGGAATGCGCTGAGGACACTGGAGAACAAGGGCCGTAATCGGGTCCAGTAAGGCATTAATGTCCGGTGGCGCAACCAATGGAAGTGTCAGACAGAGGTCCAACAATAATTCTTCTCCGCAGAACAGGCATCAGAGAACAGGTAGGACACAGTCCATCCAGACCGGTCTAAATGACAGGACCGGTCTGGATGGACTGGAAAGACGCGCTCAGTTCCCGTAGGCGAGGTGTGCCCACATGTTGTACCATGCGATCACGGTATTTACGCTCCAGGAGAGCGGTTGCTATCTCCTGGGTGGCTGGGATGTCCATTGCGTAGCAGAAAGGTAACAATCAGGATTCCTGCTTTTATAAACAGGATCAGCAGAAGCCCTCCAAAAATGCTTCCAAAGACGGAGTGTATAAAATTTGGTATAACTCCGAGGACCGTCTGAAAGGTGCTTAACAGTCCGGAACTTATGGTCTTAAATAGGTGTACAACACCCGTCGTATCAGACATGTTAAAGATACGACTTACCATTTCTGTGAAATGGAAGGGGCAGTTCGTACATATAAGTGCCTGTATCTCAGCCGAGGACCTTGCGATCTGGAGATCAGAAAGTCTCCCGGGCGGGGGTTAAGGGCACGGTTTGTTGTAAAAGCATGGCTTTCATTCTGCTCAGAGTATCAAACCGTATAAAGGAAACATTTAGCGAGGGCCATAACATCACCTCCCTGACTGTATTTGTTGGTGGAAACAATACTTGCATACAGCAAGTAACCCTGGAGCTCACAGTGACTAGATATGCGATGCCCGGAAGCATCCCACAACAACCTTGATCATTCAGCATCAAGTAACTCCCATTTGAGAGAAGCCTGAATACCAGATTAATCACAGCTGCCGGGGTACCCCTCAAATGACAGGACAAGTTCACCACAGACCCATTACAAGCCCCATGTAGCATAATATCCTGGTATATGAGAGATCCACTTAAAGCGTTCTCGCAGTTAGTTCCGCTTAGAAACACTTCCAGATCCCCACTCCTGCATTGAAATCTGTATGGTAAATCCCAGGATTCCCTGATGAATTCCTTACCCATCTTCTCATATCTGCCTGCCTGTTGTTGTTCTAGGCAATATTGAAACTGGAAAGTTGCGACCGGTAATGTTATATGGCCGTGGATTAACAACTCTGTGGGCGGTAACTCTGCCACAGTAAAGGGTAACCTATCCAGTTTCTCAATACGCAGCATTGTATATTTTGCTCCCCTCTGTGCCATTTTCATCTGTTTTTCTGTTAGATTGTATGCAGAAAATAATGACGTAATGTTGATGAAACGCCAAGGCACATAACCGGCGCGCAATGACTGCAGCGTCCAGCTTAACAAAATAATAGAACGTAACTGCGACTGTCCGTGTTGGAATATGGACAAATCCTGTTCTATTACATCGATAGCAGAAGATACAATGTTGCCCAGTGAATATATCCTGGATGTTAATGTAGTCATACCATTGACAACTATGGCTAACGCCTTTTCTAGGTTAACTCTATCTATTTCTCTTAATCTCTCTGCAGCTTCTTGTTGGGAGATTTTCCAGATTTCATTATAGACAGAATACAAAAAACGCTTCTGACGTGGTTTTCTGGGACCTAATAAAAAATCCCATAGGTCCACATCCTCTGTGAGTAAGGACAAGTGTTGTTTTACCTGGGGTAGTGTTGAGGTCTTTAGCCACTCAAGGCACAACTTCCCAACACTGTATGATGTCACTACCCCCGGATGTTCTCTTTGTACATAATGTGGGTCTGGTCTGTGGATACTAAACCCTTTGGTGGTACCCCTGAATCTTTTCTGACATCTTTTTGTGTCAGTATGCCAAACCAACCATCCCTTCCAATTGGGGTCTGATCTATTCTATAGCAATATGTTATCCAACTTAGCCCCTCTTTCTGATGTAAAATTCCCCTCCGTGTTTAAAGGTGTTGGAATTTGAGGTGTGTTCAAGTCCTTATTCTTGGATATTTCAAGACAGGAAGTCTGTTGCACAGTATTATTCAGAAAAATCATCTGCTGTGGAATGAGGCATGCTCTAAATAGTGCTTCTGTTCCCTGGACTTGCCAGTCCCCAGAACCCCAGATTGATTTCAACTTTACAGTGTCCATCCATAAGTCAAAACCCTGTTCAGACAGCTGGGTGATAGAGAAAGCAGAGTAAATCTGTTTGGTGTTTGTTAACACATTTTTCTGTGCAGATATAGGTGCAACCTTATAGTAAGAGGTTGGGTCAGAAGTGTTAAACCCTGAAAAATATGAGAATTTCGGTGAAAATGTTTTTGAACTACCTTTCGGTGGTGTAGGGCAATGTTCCCACTGGTGGTATGTGAAAACATTTCTAGGTTTGCTAGATTTATGGAAGAAATGATGACCATAATGTTGGTAACAATCCATTTGTCAAAATCTGATGTGTCCTCTAAGATTTCAGTGCTAGAAAATGCTGCAGATTGTACCAAATCAGACAATAAGTTATTAACAGTTTCAAAATCCCAATCATCAGAAAATGTACTGGAGGTAATGATATCATTCAATGAAATTTTAAACAAATGTGGAATATTTAAAAGCTCGGTCGGTCCAAATATATCATAATTTACTTTGTCCCACACTATACCATCTGGTATAGGAACTGCTGAAATGTTCACGAAGGACAAGTCTCTTTGTTCTTGATGAGATGAAACATGAGGTTTTAAAATTAAGTTTACTTCTGACGTTGCAGAGCTCTGTTGAAGATAAGTTCCATTGATGAGCAAGTGGAAAGTGATTACTAATCCTAACCAAAAAATAAAAAATAATATACCGGTGATTATCCAAAGTTCTAGCCAAGGTGATACTAAATAAGTCATTCTAAGAAAGTCAAAAAAGTCTTTGATCCATTGTTTGCGAGAAAATTGGGCTGGCGTAGTTTCAGGTTCACTTGGATCAATCAATCAATCAATCAGGGGTTTGTTAAAGCGCGACTACTCACCCGTAAGGGTCTCAAGGCGCTAGGAGTGGGGGGGGTGCAGGTTCCATCCATCAAGGAGGGGGTCTGTCGAAGAGCCAGGTTTTGAGGTTTCTTGCGAAGATGGGGAGCGATGTTGTCTGTCTGAGGTGGAGCGGAAGGGCGTTCCATGCTTTGGCCGCGAGGAAGGAGAAGGAGCGGCCTCCTGATCTGGTCTTTCTGGTGCGGGGGACGACGCCGTAGGAGAGCTGGGCTGATCGTAGGGTCCTTTGGGGTGCGTGGAATTTGAGTCGGCTGTTCAGGTATGCTGGTCCGGTGCCGTGGAGGGCCTTGTGTGCGTGGGTGATCATCTTGAAGGTGATTCTCGCCTCGACAGGGAGCCAGTGGAGTGTGCGCAGGTGCTGGGAGATGTGGCAGTGTTTTGGCAGGTTGAGGACCAGTCTTGCGGCGGCGTTCTGGATGGTCTGCGGGTGAGGTTTTTGTTTATTCCGGCATAGAGTGCGTTGCCGTAGTCGAGTCTGCTGGTGACCAGGGCGTGATTGACGGTCTTTCGGTGTTCGAGGGCGATCCATTTGAAGGTCTTACGAAGGAGGCGGAGGGTGTGGAAGCAGGAAGACGAGACAGAGTTGATCTGGCGGTCCATTTTGAGCTCGGAGTCCAGGATGATTCCCAGGTTGCGTGCGTGGTCCGTGGGGGTTGGTGGGTTTCCGAGGCGGGGGGCCACCAGGTGTCGCTCCAGGCATCGGGGTTTGGGCCCATGATGAGTACTTCTGTTTTGTTGGTGTTTAGTTGTAGGCAGCTGTTTTTCATCCATTTGGCGACGGCTTCCATGCCTTCTCGAAAGTTGCGTCTGGCGGTGTTGGGCTCGTTGGATAGGGAGAGGATGAGCTGGGTGTCGACTGCGTATGACACGATGTTGAGTCCGTAGGTTCTGACGATGGGGGCGAGTGGAGCCATGTAGACGTTGAAGAGCGTCGGGCTGAGGGAGGAGCCCTGGGGGACTCCGCAGGTGGTAGGTGTGGGGCCGAGAGGAAAGGGGGGAGTCTGACCCACTGCGTCCTGCCGGAGAGGAAGGAGCGGATCCAGTCGAGGGCCTTGTCCTGGATTCCTGCGTCGTGGAGACTGCGTATTAGGGTGCGGTGGGAGACTGTGTCGAACGCCGCTGATAGGTCGAGGAGGATGAGGGCTACTGTTTTTCCTTTGTCCAGTAGGGTGCGGATGTCGTCTGTTGCGGTGAGGAGGGCGGTCCGTACTGTGGTTTTTTTCTGAAGCCGGATTGGGAGGAGTCGAGGATGTTGTGTTCTTCAATGAATGTGGCGAGTTGGCTGTTGATGGCTTTCTCAATGACTTTCGCTGGGAACGGGAGCAGGGAGATGGGTCTGTAGTTTTTGAGGTCGGTGGGGTCCGCTGAGGGTTTCTTTAGGAGGGGGTTGACCTCGGCGTGTTTCCAGTCATCAGGGAACGAGGCGGTCGCCAGGGAGCGGTTGATGGTGTGGCGGAGCATGGGTGTGATGGTGTCGGCGGCTCTGTTGAAGATGTGGTGGGGGCAGGGGTCCGTGGGGGCCCCTGAGTGGATTGACTTCATTGTCTTCAGTGTGTCTTCGGTGGTGAGGGCTGTCCAGTCGTCAATCACTGGTTTCCGGGTGTCGGGGGTGGTTGCTGAGGCTTCAGTGTGTTGGTTGTCTTCATCGAAGTTGTCGTAGATGCTCTTGATTTTGTGGTGGAAAAAGGTGCTGAGTTTGTCGCAGAGGTCTTGTGAGGGAGGGATGTCGGTAGACTCGCTAGTGGGTTGGGCGAACTCCTTGATGATGCTGAAGAGTTCCTTGCTGTTGTGCGCGTGGGTGGAGATTCTGTCTTCAATCGCTTTTTCCTCGTTTCTCTGATGAGTTGATGGTGGGCGTTGGTGGCGGCTCTGAAGTTGTCGTGGGCTTCTGTGGATTTGGTGTTCCTCCAGGCCTTTTCGAGGCGGCGACATGTTCTTCTGGACTCTCGAAGTTCGGTGGTAAACCATCTGGCTTTCTTGGCGCGGGTATTGTTGTTTTTCTTGAGGGGGCTATGGTGTTGGTGCTGTCCGAGATCCATCTATGCAGGGTTCGGGCTGCGGTGTTGGGGTCATCATTTTCCGCGATGGTTGGGATGGAGTTGTTGAGTGAGGAGGTGAGCTGGTCGTCAGTGATTTTGGTCCAGTTTCTTCGTGGAAGCAGGTGCTGGTGTCTGTGGATGGTGGGTGTTCTGAAGGTGAAGTGGATGCAACGATGGTCGATCCATGGGAGTTCGGTGGTGTGGCTGAAGGTGATGGAGTTTCCTGTAGTGAAGAGGGGGTCGAGGGTGTGTCCTGCTGAGTGCGTGGGCTCGGTCACGATCTGGCACAGTCCAATGTTGTGCAGGTTGTCCAGGAGGGATGTGGTGTTGGTGTCCAGTTGGTTGTCGAAGTGGAAGTTGAGGTCTCCCAGCAGGGTGTAGTTGGTGGATGCGATGGCCTGCGGGGAGATAATGTCCGTGATGGAGTTGGCGAAGGGTCCGCGGGGTCCAGGGGGTCGGTAGATGAGGGTTCCTCGGAGGGTGGCGGTGGGGCTGGCCAGTATCTTGAAGTGAAGGTGTTCCATCAGTTCTGTGGGCTCGTCAGGGAGTGTGCTCAGGCGGAGGCTGGATTTGTGGACGATGGCGATTCCTCCTCCTGGGCGGGTGGGGCGGTCCTTCCTGGAGATCTTGTATCCTTTGGGGATTGGCGATGGCGATGTCCCGTCCCGAGGTGGTGTTGGTCCAGGTTTCGGTGAAGAACGCTACATCCGGGGTGGTGCTGTCGAGGAGGTCCCAGATTTCTGTGGCATGTTTGTGGAGGGATCGGACATTGAGGAGGATGCATTGCAGGGTCTTCGGTTCGGTTGTGGTCGTGTGGGCGGGTTGTGCTGGATCCGTGTTCTTGGCGGTGCTGCTGGTCCAATGAAAAGGTATCGAAGTCGATGAAATAGCCAGATGCAGTTCAATCTATTTTTGGTAGCTCAGCAGGTTTTGTTGAACTTGTAGATTGCTCATGAAGAGGCATGTTGAGGTAGACATCCTTATTAGGTTGAATTGAAATTTGTCTTTCACTATGATTTTGAAAGTTTGTGTCAAGGGGAACTAGTTCCATTGCATTGTTATCAATTCCGTTGCTTTGTAAAGGTGACTCTTCAAATGTTATGAGTCTTTCTGTTTGAACTTCTTGTATTGTAGCGAGAGGAGGACGTCGGCTACTCAGGAGCCCACGAGGCCTGCTATTTAGTATCGGCCTCATAGTGTGGTTTGATCAGATCGATTGAGACGAATCTCTTTTCGTTTCCGGCAAGAGGCAGTAGAAGTACAGTTCTTGATCCTTCAACGGCCAGGACAGGTACAGGCTTTCGATAGGATGGTCCAAATTCTTTTTTGTCCACAATCTTTTCTCTGACCAGATCCCCAACTTTAGGAATCCAGGCAAGTCTTGCCGTGGCTGACTTGACTTACCCAGTGGCGGTTCTTTTTGTCTCAACGTTACTTAAGGAGGCTCTGGATTCATTCAGATCATGTAAAACAGCCAAACGTTTATTGATGTCAAACGTTTTTTCATCCGCCACTGTGCCTTCACAATCGAGATCAGGTACCCACATTCTTGTTCCAAACAGGACCTCGTAAGGAGTGGCACCCCCTAGAGAGCTTCTTGGCTGGTTATTAAGGGCTCGCTGGACCTCATATAGATGATTGACCCAACTACCACCTGAGCCTAATACCCTAGCTGTTAAAGATTGCTTTAAGTCCCGGTTTTTCCTCTCCACAACCGAATTTCCCTTGGGATGGTACGGAGAGGAGAACCGCAATGCTACACCCAAACTTCCCATGGCTTCCTTGTAAGCCCTAGAGCTGAACGCGGGGCCACGGTCAAAATGTAATGTGCCAACTGCGTATGTCCCTATGAAGATTCACAAATCTTTTTTAACAGTTCAGGCGTCAGCCGAGCACTGGGGCCACAACCATAAGAATCTTAAACAGGAATCCAATGCCACCATGATATACTTGTAAGCCCCATCAGATAGTAAGGGGCCTCAGTGGTCCAGGTAAATGCACACAAGCGGTCTGTCTGATATTAACAATGGTGTCTGCGCTGGGCAAGCTACGGTGGACCATTTTATCTGTTGACAGATATCGCACTTTAAGACGAAGTCTTTGGTCTGCTTTGTTAACCCTGGCCACCAATAGGGTTGTTTCAGTAAAGAAACTGTCGCTGTAACTCCTGTATGAGCAGAACCCAGACCCTCATGTGCAGCCAAGATTAAACCTAATCTGTGATCCATGTTTGGTATTACTCTATCCCCACTCCAGGAATCTGAGCAAATGGAACGTTGTTTGCATCTAACTTGTAGGAGTACTTGAGTGGAAAACCTTTAGGTAGTGCTTTGCTGTTATTGCGTGAAGCAATCACAGCAACCATTGTGCTACCATCTACCGTCGTTTTTGAATGGGTGATTGCAGCTACGGACACAGTGCGTACTGCCCCCTTCATGGCTTCATCAGCCAATGAATTCCCTTCAACGTGAACACCATCACGTTGATGACTCAGTGTGTGTATCACGTGAGCCCTTGGTAGTTCATTCTTCAACTCTGCTACCTGTTCCCATAGTTTCCTATGTTTGATTGTGCCACCTTTCGAATCTCTGTACCCATTTTGTCCCCAATAGTGGAGGTATTCATTGTACGACTGGACACAGTGAAAGGAATCACACACTATTAGTGTGGGGAATTCTGGATCCGTATTTATCAGTGCCAGTAGTAGTGCTTTTAATTCTGCCAACTGAGCCGTGTAGTCTCCGAGAGACTGCGTTTTGTACAGCTTGGAAGGAACTTGCCATCCTGCATCCTACCTTTTACAATAGCGCATGCTGCACTGTATTGTTGCTTACTCCCTATGGCCGGTTGAGCAGATCCATCAGTATAAATAATGTATTCATACTGATCTAGAGGCATTATTTCATTTGGTAGAGGATATTCTTGTTCATATTGCAGGAATGCTTGTGTTTTTAGACTAGGGTCATATTTGTTTTCTGCATCTGTTGCAGTGAGAGAATTAGCCCATTGTATCCATCTTGGATGTAACGCTTTTGCATTTGGGACACTTGTCTTTGTGGCAGCCTCTAAGGCCGGTACCGGGGTCACAACAATTATTTGTTTCCCCTGAGCCAGTGCTCTTTCTCTCACTACAGCAGCCTGTCCTGCTGTCAGAATTTTTTCTGTGGGTGACCAACGCATTTCAGCGTTAGAGTACAAATGCCATTTATATGCAATTGGTACCGTTTCACCTTCATTGAAGGTTAAGTAAGTGTACCCTGATTGACCTGCGACTACGCGGATCACCAGGTTGCGTACGTTTACGCGTGTCTGTAAGTGTTTTGATGAAATCATATCAGCTTGTAGGGAACAAAGGATATTTGTGTGTTCCTGTGTCCATTGTCTAACTGAAAAGACAGGTCTTATTAGGCCGTAGAAAGGTTTTACTCTCTCTGCGTAATCCAAAATGTATGTTCTGCCAAAATTCAAAAATCCCAGTATGGACTGTATATTTTTTAATGATTTTGGAGGTTGTAGCAGTGTGCACTTTTCTAAAAAGTGGGCTGCCAGGCTTTTGCCTTCACTTGAAAGCTCATATCCCAAAAATAGGACATTGAGGGGGGCTATTTTCGATTTTTTAAAATTTAATTTGTAGCCCTCAGAGGCGAAACCACAAAATGATGGTGCTCACCCTGGTAAAGTGTTCCTCTAAGTCATCATCCGTCAGATAAATATCATCTACATAGGATAATGCTTCTTCTTCCAAATTCTGTATTAACTCTGTTACCCTCCTTGAGAATAACCCGGGGTTATTCCTATACCCTTGGGGGAGTCGACAAAATTGACTCTGGGACCCTAGCGCTGAGAAGGCTGTCAAATATCTGCTTTCAGGCACTATGTTTTGGCAGAAAAATCCATTTGAGATATCTAATGTTGTTTTGTATTTTTTCGGCACAATGTTATTAATTAATGCGGCACTATGTGCATTCTGGACTGCAAATGTTTTCGTACATGAGTTCAGGTGTCTATAGTCTAAAACTAGATGATATGAATTGTCGGGTTTCATTACGGGAAACAAAGGATTATTCATTGATGAGGTGCATGGTTTAATTACACCTTGGTATTCAAGTTGATCTAAGATCTCCCTGACCTGTTTTTTAGCTTCCTGTTTTATGGGATACTGTCTTTGTGGAGTTGGGTATGTTTTCATTGGAATTATGTGGTGGGGTGACTCTTCATCCCACCCTACGTGGTTGCGGTATAATGCTGGAGCAAGGGCTACTGCCCACTCCTGCGCATATGTATGTCTTAGGTGTGCTGGGACTAGGTCGGAGAAAGCTGGAAAGATTACAGTTTCCCCCTTTGGGCATTCCATAACAATAGTAGGTGGCCAATCTCTTTCTGCTAATAGGATGTCCTAGCCAGATGTCAGGTTCTCACAAAAGAGACCCTTAACTTGTCTGGGCTTGTCCCCCTCCATTTGGAGTGTTATTTCAGGTAACTTGTGCGGGACACTCACCCTAGTATCAGGTGTTGCCACCATGATATACTCACTCAACTCCGCTGTCACCAGAAATTCCATCAGGTTCCGACAAGCTATTGTTACTTCTGCTGCGCTGTCTAGCATCGTCAGAGCCCATTCCCCGTTAAGTAGTTGAGTCCTCAGAATTCTGGGCATGTCTAACTTTGAGACCTGCTACCTTCTTCTTTTTAAATTGAGGTTTTACTTTGGGATTTTCTTCTTTCTTTGAACCGTAGTCCAAAGTGTGTTGCCTGTCTCTGGGCTTTGTATGCTCTTCTTGTCTCTGTTCTGACCGTCCTTCCCTCTCCGAGTTTTTTGATGAACCCTGAAAGGAACTAGAGGAACGTGTATCAGTGTCCTGATACCTGTCAGGATTTTTAATGTTATCTCTATTCCTAAGATCATATCTCTTTTCTGGGGACTCCTGTTGAGGAGACCTTCCCCTGGAGTGAGATCTGTTCTTTTTTTATTTATATAATATTATTTTTATTAGTTTTTTTAAACCAAAAAACATTCACGAAACATGAACTGCACAGGCAAGTGAATGCTTATACATTGTAAGTAGAAACAGCAGGGAGAGAAATATAGTTGACAGGAGTTATGATATCATTTAGCAGGAGGTCTGTGAGACACCATTTCTAAACATTGGCTGTCCGTAATATTAATATGGAAAAACATAAAATAGGAGTGTTACATTCAGGACCATACAAGCTTCCTCCCTTTATCCCCGGATTTTATTCGTGCGAGGGCCATGTCCAAATAACATACATGAACGTCTCTACGTAGGACTTGTAGTGTCAATTGGGTGTGTAAGGAGATATGTTTTGAGGGGATCCCATATGTCCCTGGGCCTCGAGGCCAATGGTAGCAGTTCCGCATATGTGAGTGTTTTATCCTGCCAGAACAGCATATCTTTAATCCAATCCTTGAATTTAGGAGCCCTGCCTCGTCCCCATCTGCATGCTACTTTCCGCTTGGCCAGTAGTAGCCCTAAGGAAGTGAATCGTCGGTATCCCACCTCTATAGCCTCTGTGTAGCTCAGGAGGGCAGTTAGTGGCGAAGCCTGAATCAGGGGTGACGTCATCTGTTGCAATGCTTCGAACACTTGTTTCCAATAATTTAGATTGCTGGGACTAGTCCAAGCAAGGTGTAAAAAGTCTGCCTTTTCCGTCCCACCTCTGTCACAACGGTCGTTATCCCGCAATTTGTGCCTATACATTTTAACAGGTGTATGATATATGCGATGTAAGAATTTATAATGTGTAATGCGTAGGCGACAACTAGATGACACCTGCTCTGTCTGTTTACAGCAGTAAAGCCACTGTGTCTCTGTTATTGCTTGCCCCAGTTCTGTTTCCCATTTCTCCCATGCAGCACATCGTACCGGGGTTTGGTTGGTGTAGATGTTGTGGTAAAGCGTGGACACCACATGCAAAGCCTTCTCATTTAGTAACAGTGTATGTAATGGAAGGAGCGTTTGTTGTTCCTGTGAATTTGACGGCGTGTGTTCTTTAATGCCTTGCCGCAATCGAACATATAAGAAAATGTCCATGGGAGACGGTGTGGATGTAGCAAGCATCTGTTGCATTGTACTGAACTTCCCTTTCAAGTATAAATCTTCCCAGTTGTGTATGCCAAATCTAGTTTTGGTTTGTTTAAAAACACCCTCTTGTAATACTGGCATCTTGGGGTGATACACTAGGGGAAGCATAGGTGAGTATAGCATAGGAACGTGTAGGCGCATGGCTATACGCTGCCAAGTTTTCACTGTGCATGTGATTGCCGCAGGGTCGGCTCTCGGGGTTGGGGCATGTTCAGTATGACCCCTTCCAGAGGTATGGGATCAGCCAGCCATTGTTCCACCACTACTTGCGGCATGTACTTAGGTGGATGGAACCAGTATTGAGCATAGTGGGCTTGCGCACAGATATAATACAGTTCCAGATCCGGAACATCAAACCCTCCTTGAGAATAGGGCCCAGTGAACACCTCCCACTTCAATCTGGATTGCCTGCCACCCCACAGTAGTCTAATCATCTCGGTGCGTAGAGTCTTGAAAAAATATCTACCGGGGTCAAATGGAATATTCATGAATAGATACAATAGTTTGGGGAGAATAACCATCTTTATTAGAGAGGCACGCCCTGCCATAGATAGGGGAAGAGCAATCCATCTCGTGACACAGCTAGCAATGTGTTCTAGGGTTCTGCCATAGTTTAGAAGCATTAGTTCTTCCCTATCCGAAGTGATGTAAATCCCTAAATATTTCATTTCCGTGGTACACCAGTCTATTGGGAAGTCAGGGTCAAATGGTGTCGTGGATGTAGTGAGGGGGAAGATCTGAGACTTCTTCCAGTTTATGTGTATCCCCGACAGTTCTCCAAAACGAACAAACTCTCGCAGTATGGGGTTTAAATTCTGCTGAGGGTTTCTAATGTATAGGGTAATATCATCTGCGTAGAGGGAGATGAGTATTGGATGCAGTTGGCACCTTAGAGCTTTATCTTGATGATGCTGCCTCACTTTGGCCGCGAGTGGCTCGATTGCAAGCGCAAAGAGGAGTGGGGAAAGTGGGCATCCTTGCCTCGTGCCTCGCGTAACGGAGAATGGTGAAGAGACCAGGCCATTAATTAGGACTTTGGCTGTTGGTGAGTTGTACAGTAACCATATCCATGCCAAGAATCCTTTGGGGATACCCATACATTGCAATATATTGAATAAATAGTCCCATTCGACTGAATCAAAGGCCTTCGTGGCATCTAAAAAGACAGCCGCGAGTGCCAGGTTGGAGTCCACATTATGCAGGATAGAAAATAATGTACGGAGATTATGGGACGTCGCTCTCCTTGGAATGAAGCCCGCTTGATCAGGCAGCGCTAGTTTCTCCATCAGGAGGCTCAACCTATTGGCAAGCATCTTGGCAAGTATTTTGCCTCATTATTAATTAAGGACAGTGGCCTGTAGGAATCACAGGAATCTGCGGGTTTGTTCAGTTTTAAGAGAGAGGTAATGAGGGCTTCCCTCATAGAGCTCGAGAGTATGCCTGTTTCATGGGCTTCTTCGTAGACCTCCTTAAGTATAGGGATCAGTTGGTCTATATAAGTTTTGTAAAAGTCTATTGGTAGGCAATCGGACCCAGGGGCCTTACCAGACTGCATTTGCATGATGGCCGTACATATCTCATCCACCTCAAATGGTGCCGCAAGGAATTCTCTGTGTGTGTCCCCTAGCCAGCCAATAGCTATATCTTGCAGATAATTAGAAAGGTCTAGTGAGTGATGTCTACGGGTACGGCTACGGGTAATATGCAGTGAAGATGTCTACTATATCCCTATTGTCTCTATGCCTCACCCCAGCATCATCCGTTAATTCTGCAACATAATTGGAGAAGCAAGGTTTACGGATCCCTTCCGCCAGGGCTTTGCCTGGTCGCTCCCCTTCGCCGTATCTACGCGCCGTGAAATATTTCCCCCTGAAGCGAGTCTCCCTTTCTGCAGTGTCTTTATAGTCCGAGAGTGTGTCTCTGAAGGTTGCCTGAAGCGTGCCGTTTATATCATTCCCCATTTCCCCTTCCAGTCGTTTAAGCTCTCCCTCCAAGCGGTGCAAGTATTGCAGAATGTCTCGCAAGACTCCAAAATTCTTGGCTATGCAAAAGCCATGTATTGTGACCTTAAAGGCCTCCCATACTACACTTATATGTGTGACGGAGCCTATGTTTCTGTGGAAAAAATCAGTAATTTCCTGTCCCATTTCGGATTTAAAAGCCGTGTCTAGCAATGTTTCTGGGATGAGTCTCCAGCTTCTGGGAGCTAGGCATAACGACGGCGGGGATAATGTCAAGCAAACCGGGGCGTGATCGTAATAAGTCCTGGCCAAATGTTCAGCGTTAACTAACCATGGGCCAATACCCCGAGTGACCACCCAAAAATCTAGTCTTGCCCAAGTGGAGTGCATTGTTGTGTAATGTGTTCCTTCCTTTTTCTCTGGGTGAATGTGCCTCCACGCATCCAAGAGGCCATTATCAGCAATCATATCAAATAATATACCATGGGTATTGGTGTAGTGGTGCGGGAGAGGATTAGAGCGATCGTTAACAGGATTTAATACTGTGTTAAAATCTCCTCCCCATATAGCATGTGTGGAGCCTATGTCAGAAATTCTACCCCATAGTGCAGTATAGAATTCCGGATCATCTGCGTTCGGACCATAGCAACACACCAGTGTAACGGAATGTGACTCCAGCCTGCCCCACATCATGCAGTATCTCCCTTTTGTGTCAGATGTCATGCCCTCCATGATGAATGGGGAGTTTTTTTTCATCAGGATCGCAGTCCCCCTAGAGTATGAGGAGTAAGAAGAGAAAACCTTGTGCATAGCCCATTTACTAGCAAACACGGGGGATGTGCCGGGTTGAAGTGCGTTTCCTGAAGCATAGCAATGTGTATGGTGTCTATCTAGGTATGCCAGTATCTGCCTGCGTTTACGTGAGTCTCCCAGACCTCTGACATTCCACGTCAGTAATCGTAGTTTTGGAGTTTCTGCATCTTGAGGCATAGGGAAAGCATCATATAAGTGTTACAGGAATATGTAGTGTTACTACTGACTAAGCACTGTGCATGTATCAACAGATCTATCCATCTCAAATTATACCTTATGAAACTGTGAGATAACATTCCCACTCCCTCCCCCTCCCACAACAGCAACCCAATCATGCTGGTATCTATTCGCCCACCCGCCTCCCATACAACACAACTAGTCATACAACCGTTAGAATCCCAACTTTTATGGGGAGCGCCCTTGGGGGGTACAATAGGGGGCACACAAGGTTCTCTCTTCCCACCAGATGATGGAAGAAACCAGCCCTAGTCTAGAGTGGGGGAAGAGGGTAGCCCAACATAGTCCATGTTTAGTCCCACATACTACAGTATTTCTTCTTCGTCCTCTGCCTCCCTCTCACCCAATCCACTTATCTGAGTGTAGTATCGTAGCAATGCTGTCCAAACACATTGCATGTTGAGGGTTCAGTCAGGCAAGCAGTCCTGGGATGTATTGACAATCACTTTGCTCAGAAGAGTGGTTAAAGATTACAGATGTCTGTATAGCCCCACGACAGAACCGAAGGGTTCAAGTTGCTTGACTCATTCCGATGCCGGAGATGTTGATCTGGACGGGTTGTCTTGTGATGCTCGAGGAGAGTTTTGTCTTTTGATTCGCTTAAGGAAGTCCTCCACCTTTGTGCATTGATAAAAAAATGTTCTTTACCCCGATGCGTAATGCGCAAACGTGCTGGATAAAGTAGTGCATAGTCTATTTGCGCTTTGCGCAGTTTCAGCTTCACTGGAACAATTTTCCTTATCGCCTCTTGTACTACGTGAGTGAAGTCAGGGTATATGATAAAGGCATTGCCCTCAAAGTTCAGCTGTCATTTCTCTCGGGCCTTTTGCACAGCCACATCGCGGTCCCAAAAATTGAGGAAGCGAGCAATGATCGGGCGCGGTTGACTTCCCGGGGAGGCCTGGGGCCCAATGAGCGGTGATCCCTTTCTAGTGTCAGGTGCTGCAAGAAGGCCTCAGTGCCGAAAGTTCCACGCAGTAGGCGTTCGACAAAGTCCTCCATCTTACCTGTATTGGTACTTTCTGGAATTCCAATAATGCCTACATTGTTACACCTACTGCGTGCTTCTAAGTCTTCATTTTTGGTGGCGATTACCTTTAGGACCTTATCCATTTGAGTGATGTGTTTTTGCATTTGGGTTGTGTTGTCTTCGCCTTCTGAAATGCATTTCTCCGCCTCTACGATCCTCTCCTCATGCTTGTCCAGCTTATGGACGATGGAATCCATGCTAGTGTTCATGGAGTCCATTTTGGACTCTATAGAGGTGAGGCTGTGTTGCATTGCAAGCAAGAGGACTTTAACATCATCTTCACGGGAGGTCTCTGGGTCTTGCGTCCGCTCTGCGCCTGCATTATCTGGGTCATCTGCACTAGATCGCGTGCCAGTTTTCCTTGCTTCGAAGGGCAACTTTGATTGCTTGCCGTCCGCTTTCTCCATGATGGGCCCAATGCGTAATTGCTGTGTTCGTGATGAGAGTCCAATTGTGCAGGCCTAAGTGATCATTAACTCAGCGTCTCTCAAGGGTCGGAGAAAGATCTAGCCTCCCAGAATGACAGCAGGTCTGCGGTTCAGCTATTGAGCAAATGCTTTCGAGTGCGTCAAGATCGCGTCACAGCATTTGGTTCACTCTTTACTGTCACGTGAAGTCAGTTCATCAAAGTCCTGCAGTAGTTTGAGGTGTACTGTGTGATCAAGCACTCATATGGTAGAGAATGTGCACCTTATAATGGCCTAGCCCAATATGATCCTTCAAGCTTTGGGGTATAATATGTTCTGCTGCAGGCTCCAAGCTACATGCGCTTCTACTGGGCTGCAAGAGAGAGAGATCCTTAGTGCGTGTTAAATGTCTCAGATCAGCACCATATGGGATTCACCCAACTGCATATGCACCTGATGTCACTCTATATGGGCCTCAGAGATACTGACCAAGCAGGAGACAGCATGCTGTTCAGACGGCTTTGTCTATTCTTTGGGGCCGTGAGGGGTGAAAGATTCCTCAGAAAGCGGTGAGCCTGTATTTTGCAGAAAGCGCCCGCATCAGTGCTCAGTGGCCATGCATTCAGGACTTAGCACGGGGGACGCGTGATCCACCACCGCGCTCAGAAGTCACGGCATCACCCAAGATGGCCGCGGCAGTCGGAGCGGTCCAGGCCAGTGCAGTTGCAATCTTCCCAACGCCTCTCACCCGACAACTGTACACCACCCTCGTCGCGTTGGTAAGCGCAGTGTGTCCCGCAGCGTGAGGTGAAATCGGCGGCCTTACCGGCGTGGCTGTGCGCGCCGCTGCAGTGTGATTCCTCAGGTGCGGCCCAGGTCCCACATGTGCGCCGGGGGTTCAATTACCAATACATGCCGACATGGCGTCCAGCAGCTCACATCGGCGATCCTGCGCTATCGGAATTGCGGGCTTCAGCACAGGCGTGGGGCTCTGCACTCCGCTATTTGCAGCATCAGCGGGTGGCGGAGAGAGTCGCAGATGATCGGCACGGTTCAGTGTCGATTTAAACAAACATGGGCAGGATATTTATAAGGATATTGCCGCTGGGCAGCAAGAGCCTCACTGCAGTGTGGCCATATTGGTCATGCGCCACCTAGCGCCCCTCGAGATCTGTTCTTTTGCTGTTTATTATTGTCCCATTTCTTTTTGGAAGAAACCGATGTTTGCTTTGCCTGTTCTTTATCTATACCTCCCACTAGTTGAGGTTTTCCAGGTCTAGCTCCCAGACTGTCTCTACCTAATTCCGCATAAGCAGTTTCAATTATTTTAGGTAGCTTTGTCTCCTGTTGTGAAGGAGTGAAATCTCTCAGACGTTGGAGTATTGCCACTGATGCTGCTTCCCCTTTAATATTTGCTAATATATGGGCGAAGTTATTTAACAACTTCATCCCTAAGTTTAGAGCAGGTTCTGCTCCATACTCGCTCTGTATATATCTTAATACATCTGGTATTACTGCTAAAGAAGGGATACCATGAGTCCTGGTATATAGTGCAGCGAAAACTGTACCCCAAGAAGTACAATCTTCTATAGAGGGAGCTATCTCCATCGGCAAGCAAATTGTCAGTATTCTATGTTTTTCCTTAGGACCATTGTGTGGAAACACTGCCTCCAGCTCTGTTATTTTTTGTGCTATCCACAAGGGCATTTGTTCACGTTTAGTGGGCATTTTACCCATCTCTGCATGCAGTGTTTGTGGTGTAATTTTGGTTGTATTATGTTGGACTGGTCCTGGTGTAGCCGGTGTTGGCTGAAGTGTGAGTGTTCTCATCACAAAACAGGTCATGCTTCTGTAAAGTCTTATTAATTCTTTATGCTGTACTAGTAAGTCTCCTTCTGGCATTGTGTCAATGTCAGGATGTCGTGTGTAGGCCGCTAGCACTGGCCAAGTTGCTCCGTCTCTTCTGAGCCAGCCGAGTCTTACTCTATTTCTTGTATGGGGGAGGGCGCCTTTAAACCAGTAAAAATGTTCGTGGTAAGTTAGTGGAATTCAAATGTCCTCATATGGACTATATTCGTCTGGTATGTCATCTTCGACATAGTAGTGAAATGTTTTTGTCGAAGCATTTGCCTGCGGGAATCTAATCCATGAGTAGAATACCTCTGTTCTATATGATTTGTGTGCCTCAATCATGAAAGTCACTTGCCCACCACTAATTGTAATTCCATATGCTACTAGTTTTAGGGTTACGGCATTTCTAACATTCTCTGCAATATATATTACATCTGCATCATTTTCTTCTGTTGTGAAGTTTAGTGCATTCCCTTCATCTACGTCTCCCTGCTCAGTCATTATTTTTAGAAAGGAGAGCGTTTCAAGGGAATTGAGATAAGGTGTTATGCACAATTAGGAGCACTGTATCCTTCAAGCTTGATTAAACCAACAGCCAATACATAGGAATTTTTCCCACTCAGCTGCGGCGGATTTTGTTCCATCCCGCTCCAGACGTCTCTGGGGAAATGTGAGTAGGGGTCTCTGAGAATAGCACGACTGAACTACTCAGATTTGACTGTTAAATAAGTGCCAATACCAACGTTGGTGGCGCCATGTAGTGTAGTTCCTATAAGACCTATATAGGATATGCGCGTTTAGACAACATGCACTGCGGGACTGGTGTCCAGACTGATTCCAGACACCCCCACCGGGTATGTTGGCCTGTGTACCAGCTAGCTCGCAATGCCACTATAATCTCCTCTTACCAAGGAGAGAATAGTTCTAGGCCACTATCGAACATGACAACCCTGATCCCTCAGGACCGTGGAAACAGTAGCTTACTTTTCGCTCAGTCACTCATGCTCACTTGTTCTTAGAGAGATACACAGAATAAACAGTTGGAACATTTTCAATAAGTATTTATTGAACAGTCGTTATTCTAGCGTAAAATAAGTGCACTGAAATCACCAGTAGACAGTAGCATAAATAAATGAGTAGAAGCATACATGGCAATAAAATGTGTACTCCTACAATGCACCCTAACTAGATGTACCTAAGTGTACCTAGCATGTGAGTAGGTGTAAAGCCAAGAATCCCTCTAGGATAAAGCCAACCCCATTACCTGATGTGAGACTGCGGGACCTCGTTCTGGTCTCGAGCTGAACACCCCGCAAGGGATGTTAGACCACTGCAAGCTGGAGTATCTGCATGCAGGAACCTCAGCGTCTTGCGTCAGTGTATCGGCCAGGAAATCCTGATCTCCTCTAACAAGATGTGGTGTTTATATACCCTAAGGTATCCCCAGGGGGTCTACCTTGCTGTGTCAGTGTCGGACTTAGGATGACGTCGGGAATGAACTTTATACACAGTTATAATGTAGGAGATGATGGTCCTGCTGTGATTCCAAGAAACTAAGAATCCTCATGCATAATTTATGAGGCCAGTGTCCAGGGAAAAACCCTACGTACTTGAGGGAAGAGGTGTGGCGCAGCGGCCAGGGCGTCTGACTCCGGAACACGGGGCCTCACGGTTCAATACCCGGTGCCGGCGGCAGGATAGCCCAGCACCATGTGACGCTGGGCAATAACTCGCTTAATCTTCCCGACGGCCCCCAGCACCTTGACACCCTTGGGTAATTGTTCGCACTTTACAAATACAGGTATTATTATTATTATTACTTGTGTATAGTATTGTAACTGGGCAAAAGGTCAGTCCTTCAAATCCGTTATATATGTAGTATAGGAGAGAATGTAGGTGAAGGGTTATGATGTTACCTAGACCTATATCGGGGCACCTATACGAAATATAACAGTGCGGCCATCGCATCATGCCAACTCCTAATTCAATGTAAATATTTGCATCGAGCATACTTCACCAAAATTCGCCTCAGGCGTAAAGGGGTAATAGCCTCCCATGCATGCATCCGTTGTGGTGGGGAAGAGGGGACTTTCTTGCATATGGTGTGGAATTGTTCTGTGTACCTGCCCTTCTGGCAGGGGTGACCTCTGTCATCCCCCACAGACAACAGGTGTTGTCCTGGCAGATCCCCCTTGAACCTCTGCTAGTTCTCCTACACGGTCCGGAGGTGATAGGCTGTAACAGATATAAGCAGCACCTCTTATTCTTGGGGCTGACCCTGGTCAAGCGAGACATTGCCCAACATTGGAGGGAGGTTTACCCACCCTCGCTGGGTGGATGGAAGCGAGCTATGGACAAATGTATAGGATTGGAACTAGCAGTATTTCAGGCATGTGGCTGCCCCCAGAAACACAGTAAAATATGAAAACAGTGGGCGGAGTACGGAGGTATTGATTGCCCCCCACACAGTCCTCAGAATCCCTCTTAGACCAGGAAATACAGTCACACAGCCATTGATACAAAAATAGCGTGTAGCTCTTTCTACCTTAATGCTGTAGAGCACTATTTCGGAGGGTTCGGGGTGGAGCACTCAGTCTGTGCCAGGGGTTTTGAAGTTTCATAATATTGGTATTGCTTAGATTTAAGCTACACTTGATATTGTCTATATATCCGGACCATTCAAGCCATATTGCATCACCAATAAATTTCACTAAAATATGTTTTAAAAATAAATAAATGCAAGATCGCTTGTAAAAGATAAAACATATTTTGCACACTTTCTTAACTGACATAAATTGGATGTAAAGTTTGTTACCAAAACCTGGGCAGACCCCTCCTCGGGCCTTGCCTCAGCAACCCCAACTGGATATCTGCTCCACATGATAGACAGGCATCATAAAAGGGGAGGTGGCCTTGCTATTATTTACCAAGACTATATGTTAAAAGTCTTTCAACCAGTCTCTTCATCTGAATGTGAGGCACTTTCCTTTAACAAAGAAATAGAAAAAATCAGACCAGTAAGGGATTAGTAATCTATCTTCCGCTTGGATCGAGAAACAAATTCCTACAAGAACGTTCGCTCTTAGAACCTTGACTATTTTCCTCAGATTTCACAATCCTAGGAGACTTCAATTTTTATTTGCAAGCCGCATTGGACAAAGATACTGAGGCCCTGAAGGATACCATCACTTGTTTTGGCCTCACCCAAATGGTGGATAGCTCCACCCACTCAGCCGGACATACTCTCAATGGCATCTATACCAACAACCCTCATCTATACCAACAACAATACCAGCAGTGCATTGTTATTTGACATAACAATGTCACATAAAGATATACATAAAGACCCATCCAGCCCAAACTTGTAGAGCTTGGCATAAAATTCGCTGCAAACTTCTGTCTAACTCCCAACCACAGATAAATGGTGATTTAGAACAACTAATTTCTAGCTATGCAGATTGGATTAACAAATCAGCTTTAGCATAAGCACCAAAATATTAAAACACAGCTGCAGAAAAATCTCAGCTTCTTGGTTCTCAGATAGACTCAGGAAACAAAAACAAAAATGTGGGAGACAAGAACGCATATAGAGGAAAAAATATGATAACATAGAAAAAGAAACATAAATGTTATCTCTCTGAATATAAGACACTGTTAAACAAAGAAAAACACAATACTTCACTCATAAAAAGAACTAGCAAAAAAAAACAATAAAATAATTGTTCTTGACTGTTAAGAAATTATCAAACGTACCTTGTAGTAACCAGACAGAAAACAGTCAATCATTCGGCAACACACATGCAAAATTCTTCCAAAATAAAGTGGAGATGATTTTAGTTAATTTCCATCCAATAATGCACCTAATTTAAAAGGCATTAACTTAACTCCTTCCTTTCCAGGGATTCCTAACTTCATTGAGTTTCATCCAGTAAGTGAAGACTAGGTCAAGGAACTAATCTACACCACTAAATCCATCTTGCCGTTAGATCCTTGCCATCCTGCACTTGCTCAATTGGCTCCTGACATTGTGGGCCAACTAACAGAAATTTTCGACACCATATTTAAAACTGCCAATTTCGCAATCAGTGGAAAAAAGAATCTATCCGTCCTCTTATGAAAAAACCTAACTTCAAGCCAAAAGTTCCAAATAACTACCGACCCATCTTGGGACTACCTTTCCCAGTTAAAATAGTGAAAAAACAATGAATACACCACTCTCCATTACATACAGGACCATCAACTTCTAGACCCAACCCAATTTGGGTTTAGAAGCGGTCACAGCATCGATACGGCTTTAATTGTTGCCACCGAAGAAATCAGAGCAATCCTTGACAAGAGAGGAAAAGCAGTACTGGTATTGCTTGACCTCTCAGCAGCATTTGATACGGTCAGCCACCAGTTGTTGGTTGACCGTCTCTCAAAGATTGGAATCAAAGACATTTTGTTAACCCTACTCACCTCCTTTCTTGCAGGAAGATAGCAAACAGTCTCCTCTGTAGACTTTGAATCAGAGTCCTTTTCACTGCCTTGTGCTGTCCCCCAAGGATCCTCTTCGAGTCCAACACTGTTAAATGGGTATGTAATATCATTGGCCAGCCTCATTACTTCCTTCGGCTTCTCTCTTACTTCCTATGATGATGACACTCAAATCTTGGTCTCCATAACCAGTGACAATGAGAATACCAACATCAGATTTAACCCCTTCGATGCTTGTGACGGAACCATGCCGTCATGAGTCACGGTTGGGCTGTGCTCATGACGGCATGGTTCCGTCACTACCACGCCCGCGATTGGAATGTCCAGCACCGGGCTGGAATTCCTGCCGCAGGCAAGGTGTTAACAATATTATGCTGGCAGTTGGTAATTGCATGAGCACGAACTGCCTCAGACTAAACTTGGAAAAAACAGAGGTCATCTTGTTTGGCAGAGAAACCACCTTCTGGTCACCGACCTGGTGGCCCTAAGAGTTAGGTATTCTGCCTAATATTCTCTAGAAATATTTTTAACATGACATAACATAGTTGACAATTGCTTCTCCTAAGTTTTCTGCATCTGTGTGCATGATTTAAGTCCTGGAACTCCTAAAACCAACCCAATGCAAAGGATTTATCTAGTGATGCTGCTGTTGATGTTTTAGAATAAGGTGTGGCTTGTAAAGATAATGTGTTTTATTAGTGACATCTGATACTGCTGAGTTGTGATACTAAAACCACTGTAGTGCTTTGCAGCAGGTGGTGAAGAGAGCACTTAATTTCTTCATTGTCATGGATGCTGCAGTCTTTCATTTTAAAATAAAAATATGCTTTGATGAGCCAATTTTTTAAAATAGAGACCGCCAACCCTTAATAGGGAGTGAAATTAGATTGCCTATGTTTGTACTGCAGATCTAGTGGGAGAGACATACTTTTTGGAGGAAATGCTTTCTGGCTGCCCCCTTTTATTTGTGAGACACAGAGCTGATTATCCAAATGACAACATCTTCTTCATCATCTTCTTCTATCAGTTTGGTTTAATCTTGCTCAGCAACAGTTCCCACATGTATGTTTTTCATGTGTGCAAATGGATCCACAGTACCATGATGGCTGCCTGGCTTCCTATGATGCACTAATTTGTGGCAAGTTGAGTAGTACACAATGTGCTTCTTATTCAAACCCCGTAGGAAGGCCCAAACCAGAGAGTAGAACTTCATTGTAAAGCCGAACTCAAAACTTGTGATAGAGCTAAGCTATGTTTGTTTTTGCTTAGGGCAGTCAGTATGTGAAGGGGATTGTTGTTTTATGTAAATCAGGAAGGTGAAGACAGACAATAGTGGCACTGGATCAGTCTAAAGAGAGGGAATGTGCACTTCCTCAGTGCCACACTTGACATGAAGAATGATTAGTTCATCTTCCTCACTGCCACCTGTGCTCTGTGGAACCTTCCTTGCGCCTTGTCGCCATGAGAGTTCTATAGCGTCCATTCCATGTCACCTTCATGTGAATAGGGGCTTGGAGATGATGGTGACATTTTCTCTTTGAGAACGAGGAGGGACAATGCCGCTTAAGATGAAATAGCAGACAAATCATTCTGCTGTGCATCATGAGCAACATCCTGTTGTGCAGAAAGTACATTATCCTGCGCTGCAGCACGTCCAGTTTCTTCTTCTGCTCCTACCACAGGAAGATCAGGTGTAGTCGACTCAGTTTTTTGTTACATTTGCTGGCAATATTCTGTTAGTTGGGATAATTCCATTTCTGAATCACTCAACTCAGCCATGATTGTAGTCACTGCAGAACTGATAGGTACTTGTTTTTGTTTTGGTCTGGATCCAGTGGTGATATGATGCCTACATTTTCCTGCCCAGAAGATGGTGCAGAAATTAAATAACTGTATGCATCTTGATGAGCCAGTGCTCTTCTAATCATAACAGTCATCACCCCACTGGCCTCTTTCCTGGCTAAAACCAGATTCTTGACTTCCGTGCTTCTTGTAGAGGAGCACTAAACTCTGGTCTGAGCAAACTCACAAACTTGTCTAAGTCTGTGTCGCATCCACCTGCAGCTAATATAAAATAAGAAGGAAGACTGTCAGATTTGGCCAATCTAGTGAACGCAATATATGTAGCACATGTAAATGTATTCTTGCACTTTGTAGTAGCTTTACTACTTGTTTCTACTAACCATTTACAAGTGAAAAGTTACTACAAAGTGTGGATTTAAATGTCTCCACCCTCTGAAATAGGGGGTGATGGCAAGTTTACTAGCGTAAAGTTACTAGTATTAACTGTTCACGAGTAAGGAGAGGTTTCTGACACCAGGGTGGGGATCTCCCTATGGTAAAGGATAGGGAAAAGTAAAAAAAGTAAAGAAAATATTAAACTTTGACATATTTTTATAATAAATCCTAATGAAAATTAATTTTACATATTTATTTTAAATAAAAAAATATAGAACTATGAACTCAGTATTGAATTAAATATTTAAATAAATACAATATAAAAATTAAATTGCACTTATTTTTTAAAGATTTATTTAAAAAAAATATAGCCTAAAGTAATTTATTTTTTATTATGTGTTAGAAATTACTAAAGCTTTTGAGTAGACTTAAATTAAATTAGTTTATTTATTTAACAAATAATGTAAAATTTAAAATTAAAAAGGGTATTAAAATATTTTATAATAAAATAATATTTATTTTGTAGTTATATATAATTTTTTAACAATACATTAATGATATATATACATATATATTAACTTCACGTTTGACAAATGTTTGCACAACAAACGGAGCCGACGCCTCAGCGGAATTTAAAGTTATTTTTTAATATACATCAACCATAACGAGTTTCGGCCATTACGGCGGCCTTGGTCACATAAAGTTTTACCTGCCAATGGGTGGCCTTATCTCTCCGTAAGTCAACCACACATGAAGGAAAGACTCTTAGGGGCACATGCATCAATGTAGGCAATTGCGATTCCATAATTGCAATTATTAAGGAATCACAATTATGAAATTGCAATTGCCTATGCATGTTGGTTTCGCTAAAATATTAGCGATTCCTACATATTCCTTAATTGCGAATTGCAAATTGCGATTCGCAATTAAGGAATAGCTTCCCATTCATTCCTATGGGCCTAGAGGCCCAAAGGAATGAATGGGAATTGCATGCGCAATTTGTGAGTACCAAATAGGCACTCGCAAATTGCGCATGCAATTTCAAGGGTGCAAGGGGGCGAAGAGGTCACCCTGATGCACCCCTGAAATTGGCATGTGATCACATGTTGTGCACACACATGTCCCAAGGGCATGTGTGTGTGCAACATGGCACTTTGAAAAATGCACTTTTGTGCATTTCTCAAAGTTTTCGCAAATTACCATCAACTTTAAATTGATGGTAATTTGCGATCCCAAATTGTGAAATCGCAATTTTGAAGTGCATCATGCATTGCATTTAGAGAATCGCAATTTGCGATTCCCTAAATGCATTCGCAATTTAGGTAATCGCAAAATTTGCGATTACCTAACTTTGAGAAATTGCATTTGGGTTGATGCATCCCAAATGCAAAAATACTGGTTGCAAAGGGCTTTGCGACCTGTATTTACAATGATGCATGTGCACCTTTGTTATAATAACATAAAACATATTCACTTGGTAAATTCTTTTAAACATCTTATTATGGCATTAAATTATTTGCACAGGTTGAGGGAACAATTCATATTTTTTTAATGAAATCTCAGGGAGGAGCTGCCCATACCATACTAATTAGTACGTAAAGTATACATTTGAGCAAAGCGACAATTTTATCACCAAATAATATATAAGACAAGTGTCTAATTATCACTTTTGCAGTGCATGTTCTACCAAATCCTTACTAATCTTATCAAAATCTCGGGCAAGTGCCCGATTAATCCACTCGTTACAGGAAAAACAATTAATTCGCTCATTTATCACAGGCCCTTAACAATCATGAACCATTGTTATATCAACGAATCATGCCTCCATGACCTTGTGTCTCCGGCTAGTGCCTTTAAAGGTATTCTGAATTGACGGAAATTGGCCACCTATGGAAGGAGTAAGTTAGGCTGCAGTTTGTTTCATAAACACTGAGAAAATACTCATAAACAACAACAGTTACAATAACATGAACATCACAGACATGAATGGAATTCTTTATCAAAATTAAGCCCATTTGGTGTTTTGCTATCTAGTGTGAGGATATATGTTGTCTCAAGTTCCCGCAATGCTCTTATGCGATCCCCGCCCCTCCTGTTTATCAGGACTGCATCTATTACAAAGTATTTAAATTGGGATGGATCTTTTTGATGCATTTTTTCACAATGTCGAGCGATGGGATATGATCGGTCACCATTAGTGATTGCCCTCATATGTTGCAGGATTCTTTTGTGAACCTGCAATGTTCTGCTCCCCACATATTGTAAATTGCATGTGCAGGTTAGCACATAGACCGCAAATTCAGTCTTGCAGTTAAATGCCCCCCTGATTCTTATCTCGCTGCCACTGAAGGGGGTAGAATAAACTGTTGTGTTCTGGCCTATACTGCATGCTTTACACCGGCTACACTTCTTGAATCCTGGTCATGGTCTGAGCCACCACAGATCTCGTTCCATTTCCGGACTTGCTTTGACTATTGCATCTCTTAATGCTGGGGCTCTGCGGTAAGATAGAGGGGGATGTCTAGGTAATATTTTACCAATCACTGAATATGTTTTGAGTAGGTGCCAATTTTATTGACCAGATCCCTAAATTCTTTGTTCTGGGTGTTATATGTGGTAAGGAATCGCATCTGGGGTTCAATCTTTTCCTCCCTATGATCTTTCTTGGATAATAGGATTCCGTTTTCTCCTGTTTGCCGCCTGCCATGCTTCCTCAACCACTGTTTCACTATATCCCCTTTCAGCAAATCTTCGACTCATCTCATCCTGACATTTTATTAATTTAGTTGGTGTGCTGCAATTTCTATTAGCTCGCAGCATTTCACCATATGGGATGCTATGTTTCGTGTGGGCTGGGTGGAAGCTGGTGGCATGTAAAGTTGTGTTACCAGCTGTCTCCTTTCTGTGTAATTTTGTTTTCCAGTTTCCCTGACTCCACATTTACCTCTACATCTAGAAATGTTACATTACTTTTACTGATGGTGTGTGAATTTCAAGTTCATATTATTGTTGTTTAGATGATTAACAAACTGTTCTGTGGAGTTGATAGTACCTCTCCAGATCACAAATAAATCGTCTATGAATCTTGCCCACATTATTATGTGGTTTTCCCAAGCTTGTGCATGTTCCCTGCGGCGCACCTGTTCCTCCCACCAGCCTACATGCAAGCATGCATAGCTGGGGGCAAAACAGGTGCCCATCACTGTCCCTTGCTTTTACTGATATGTCTCCCTCAAACAAGAAGAAGTTATCTTCCAAACATCTTTTTGCCATGGATATCAACATTTGGGTATGTTTCCATAGGCTTGCTGGTCTGTTGCTCAGGAAATATTGCATGGCTCTCAGACCATCATTGTGGGTGATACTAGTGTAGAGGGTCGTTATATCGAAGGCTATTAACACATAATCTTATTCCATTGGAATGTCATAAATCATTTTTAAAAAGTCGGTACTGTCCCTTATGTATGATGGTAATTTTGCTATGTATGATTTTAGAAAAAAGTCAATGTACTTTGAGGTATTTTCCATCATGCTCCCATTAGCCAATATAATAGGTCGTCCTGGACGGCAGCTGGCATTTTTGTGCACCTTCGGAATCAAGTAGAACACCGGGGTCCTGGGAGTGTCATTTTTGAGCTATCTGAATTCATCATGTGAGAGTAAGCCCTCCTTCATCCATTGATCTAAATCACGGACTTATTCAACTTGCGCTTTGATCATCATATCTTGTTTACATTTTTTGTAGCAGTCCCTCTGACTGAGTTGTGTACGCGCTTCCTGCAGGTACATACTCATCGGCCACAAGACAACATTCCCTCCCTAATCAGAGTTACGTATGACCACATGTTTGTTTTTCCTTAGTTTCGACACTAAATCATGATATTTCCATTCACTGGCTGTGCGTTTTCTCCTTCCTTGATTAATACCCTCGCTCTTGACCGTGGCCTGAATGGTGTAGATGCTGCTTCTCCAACTTCTATATTCTGTTCTTGCATAATGTCCTGAATCGTTACTTCCGTGTTGGGGTCTTCATTCTCTGTTTCTTGTTGTCTCAGAGTTGTTAGCACTGAGAGGTCCGCAATAGTAGTGCCATCAATTGATATATATATACTTTTTTTTTTAAACTCAAAATATGCCATTATTTTCTTCAGGGTCCCATTTCAATTCCCTGCCTCTATTATTTTTCAGGAGAAGTTTTGCAGTACCAGTGGTCAGCGGCTGCTTCTCCATTAGGGAAAAGGAGCATGGTCCCACTGTGCAAGTCATATGTTATTATCATTTCATTTGTTACTGTTGCCAGCTGAGCTGAGTGTGAGGGCGGTGCAGGGCCATTTCTGCTGATTGGCAGCAGGGAGGAGTAATGGTGGCCACTCCAGTTTAAAGTTTGCATGTTGGTTTGGCTGGCTTCCTTGTGAAGGCCAGCCCGACATGTGCACATTAAACTTCTCCAGTCTGAGCTGTGTTAGATAGCTAGCTAGAGAGCGGACACATGCCCTCAGTGTCAAAAGGTGCACTGAGCCAGCCTGCTCCAACCAATCACAAGGCTTCTCTTATCCTGGGTAATATTATTAACAGCACAAGAGCAGCATCTGGATTGGTTTGCGGAGTTGACTCTGGGACCCCACACTCAGAGCTAAGGACTGGAGAAGCACACTGAGGATACACAACCAGTGGGCAAGTAAACATTTCATTTTTAATTTGCATATATAAGCAATATAAGCATTAACTAAGTCACTGACATGCACTACAATAAAGTACAAAATGTTAACTTTAAAATGTTAATGTAATGCATGTCAGCGATTAAATTGCCTTTTATGTTGCATGCGTTTTATTTAATCTTGCATTCCCTGAGTCGGTTCGGTGTATTAAAACCTATTGAACTTACTGACAGGTACTGTGAGAAACTCACTCTGCCTTCAGCCTCAACTCCAGATCACGCAGTTGTGGTCCGTTATAAACAACGAGCCAAGAATGAGAGATCTGACATTGAACCTAAAGGCATTGCTAGCTCCATCACTTTCAAATGTCGCAAGCCACCACCGCCAGTGGTTTGCCATGTGTGGTGCTGGACGTACTCCAGGTCAGTGCTGTAGCATGTTTTTTGACTGTTGTGGGTCTTTTTTCACAGTCGTAACTATAGTAGTGATGTTAGTTAATAGCAATGTGCTTACTCTTTTGTGGGTGGGTGCATGTTTCTCCCTGAACCCCTCCTTCATCCTACCTTAACTCCTCCTCATCCTCCCTAAATCCCTATTCCCCATTTCCTAGTCAGTCCCTCCTACATTTACTACTAAAATGTAGGCATAAGTGTTCAGAGATTTCCACAGTCATGGTGGAGGTCTTTGCACATAACAGATGGAAGCGGGGCAGGAAGAGACCTCTGCAAGTAGGTTTATGAATATCATTTTGTAGTACGTTTAGTATTACTACAATAGTACAACTAACCAAACTGCAAAATGGAGTTTGGGAATATGCCTGACTAGGCCCTAAGATAAACACAAAACCTTCATAAAAACAGGCGATGCAGAAATATTTTTTTTTTTTATTTACAATACTAAAATGTGTTTTCATAGTTCATGTAATGAATCTGATGACTTACTCTTTAAACCCAGAGATTACATGAATTAAAAAGAATATCCATCTCCTAAAAGGCGTAATCATCACTGCAGGAAATGTTGGAATAAAAATTGTATAACGGATTATAATGTTTGGTGTCACTCTAGAGTCCATGGGGCCCACGTAATCGCAAATTGAGGCTGGAAAAAAATAATAACCTTGACCAACAGACTAAAACTATCTAGTAGCAAAATAACTGGTGTTGAAGGCAAAAAAATTATTTGAAGCTGGTGCATAAGTTATAATTTGAAGGTGTAGTTATAACTTTGGAATTTCTAATGTTTGTGTAGTTTAAGTTTGGTTTATATAGAAAAATAAATGAGGTTACAGTAATTTAAAGACTGCATAAATTATGAATTTAAGGTAAAAGTATAATTTTAGAATTTCTCATGTTTGGTTTGTATAGAAAGAATAAATAAAGTTTTCCTAACTATAACAAATGTTTAACCTTCAGTATTTTAATTGAATTTTATCTTTTAATAAAAAAGTGTTTAAAATCATAGAATGTACTGTTGTTGAGTGGAATGTTGTTAAGTAAAGTGTTATAGAGTACAGTGGAGGACAGTGTTGCAAAAGGTAGTGCTGTACTGTGGAGTAGTGTACAGTGGAGGGGCATAAAATGGAGTTGGGTAGAGTCGAATGGAATAGAGGTAAATAATGTACAGTACAATGGAATAAACTGGAGTGGCATAAAGTACAAAGTGTAGAGTATGGTGGCATAGAGTCAAGTGGCATAGAGTGGAGTGTCCTATGGTGAGTGGCATAGGCTGGAGTTGCGCACAATGGAATAGCGTGGAGTGGAATGGGATAGAGTGGAGTGGCGTACAGTGGATTGGTGTAGAGTGAAATGGGGTAGAGTGGAATACCTTATGCTAGAATGGCATACAGTGGAGGGACATAGAGTGGAATAGCATATAGTGGATTTGTGAAATAGTATATAGTGGATATTTGTGAAATATAGTATAGTACATTTTTTTGCAAATACATTTTCTTTTATCTTTTTCTAAGTAGGAAGTAAATATGTAAAAAATTGAAAATACACTGTAGTACAATATATTTGTGAAATCGTATTTTCTAGGTGGTACCACAGTACTTCATGGCTTTTTGGAGAAATATATAGAAACTTAAAAATAATTTCCCCTAACTATTACCACTTTAACAAAGCCATCTCCACATCTATCTCTTAAGGTCAGGTAATGACACGGATTTGCCTTCTATCAGCCTTACTAGCAATTGAATTTCACTTACAATGCATCAGATTTAACTCTTGAATTGCTACAAAGTGGTAATAGGTAGGGAAAAATATAAAAATGATTATTTACCTTTATTTAAGGGCCAAACAGACAACACAGGTAAAGTATGCTAAAAACAACATGGCTGCCTTTTACCTTTGTAAAGGCAGCTATTATCCAATCACATACTGCCTTGTCATTGGCAAGTACTGTGAAAGAGCTGCAAATGTACAGTGGTAGAATATATCACTATGTTTTCAAGCCTTATACTTTTAAAAATACTTAACATATATCTCTTCTACCAAAAAGCATCATCTGCACACTATACTCTATAATCCTGCTAAATTTCATGGAAATCCGTTGAACAATTTTGCCGTTACATCCAATACAAAAGTCTATGGAAAATGCATTGGGATAAAACTTCATTTTGGGCCCCTTCTTTTTTCTTTGCGCTCTCGTGGCAAAGTGCCACCAAACTTTCCATCATCAGCCAATGCAAAAAAAGGCTATAGCTATGTAAAGTTTTGTGGAGATTTGTTAAATGGGGGCAAAGCTATTAGCGAACAAATATCCAAGGAATTCCTATACCTACGAACTCTAACTATAACGAGTGTGACTACTGCCACTATGTAGCACACACACACACAAATATAAATATATATATATATATATATATATATATATACACACATATATGTATTTATATATATCTATATATCACAGTCACTTCTGGTTTTGCTACCAGCAACACTTGGGATGCGCACTCGCCCTCCACATCAGAAAAAGAGAGATCATCAATCCAGTGTTATATCCATGATATTTTAATCCAAATGCCAAACAACCCAGCGCATTTCGGAATTGAACACGCCTTCTACACGGGTAGGGCAGGTTTGGTAATGCCATACATTTTAA
Organism: Calotriton arnoldi; assembly: GCA_963921515.1. NCBI lineage: Eukaryota > Metazoa > Chordata > Amphibia > Caudata > Salamandridae > Calotriton > Calotriton arnoldi. Next base: position 72,089 of record CAWUFW010004692.1, on the reverse strand, counting down.
ATGTGATTCAATAACACCAGCAAAGGACTACGAGGGGCTCCTCTATCCTGGGTCCCGGCTTAAGGAGGAAATGTGTGGCTCTTGATATATACATATAAGTATATATGTTATATATATATATATATATATATATTACCTACTGGCGGTCGACACTAGGTAGTTATAGTTAGGACCTTGTTTCTATTCAAAAAGCGTTTTTTCTTTTGCCAATATCTTTGGCGCCATTTGACAAATCTTCACGAAATTTTCAAAACTAATGGTTCACTCAGGGCAGCTCCTGTCTTGAAAGTTTCGGGGTGATTCGTCAAGTGGGGGCCGAGAAAAAAGGGGGTCCTAAAACGCGTTTTCCCCATGGTAATTTCCATAGGAACTTTAGACACGGCTACAGCCCGAACTGCTGAACGGAATTACACCAAATTTGGCAAAAAGGTAGCTCTTGGTTCAGAAAGCGACCTTTTTTTAAATGGTGTAAATCCGTTCAGCAGTTGCTGAGAAATTCAAAAATTAAAATATCGATATCTGAGAGCCGAGGAGGATTTGCGAACCCCCCCGAGCACGAGCTTGATTTTGTCTGCCAACACTCCAAACCAGAATGTGTTGGCAGCTATCTTGTGACTCGGTAACTGAGTGTCAAGAAAACAGTAATAAAGAGATAAAAAACAAGAAAAGGGGGCAGGGTAGAAACACCCTGACCCCCTAGGCCTGCTTAGGGGGTCTCACAGGGATCCCCAGGGCCAAAAAAAGCATTTTTGTAAAAATAAATCATCCGAATTAGCGCTGGGTGCACAACTCTGGCTGAATTTTTTTTTTTAAATGAAGCACAGGCTCCCGTGCTTCGTTTCTTTGAGCCTCCGGGTGGGCCAGGTCCTGGGGAAATGTTTCATTAATGTGCGGGGGCCTCATGGGTCCCCGCAGCCCTGGGGACCGCCACCTCCCCGGGGCATAATTTATTATGCACGGGGGCATGCGGCCCCCCACAGCCCCGGGGACCGCCATCTCCCCAGAGCTTGAAAAAAAAATGTGTGAGGGGGCTCCTGCCCCCCACACTGCCCTGGGGACCGCCACCTCCCCGGGGCATTTCTTATTATGGGCAGGGGGGCATCGTGGGCCCCCCAAGCCCCAGGGACCACCACCTCCCTGGGGCATTGAGTTAATAAATGTGGGGGGCCTCACAGGACCCACCAAGCCCTGGGGACCACCACCTCCCTGGGGCATTGAATATGTAAATACAGGGGTCCGTAGTGGCCCCCCGGCCCCAGGGACCACCACCTCCCCAGGGCTATTTACATGTTGGGAGGGGGGCTGCGTGCCCCCCCTCCTGGAGCTCTAGATGGCCCTGGGGACCACCACCACCCAGGGACGGCTCCTGCAGTGTCCCGGGGTGCCAACGGCTCCCGCCCTGTCATTGCAAACTTCTGCTTTGCTTCATGGAAGCAGAGAGCAGAAAACCTGCTCTTGCTTCCATGAAGCGAAGCAGTATTGCTTTTGGACAAGGGATGGGGTCCCCAGGGCCAGAAGTGGCCCAGGGAAGGGGGGCACGTGGCCCCCTCCCTAATTTAAAAAATAAATGACTGGCCTAGCCCCGGGGATGGGATCCCCTGGGCCGTAACTGGCCTGAGGAGGGGGCGCATGGCCATCCCTTCCTTTTCATAACAAAAAAATGGTTCAGGCCCCGAGGGATGGGATCCCTGGGGCCCAAAAGGGATAAGGGAAGGGGAGCACACCGCCCCCTTCCTAAAAAAAAAAAAAAGAAACCGGTAAGTTGCGGGAGGCCCCGCCCCTCCCTGCACCACTCTGCAAACGCGCCTCCTGGCACATTCTGGGTAGGGGATTAAATCCCCTTCCATCCTAAGGGTCCTTAGGGGCCAACTAGCCCACCAGGTACCTCCAGTAAGCCCCACACAGTGGGATTTCTGAGAGGTGGTCCGAGGCCACACCCCTTTTTGCACCACTCTGCAAACATGCCTCTTGGCGCTCTGCTGGTGGGGCGATGAGGTCCCCTTGAGTCCTGAGGACTTCAGGACTAAAGTGGGCTTCATCCCCAAAGCAGCAGTGAGCCCGGAGGCGCGTTTGTAAAGTAGTGTAAAAATGGGGCAGGGCCTCTGACCACGCTCAGCAATCCAGCTGTGTGGTTGCTTACTGGAGGTAACAGTAGGGCTAGTTGGCCCCCAGGGACCCTCAGGAGGCAAGGGGACTTCATCCCCCAACCAAGAGCATGCCAGGAGGTGCGTTTGCAGAGTGGTGGAGAAAGGGGGTGTGGCCTGTGTCCACCTCTTAGCAATCCCACTGTGCGGAGCTTACTGGAGGTAACAGGTAGGCTAGTTGGCCCCTAAGGACCCCCAGCAGTGAAGGGTACTTCAATCCCCATCCAAGAGTGTTCCAGGAAGCGCGTTTGCAGAGTGGTGGGCAAAGGGGGCATGGCCTGCTATGAGAACTTAGCAATCCTGCTGTGTGGGACTTACTGTAGGTAATAGGATGGGTGGTACCCCCAAGGATGTCCTTGGGGCCAACTACCCCTCCTGTTACCTCCAGTAAGTCCCATACAGTGGGATTGCTAAGAGGTTTTCGGAGGCCATGCCCCCCTTAGTCCACCACTCTGCAAACGCGCCTCCTGGCACACTACTGCTTGGGGGATGAAGTACACTTTACTCCTGAGGGACTTTGGGGGCCAAGAACCCTCCTGGTACCTCCTGTAAGTCCTACGCAGCGGAATTCCTTAGCGCTGGTCGGATGCCCAGCCCCCTGTATCCACCACTCTGCAAACGCGACTACTATTTAAACAAGGATTTGCAGTGCAATAGGTCTTGCATTTGCGAGAGTTAGAGCTATTGGCATTGTTTTTTGGTGTACAGTGGATGTACATTGTGTGTAGTGGAATTATGTGGTATGTTGTGCAGTGAAATTATGTGGATAGAAAGTATGTGGTATTTAGTGTTTAGGAATTATGTGGAGTGGAATTCAGGGCCATGTAAAATTGCATGCACAGGTTTGCGACCCGTTTGTGCATGCAATTTATTCTGCACCATGTACTTACACTATTTTGCGAGTCGCAAATAATTTGCGACTCGCAAAATAGTGTTCCCTTCCTAATAGCGTCCGCAGAGCCATGTATGAATGTTTTGCAACCGCAATTGCGGTCGCAAAACACTCGCAAATTACCGCCCTCTTCAAGAGGGTGGTAATGAAGTCGCAAATGGGAAGGGCAGCTTTATTTAAAAGCAATCCCAGACATGGTGGTCTGCTGAGCAGGCCACCATCCCTGGGAGGGCCTGTCATTCCCAATGGGCTCGCAAATTGCGAGAGGCTCGTAAATATTCATGAGCCTCACAATTTGCGACCCCATTGGGAATCACAAACAGTGTTAAACACACTGTTGTACATGCAAAATAGCGCCTCGCAAATTGTGAGTCGCAAAAGACTCGCAATTTGCGAGGCGCTAATTTGCGCGTTGTACATCTGGCCCTATGTGTTTTGGAGAGTAATTATGTGGTATTGTAGTCTGTGTTGTGGAGTGGTAACTTCAAGTTTAGTCTTCCTTGTTTCCATAGAAGCTAAACTATAAAATAAATGAGACACAAAAAAAGAAGGAACCACTGAGGAGCACTTCTGGACCTATTCGGAGGTATGAGCAGGGCCACTGGAATTATGTGACTGTTTTGCTGCACCAATTTTCACATAATTAAACATTTTCCGCATTTGCCAAATATTCCATCATCTGCCACATAATCTGCAGATTTGAACAAAAAAAAATTGTTTCTAGCTCAAACAACTCAAATGTTCCCAAAAATGCAGCGTCATGTGTTACAGCGTGGTGGAAGGCCCTTTGCAAAGCTGGAATGGTCACGTGTTACTTATTGCTAAATGTGGGTGTTAAATTGGTACTAATGGTGCACAAACCTCTCTTACTTCTTTATGTGCCTCTCTAGCCTCTTTCTGCATTTCTATTGTTTCTTTCTGCACCTTTCTTCCTCTTTCTGCACCTCACTCTCTTCTTTCTGCAATTCACATGCTTCTTTCTGCACTTCTCTTGCCCCTTTCTGCACCTCACTTGCCTCTTTCTGCACCTCTGTTGCTTTTTTCTGTAGATCTCTTGCCTCTTTCTGTACCTCTCTTGCCTCTTTCTGCAACTCTCTTGCCTCTTTCTGTACCTCACTTGCCTCTTTCTGCACTTTTCTTGCTTCTTTCTACACCCCTCTTTCCTCTTTCTGCTCCTCTCTTGCCTCTTTGGGTATTTCTCTTGCCTGGTTCTGCACTTCCCTTGCCTCTTTCTATACCTCTCTTGACACTTTCTGCACCTCACTTGCTTCTTTCTGCACCTCACTCTCTTCCTTCTGCACCTCTTTTGCCTCTTTCTGCACTTCTCTTGCCTCTTTCTGCACTTCTCGTGCCTCTTTCTGCACCTCTCTTGCCTCTTTCTGCACCTCTCTTGCCTCTTTCTGCACTCCTCTTACCTCTTTCTGCACTTCTCGTGCCTCTTTCTGGACCTCTCTTGCCACTTTCTGCACCTCAAGTGCCTCTTTCTGCACTTCTATTGCCTCTTTCTACACTTCTCTTGCCTCTTTCTATACCTCTCTTGCTTCTTTCTGCACCTCACTTGCCACTTTCTGCTCTTCTGTTGCATCTTTATGAACCTCACTCTCTTCTTTCTGCAGCTCTCTTGCCTCTTTCTGCACCTCACTTGCTTCTTTCTGCATCTCTCTTGCCTCTTTCTGCACCTCTATTGCCTCTTTCTGCAACTTTGTTGCTTCATTCAGCTCTTCTCTTGCCTCTTTCTGCACCCTTATTGTCTCTTTCAGCACCTCTCTTGCTTCTTTCTGCACTTCTCTTCCTTCGTTCTGCATCCCTCTTGCCTCTTTCTGTACACCTCTTGCCTCTTTGTGCACCTCTCCGACCTCTTTCTGCACCCCTCTTGCCTCTTTCTGTACGTCTGTTGATTCTTTCTGCACGGCTCTTTCTTCTTTCTGTACCTCTTTTTCAAATGTCTGTATCCCTCTTGCCTCTTTCTGCACCCCTGTTCCCTCTTTCTGCACCTTTCCTGCCTGTTTCTGCACCTCTCTTGCCTCTTTCTGCACTTCTGTTGCTTCTTTCTGCACTTCTCTTGCCTCTTTCTGCACCCTTCGCTCCTCTTTCAGCACCTCTGTTGCTTCTTTATGCACTTCTCTTCCTTCTTTCTACACCCCTCCTGCCTCTTTCTGTACCCCTCTTGCCTCTTTGTGCACCTCCCCTACCTCTTTTATGCACCCCTCTTGCCTCTTTTTGTACCTCTGTTGGTTCTTTCTGCACCCCTTTTGCCTCTTTGTGCACCTTTCCTGCCTCTTTCTGCACCTCTCTTGCCTTTTTCTATACCCCTCTTGCCTCTTTCTGCACCTCTGTTGGCGCTCTTTCTGCACTGCTCTTCCTTCTTTTTGCACCTCTGTTGCAAATTTCTGCATTCCTCTTGCCTCTTTCTGTACCCCTCTTCCCTCTTTCTGCACCTCTCTTGCCTCTGTCTGCACACATGTTCCCTCTTTCTGCACCCCTTTTGCCTCTTTCTGCAACTCTCTTGCCTCTTTATGCAGTTCTCTTGCCTCCTTCTGCACCTCACTTGCCTCTTTCTGCACTCCTCTTGCTTCTTTCTGTACACTTCTTCCCTTTCTCTGCACATCTCTTGGCTCTTTCTGTCCCACTCTTGCCTTATTCTGCACATCTCTTGGTTCTATCTGCACTGCTCTCTCCTCTTTCTGCGCCTCTCTTGCCTCTTTCTGCACCTCTGTTGCTTCTTTCTGCACTTCTATTGCCTCTTTCTGCACCTCTCTTGCTTCTTTCTGCACCCCTGTTGTCTCTTTATGCACCCCTGTTGTCTCTTTCTGCACTCTTCTTCCCTCTTTCTGCACCTCTCTTGCTTCTTTCTGCACATCTCTTGCTTCTTTCTGCACCTCTCTTGCTTCTTTCTGCACCCTTCTTCCCTTTTTTGCATCCCTCTTGCCACTTTCTGCTGTTCTCTTGCAATTTTCTGCACCTCTCTTGCCTCTTTCTGTACCTCACTTGCCTCTTTCTGCACTTCTCTTGCTTCTTTCCACACCTCTGTTGCTTCTTTCAGCAATTCTCTTGCCTCTTTCGGCACTTCTCTTGCTTGTTTCTGCACCTCTCTTGTGTCTTTCTGCACCTCTGTTGCCTCTTTCTGCTCCTCACTTGCTTCTTTCTGCACCCCTCTTGCTGCACCCCTCTTTTCTCTTTCTGCACCTCTCTTGCATCTTTCTGCAACCCTGTTGCCTCTCTCTGCACCTCACTTGCTTCTTTCTCCACCCCTCTTGCCTCTTTCTGCACCCCTCTTGCCTCTTTGTGCACCTCTCCTTCCTCTTTCTGCACCTCTCTTGCCTTTTTCTGCAGTTCTCTTGCCTCTTTCTGTACCCCTGTTGCCTCTTTCTGCACCTCACTTGCTTCTGTCTGCACTTCTCTTGCCTCTTTCTGTACCCCTCTTGCCTCTTTATGCACCTCTGTTTGTTCTTTCTGCACTACTCTTGATTCTTTCTGCATCTCTTTTGCAAATTTGTGTATCCCTCTTGCCTCTTTCTGCACCCCTGTTCCCTCTTTCAGCACCTTTCCTGCCTGTTTCTGCACCTCTCTTGCCTCTTTCTGCACCTCTGTTGCTTCTTTCTGCACTTCTCTTGCTTCTTTCCACACCTCTGTTGCTACTTTCAGCAATTCTCTTACCTCTTTCGGCCCTTCTCTTGCTTGTTTCTGCACCTCTCTTGCGTCTTTCTGCACCTCTATTGCTTCTTTCTGCACCTCACTTGCTTCTTTCTGCACCCCTCTTGCCTCTTTCTGCACCCCTCTTTTCTCTTTCTGCACCTCTCTTGCCTCTTTCTGTACCCCTGTTGCCTCTTTCTGCACCTCACTTGCTTCTTTCTGCACCCGGCTTGCCTCTTTCTGCACCCCTCTTGCCCCTTTCTGCACCGCTCTTCCCTCTTTCTGCACCCCTCTTGCCTCTTTCTGCACCCTTCTTCCCTCTTTGTGCATCTCTCTTGCTCTTTCTGCACTTCTCTTTCCTCTTTCTGCACTCCTCTTGCTTCTTTCTGCACCTCTGTTGCTACTTCCTGTACTTCTCTTGCTTTTTTCTGCATCTCTCTTGCTTTTTTCTGCACCCCTCTTGCCTGTTTCTGCACATCTTTTGCTTTTTTCTGCACTTCTCTTGCTTCTACCTTTTTGTTCACAAATTTACAGAGTATGTTGTTTGAAACACAGGTATTCAAGTATTTGTATGTTTATTTTTATGTAACAGTCACTAGGTAAAAGCAGAGACACACACATGCATACCTTCAGAAACTTGGTCAGACTTACAACAGTGATCAGTTTAGGATTACTGTTTTATATTTGGTAGGCCCAACATTCTGAGCAGTCGATGAATATTGAACCTTCAAGAGAAAAGTGAGGTTTAAGACATCTTGGGAGACGGATTAGTGATTAGGCTACTTTGTATGAGTCTGTTGTAAGGTACAGTAAAAGTAGGCCTCTTTCTGCACCTCTGTTGGTTCTTTCTTCACATCTCTTGCTTCTTTCTGCACCTTTCTTCCTCTTTCTGGACTTCTGTTGCCTCCTTCTGCACTTCCCTTGCTTCTTTCCGTGCCTTTATTCCTCTTTCTGTACATGTCCTACTTATGTAGGCATAGTTAGAAATTAGCATTTAAAAAATCTTAGAAATTCAGTGAAAAATCCAGAGGTTTCAAGGAAGCTATAGTTAGGGATTAGCATTTAAAAAACCTTAGAAATTCACTGGAAAAAACACAGGTTTCAGGGACGTTATAGTTAGAACTTTTCATTTAAAAAACCTTGGAAGTTCACTCAAAAAACCATAGGTTTCAGGGACATTATAGTTAGAAATGAGCATTTAAAAAAACCTTTGAAGTTCAGTGAAAAAACCATATGTTTCAGGGACGTTATAGTTAGAAATTAGCATTTAAAAAACCTTTGAAATTCACTGAAAAAACATATGCACTGCTGATGACGTCACATATTACATCACTCATGACATGGTCAGTGACATCACTGATGACATCATTGATTACATCTCAAATGACATCACTGATGACATCACTGATGACATCATCCACATGATCATCTGATGCGCCTCCTCACACCCTAATATAACCTTTGATACACCCCCTCTAAAATACAGACTACCATTCTCGAAATTATAGACACCAATACCAGTTAGTACATACCCACTGACTGATTACTATGTCTACACACACATCAATTCACTCACCCATACAGTCACTCATACATGCAGTCACTCATCAATAAAGCCACTATCATATGCACTCATACACCTATACAGACACTCACACACCGCCACTCACCCATAGAGTTACTCACACACCTAGTCAGTCATGCAAAGAATCAATCACACTCCCATTTACTCACCTATACAGTTATACACACACCACCTCACTTATTCATACAGATACTAACACATACTTACTCTCTTATACAATCACTGACACAAGCACACACTCATCCATACGGCCACTCTCACAATCACTCACTCTCACATATAGTCATTTATATAGTCCAACACTCACATATACTGCCTTTCACATATGTAGTTACTCACACATGTACCACTGAGACATCCATTCACTCACCAACACACCCATACACAAACACACACACCCATACAGCTCTTCACAGATGCACTCTTGAACCCATACACCCAGTGAATCACCCTCTCACACATCTATGCACAGAGTCACAGCACACAGACACTCAGGCACCCATACAGATTCTCAGACAGCCAATCAATAAGCCATATAGACACTCATGTAGGTACTCACCAACCCATAACATAACATAACATAACATGTGTATTTGTAAAGCGCACGTTCACCACTACGGGTATCTTGGCGCTGAATAACAGTGCTTACACACCAACTGACAGACTGATACAGACATTCACACAGTTCAGTCACTAACCCATGCATTCAGTAAGACACATTTAATCACTCACTTATACTGTCAGTCACGCACCTACTAAATCATCTATTCAGACACTCATACACCCACTCATTCTTCAATACACCTTGGCATAAATATATATATAACATTCTTAAACTTTTAAAAATTACCCAGTCTCTGGATGAAGTCATCAGTGATGTCATTTGAGATGGCATCAGTGATGTCATCAGTGATGTCACTGACCATGTCATGAGTGATGTAATATGTGATGTCATCAGCAGTGCAATGAGGGGGCCGAGTTATAGTTAGCTCAAGTAACTATAACGGCCGAATTTCTCTGGTTTTGTACGAGTGAAATGTCCAACTAACTATAACGTCCCTGAAACCTGTAGTTTTTTCAGTGAATATATATATATATATATATGAATCAGCAAAAAGCTCTTGTGCTTTCGAAGGGCACACTCGAAATTCCTACCATCCGGCTGTTGGCCTCTTTGCAGCCCTGTTGCCCATTCTCCAGCAATGGTTACCATGTCCCGACGCGTTTCGAGACCACTCCGCCTCTTCTTCATGGGGTCTGAATAAGGAAGCAAGTATAAACTCACCCCTGCACTCAATTATTTTATTTGAGTAACACCGACCCCAGTGGGCGTGGCTTATCAACTATTCCATCAAGCATGATGGTAATCGTAGTCCGTGGGGTGAGTATCACAATATTCCGTAAGTAGGTTACACACTTCCTTAAATTATTGTCCGCATATTATAATCCTTTAGTAGGAAGGAGTCTGGGATGCAGAGCTGTCTTCATTATAATGGAACATCGAACTGAAAGGCGAAGACAAGTGCTTTGCCACAGCCGGCCTCGAAACGCGTCGGGACATGGTAACAATTGCTGGAGAATGGGCAACAGGGCTGCAAAGAGCACAACAGCCGGATGGTAGGAATGTCGAGTGTGCCCTTCGAAAGCACAAGAGCTTTTTGTTGATTCATATATATATATATATATATATATATATATAATTTGTTCCAAACTCTGTTAGGATAATGAAAGCTGGCACTGGATTCTAAAAGGCAGTTGTACTGCTGAAGCATGTCTTTCCTGTGTTTCTGCACCTGGGGCAACCTGATCCAATAAACAGGTTTATTTCCCCTGACTTTGAGTGCCAGCTTTAATTCTCATAACAGAGTTTGAAACAATTTTGATACATTAGTGCTAGCGCTGTTTACTGAGCACCACCAGCGACCAGACAGCATGCCAGAATCTCTGCATTTTCTCTTTATATATATATATATACCCGAGTCTGCTGATTGTAACAGCTGACTGGTGGTCGCAGGTACGAAGTCGAACTACAGGAATGAGGTATGCGAATTCTGAATAAGGGTGGGCGGAATTTGCGTAGTCGCGTTACGCAAATCTCCGCAAAATTGTAAAAAATCTCCGCGAGCACGCAGAAACTCCGCGAAGACGCGGAGTTGCTTGTCCCGCCCGTTCACAATGTGTTTTTGCGTGCTCGCGGGGAAATATATCGCTAACTTGCCCATGCGGTCGCTAATGGGAGCGGCCATCTTGTTTTTCACTTGTCCCGCCCGCTCGCAATGGTTATTTCCTGTTCCGGGTCGCGTATTGCATGCTCCCGCCCGCTCGCGATGCTTATTTCCTGTTCCGGGTCGCGTATTGCATGCTCCCGCCCGTTCGCGATAAGTATTTCCTGTTCGGGAACGAATATTACGTGTTCGCGGCGCTTTTTGCATGCTCGGGGGGGAAATATCGCGCAAACTTGCCCATGCGGTCGCAATGGGCGCATCCATCTTGTTTTTCACTCTATTGCTATGGTTCTGGGCCTGCTTTTCAATACTCCCTCTATCTTTTCAATCCTTTGTTTCTGGAAACTTTTTTTGATCGTTTTTATTTATTATCTATCTCTCTGTTTTCCTGATTCTATATTTTGAGTTTTTTTCTACTTTTTGTGTGTTTTTCACTACTTTTTCACTCTTTTTCTATTACCTGCTTTTTTCATTTCTTTTACTTACTTTTTTAATTCCTACCTTTTCTTTTCCACCCCCCACCTACCCAGGACCATGGCAAACAGCCACAGGGCTCGTAGCCGTAGCCAGAGCCGCGACCGCCTTCCTTGCGGAAGGCGGCGCCAAAAAGGGGTGCAGGCACGGGCCTTATTTGGTGAGGCGGAGGTGGCCGCACTGGTTTTTTTTGTGCAGCGCCACAACCCCTTAAACCTGGCAGCAGGCGGCAGGTCTGGGTCCGGGTACGGGCTCCGGGAGCGTCGGCAGCGGTGGGGCAAGGTGCGTCGGGCAGTGTTTTGCTGCTCTGGTGTCCGGCGCACCAATAACCAGCTGACGCACCTGGGGTCTGATATTCTGGACCGGGAGCAGGACCTGCTGGACCTGCTAGGAGTGGAGGTCCCGGGACTTGGTGAGTAGCTATTTAATATTACTACTTTGTGTTCTTCTGCTCTGTGTTATATATTGTGAATATATTTTTTTCCGACCAGCAAGAATGCTGCTGCTTACATTGCAGGTAAATTACGTTTAAAAATCTTCTGTGATTGTTATGACACAGGTGCTCGGCGCTACTAATCTTACTTGTTTGCAACTTTGCGCTCGCTTGGCCTGATTATGTAAGAGTTTACTTTAGAGAACTTAAGTTAGGTAATGCTAGAGAGACTCTAGTCCTTCCTTTGTCCTCCTGCCACTAAGAAGAGATAGTGGTGGATTGATAGGTTTAGTTACTTATTAGTTGGTCATTTTTAAGTGGTCTGCGTGACGCATCCTCTGTCACGTCACGTGCTGCTGAGTGCTGCTTACCCCAGTCCTTAGTAGAACCTTTTGTAGTTTGTTTAGTGAGTGTTAATAGGCTTATCATCACTAGCAGAACATCAGCAGCAACCAACCAACAATTTGGTGTATGCAAAAATGTATGCATGTGTCCTCCATCTATGCATTTTTGAGGACTAAAATAAATGGAAATGCAGACTTAGTGAACAATTGGCCCGTCTGGAATAGGTGGGCTAGGTCAGGTGGTACTTAGGCTTACTAGACGGTCTGTGAATCTCGCAATACTACTAGTCGATCAGATTAGATAGGTCAATTTTATTGCAATTGTTGTTCACACAAATGTTTTTGGAGCGTATTTTAAAATATTTTATTTGTTTCACACCAAACATTAATTTTTGTCTCTTTCTTTATTAAATCTTACATGATCAGCACCCAGGGGCAAGAAGACGGGGTCTGAGTCAGCGGAACCAGAACAACATGCCTCCCAGGGCAAGGACCACTCCTCTACCGAGGGCTCTGCTGCTGGCCCCAGTAAGCCCTCCAGTGGTTAATATTAATAATTATATTTCCCTAACTTTTCCTGCACCTTATTTTTTCCGAACTATTATTTCGGTTTCCTAATTCTATTTTTTACAAATTCTTCTTCGATCTAGACTATCTGTTTCTAAATTCTTGTTATCCCTCCCTTTAACTGCCTCTGCTATGACTCTCTGTACTACTACTAATAGTCTGTCTGTAGCTAAGCTTGCCCAGTTGGCCACTCTTTATTTAAAAGGTTTTAAATAAAACTCAGATTCACCAATAGCTCTAACCATTGAGTCCAGTCCTTTGGGTTGTCCTCTTCTACTACTTCTAGTCTTCTTAATCTTGAGGCTTTTCGACAATTCCCACCAACAAAATGCCCAACCAGATTTTACTATTTTTTATAGGATAGGACATACTACTACTGTTGTAGGGATTCTGCACATACAGAACTTTGCACAAGAAAATAGGACGTTGGTGATGGGAGGTTGGACCTTCCTCACACCTCAATCAGAACCCACCACAATCCCCTGACCGACTAGTTATAGTGTCTCATTAGCTCTCCGAACCCCCCCAAGATACCCAATGAGTAGACAACCCAGAACATAACACTCCCGACCTCTCAGTCGCTGAAGCAATGCACACCCTTTTGCTCACTCACTCGTGTAAGTCCACACCAAATACCACTGAGTCTATGTAAGTTCAAAAGGTTTATTTTCAACTGACAAGCTCTGTACGTTGTTCTATAATGCAGCACCAACAGCAAAATGCATAAGATTAAAACAATAAACATTGTTACACTTAGTTACACTTACAACTACAAGTCCATAGAAGACAAAAGGCGAAATCATGATAACTGAACAGTGGTGGAAGAACTACCCTCCCCTTGGTAGGAATATAGTTTATATAAAATTATAAATGAAGATCTCTGAGCGAATTCTGGGGACCCCTCACCTTAGAAGAACCTAGTACTGGTTACATCATAAGCTCTGCAAAGCTCTGGTTCGTAGAAGGGAATCTTCCGTCTGTTATGAGAAAAATGGTGCGCGTTAGTATATTGCAAGCATTTCTCAGTCGTGCCAAAAAGTGTAGCATTTTTATGGATAAGCAATATGGACTAACACCAGAACTCCATAACAAAGTGGCTTGTTTTTCGACCTTGTACGCAGCGCTCAGACAGTAGCAGTATGAGCTCATGTGGGCTCAAAGGCGTCTTACACAACAAGCTGCGAGATAACGTGCGCAAAAATAAAAGACACAAAGCTAAAATGGTTGCATGGCTCGGGCTAACTTAGCAAAGACTAGAATGACCCTAGGGACCATATAACACTACTAGTGTCTACTCTACTACCTGATTTGTACTAGTGATGTATGTTGTATATGTATGTATTAACTTTTTTTTCAATCTTGCTAGTGAAAAATAGGGGAAGGTATATATGGCATCTAAAAAATGTGTAATGTTTTTTCAAGGCGTACTACCGACCACCAGTACCGGGGCCAGCGGCATAGGTGACGCGGCCGCTGAGGGTGCAGGAGGAGATGCGGCAGTTGCAGGAGGAGCTGCAGGGGGTGAGCCAGCAGCAGTGGCGGGCGGTGGTAAGTTATATTCCTAATCCTTACTTATTGACATTACACTCGCTGCAAGGGTGTACTGTATACTGTACTGTTGAGACTTATTAAGTAAGAAGTTGCTGTGAACGGTTGAAGAAGACACCCTTTACTTAGCATTAGCAATAGCATTAGCGGCGGGAGTGTACTGTTAAGTAACCAATGGCCTCTTCTATCTGACTTCAACTCTGCTGTGAAAGTTTTATGGAGAAGACTAAAAGTCAGATCAGATGACCTTGATGGATGGGTTGAACGAAAAGGGAAAGAAGGGTGGAAGGACGGGCGAGATTTAATATTTATGACTGGCAGAGAAGGATACGTGGGATGCATGCATGCATAGGTGGCTGATAGGAATCAGATGCATGGGTGGTTGAATGCCTGAAACTCCCACAAATGTTAGAGGCCAAGGAAGTGGGAGGATAGATACATACCACAAATGTTATGCACTGTGCTTGCTAGTGCTACTGTGCCACTATGTGTAGAATTAATTTGTCTTACTGCTTTGCTAAGAGTATATTTTACAATAGTCTTGTTTTTCTTCTTGATATAGCTACTCCTTCCAAAGAGAAACCAGACAGGAAGGAGTTGGCAGCCAAGGCCCGGCGCCGGAAGCTGGAGGCCATACAAACGGAATACCAGCGGCTGGTGGTTCTGGCGGAGGAGGAGGAGGCGGCAGCAGCTGCAGCCTCCTCCAATGCCCCGGGCCCCAGCCACCCCCTCCAGTGTTACGGCGCCACCGTCTGGCAGCCACCCGCCGCTGCCCCCCCTGTGGATGCATTTGCCGCGCATTGAAGCGCTGCATGGCCCGCCTAGAGGAGCGTATTCGTGTCCTGGAGAGGCGAGCCTGCCGATGAACAGACCCTGTTGATTGCCCTTTTTTTATTGCTTATTTTGGTGGGTGGGAATCGGGCGTTGGGGTTTTCACTTTATTTGGACAATTGGACATTAATTTGTTGGACTTTTTCGTTCCGGACAATGGACATTGGTTGGGGTTAGGGAGAGGGGTGGTTCAGGTGTTGTTGTGGGATTTTTTACATAGTTTATTTTTGTTAGGGGATTAAATTATATATTTATGCTTTACATATGATGTTGTTAATGTTTTGTGGGTGGGGTTACTGTTTTACGTCACACTGTTTCCTTGCTGGTGCAGGGCCACAGCCAGTGTTTGATTTAAAATAATTGGCTGACTTTGCAAGACATAAACAGATAGATGCGGTACCCCTCACTGAGTGACTTGTCCTACTAGTACTGTCAGTCTCTCCTCCTAGTCTATGAATTCTGCAACTGGACTCAAAGGGGTGTGTGAAATTGAATTAATGAAAAAATTTCCATTATTAATTATGCCTTCCCCAAACTTCTTCTCTTACCTGTGCTTGATGTTTAACTTAGGCACAGCAATGGCTGCATGGTGATGATGGTTTTCTTTCCCACATACCATGGTTGTGGTGGTGGTAGCAGTAGTAGACACTGGCAGTAGCATTTGCAAAAAAAGAAAATGAGAAAGTCAGTCGCCTGAGAGAGACTGTGGGAGGAGTAGTAGAACGAAGTACAGTACAGAACTTACTGCCAAACAATAATATGCCAAAATACAATAAAACATAATGGTGGCGGGGATAGCCTAGTACATAGAGTTACAAACTCTAGTTGTGTCGAGTCACTCGACTAGGCCTACAGTACACTCGACACAAGCGTAACCGTTAGTGCTGTGTAGGAGGATGACAACAAATCCAATCGATGCCGGCAATTAATGCTGATCAATTAGGTTCCTTTGGTAAAAAAATTACCTCGCAAATATACTGCTCATGAGTGGGCAAGCAGAAGAAGATCCTCGCCCTGCCTTGAAATTGAATTAGTGTTGCTTTTGCCACATCCGCCCCAGCAAGCGTGTGATAAATTATTGGTGTACATTTAATTTAGTCACACCTCAATAAGTCACACAGCCCGGGGGAAGAGGGTTAGGGTTTAATGAATGGTTGGGAAGGGGGGTTTGGGGAAAGGTTTGACAAAGAAAAACAGTACGCATGGACAACAACAAAACACAATCTTGGCAGACGACCATATACATAAATCTGTTAAGGGAGAAAAAGTTAATGAATGCATGATGATGATAACTTGATGGTTAATGATAAGTAGTACTTACTAACTACTACTAGACAATTAGACAGTACAGGGCAGCGTATATTAAGCAATTTGCCCTGCCTGTCTGCCCTCCGAGAGACCCAAATTACATACAGTTTCTGTTCTGTTGTACCGGCCCGGGCTTACTATTAAAGATAACAAAGAAAATTCAAAAATAGCTGTAGGGATGAATTGAATTACAAGCAGAGAGCAAACATAATAATAACAACAACACACAGTAGTAATGATTGAAGACAAAAAATGAATCAAATTATTTAAAAGATGATGAAAGTTGATATTGTTACTGTATGTTATCCTGGTCAAAATGGGGAGTTGCATCTCGGCATTCCTCTTGGTCCTCCCTTCCATGGGCGCACCGGCCATCAATATTGGGTGACGCCACTGCCTGCCTGGCACATGTAGATTCATTGGTAAGGTAAGTGTGAGTTGTTTTTCTCAGCATAGCACAGGGTAAGGGCCGGCCTGTAATTGTAGATGGAAAAACAAAAGGGATATTGAAAAATCAAGTAGAAAAAAAATTCATAAATTACGGTGGAATGCAACAAGAACACTTTCAGAGGCGGCATGGATACATCATGTCTACTCTAGTCTGTTTCCAGCATTAACCTCCAACAACAACAGGACAGAGCAGGCCCACGGCACCCGTGAACCATCTTCCATTTAGCGTACATTTTTTGACAGAGGCAGACAAAGCAGATATACAGCAACATAGCATTTTTCAAATTAAGTGACTAAATCAATGCACCGCTGTCAGTCATACCACCACACTCGACTCCGTCACTACACAGACATGTAGGTCTGCAGTGGTTGTTGTTGACTTGTTTACCTTTTATGCCACTCATGAAACGCCCTGAGTTATTCCATCAATCATCTCGGATCCTACTGAGTGACTGCGAAGATATTATGTCACTGTGGTCATCATCATGGTGTGTTGTCCAACTCAGTGTGCAGTGTACAGATTGAGTCCCCTTTCCATATTCAAAATGCAATGGATCGGCCTGCAGTAGAAGTACAAATTTGTTATTAAAAACCAAGAAGGGAAACAAACATTGCCTTGAGTTACTTTAGTGTGTAGATTAGATAATAGTACACAATGAATTAACTTCATGCACTACAAACAACAACAACACAAATCACTCAGTCAGCGTCAAATGCATGTCATCATTCATTACCTGTTCCTTCTCATCTTCATTTAATGGGCAGTCTCTCTCGGCTCGGAAAGGAGGATAGCTATAGTAGTCATCATCATGTTCCACTTCTTTTGGAGGGACTCAACGAGGCAAGATTTTCTTTTTCTTATATTATGCTACATCCAATCATCATCTGGCTTGAGGGCAATAGATTTAGGGCGATTCAGGAGGATGGAGGAGCAGGACTCGGAGGAGTGGACTGAAATGCAGACAGCTGAAACTCATATATGGCAATAAAAGACTAGAAGACGGTGGTGATGGATTTGTTGTGATTCGAAGTTTCCAACCAGAAAGACAGACACACAAATAAAAGTAAATAAGGGAGGACAACAGTAAGAAGTGGAAGCCTAGTTGTCAGGGAAGTATAGCTCGTCCTCAAACTCTGGGGGTTCAACCAGAAGTAGGTAATCATCATCTAACACGCTACTTCCATCACCTGAGCCGCTGTCCTCAGCTTCCTCCATTGATTCATGTATTGTGTAATTCGGTGGTATAAATTTCTGATTCATTTTGATCATGGTTAACCTCTCCACGTTTTTGGGTCAGAGACTGGTCCTTTTCACTGTTACAATGGAACCAGCAGCACTGAAAACACGTTCAGAAGAGACACTTGCGACAGGGCAAGCCAGATAGTTTATCGCCAGCCTGCTGAGCACTGGCCATTGGCCCCTTTTGCCATACCAATACTGCAATGGGTTTTGATCAATGTAGACCTCTGTTGGGTCATCCAGATAGGCCTGGACCATCCGCTCAATGTTCAGGGGTGCTACACTTTGTTCATCACTTGTGCATCAGCACTGGACCTAGCAAGTCCTTGCTGTAAATACCAATCCTGTGCTGTTTTTTAATGGGGCTGATGTTCCGGTTCTTGCTGTTGTCGATAGTGTTGGTGACAGCTGTGAACCAAACGTACTGCCCTCAGGCTCTGAAGTTGAACTTGACGCCGGATGCCCTGCTGGAGTATTTGTTGTGGGTTTGAGTAGCGGGCCTTTAATTACCAGCCGTTCATTTTCCAATTTACTGGCTGCCTCAGCCATCCAAGTTTTGTACCGGGCAACATCCACTTCTGAAAAAGGGAGTAATGTCTTACTGTTCAGTGCCGATTTGTACCGTGGATCCAGAATTGTGGCACAAATGTAATGTTCTTGTGACAAATCTTAGTTTGCACCCTCGCATTTTCAGTTAAGCGACATGATATGCTCTCCACCAACTCATATGCTTCTTTTTTCCTCCACACCTATGTACGCTTCAGACACCTCCTTCAGCTGTTGCTCTAGCATGTGCAACAATGGGATAGCTTGGCCCATAGTACAGTCCTCCTTGCTGACTTCACGTGTGAAGACCTCAAAAGGAAGAAGCATCTCTGTCAGGCATTTAACTAGGCACCATTGGTCCATCTGAAGGGTCATGCCTTTCAAAGTAGCATCCGCCCTTCGCATGACATATTCATTGATTGGTCTGTACTGCTCAAACAGACGGTCAAGCATGTAATACGTTGAGTTCCAACGTGTTGCCACCTCCTGGATGAGTGCTTTGACTGGCATTCTATAGTCACGTTGAATGATCCTCAGCTGCTTCCGAGCTTTAAAAGAATGGCTGAAATGAGTGCATATTCTGCGGCAGGTGGTCAGTAAGTTGCTGACTATGGCTTCTTTTTTCAGAAAATCTTGAACTATAATGTTAATGCAGTGCGCCAAACACGGGACCCTGAAATAGGCACCAACCTCCATGGCCTTAAGTACATTACTGCCATTATCCGTGGCAACAAAACCAATCTTAAGCCCTCTTGGGCGCAGCTACTCAAAGACCTTGCTGTTAAACTCTTCCAAAATGTTTGCAGCAGTATGAAATTTCTCCATGGCGAACATGGCTACAGATGCATGTTTCCAAGTTGCATTAAAAATCTCAGCTGTGTCAACAGCACCTACTTCTGATAGCTTGTCTCTAACCCCCAAAAAAGAGACCCAGTGTGCAGTGATGCACATGTAATCAGTGGCTTGGCAACTGGTCCACATGTCTGTTGTCAGGTGGATATTGTGAATAGCACTCTGCTGCAAAGCTTGTCCAACCAATTCCAGCACATCGTGATGTAGTCCTGGAACAGCAACTCTGGCGAAATAGGACCGGCTGGGAACCTTCCATTTAGGGCAGATGGCTGACACAAATTCAAGGAAACCCACCCCTTCCACAAATGAAAAAGGGAGAAGGTCCAGCGCTAACATTTTAGCCAGCTTCGCATTGTACAACCGTGCCGTTGGGTGGTTGCATTGGTACTGCCCATCCGACCTAAGCATGCTGTCAATGGTAGGCTGGAATATTTTCCTTTGTGGTGCAGCTGTCTTCTTGAACCCAGTTAGGCTCAATGACGACGCACTTTTTTTCATTGCAGTACTCGGTTGCCTTGGTGTCTCAGGCTGACTCTGACTACGGTGCCACTGAGATGTTGCTGAGGATGTGGGCGGTACCACTACACTGCTGGGGACAGGGCTAGAAATGTCTCCCTCTTGTTGACCTTCCACCGCGATCATATCTTCCCCTACTTCTTCATCCCCAACAACAGCAATGGGTCCAGCTTTACTTTTTTCTAAGCGAAGTAGGTGAGCCTCCCACTTGATACTGTGGTGTTTTTTGAGATTACTTGTTTGGCCTCCGGTACCATAGTTTGTACCAAGCTTACCCCGCCTAACAGCCTACCGACAAATTGACCATATAGCAATGTTCTCCTCCTTACTGCTAACTGAAAAGAAGTCCCAAACTGGGGAGGAGAACTTTCTGGCGCTGCTGGAGGGGCCACTTTCAATACCAGATGAACTGGAGGGTGTGCCTCGAATTTGACTCTGTGCAGTTACACTACCACTACCTACTGAGGTGGTGGTTGAGCTGGATGTAGGTCCCTGCCGGGCCTTTGCAAAGGCAAATATGGAAGCTGGAGGTCGTGTTGGTGTTACCTGTGTTGGTGGTATCCGTGCTACATCCCTCGCAGCGATTTTAGATAGTCTAATAATGTTGGTCTCTATCTCCTCTGGGCCGGCAGTGATGTTCATGATGACTGGCTCTTCATCATCATCATCCCCCTCGTCTACATCTACCTCCATAACTCTAAGGCTTTCTGGAACCTTCCTTTTCACTAGCCTTGTCTTGTGGCGTGCATCACTCTCAGACTGAGCTGGTGGCTTCCAAGTGGCATCTAGATCATCAGAAGCGGGGCTTGAAGAAGAAGTTGATGGACTAACCCTCCTTTTCCTTGCTGGGGGTCTGGAAGACAATGGATCTTCTGAAACAGTGGCTTGCTCCTCTTCGGCTACAAAAAGCTCGATTTCCTGAACCGCCCCTACTTCAGGTGGAACAACTACTATTGTGGGCTGTGGTTGCGGCTGTGGTTGCGGCTGCGGCTGTGGTTGCGGCTGCGGTTGCGGCTGTGGTTGCGGCTGTGGTTGCGGCTGTGGTTGCGGCTGTGGTTGTGGCTGTTGTTGCCCACTTATCTGCTGAGTTTCCGCCTGCGAGTGCGTTGATTGGGTACTACTTTGCGATAATGACATTTCAACATCACTTCTCGTTAGTAGACTGGCTACCTCTGCCACACTCATGGGCTTGGGCCTAGGTTGGTGGGGTGGGCCCGCTGATGCGGAGGTGCTGCTCCCAGCTTGGTCCCCGCCGGACACCCCTGCTGCAGGCGTAAGTTGTTTTTCCCCAAAAACACATCGGGCGGCACACCAGTCTTGGCAAGTGCCACTTCCTTCTTCTGTTCCTTCTTCTTCTCACTGGCAACTTTCTTGGTACTGGAGGACCTGGTACCTTTCTTTTGGGCCATCTTCTTCAGATGTCAGCAGGACGCAGGTGCACAAGTTGCAGAGATGTCTGTGGTCACACGTGGACGTGACGTGGTGCGCAGCAGGACTTCTGTCTGGCAGTACAACGGGTGATGATGATGACACCTCCTCCTCTATCTTTTTGTGCACCTAAAAGCAAAGAAGCCAGGAGAAGAACATCAGTGAAATGTTGCATTTGTTGTTGTGGTTCAATTACTACTAGTACAAACAAACAAATAAAATATATAACTTAGTGTAGCCATTTGTGAGATTTTGTCAACAAGGGCTTTCATGGTATACTGTGTACACTCTCAGGAAGGATAGGAAAGAAGAGGAACAACAACAAAAATACAAAGGTAATGGAAGTGGACCCTGTTCGGCATTAAATTATTTGCTCATCACATCATTCAGGGAGCTGCAGCTGGCAAAGAGGATGGATGGAAGCAGTAAGCCAAGAGGAAAACCATGCAGGCCTAAATGGCAAAAGCAGCACACTTATAACTCCCACCAGAAATGGCCACCAGCCACATGGACACTCACAAATCACAAGCAACAAGCAGGAGTCCTGGAAAACAATGTACTGAAAACAGGCCTATAATAGCCAGGCAAAGGCTGCATGCTAAACCACACTGCTTTGCCTGTAATGCAATAAAATGCAAAAACAAAAATACACAGGGCTAAACAAGGTCTGCAAGGTACACAACACACCGCACACACAACAAAGGCATTTATTTAACACACACCCAAACACTGAAATACACCCAAAAATACACATTTTGCAATTCAATCCAATGCCATCCATGCCCTAAATGATGTTTAAATTCAACAGAACACACAGAAACAGCTGTTTCATGCACCCCTGACTACCTCTGAGCCTACTGGATGAAAGGCGTGTTGGCAGACTGGGCAACAAGCTTGCAGGCCTATGGATAAAAGCACACTCCCGGGCTTCAAAATGGCCACCAGCCACATGGCCAGGCCCACAACAACAAGAAACTGAAGACAGACAATGCAGGCCTATGGCAAAAAGCACACTGCCTGGCTTCAAAATGGCCTCCAGCCTCATGGCCAGGCCCACAAGAACAAGAAACTGAAGACAGACAATGCAGGCCTATGGCAAAAGGCACACTGCCTGGCTTCAAAATGGCCACCAGCCTCATGGCCAGGCCCACAACAACAAGAAGTCTAGGCCACAAAGGAAACACATGCAGGCCTATATGGCAAAAGCAGCACACTTATAACTCCCACCAGAAATGGCCACCAGCCACATGGACACTCACAAATCACAAGCAACAAGCAGTAGGCCTGGAAAACAATGTACTGAAAAAAGCCCTATAATAGCCAAGCAAAGGCTGCATGCTAAACCACACTGCTTTGCCTGTAATGCAATCAAATGCAAAAACGAATATCCACAGGGCTAACAAGGTCTGCAAGGTACACAACACACCACACACACAACAAAGTCATTTATTTAACACCCACCCATTAATTGAAATACACCCAAAAATACACATTTTGCAATTCAATCCAATGCCATCCATGCCCTAAATGATGTTTAAATTCAACAGAACACACAGAAACAGTTGTTTCATGCACCCCTGACTACCTCTGAGCCTACTGGATGAAAGGCCTGTTGGCAGACTAGGCCACAAGCTTGCAGGCCTATGGATAAAAGCACGCTACCGGGCTTCAAAATGGCCACCAGCCACATGGCCAGGCCCACAACAACAAGAAACTGAAGACAGACAATGCAGGCCTATGGCAAAAAGCACACTGCCTGGCTT
Source organism: Calotriton arnoldi (assembly GCA_963921515.1). Lineage (NCBI taxonomy): Eukaryota > Metazoa > Chordata > Amphibia > Caudata > Salamandridae > Calotriton > Calotriton arnoldi. Next base: position 49,310 of record CAWUFW010004692.1, on the reverse strand, counting down.
CAAAATGGCCTCCAGCCTCATGGCCAGGCCCATCACAACAAGAAACTGAAGACAGACAATGCAGGCCTATGGCAAAAAGCACACTGCCTGGCTTCAAAATGGCCTCCAGCCTCATGCCCAGGCCCACCACAACAAGAAACTGAAGACAGACAATGCAGGCCTATGGCAAAAAGCACACTGCCTGGCTTCAAAATGGCCACCAGCCTCATGGCCAGGCCAACAACAACAAGAAGCCTAGGCCACAAAGGAAACACATGCAGGCCTATATGGCAAAAGCAGCACACTTATAACTCCCACCAGAAATGGCCACCAGCCACAGGGACACTCACAAATCACAAGCAACAAGCAGGAGGCCTGGAAAACCATGTACTGAAAACAGGCCTATAATAGCCAGGCAAAGGCTGCATGCTAAACCACAATGCTTTGCCTGTAATGCAATAAAATGCAAAAACGAAAATCCACAGGGCTAAACAAGGTCTGCAACACACCACACACAACTAAGGCATTTATTTAACACACACCCAAAAACTGAAATACACCCAGAAATACACATTTTGCAATTCAATCCAATGCCATCCATGCCCTAAATGATGTTTGAAATAAATAAATACATCACACAGCAAAGGAACAGTTGTTTCATCATGCACCAACCCATGAATAGCTCTGGGCCTACTGGCTACCCACAACTATTTTTTTTTTTTAAATGATGAAAAGTACCAAAATTGTAGTTGCAGCAACTGCAATGCCCCAATCAAACAACGCCAACTTACTTGTAAAATCTCAAATCCAAAAGTCCTCAAATCCAATGATAATGATGCAGCAGACACAAAGAGTGATCCTTCCAGCTCAAATCCAAATGAAAAATGAACAGGAGATGAACAAAGCACTGAGAGGAGCTTGCTGGACAGGAACAGGAACAGGAAGTAGGAGACTCTGTGGCACTTCCTCCCTCTCCCCTCAAAAAAATTTGACAAAAAAGGACAGCCAAATATCAATCTGAGGAGTTTTTTTCATCCAAATCATCATTTTATAGAAGGTTTTATGTTGCTCGAGATATTATTCTTCTCCAGATTGAAAATTTCCGCCGGATGTCTCTCTCGCGGTGCACAATGGCGCGGCGAATGACGTGTTCGCGATCGCACACTCTTGCGGTGTCCGATGGCGCGGCGAATGACGTGTTCGCGACCGCAAACTCCTCGGGATCGCGCGGCCGGCTACCAAAATATCGTGGCGCACGCGAACGGATAGAAAACTCATCGGCGAACGCAGGAATCCCGGTAAGTCACTATCGCGCGCGCTAGAACGCATTTTTAAAGCGCGAACAAGAAAATAATTCTGCTACGCCGCGGATCGCGGAATTGTTGGCAATTTCGCGTTCTCCGCGGAACGCGAAATTGCCTAAATTCCGCAAATTCCACGAGCGGAGCAGAATTTGACGCCCAGGCCTAATTCTGAATACTTTTGCAATCAAGAGGGGAGGTGTGCTTCTACGGAGCCCTTTGAGGTGTTATTCAAAAATCCGCGGGCTTCGTTGGACTAAAAGAAACAATATTTTATTGAATTCAAAATGTCTGCTGCGCAATCGGGAAATGGCGGCAGAGGAGATGTTTTCGGACCCTGCTACAGATCAAACAGTGCGAGATAGAGGTGCAATAGGTGAAACAAGTGGAGGCACCAAGAATATAAAGGAGACTTTCCGCAAACTGGAGAAACTTATGAAGCAGGAACAGTCAAAATGGTGGGAGTTTGAGTCTCTCCAAAGATATCTTGACGTGAGTAGAATCCCCAGAGTCCTGAGAATAATGATAGCCCTGAGTTACAAGACACTGAATCCCCAAATGATGGTGGAATGGGCAGAGTGCAAACTGGAGTCATCACGTAAGCTGGTACAAATACTGGTAAAATATGCAGAGAGTGATAGACGGGATTTGCAAATGAAAATAGATGCACTAAATGATGAAATTGAGGCACTGGGTGACTCCTAGCAAAAGCAGAAATTACATGAAGAGATGATGGTGAGAATTCACAAAGAGGAGGATAAGATCAAGATAAGAAAATCCTATCAATTTAAAAGAGACAAAGAGTACTATGAAACTGGGCAGATTTTTACGTTCTCACGTAAATATGACTCTCTGGGGAATGCTAGGGCTAGCAAACTAACACAACAGGCATATCAAGCAGGCAAGGACCATTGCCAATCGGATAATATATCTGCATCTGATTTAAGCTGAGCGCTGGAAAGCGAATCAGACTCTGAAGTAAGTGCCACAAGACCTAGCCAAAGCAGTATCAACTTATCCTTGGGAGAAGAATTAGATTTTTTAAGACAAAGTCGAAGAGAGACACTACACCCGAGGAACAGCAGACCCGGAAAAAGCGTAACAACGAAAGAAGACGGGAAAGAAGAAAGGTCTGCCGAAAGCAGAGGCAACAAGAAGCCGGCGCGCGGGTGGGGGCACTGGAAACGCAAGTAGTGGAAGGTCAACAACAACCCAAGTGGTAATCCCAATGCCAACACAATAATCAATCTAGCCGATGTGGACCTCAATGTAGCTGAACATCAATTACTAACTTTAGGATTATCATATTGTCCCGAAAGTAACTTCAACTACACGCAAACTAGAACGGACGTGTATAAATTTATAAGAAAGCTAAAGCTGAAGAATTACCACCAACTTCAAAGTCAGCTGCAGAACGATGACATCAATATAGTAATGACACCGTCTTCAAATGTATCCAACTTAATAGTGGCAGACTTAGACCTACTTCATGATCTCCAGGATTTACAGAAGGAAAATACGACCCCAGATGGGGGGAAGTCGTAAGTGAACAACAACCGAGATCAAAAATTGCAAATACACTACCTCAAGAAATGTGCGCTACACCCAATACCCCTTTTAAAACCAGATCTAAATTCACTCCGGTGATGCCTCGAGATTCCTTGGATGTTTTTAATGAACAGGAGATAGCGCAAATCAAAAAGTTGAACATTAATCTTAACAAAACAAAGAGGAAACTCACTAACCATGAAAGGAAGTACCATCAGCTGAGTGAGAAATTGCAAAAGGAAAAACAAGTGGTGGTCAGAAATTCAAATAAAGGAGGTAACATCGTCCTTTGGCCACTAGACGATTACATCGAAGAAGCATTATCACAGCTCAACAATGTGGAATGTTACAGAAAAAGTTCATTTCAAAAATTCAAAAGTACCCAAGATGACTTTTTTGCCAAACTTTTAGCGTGGAAGTGTGGGCTTACTTAGCTTGGAGGAATACAGGGGCATATTAGCAAGAACATGCGATAAATATCGCAAACCTTGCTTAGCGCGCCTTTTTTTATCGCCGGCTATCGCTGGATATTACCGCGGAAATAACATGCTATTAGCAAGGTTTATCTCCATTGCGATAAAATATCCAGCGATAGCGGCGAAACCCAGCTTTAACGCGAAAAATCCAGCGATAAAATCCTATCGCTAATTCTGGGGACTTAACCTTACAATCCACCTCCCATTGACTTTCATTGCTAAGTCATGTTTTTATCAGTTCTAAAAAACAAGCGCTAATCGGGGTTAGCGCGCGTTTTTTATCGCTCGCGGGTATTGCTAATAGGCGATAGGTATGTAGCGACTGTTTTCTGTCGCTTTTAGTTGGGAACGCCTACCTTGCATGTCATTAGCGATAATTATCGCTGACATGCAAGGCTATGTAAACCCGGCCGCTATCGCCGGATAGCTGTCGCTAACGCCTGTTAGCGACAGCTTGCTAATAGGGCGTTAAAAATATCGCCGCTTTAGCGGCAAAAAGTGCCGCTAAAGCGGCAATAAAGCCCTTGATAATATGCCCCACAATTTAAAAAAAAAAGAAAATCCTACTGTCCCAGTTATTTTTTTTTTCTGAAAGTCCACAAAGACATACTAAAACCGCCAGGGAGGCCTATTATAGCAGCTTGTGATGGCCCGCTTAAAAATATGTCTAGGTACATTGATTATTTTCTGCAGGAACATGTGAAAAATCTTCAGTCATATGAACAAGACACAAGTGATTTCCTGCTCAAAATTGAAAAGGTAAAATGGCATCCTGGGTACCTCCTAATAGCTCTTGATGTCACATTGATCTACACGAGCATAAGACATAAAGATGGCATCAGAGCGGTTGAGCACTTCCTGAGTTATCGTCTTATGAAATATGCACATCATAATCAGATGTTAATCAGCATGCTTTTATTCTGTCTTGAGAATAATTTATTCATGTTTAAAAATCAGATTTACCAACAAATCCAGGGTGTGGCTATGGGGGCCAGCTTCTCTCCCAGCTATGCTTGTTTGCATATGGGCTGGTGGTAGGAGCTGGTCCTCAAGAAGCAATTTGGCCACATATTTCAGGAAAATGTAGTAACCTGGCTTAGGTTTATCGATGATTTATTTATAATTTGGTGTGGAACAGAGCAAAGTGCAATAGAGTTTATCTCAAAGATTAGTGTAAATAATATCAATTTGAATTTTACCTCTACCATCAGCTCGGAGAAGGTGACGTTTTTAGATGTTCAGGTTCACATTTTAAATAATAAGATCACAACGTCTATGCATCGTAAGCAAACAGCAGGTAATACTGTACTGCATGCTACGAGTTCGCATCCTGCACACCTTATACAAAGTATCCCTTAGGGAGAAATGTTGAGGATATGGAGGATATGCAGTGATGAGGTGGACTTAGCCATAAAACAACAGGAAAGGAAGGAGCGATTTTTAGCAAGAGGCTATAAAACCGAAACTATAGAGGCTGCTATAGTAAAATCTATGCAACGAGCTAGGTCTGACCTCCTACAAAGCAACAAGAGTCAAATAGGCATAGATGACAGAACAAACAGTGATCAAATGAGTGAACCTACGAGACTGATTTTAACATACACCAAGCAGGAAAAACAACTTAGAGGTATAATAAGGCGCAACTGGCCAACTGTTTTAGATGACCCAGTAATAGGCCATTTGTTACCTAGAATACCGGCAATCACTTACAGGAAGACAGCATCGATGGGAAGTGCTCTAGTGAAGAGCAGCCCAGAGGATATACAAACAGGGACTTGGCTCACAGCAAGGAAAGGCTTTTTTAAGTGCACAAGTTGCAAAGCCTGTAAATATGGTACTAATAAAACCTCTTACCAGACGGCATTTAGCAACAAAATGCAGGTGATCGATAAACATTTAACATGCAAAACTGATCACGTGGTCTATATACTAGAATGCAGTTGTAGCTTACAGTATGTAGGCAGCACCAAATTGCAGGCACATAAGAGGATCCTGCAGCATACTAGGGCCATAGTTAACAATGATCCCAGTTATCTGGTGGCAAGGCACTTCAGAAAATTTCATAATAGCGACCTTAAATATTTTAAATATTTTAGAATCGATGCAGTCCCGGTACTAAAAAGAGGAGGAAACTGGGAGAAAAAGTCTTAGGCGGCTGAAAACGAGGTATATCCTTGAGTTGGACACAAAGCATCCGGGAGGCCTGAACACAAGTGAAGATCTTCACACATATTTGTGATAAAATGTTTTAGTGTAGTAGGCCCCAACAGCAAAATGGGAGTATGCTCTCTTAGGACATCAAATGTATATGTGTTCACTAAGGTCTTTAGGTTTCTTGGTTTTAATGTAGCATTTTTATAACAACTTTTAGAAGGATTGATCTTATCTAAAAATATGAAGCACTTTAATGAGTTAGAAACCTTAACGTTCACACTATGCACTTTATCTATCGTTATAGATGAACCAACAATACATTGTGTCATTAGGGGCACAATTTGTAGCAAAAATTATTGATACAAATCGAATAACAAAAGCACTTTTTTCACTAGCACTTTAGCAACCAAATCCTGGCTGGTAAGGATTTGCAAAAACAATTGATGGACAGAATGCAGAACAATGTCATACATTCACCACAGTACAGAGATCTGGGCCTAAATCCATCGTTTTTTTGCTCACCTTGCCATTCCAGTTTGAACCCAGCCATATGCAAATCAGTCTTGACCCTGTGCCCAATGGGAACAGTCCAGCCCGAACTGCCATGCCAGGTCCTCCCTGGACTGGAAACAAGCATCCTAGGACCGGTTTTGGGGTTTCACCCCTCTTCAGCCAGGATAGCTTGACTCCAGTGGCATGGAGAGCACTGGACCCACGTCTGGGCATACCCGTCCCACTCGGGGTAACAAATGCAAAAACAACAATTGATGGACAGAATGCAGAACAGTGTCATACATTCACCCCAGTACAGAGATCTGGGCCAAAATCCATCGTTTTTTTGCTCACCATGCCATTCCAGTTTGAACCCAGCCATATGCAAATCAGTCTTGACCCTGTGCCCAATGGGAACAGTCCAGCCCGAACTGCCAGGCCAGGTACTCCCTGGACTGGAAACAAGCATCCTAGGACCGGTTTCGGGGTTTCACCCCTCTTCAGCCAGGATAGCTTGACTCCAATGGCATGGAGACCATGGGACCCACGTCTGGGCATACCCATTCCACTCGGGGTGACAAATGCAAAAACAACAATTGATGGACAGAATGCAGAACAATGTCATACATTCACCCCAGTACAGAGATCTGGGCCTAAATCCATCGTTTTTTGCTCACCATGCCATTCCAGTTTGAACCCAGCCATATGCAAATCAGTCTTGACCCGGTGCCCAATGGAAACAGTCCAGCCCGAACTGCCAGCTCCTCCCTGTACTGGAAACAAGCAGCCTAGGATCGGTTTTGGGGTTTCACCCCTCTTCAGCCAGGATAGCTTGACTCCAGTGGCATGGAGAGCACAGGACCCACACCTGGGCATACCCGTCCCACTCGGGGTGACAAATGCAAAAACAACAATTGATGGTTAGAATGCAGAACAATGTCATACATTCACCCCAGTACAGAGATCTGGGCCTAAATCCATCCTTTTTTTGCTCACCATGCCATTCCAGTTTGAACCCAGCCATATGCAAATCAGTCTTGACCCTGTGCCCAATGGGAACAGTCCAGCCCGAACTGCCAGGCCAGGTCCTCCTGGACTGGAAACAAGCATCCTAGTATCGGTTTTGGGGTTTTACCCCTCTTCAGCCAGGATAGCTTGTCTCCAGTGGCATGGAGAGCACGGGACCCACGTCTGGGCATACCCGTCCCACTCAGGGTGACAAATGCAAAAACAATTGATGGACAGAATGCAGAACAATGTCATAAATTCACCCCAGTACAGAGATCTGGGCCTAAATCCATTGTTTTTTTGCTCGCCATTCCAGTTTGAACCCAGCCATATGCAAATCAGTCTTGACCCGGTGCCCCATGGGAACAGTCCAGCCTGAACTGCCAGGTCCTCCCTGGACTGGAAACAAGCATCCTAGGATCGGTTTTGGGGTTTCACCCCTCTTCAGCCAGGATAGCTTGACTCCAGTGGCATGGAGAGCACGGGACCCATGTCTGGGCATACCCGTCCCACTCGGGGTGACAAATGCAAAAACAACAATTGATGGACAGAATGCAGAACAATGTCATACATTCACCCCAGTACAGAGATCTGGGCCTAAATCCATCGTTTTTTTGCTCACCATGGCATTCCAGTTTGAACCCAGCCATATGCAAATCAGTCTTGACCCTGTGCCCAATGGGAACAGTCCAGCCCGAACTGCCAGGCCAGGTCCTCCCTGGACGGGAAACAAGCATCCTAGGACCGGTTTCGGGGTTTCACCCCTCTTCAGCCAGGATAGCTTGACTCCAGTGGCATGGAGAGCATGGGACCCACGTCTGGGCATACCCGTCCCACTCGGGGTGACAAATGCAAAAACAACAATTGATGGTTAGAATGCAGAACAATGTCATACATTCACCCCAGTACAGAGATCTGGGCCTAAATCCATCTTTTTTTTGCTCACCATGCCATTCCAGTTTGAACCCAGCCATATGCAAATCAGTCTTGACCCTGTGCCCAATGGGAACAGTCCAGCCCGAACTGCCAGGCCAGGTCCTCCCTGGACTGGAAACAAGCATCCTAGGACTGGTTTCGGGGTTTCACCCCTCTTCAGCCAGGATAGCTTGACTCCAGTGGCATGGAGAGCACTGGACCCACGTCTGGGCATACCCGTCCCACTCGTGGTGACAAATGCAAAAACAACAATTGATGGACAGAATGCAGAACAATGTCATACATTCACCCCAGTACAGAGATCTGGGCCTAACTCCATCATTTTTTTGCTCACCATGCCATTCTAGTTTGAACCCAGCCATATGCAAATCAGTCTTGACCCTGTGCCCAATGGGAACAGTCCAGCCCGAACTGCCAGGCCAGGTCCTCCCTGGACTGGAAACAAGCATCCTAGGACCGGTTTCGGGGTTTCACCCCTCTTCAGCCAGGATAGCTTGACTCCAATGGCATGGAGACCACGGGACCCACGTCTGGGCATACCCGTCCCACTCGGGGTGACAAATGCAAAAACAGCAGTTGATGGACAGAATGCAGAACAATGTCATACATTCATCATTTTTTTGCTCACCATGCCATTCCAGTTTGAACCCAGCCATATGCAAATCATACTTGACCCTGTGCCCAATGGGAACAGTCCAGCCCGAACTTGTGAGCACGTAGTCACTTTATTTAGTGGTTGTTATTTGCACATAAGATGGAATGGGATAAGCAATGAATGAGACGGGAAGGGTACTGTATTTCTATTAGTATAACTTGAGTATGGAATCAATATATAGATTTATACTTAAAGAATGTGGAAAATATTGGTGGAACCAAAGGCAAATATTTAAACAAATATTTATACAAGTACAATGTCCTGTCAAGATATAAGCAGAATTTAATTCATGATTGTATGTTATGCATATCCGGTTGGGTTTAAGCACTTGTCACTTTAAAGATTTGATCTTTGAACAAATCCTAGCTGGGGAGGGTTTGGGATTCTTTAGTGTTTTTTTAGCAATTTTTCATTTAATTTAAAAGCATTTGCACAGTAATGATAATGGTTTGTGGACAAAATTGACAGCAAAGATGAATTGTATTGGTGCATATAGTATTTATCATCAATAACTCTGTATTTATACAGGTTAAAATGCTGAGAAATAGCATAATGTCATATATATGCAATACAATGAAAACAAGTATTTGTACACATATATTGGTATACCTACTTGGGGTTAGTCTGTTGTCCATATCCGTGAATTAATTATTGAGCACTGTCACTTTAAAAGAGCCGATCAGTTGGTCCAGCGTTGTCATGTGATCAAGGCCGACAATGGCCTAAACGCATTATGGCAGACGGAATTAAATAAATAAAAGAATATTTGCACAGCATTGCGGTCCACACTCGTTTATCTCTACAAAGAAGGTGCATGGGATGAGATATTTGGATATATATATATATTTATATATATATATATATATATATATATCAAAAGCATTTCCCAACAGGAATTCCACTCACACTCATGAATATTTCAGTAATCCAGTAGTTTATTGGATAATTACAAGTTTACTGTAGCATGCCAGCAATACCCAATGCGTTTCAGTCTTTCCAGAGACCATGTCCCCGTGAACAAGGTCTCTGGAGAGACTGAAACGCATTGGGTATTGCTGGCATGTTGCAGTAAACTTGTAATTATCCAATAAACTACTGGATTACTGAAATATTCGTGAGTGCGAGTGGAATTAAGTTGGGAAACGCTTGGCTCTGCCGTACCAAAATCGCACCACCCGAGAGCGCCTGCGAGTGTCAGAAATATGGCCATGATGAAGAAAAGAAATATATATATATATATATATATATAGATATATATATATATATATATATATATATATATAGATATATATATATATATAGAGATAGATATATATAGATATTATCTACTGGCGGTCGCCAGTAGATAGTTATAGTTAGGACCTATTTTCCATAGGAAATCCGCAACATTCTATTTGAAATAACTTTGGCGCCGGTTGACGAATCTTCGCGAACTTTTCAAAACTCGTGGGGCGCTCCGGTCCGCTCCTATCCTGAAAGTCTCGGGGTGATTCGTCAAGTGGGGGCCGAGAAAAAAGGGGGGTCCCAAAACGTGTTTTCCCCATGCAATTTTCCATAGGAACCTTTCATCGCAGCTACAGCCTGAACTGCTGAACGGAATTACACCACATTTGGCAAAAAGGTAGCCCTTGGTTCAGAGTCGTGCCTTTTGGTTAAATGGTGTAAATCCGTTCTGTAGTTCCTGAGAAATTTGAAAAAGAAAACACATATATATCTGGGCGGAGCCTAACCACACATGTCATCGTGAGATCTGATTGGCTGTCAGCACTTCATCCTGGAATTGCTGGCAGCCATCTTGGGACCAATATAAATGATAGTACTCCATTGAAATGCATTGTAGTGAATCGAAGATTTTGAGGGTTACCAAAAGGAGAACTATAAAGGGTGATAACAGACTTTAGTTACATTAGAATTCATTTGTTGATGGTACCATACTAATTTCAGGAATTGTGGTGTGTTCTAAGGTGATTTTACCCTGTGAAAAACCTTCTGCTGGGATATCATGAATCATGTTTGAGAGAAAACTATTTTTACATGCTTGTCCCATACAGTTTTGGAAGGTGCTCCAGAAGCTAAAATGAGAGCATATTTTCTGTAAATTCACATTATCTTTCTCAGTCATGTGAGAATGAAGTCTGACATTCTCAGTAAAACATGTACATCCAACAAGGGCAGAGACTGTCAGTTGATTCCTTTGTGTTCTACTGCAGCTTCCCAGAGTGTTCTAAAGAACAACTAGAGTGCTAACAGCCTTACTTATGACAAAAGTATGGCACACCTGAAGCCATCTTGATTGGAATAAACTGGTAACACTTAAAACATTTACTTTAAAAAGGAACAAAATGATGGGGTTCATTTTGTCATAGAAATTATGGTTAGTGCTGTAGAAAGAAAAATTAGGACATGTTTCAAGTGTGATCTCAAATATCTTCCTGTTATATTTCAACAGGAGCAGCCTGTCAGTTGACGCCTTTGTGTTCTACTGCAGCTTCCCAGAGTGTTCTAAAGAACAACTAGAGCGCTAACAGTCTTACTTATGACAAAAGTATGGCACACCTGAAGCCATCTTGATTGGAATAAACTGGTAACACTTAAAACATTTAATTTAAAAAGGAACAAAATGAGGGGTTCATTTTGTCATAGAAATTATGGTTAGTGCTGTAGAAAGAAAAATTAGGACATGTTTCAAGTGAGATCTCAAATCCTCTTCTATTTCATTAGAAAATTCTGACATGCAGACTGAAATAATCACTTTCAATACCAGCAGTAGACTTCCAGTTAACTCCCTGGTGAGCAGTAGCTTTACTACAGTGATCTAATGAATAACTAGAGTGCTAACATTCTGAATTTATGGCAAATGTGTGACACATCTGAATGCCTTCTTGATGGAATCAAAGTAAAAAACTGAAAGCATTTCCTACTGAGGAGACTGCAGTAAATGACGAAATTAGGAAACTTCATAACAAATAAGTCTCCCAAGATGCCCTAAACCCTGAAACACCAGCCCCAGCACGACCCCCTACACTGCCAGAACACCACTGCACTGCCCTAAACCCTGAAACACCATCCCCAGCATGACCCCCTACACTGCCCGAACACCACTGCACTGCCCTAAACCCTGAAACACCACCCCCAGCACGACCCCCTACACTGCCCTAACACCACTGCACTGCCCTAAACCCTGAAACACCAGCCCCAGCACGACCCCCTACACAGCCCGAACACCACTGCACTGCCCTAAACCCTGAAACACCAGCCCCAGCAAGACCCCCTACACTGCCCGAACACCACTGCACTACCCTAAACCCTAAAATACTACCACCAGCATGACCCCCTACACTACTCAAACACCACTGCACTACCCTAAATCCTAAAACACTACCCCCAGCACGACCCCCTACACTACCCAAACACCACTGCACTACCCTAAACCCTAAAACACTAACCCCAGCATGACCCCCTACACTACCCAAACACCACTGCACTACCCTATACCCGAAAACACGACCCCCTACACTACACAAACACGACTGCACTACCCTAAACCCTAAAACACTACCCACAGCATGACCCCCTTCACTACACAAACACCACTGCACTGCCCTAAACTCTAAAACACTAACCCAGCACTACCCCCTACACTACCCAAACACCACTGCACTAACATAAACCCTAAAACACTACCCCCAGCACAACCCCTACACTACACAAACACCACTGCACTACCCTAAACCCTAAAACACTACCCCCAGCACGACTCCCTACACTACCCAAACACCACTGCACTACCCTAAATCTACCCCCAGCATGACCCCCTACACTACCCAAACACCACTGCACTACCCTAAACCATAAAACACTACCCCCAGCATGACCCCCTACACTACCCAAACACCACTGCACTACCCTAAACCCTAAAACACTAGCCCCAGCATGACCCCCTACACTACTCAAACACCACTGCACTACCCTAAAACACTACCCCAGCATGACCCCCTACACTACCCACACACCACTGCACTACCCTAAACCCTAAAACACTACCCCCATCACGACCCCTACACTACTGCACTACCCTAAACCTAAAACACTACCCCCAGCACGACCCCTATACTACCCAAACACCACTGCACTACCCTAAACCCTAAAACACTACCCCCAGCACGACCCCCTACACCACCCAAACACCACTGCACTACCCTAAACCCTAGAAAAGAAACCCCCACCCCATGCCCAATCCCCCTTACCTCTCAATCCTCATGGTTCCTGTCTCCTCGTGGTTCCTGCTTCACGTCATCTCTGAGGGCGGTGCACGTCGTTGTGAGGAAACGGAACAGCCTCTGTTTCCATACAACGACATGGATCGTCTACATGTTTTTAGAACGCATGGTCATTTACCATACATACCTTTACAACAAAATTCGTTGTAAAGGCATGCGTGGTAAATGACCATGCGTTCTAAAAAATGCGTAATAATGACTTCGTGATGTACAACGCATGCGTGGTAATGCATGCGTTGTAATGGTATCGCAAAGTAAAAAAGTCGTTGTAACGGCTGTTTACCGATCGAAGCTGGCCCCTGTTCTTCAGTGAGACGTTTATTTGATTAATTAGGAAGAAGGAATGTGTTTTTTACCGAAAAGTGCATTCCCGGCTGTTGTATTGTGAAAGTGTCTGCGTGGCCTGGTTTCACTTCCGGTGAGAGAGTGGAAGAGTCTGTTTGGATCTAAAGGAGTTCTGTTGTTGGACGGGGCCGGCGCAACATGTCATCAGAAAACATAGCTAATGGAAAGCGTCCTCCCTGAAGTGTGGAGCAGTGCCATGAGAGGTCAACGAGTGTGCGTCCCACCGCAGTATGACCGTACCGCGTGACCCATGTGCCGCCTCCAGGGTACGGGAGGCAGAAGAGGCATCGCAGGTCCTCTTGAAGACCGTTGTAGCACTAATTCTACATTTTGGTACTAGGGCATTTTAACTTCGTTGTTCCTGCCAGATACAAAGAGAAGATCCTGTGTTATTCAGTGCCCTCGTTACCTTTTTTGTGGGTTGTGGTGCTTGTCACTTCGCTGCCCCGCCGGTGCACACGACTGGGCACCCCACCTCGTGTGCCATCTGCAGGGCCACTGCCCTCGGATCACTGGTTTCGGTTTCTGGAGTGGCAACATAAACAGTTGCTCCCAAAGGACTAGCCTGAACACTTAGGTGAATATCCCCTGCACCAGCATTCCACGGAAATTCTTTCCTAGCTCTCCCACGTCAACGAGCACGGCTCCGCTCGCGACACCGTATGACGTCATCGGAGCCATAAGAGGACCTCGTCAGCGTGCTGACGTCAGTTCCACCCATTTTTTCCTTGCCACCGAGGCAAACAGGGGACCGAGACATTTTCACATGTATACAAAGTATAATAAATATATATATATTCACTGAAAAAACCATAGGTTTTAGGCACGTTATAGTTAGAAATTAGCATTTAAAAAACCTTAGAAATTCACTGAAAAAACCATAGGTTTCAGGCACGTTATAGTTAGAAATTAGCATTTAAAAAACCTTAGAAATTCACTGAAAAAACCATAGGTTTCAGGGGCGTTATAGTTAGTTGGACATTTCACTCATACAAAACCATAGAAATTCCCCCGTTATAGTTAGTTCAGCTAACCATGTCATGAGTGATGTAATATGTGATGTCATCAGCAGTGCATTGCGGGCGCGCGAGTTATAGTTAGCTGAACTAACTATAACGGGGGAATTTCTATGGTTTTGTATGAGTGAAATGTCCAACTAACTATAACGCCCCTGAAACCTATGGTTTTTCAGTGAATTTCTAAGGTTTTTAAATGCTAATTTCTAACTATAACGTGCCTGAAACCTATGGTTTTTTCAGTGAATATATATATAGATATACTGAAAAACTAAAAGGTTACAGGGACGTTATAGTTAGGAGATGCAATATAAACATTCACTGAAAAAACAAAGGTTACATGGATGTTATAGTTAGGCTCAGGTTTCACTCGTACAAAATCAGTGAAATTCACCTATTATAGTTAGTGAACTAACTATAACTCGTGCCGTTCAATGCACTGCTTATGACCTTACATATTACCTCATTCATGACATGGTCAAGGACATCACTGATGACATCTCAAATTATAGGATTGATGACATCACTGATGACACCAGCCAGTGAGTGTATTTTGGAAGAGTTAATGATTGTTAAACATATATACTAGGTGTACTACTGATGAGTGATACTACTTTTAATAAATATCATGTGATTGGCTGTGTGGCTGTATGCATCCTTGTGCGTGTGGGTGTGTGAGTGGCTGTATGGGTATATACGTGGGTGTGTGCAGGAAAAAAAGTGCTACACTGATGGCAGTAGGAATCCAACTAACAGTTCCCAATTGCGTGTCAAGGTGACAGTTGTGTGTGTAAGTGGGATTAAAACAACCAAAGATGGAACATGACCCTCAAGGTTAAAGTTCTAAGACAACGTAATGAAGCGCATATGTGCGAGACCGGAGAACAGAGCATTAAGACTGTTTCATGCCTCATTACTAAAATAAGGTGCAAGGAGAGGAGTTTGGGTAAATGTAGCTGAACTGAAGAGTATAATTAATAACAGTGCATAAGATTGATCAAGGTCCAAATGATAGTAAACAGTGATAATACTTTTAATAAATATCATGTGAGTGGCTGTTTGGCTGTATGCATCCTTGTGCATATGGATGTGTGAGTGGCTATATGGGTGTATAAGTGGGTGTGTGAGTAGCTTTGTGGGTGAGTGAGATACTGTTTTTAGAGACTGTATTGGTGAGTGAGTCGGTGTACCACTGACAGTATGGGTGGGTGAGTGGCAGTGTGAATGGCACTATGGGTGAGTAAGTGGGGGTGTAGTGACTGCATGGGTTAGTGAGTTGGTGTCTGAATGTTTGAGTAAGTGACTGGGTGAGCAAGTGGTTGTTTGGGTGAGTGAGTGGCTATTTGAGTGGGTGTTTTGTTAAGTGAGTTGGTATGTGAGTGGCTGTATTGGAGAGTGAGTGTCTCTGTGAATGGCTGTTTGGGTGAGTACAGGGATATGTGAGCGCTTGTATGGATATGTGAATGGGTATTTAAGTGGTTGTGTGAGTGAGTGAGTGTGTGAGGACTTATATGGGTGAGTGAGTAGCTGTGTTGAGAGGCTGATTGGGTGAGTGAGTGTGCGTGCGTAACTTTGTAGGTAAATAAGTGGGTATGTGAGTAGCTGTATGGGTGAGTGTGTGGTTATGTGACTGGCTGTATA
Organism: Calotriton arnoldi; assembly: GCA_963921515.1. Taxonomy (NCBI): domain Eukaryota; kingdom Metazoa; phylum Chordata; class Amphibia; order Caudata; family Salamandridae; genus Calotriton; species Calotriton arnoldi. The sequence continues at coordinate 33,479 of CAWUFW010004692.1, read as the reverse complement.
GAACTGGTTGTATGAGTGGCTGTATGGGTGAATGAATGGTTGTGTGAGTGTTTGTATGAGTGAGTGAGTGGGTGTGTGAGTGGCTCAATGGAGGAGTGAGTGGGTGTGTGAGTACTGGTATATGTCTGTGAATGGGTATGTCAGTGGTTGTGGGGGTCTGCATCTCTCTTGCCTCTTTGTGTACCTCACTTGCCTCTTTCTGCACTTCTCTTCCTTCCTTCTACACCTCTCTTGCCTCTTTCTGCTCCTCTCTTGCCTCTTTGTGCATTTCCCTTGCCTGTTTCTGCACTTGCCTTGCCTCTTTCTGTACCTTTCTTGCCTCTTCCTGCAGCTCACTTGCCCCTTTCTGCACCTCACTCTCTTCCTTCTGCACCTCTCTTGCCTCTTTCTGCACTTCTCTTGCCTCTTTCTGCACTTCTCGTGCCTCTTTCTGTACCTCTCTTGCCTCTTTCTGCACCTCAAGTGCCTCTTTCTGCACTTCTCTTGCGTCTTTCTACACTTATCTTGCCTCTTTCTATACCTCTCTTGCCTCTTTCTGCACCTCACTTGCCACTTTCTGCTCTTCTCTTGCCTCTTTCTGAACCGCACTTTCTTCTTTCTGCACCTCTTTTGCTTCTTTCTGCACCTCATTTGCTTCTTTCTGCATCTCTCTTGCTTCTTTCTGCACCTCTATTGCCTCTTTCTGCTACTCTGTTGGTTCTTTCTGCACTTCTCTTGCCTCTTTCTGCACCCTTTTTGTCTCTTTCAGCACCTCTGTTGCTTCTTTCTGCACTTCTCTTCCTTCTTTCTGCACCCCTATTGCCTCTTTCTGTACCCCTCTTGCCTGTTTGTGCACCTCTCCTACCTCTTTCTGCACCGCTCTTGCCTCTTTCTGCACGTCTGTTCGTTCTTTCTGCACTGCTCTTGCTTCTATCTGCACCTCTTTTGCAAATTTCTGTATCCCACTTGCCTCTTTCTGCACCCCTGTCCCCTCTTTTTGCACCTTTCCTGCCTGTTTTTGCACCTCTGTTGCTTCTTTCTGCACCTCTGTTGCTTCTTTCTGCACCTCTGTTGCTTCTTTCTGCACTTCTCTTGCCTCTTTCTGCACCCTTTGCGCCTCTTTCAGCACCTCTGTTGCTTCTTTCTGCACTTCTCTTCCTTCTTTCTGCACCCCTCCTGCCTCTCTCTGTACCCCTCTTGCCTCTTTGTGCACCTCTCCTACCTCTTTCTGCACCGCTCTTGCCTCTTTCTCCACCTCTCTTGCTTCTTTCTGCACTACTCATGCTTCTTTCTGCACCTCTCTTGCAAATTTCTGTATCTCTCTTTCTGCACCCCTGTTCCCTCTTTCTGTACCTTTCTTGCCTGTTTCTGCACCTCTCTTGCCTCATCAGTGATGTAATTTGAGATGTCATCAGTGATGTCATCAGTGATGTCACTGACCATGTCATGAGTGATGTAATATGTGACATCATCAGCAGTGCATTGCGGGGGCATATTACATCATTCATGACATGGTCAGTGACATCACTGATGACATCACTGATGACATCTCAAATGACATCACTGCTGACAACTTCAAAGGTTTTTTAAATGATAATTTCTAACTATAACGTCCCTGAAACCTATGGTTTATTCAGTGAATTTCTAAGGTTTTTTAAATGATAATTTCTATATATGCCTACAGAGGTAGGACATGTGAAGAAAGAGGAAGAAAGGCACAGAAAGAAGCAAGAGAAATGCCGAAAGAGGCAACAGAACTCGAGAAAGACAAAGAAAAGTGCAGGAAGAAGCAAGAGATATGCAGAAAGAACCAACAGAGGTGCAGAAAAAAGCCTTGTTGCAAAGTCATCCTGTGCCCCCAACTTTTTACTGACTGCTACTGGTGGTAACTGACTCTGACTAACCAGGCCCGGAGCCAGTGCTATGCTGATAGACACTTAGAATACAGTGAAAACACCTACATACACTAGGGTACACTATGGGTTGCGGTACCCCTGTGATTGGCATGACCTCACCTGTAAGGCCCTAGTACATAATAGGGCAGGGGGATTAAAACTACCTTGAACTAAGAGGTGCAGAAAGAGACAAGAGAAGTGCATACACAGGCAAGAAAGGTAAAGAAACAGGGAACAGGGGTGCAGAAAGAGGCAAGTGAGGTGTAGAAAGAAGTAAGAGCAGTGCAGAAAGAACCAACAGAGGTGCAAAGAGAGGCTAGAGGGGTAAAGAAAGCGGTAGGAGAGGTGCAAAAAGAGGCAAGAGAGGTACAGAAAGAGGCAGGAGGAGTGTAAAAGAAGGAAGAGAAGCGCAGAAAGAGGCAAGAGAATTGCTGAAAGAAGCAACATATGTGTAGAAAGAAGCAAGAGAAGTGCAGAAAGAGGCAAGTGAGGTGCAGAAAGAACCAAGAGCAGTGTAGAAAGAACCAACAGAGGTGCTGAAAGAGGCAACAGAGGTGCAGAAGGAGGCAAGAGGTTTGCAGAAAGAAGGAAGAGGAATGTAGAAAGAAGCAAAAGAGGTACTGAAAGAGGCATGAGGGGTGCAGAAAGAAGAAGAGAAGTGCAGAAACAAGCAACAGAGGTGCTGAAAGAGGCACGAAGGGTGCAGAAAGAGGCAAGAGAAGTGCAGAAAGAAGCAACAGAGGTACAGAAAGAAGCAAGAGTGGTGCAGAAAGAGGGAAGAGAGGTGTAGAAAGAGGCATGAGAGTTGCCCAAATAGGGAAAAGGAGAGCAGAAAGAGGCAGGAGGGGTGCAGAAAGAAGCAACAGAGGTGAAGAAACAAGCAAGAGAAGTGCAGAAAGAGGCAAGAGAATTGCTGAAAGAAGCAACAGAGGTTTAGAAATAAGCAAGAGAAGTGCAGAAAGAGGCAAGTGATGTGTAGAAAGAAGCTAGAGCAGTGCAGAAAGAACCAACAGAGGTGCTGAAAGAGGCAACAGAGGTGCAGAAGGAGTCACGAGGGGTGCAGAAAGAAGGAAGAGGAGTGCAGAAAGAAGCAACAGAGGTGCTGAAAGAGGCACGAGGGGTGCAGAAAGAAGGAAGAGAAGTGCAGAAAGAAGTAACAGAGGTGCTGAAAGAGGCGCAAATGGTGCAGAAAGAGCAGAGAATTGCAGAAAGAAGCAACAGAGGTACAGAAAGAGTCAAGAGAGGTGCAGAAAGAGGGAAGAGGGGTGCAGAAAGAGGCAAGAGATCTGCAGAAAAAAGAAACAGAGGTGCTGAAACAGGCAAGTGAGGTGCAGAAAGAGGCAAGAGATCTGCAGAAAAAAGCAACAGAGGGGCTGAAAGAGGCAAGTCAGCTGCAGAAGGAAGCAAGGCAGGTACAGAAAGAAGCAATAGAAGTGCAGAAAGAAGCATCAGAGGTGCACAAAGAGGCAAGAGGGGTGAAGTAAAAGGAGAGAGAAGTGCAGAAAGAAGCAAAAGTGGTGCTCTAAGAGGCAAGAGGAATACAGAAAGAGGCAACAACAGTGCAGAAAGAACCAAGAGAAGTGCAGAAAGAAGCAACAGAGGTGCAGAAGGAGGCACGAGGAGTGCAGAAAGAAGGAAGAGAAGTGCAGAAAGAAGCATCAGAGGTGCTGAAAGAGGCACGAAGGGTGCAGAAGGAGGCAAGAGAAGTGCAGAAAGAAGCAACAGAGGTACAAAAAGAGGCAAGAGTGGTGCAGAAAGAGGGAAGAGAGGTGTAGAAAGAGGCTAGACAGTTGTACAAAGAGGGAAGACGGGTGCAGAAAGAGGCAAGAGGGGTGCAGAAACAGGTAAGAGAACTTCAGAAAGAGGCAAGAGAATTGCTGAAAGAAGCAACAGAGGTGTAGAAAGAAGCAAGAAAAGTGCAGAAAGAGGCAACTGAGATGCAGAAACAGGCAAGAAAGGTATAGAAAGAGGGAAGACGAGTGCAGAAAGAGACAACAGGGGTGCAGAAAGAAGCAAGACAGGTGCAGAAAGAAGCATGGAAAGTGCAGAATGAAGCAACAGGGGTGCAGAAAGAGGCAAGAGAAATGCAGAAAGAAGCAACAGAGGTGCAGAAGGAGGAAAGAGAACTCCAGAAAGAGGCAAGAGAGTTGCAGAAACAGGCAAAAGAGGTACCGAAAGAGGGAACAGAGGTGCAGACAGAGGCAAGAGAGGTGCAGAAACAGGTAAAAGGGGTGCAGAACGAGGCAAGAGGGGTGCAGAAATTTGCAAGAGAGGTGCAGAAAGAACAAGAGCAGTGCAAAAGAACCAACAGAGGTGCAAAAAGAAGCATGTGAGGTACAGAAGGAGGCAAGAGAACTGCAGAAAGAGGCAAGCGAGTTGCCGAAAAAGGCAAAAGAGGTACAGAAAGAGGGAACAGGTGGGCAGACTGAGGCAAGCGAGGTGCAGAAAGAGGGAAGAGGGGTGCAGAAAAAGGCAAGAGGGATGAAGAAATTTGGAACAGAGGTGCAGGAAGAAGCCAGAGCTGTGCAGAAAGAACCAACAGAGGTGCAGAAAGAGGCAAGAGGGGCACAGAAAGAGGCAAGTGAAGTGCAGAACAAAGCAAAAGAGGTGCAGAAAGAACCAACAGAGGTGGAAAAAGAGGCAAGAGGGGTGCAGAAAGGGGTAGGAGAGGTGCAAAAAGAGGCAAGAGGGGTACAGAAAGAGACAGGAGGGGTGCAGAAAGAGGAAGAGAACTGCAGAAAGAAGCAACAGAGGTGCTGAAAGGGGCACGAAGGGTGCAGAAAGAGATAAGACAGGTGAAGAAAGAAGGAACAGAGGTACAGAAAGAGGCAAGAGTGGTGCAGAAAGAGGGAAGAGAGGTGTAGAAAGAGGCAAGAGAGTTGCACAAAGAGGGAAGCGGGGTGCAGAAACAGGCAAAAGGGGTGCAGAAAGATGCAAGTGAGGTGCAGAAAGAGGCAAGAGAGTTACAGAAAGAGGCAAGTGAAGTACAGAAGGAGGCAAGTGAACTGCAGAAAGAGGCAATAGAGGTGCAGAAAGAGGCAAGTGAGGTGCAGAAAGAAGCAAGATAAGTGCAGAAAGAAGCAACAGAAGTGCAGAAAGATGGAAGAGGGGTGGAGAGGGAGGCAAGAGGGGTGCAGAAAGAAGCAAGACAGGTGCAGAAAGAAATAAAACAAGTGCAGAAAGAAGGACTAGAGGTGCAGAAAGAGGCAAAAAGGGTGCAGAAAGACGTAAGACAGGAACAGAAAGAAGCAAATGAGGTGCAGAAAGAGGCAACCGACATGCAGAAAGAGGGAAGAGAGGTGCAGAAAGTATAAGAGATTGGCAAAATGAGGTCAAGAGAAGTGCAGAAAAAGAAAGAAACGTGGAGAAAGAAGCAACAGAAATGCAGAAAGAGGCAAGAGAGGCGCAGAGGGGAGCAAGAGTAGCTTGCACACCATTAGTACCAATTTAACACCCACATTTAGCAATAAGTAACAGGTGACCCTTCTAGGTGTGCAAAGGGCCTTCCACCACGCTGTAACACTTGTCGCTGCATTTTGGTAACGTTTGAGCGGGTTGAGCTAGAAACAAGGCTTTTTTTGTTTAAATCTGCAGATTAGGGTGCAGGTGATGAATTATGTGGCCAATGCAGAAAATTTATAATTGTGCAAAAGTCGGTGCAGCCAAACAGTCACATAATTCCAGTGGCCCTGCTCATACCTCTGACTAGGTCCACAAGTGCTCCTAAGGGATTCCATCTTTTTTTGTCTCACTGAGTTCATAGTTGAGCTTCTATGGAAACGAGGAAGACTAAACCTGAGGTTACCACTCCACAACACAGACTACCATACCACCTAATTACTCTCCATAACACATAATCCCACTCTACATAATTCCTATACACTAAATACCACATACTTTCTATCAACATAATTTCACTGCACAACATACCACATAATTCCACTACACACAACTTACATCCACTCCACTCCAAAAAACATTGGTAAAAAACTTTTGCATTTACAACGCCAATAGCTCTAATTCTCGCAAATGCGAAACCTATTACATTGCAAAAACTTCTTTAACTAGTAGTCGCGTTTGCAGAGTGGTGGAGAAAGGGTGCTGGGCCTCCGACCAGCGCTCAGGAATTCCACTGCGTGGGGCTTACAGGAGGTACCAGTAGGGTTTCTTGGCCCCCAAAGTCCCTCAGGAGTAAATTGGACTTCATCCCCCAACCCGTAGTCTGCCAGGAGGTGTGTTTGCAGAGTGGTGGAGAAAGGGGGGCATGGCCTCCGAAGACGTCTTAGCAATCCCACTGTCTGGGGCTTACTGGAGGTAGCAAGAGGGGTAGTTGGCCCCCAAGGACATCCTTGGGGGCCAACTACCCCTCCTATTACCTCCAGTAAGTCTCACACAGCAGGATTGCTAAGTTCTCAGAGCAGGCTACGCCCCCTTTGCCCACCACTCTACAAACGCGTTACTTGGCGTACTCTTGGATGGGGATTGAAGTCCCCTTCACTGCTGGGGGTCCTTTTGGGGACAACTAGCCTACCTCTTACCTCCAGTAAGCCCCACACAGTGGGATTGCTGAGATGTGGACAAAGGCCAAACCCCCTTTCTCCATCACTCTGCTAATGTGCCCCCTGGCGCGTTCTAAGTTGGGGGATTAAGTCCCCTTGAATACTGAGGGTACCTGGGGGTCAACTAGCCCACCAGGTACCTCCAGTAAGCACCACACAGCTGGATTGCAGAGAGGTGATCCGAGGCCATGCCCCCTTTTTACACCACTCTGCAAACGCACCTCTTGGTGCGCTGCTGCTCAGGTGATGAAGTCCACTTGTGTCCTGAGGTCCTCAGGACACAAGAGGACCTCATCGCCCCACCAGCAGTGCGCCAAGAGGCGTGTTTGCAGAGTGGTGTAAAAAGGGGTGTGGCCTCGGACCACCTCTCTGCAATCCAGACCTACCTTTTTGCCAAATTTGGTGTAATTCCGCTCAGCAGTTCGGGCTGTAGCTTTGTCTAAATTTCCTAAGGAAATTAACATGGAACAAACGCGTTTTGGGACCCCCCTTTTTTCTCGGCCCCTGCTTGATGAATCATCCCGAAACTTTCAAGACAGGAGCTGACCAGAGCACCCCATTAGTTTTGAAAATTTCGCGAAGATTCGTCAAACGGCGCCAAAGATATTGGCAAATCAAAAAATGTTTTTCCTATGTAAACTAGGTCCTAACTATAACTACCTACTGGCAGTCGCCAGTAGGTAATATATATATATATATATATATATATATATATATATATATATATATATATATATATATATATATATGATTCACCAACACGGTCCTTTGACGGAGGGCGCTCTGAAACAGCTGGTGCGTGCGGCAAGGTAGGGCCAACCATGCAAAACAATTGTTCATCAAAAAAAGGTCACATCACTCTCCTTTGGGATTTCAAGCGTTTTATTAAATCAATCCATCTCTCTCCTCCTCCTATGCGTTTCAACCATCATGGTCTTGATCACGGTAGTACACATTGTCCCTTTTCGCTTTCTTGTTTAAATACATATTCACCACTCCACCCATAATGAGGCATTGTGGGATCTGTAGTTTTTATACATATTAAAACCTCTTCTTTTCTGTCGGTCATTGTGATTTTGCATATATAAGCAGCTGATAACAACAGGCGTATTCATTATCAGGAATATAATTCTCAGGCATTCATTACAATCCGCTCTTCATTTACATTACTATTTGATATAATGTTCAGTGACTCTCACTATGTTTACAGATCGATTAAGGTTGTTATCATCAGTTGATAAAAAAATATGTGTATAGACCGCCCAACAGTTGGGCATTACACTGATTGTTGCTGGACTGAGTGTCCAACCCTATCAATTAAAGAGCAGTTGGTTTGGGCTCAGTGCCCTTCTATTCTATCTTAGGTATAGTACCTGTATAAAAGCCTGTTAACAAAAACAATTCCTCCTGCCCAAGACACAATGTTGCCAACTCAATATATCGTTAACTGACACTCTATTGATTTTCTTATTTCTTCAACATCAGTGAGCATTCATATTTACATCAAGCACAGTACTACTAGAACAGTTCTTTTCTCTATTGTCAGGGAGTAAACAGTTTGTTCCTGTCAGAATTGCCTAGACAGGTTCTTTAGAGATGAATGTACATTTTTTCATCCCTGTTAAGGCCCAACGGTATCTTTGTCTTGAATCTTATAAGAAGTTTGGACACTAAGCGTCTCAGTTTCAACGTCCTATTGCCTCCCCTCTCATTCGGTGGTACTGTGGCTAGTCCAGAATAGTTCATATCTAACCAAGTTCTTCCTTCATGAGTTAGCATGTGTTTGGCAATTGCATATGTCGTATCTTTATTCTGAGTTGCTCTTATGTGCTCCAAGATTCGCTTTTTCAAGGGGCAGATAGTACTGCCTATGTATCTCTTCCCACAAAAACATTCTAGTAGGTATACCACATAATAATAATAATAATAATTATAAAGGCATTTATAAAGCGCGCAGCTACCCCAAATGGGGTGTCCCGGCGCTAATGCAGACAGTGACCAAGGTAGAGGAAAGCGCAATTCTAGTCATTCCGACTTAAAAGCCAGGTCTTCAAGGCCTTTCTGAATTCCTGTTCGGACTGCATCATGCGTAAATGGGAAGGGAGGTTATTCCAACATTTGGTGGTCCCCACCTCGAATGTTCTACCTCCCATTCTTGCTTTCACAAAACGAGGGATGGAAAGATAGCATTTGTGGTTGGACCTTAAAGGTCTGTCTTGTTGATATGGGCGAAGTCTCCTCCTCAGGTAGATAGGCCCCTTCCCTTGATACGCTCGAAAGGCAAACGCCAGGGCCTGGAATTCGATGCATTTGGCTATCGGTAGCCAGTGGAGTTGCCTGAGTTAAGGCGAGGTGCGTTGTCAAAGCGGGACCCTACAGACCAGTCGGGCTTCCGCGTTCTGAATAATCTGAAGTCTATGGATCAGGCCAAGAGGCAGGTCCATATACAGGCCGTTAGCGTAATCGAGGTGGGAGGTGATTAGAGCATGGACCACGGTTTTGCGAGTTAAGTCTGGCAGGAAATATATACATTTTCTGATGGTTTTAATTTTGCCAAAACATGCCGCCGAAACCAATTGTACGTGGGTAGTGAGGGACAGGTCTTTGTCCCATCTCACTCCCAGATTTTTGACAGAGTCCTTCGGAGTGGTCGCGTCACCCAGTTCCGCTGGCCACCACACATTTGTCGGGGGGATAGCTTGGTTAAAGAACAAGACCTCTGTCTTGTCAGCATTAAGTTTTAGGAAATTGCAGTTCATCCAAGCAGAGGTTTTTGAGGCACTCTTTTAGCGGGTCAAAGGTGGTGTCTGACACTCCATTGAAAGTAAACAGCAGCTCAGTTTCATCAGCGTAGGATGTCACCTTGATCCCCATTTTGGTGATGAGCTTCGCCAGGGGTGTTAAATAGACATTAAAAAGAAGCGGGCTCAGGGCCCAACCCTGCGGTACCCCCCATTTCAGAGGTTAGCGGGTGAGGTGAAAGGGTGGGTCGAGACCTGTTGGATACGGCCATGCAAGTAAGATGTAATCCAGTTCCATGCTGTCCCCTGGATGCCAATGTCATTCAGGCGATCTAATAGGATGGGATGGGACACCGTGTCGAATGCTGCTGACAAGTCTAACAGCACCAACATGGCCTTAGAGCCTCCATCCACTGCCCAGCGTATGGAATCAGCCATTTCGATCAGGTTGAATTCTGTGCTGAATCCAGGGGGAAAGCCGGACTGGGACTCATGCAATAGGCCATTGGACTCGATGAGCGCTGCCAATTGCTGGTGTATTAATTTTTCTAAAACTTTTGCCGGGGCGAGGAGCAGAGAAATTGGCCTATAATTGCTGGTGACTTCTGGGTCAGCATTAGCTTTCTTCAATATAGGGAGAAGAAAGGCATGCTTCCAGGCTGATGGAAAGACCCCCTGTCTGATTGAAGAGTTCCAGATGTCATTTAAAGGGGGATTGAGGCACTCAGCAAGGGCACTGTATTGTTTGGCTGGCCATGGGTCGCCAGGCGACCCAGATTTGCATTTCTGAAACTCGGTCAGCGATGTTTCCATAGGGATAGCAGCAAATTCCGAGAATACTGGCCTATGAGTCTGCCCTGGTTTATTAGCATTAGTCACCACTGGGAGACAGGGTGATGCTGGAAAGGATGCATAAATCAGGGCGATTTTCTCTTCTTTCCTGAGAGTAGGTTGATCTCCAATTACGTTCCAATCTTTTACAATCAGATTTTTGGGCTCTAATCTCCTCAGAAAACCAGGGCGCAGAAGGGGACGTTCTCGCGGAGTTTACAGGCCTCAGGGGTGCAAATGAGTCGAGTGCATCACTAACCCATTTATTTAGGTGTGTGATGCTAATCTCAAGGTTGTTTGAAATGGAGGGCATGGGGTCCTGCAAATGCCGGGCAAGGGACTCCGGGGAGACCCTACTCCAATTCCTTCTGAAGTCTTTTGGAATGGAGGCGGCTCTCCATCCGCTCTTCAGGTATAGCCGGAAAGGGATCAAAAAGTGATCCGACCAGATCACCGGTTCGGGAGGATGCACTGTGATGTCGGGTAGGTTTGAGCAAATAAGGTCTAGTGTGTAGCCTGCCTTATGTGTTGGAAATAAAACTCGATGAGTCAAATTGCAGCTGGCCAGCGAGGAGATGAAGTTAACACTATGCGGGCAAGATGGATCATCCACATGGAAGTTAATATCGCCCTGAATCGTGAAATTGGAGTACTGCGTGCTGGCCTGGGCGATATAATCAACAAGAGTGAGGGAGGATCTAAGGCCACAGTCTGGGGGTCTATAGAGCAAGAGTCCCAAGCAGGAGGTGGACGCAGAAAGTTTAATACAGAAGGGAAGTCCTTCAATGTTATCTATCTGCTCAAAGTTGGAAGTTGCGATCTCCCATGTCACTTTATGGATGATCGCTAATCTTCCCCCTGGTCTCTTGTTTTGTCTATTAGCACAGACTATGCCATAGTCCTTGGGGATAGCTAAGGTCAAAGCTGGGTTAGAGTCTTCCCGTAGCCATGTCTCGGTCAGGAACATAAGGTCCCAATTATTTTCTACTAGGGACTGATGTATGTCCAGAGCGTGTTTAGGCAGTGATCTGCAGTTGATCAAACACGCTTTTAGCTCCACAGGCCTATGGTGCTTAGGGAGGTTAAGGCAGGGACCCTTGAGTCGCTCAGCGTTGTATCTGGTGATAGGGGCAAACCTACAGTAGGGACATGAGTAAGTCTTCGCCGAATCCCCAGGTAAAACAAGAGTCGGATTCCGGCAGGTGGAAGGTCTGAGGGCAAGGAGCTCCTCTCGACTCCATCTATGCAGGAAATCCCTGGAGATTTGGGCAGCATCACTGGCCCTGGCCACTGTCCGGACGCGGGCGGGCGCAGACGGGCTTGCCTTCATTGATTCACAGGTTATTATCTCATCAATGTTGAATTGTTTGCCACGAGGATCACTAATGGACCTCAAGTTCTTCCCTATTTTGCATGCCTTGCAGCTGAGACATTTTCCAAATCCCTTCTGCAGGGTTTGTAACCATGTATCTGGTTTCCTTAGTACGAAATGGCTATTGACCAAAGTATCTGATAATGATGGTGCTTTCCTGTAGGTTATTAATGGACGATCACCTAACTTTTCTCCAATATCTGGATCCTTTCTCAGAACATTCCAATACTTGGTCAATATCCTCTGTATTCGAAAACTTTCTTTGCTGTATGTTAGAATCAACCAAGTTTTATTGTCTTGTGGTTGTACATCGTTGTTTTTTTGCCTCTTATTGTTTATTAGAGTCTCTTGCTTCGCCACGTTGAATATCCTTGAATTTGTACCCTCTCTTAAGGAAGCGTTGTTTAGTTTCTTTGAATTTTGATTCCATTTCTTTTGCATCCGAACAGTTCCTTTTCATCCTAATGAACTCACCGTAGGGTTTGCTTTTCTTTAGGGAGTTCGGATGAAAGCTTGAGCCATGGAGTACGCTATTTGTAGCAGTACTTTTTCTGAAGACTGTGGTATGTATTTTGTTGACCTTCACATACACTTTTGTGTCAAGAAAGTCTATCTCCTTCTTATTGATGTTATGGGTGAATTTGAGGCCTACATCATTGTTGTTGAGAATCTCTAGATGTTCCAAAAATTCGACTTCAGTGCCTCTCCAAAGCAGAAACAAGTCATCAATATAACGCAGCCAGAGTGCTACTCTGGCTGTGTACAGGTCATTCTCTTCTCTCCAAGCTATGGTTTTTCCACCAACCCATCATGAGGTTGGCATAGCTTGGAGAGAAGAAAACTCCCATGGCGGTCCTGCAACTCTTGGAGTACCATGTTTTGTTAAACATGAAAATATTGTTTGTTAGGCATAGTTCGATCATATCCATTAACATTTTTGTGTGATGTAATTTTCAAATGGGTCTCTGTTTTAAGAAGTACATCACAGCTTGTAGGCCTATTTCATGGCTTATCGATGTGTAGAGAGAAACAATGTCGATTGTGACAAGTAAGTAGTCTTCCTGCCAATTTGTTTCCATTAGAATTCTGAGAGAATCCCCCGTATCTTTGATATAAGAATTCAAGGTTGGCACTATTGGTGCCAAGAAGTGGTCCACATATGTCGCTAAGTTCTCATTTAGTGATCCGCAACTCGATATTATGGGGAGGCCTGGTGGTTTGATTAATGTCTTGTGTACTTTAGGCAAGAAATATATCATCAGTATCATCGGATTCTCATTCATTAAAAATGTAGTTTCTTCATCACTCAACAGCCCCTTTTCCCGTCAACTCCTCAAATTGTTGTTCAGTTCCACCACTAGATCATTTATTGGATTCTTATTGAGTACCTTGTAATTGGTCCTATTGTTTAGTTGACGCATTGCTTCTTCAATATAGTCCTTCTTTTCCATTATCACTATATTGCCGCCTTTATCTGCTGGCTTGATTTCTATTGTGATGTTATTAGTTAGGGACTCCAGAGATTTGCGTTCCTTTATTGTTAAATTTTCTTTCCTCTGGCCATGTTTCGTGTTCTCCATCATGTCTAGCTCTGCCACCACTAGATCATGAAAGGTATCAATCCGATTTCCTGGATGAAGAGCGGGGCAAAATTTCGATGTATTTTTTAATTTCGTAGTAGGATGTCTGTCTGTCCCCGAAATGGGGACTAGCACAGACAGGAGATAGACTTTCTTGACACAAAAGTGTATGTGAAGGTCAACAAAATACATACCACGGTCTTCAGAAAAAGTACTGCTACAAATAGCGTACTCCATGGCTCAAGCTTTCATCCGAACTCCCTAAAGAAAAGCAAACCCTACGGTGAGTTCATTAGGATGAAAAGGAACTGTTCGGATGCAAAAGAAATGGAATAAAATTTCAGAGAAACTAAACAACGCTTCCTTAAGAGAGGGTACAAATTCAAGGATATTCAACGTGGCGAAGCAAGAGCGAGATCCATAACCAGGGCTCAGACTCTAATAAACAATAAGAGGCAAAAAAACAACGATGTACAACCACAAGACAATAAAACTCGGTTGATTCTAATATACAGCAAAGAAAGTTTTCGAATACAGAGGATATTGACCAAGTATTGGAATGTTCTGAGAAAGGATCCAGATATTGGAGAAAAGTTAGGTGATCGTCCATTTATAACCTACAGGAAAGCACCATCATTATCAGATACTTTGGTCAATAGCCAATAGCCATTTCGTACTAAGGAAACCAGATACATGTCTTTGACCTGAAACGGCACAGCGAGCCGTGTTATGCACACTTACCCCTTGTTCTTGGACCTTACTATAAGGATAATATATGTATTAATGAACATGGGCAAACACACCCACTCAGGGGAGATTGTGATTCGCTTTGGAATACAAGTTCCACAATGCCTTTAAAAATTAACACGTTACAAGTGCGGCCCACTAGGGGGCCATTGAAAGAATAAAAGCAGTATTTTTGCCAAGGTGAAGTGATTCTGTGTTGCCCTTTGTTACAGAGCCCCGAAGAAGAGGATTGTTCCTTGAAACGCGTCGGCAGTCAATTTATTTGAAACATGGGATAAGAGTGGAAGAGAAGCTGGAGGGCTGCCGAGCTGTTGTGTGCCCCCGGAACTAGCTTTCGGGCCTTTGGTGATTCATATATATATATATATATATATATATATATATATATATATATATATATATATATATATATATATATATATATATCAATAGAAACTCCAGAGTGCTCCACCAACAGGACAAAACAAACGGGCACAGACTCCAAGTTGCAAGAAGTGTTTTAATCCATAGAAAACAGGGTACAAATGACGCGTTTCGGCCGCAGACCCGCGGCCATGATCACACAACGCGCTACGTGCAAGTAGCCACATATATAGGCAAGTGAGTTAGTTGCTTTACGGTAAACATGAATGACACAGGTATTTAGACGTTGCAATTACGTTATTTTACAATGCTGCGCAAGCATTTAACTTCAGTTATTTTACATTACTTTTATCAGTAAAGCAACGCAGAGTGACTTACGTGTGGGCCCCAGGTGATCACATGTAATATGACAGACAGAATAGTCAGTAGACAGAGAAAATAGACTGGTCACAGCAAAAATGTATAAGCAGCGTAAACCCTGATGGCAGAAACATGGTTTTAATGCCGATCAGCCCATACAGCATAAAATTAAGCAATGGATATCTGCGCATTGCAAAAACGCTGAAGACCAGGCGGCAGGTATGTGGTATTTAATAGTACGACTATACGATATAATTTTCAAACTGTGTTGAACAAACCAAGGGAAAATATGCCACCTAATGGCCAAAGCGTGAACTGCTCACAGTAGATATATGTATACACTATGCCAATGGAGTGGCCAGAGAGCTGGAAGAAAAATAAAGGCAGCGCTCGTATATAGATGTCTGTCTATGTGAATTAAAAAGACTCGGGCCTAACGTGAAATGTAGAAAAGAAGTGTATTTACAGTAATGGTTTGCGCATAGTGTTTTGCATACGCTAAGAGTGTATTGTGGTGCTAGAAGTGAAAACCAAGTATATATATATATATATATATACTGAAAAACTCAAAGGTTACAGGGATGTTATAGTTAGGCTCAGGTTTCACTCGTACAAAATCAGTGAAAATCAGCTATTATAGTTAGTGAGCTAACTATAACTCGTGCCCCTCAATGCACTGCTTATGACCCCACATATTACATCATTCATGACATGGTCAAGGACATCACTGATGACATTTCAAATTATAGGATTGATAACATCACTGATGACACCAGCCAGTGAGTGTATTTTGGAAGAGTTAATGATTGTTAAACATATATACTAGGTGTACTACTGATGAGTGATACTACTTTTAATAAATATCATGTGAGTGGCTGTGTGGCTGTATGCATCCTTGTGCGTATGGGTGTGTGAGTGGCTGTATGGGTATATATGTGGGTGTGTGAGTAGCTTTGTGGGTGAGTGAGATGCTGGTTGAGGGGCCGAATTGGTGAGTGAGTGGGTGCATAAGCGCCTGTATGGGTGGGTGAGTGGCAGTGTGAATGGCTCTATGGGTGTGTAAGTGGGTGTGTAGTGACTGCATGGGTGAGTGAGTTGGTATCTGAATGTTTGAGTAAGTGTCTGGGTGAGCAAGTGGCTGTATGGGTGAGTGAGTGGCTGTTTGAGTGGGTGTTTTCTTAAGTGAGTTGGTATGTGAGTGGCTGTATTGGAGAGTGAGTGTCTCTGTGAATGGCTGTGTGGGTGAGTGCAGGGATGTGTGAGCGCTTGTATGGATATGTGAATGGGTATATAAGTGGTTGTGTGAGTGAGTGTGTGAGGACTTATATGGGTGAGTGAGTAGCTGTGTTGAGAGGGTGATTGGGTGAGTGAGTGTGTGTGTAAGTAACTTTGTAGGTAAATAAGTGGCCATGTGAGTAGCTGTATGGGTGAGTGTGTGGTTATGTGACTGGCTGTATAGAACTGGTTGTATGAGTGGCTGTATGGGTATGTGAATGGTTGTGTGAGTGTTTGTATGAGTGAGTGAGTGGGTGTGTGAGTGGCTCAATGGAGGAGTGAGTGGGTGTGTGAGTACTGGTATATGTCTGTGAATGGGTATGTCAGTGGTTGTGCGGGTGTGTGAGTGGGCATACGAGAAGTTGTATGGGGCTGTGAGTACGTATGTGAGTGGTTCTGTGGATGATATCATCAGTGATGTCATTTGAGATGTCATCAGTGATATCATCAGTGATGTCACTGACCATGTCATGAGTGATGTAATATGTGAGGTCATAAGCAGTGCATTGTAGGGGTGCAAGTTATAGATAGATCAGCTAACTATAACTGCTGAATTTCTCTGGTTTTGTTCAAATGAAATGTCAAGCTAACTATAACATCCCTGTAACCTTTGGTTTTTACAGTGAATATATATATCTATATATCTATATCTCTCTCTCTATATATATATATACATATATCTATATATATATATATAGATATATGTATATATCTCTATATATATATGTGTATATACATATATATATGAACAACAGGATCCCAAGGTAGAACCACACCGGGTCAAACACGGGCACAGACTCCTTTAACAATGCAAAACAGATGAAGTTTAATGCAGATGCATGTCAAGATGACGCGTTTCGACCGCAAGCCTGCGGCCTTGATCACATAGCGCGCTACAGTGAATGAGTATATATACAGGTACAGGGCTGGTGGTGACTCTTCTATTTTTACACATATTTAACATTTTGACGTTTGGTTCACGACATGCTGAAAATCAGGTGAGTCATTAACATCTGATGACTTCATGAAAAGCCGCGAAGCAGTGAGACAGTGGACATAGTTGACAGACTGAAGTTACATTGTGGATACTGGCCCAACATTTAACAAGCTGTTCCGTGACATGAAAATATTAAGAAAACAATTAGTGAGTACAAATTAAATTCAATGTAACCCAGTGGAGAAAATTAGCAGCACACTCTACCATGTCAAATGTCGTAATAACTAACTTTCCTGGATACCGTAAATCAGTATGTGTTAGACGCTGGGATTGCGTAACAGCTACGAGTCCTATGGTGAACAGACTCTGAAAAGTAGTAATGCTGAGTAGAGGCAAGTGTCAACTTGAAGATGGAAGTGCAAGCAAATGAAAATGCCCAGGTAACATGGGGTCGTAGCACTCGGCTCACAGGGAATAATTGAAAGATCACGGAAAGAATCAAAGAGCTTAAACATACTATCTGCACAAATGCGCAAGGATCTGTCAGTGAGGTCAACGCCAACCTAGTGGCAGTCAATAGTGGCACAAGTGAACCGCACTAAAGAGAGTCACTACCAGAAGAGTGGTCTGTGGGTAATGAGGAAAGGGATCGGGTGCTGGAGTGCCGATAATGTGCAGGAAAAAAAAGTGCTACACTGATGGCAGTAGGAATCCGACTAACAGTTCCCAATTGCGTGTTAAGGTGACAGTTGTATGTGTAAGTGGGATTAAAACAACCAAAGATGGAACATGACCCTCAAGGTTAAAGTTCTAAGACAACGTAATGAAGCGCATATGTGCGAGACCGGAAACCGGAGAATAGAGCATTAAGACTGTTTCATGCCTCATTACTAAAATAAGGTGCAAGGAGAGGAATTTGGGTAAATGTAGTGGAACTGAAGAGTATAATTAATAACAGTGCATAAGATTGATCAAGGTCCAAATTATAGTAAACAGTAAAGAGTGACAATGATACATCAAAGATATATACATTTGTGCATCTAGAAATAGGCAGACGGCGGGTAAATGCAGGTAGTACATCATATGTTTGAGTGACATTGCAACTACAAAATTACTGAACATATGCTATGTGATGTTGGAGGCTGAAATGTGCAAAGTCACAGACCTGACACGTGTCATTACAAGTCCAAAATTCTTGAAAATATGCTTCATGATGTAGGAGCCTGACATGGGTAATGTCACAGACCTGACATGTGAGGTGACAGATGGGTGTAGCTGTGTCATGTACTTATAGGAAATTGTGGAGGTCCTCGCTCATGTTGAGCCCCGCTGGAGCCCTGGTGTTAAGCTCAATTATGTATCTCGATTCTAGTTGGCGCAGGAGTTTCTCTCTGTTGCCGCCACGTCTGAGTTGTGGCACACAGTCTATAACAAAGTACTTGAAGTGTTCTAAATTGTTACTGTGCACCTCCTTAAAGTGTCGTGCAACTGGGTATGTAGAATCACTTTTGACTATTGCCCTGAGGTGTTGAAGGATGCGGAGATGTACCTGTAACTTAGTGCTTCCTACATACCTTAGCCCACATTTACATTCAAGCACATAGACTGCGTACTCAGTTCTACAGGAGAGTCTGTGTTTGATTATTAGGGGTTCAGCACGGAACCTGGCCGTAATCTGGCTAGTGTTGACTCCAAACTTGGAGGCTCTGCAGCTTGTGAATTGAAAAGACCCTTTTTACGGCTGACAACCAGTTTATTTTGGGGGAGATTTCCGGACTGCTCCTGACTAGGGCATCACGCATGGAGAATGCCTTCCTGAATGTAATATCAGGGCGTTTGGCTACCATGGGTCCTAGGGTGAGATCAGATTTAATAATCCCCCAATGTTTGTTAATGAAGGACCTAATGGCGCGCTCCTCTGTGTTGTGTGTAATAATCAGGCGTGTGCTGACAGTGCCTAAGTCAGGGGGCTCAACCTGCATGTTGGTTTCATGGGGACCTGTGAGGGACCTACCATGCAGGAGCTCCTCTCTAGATGTGCAGTTAGCCTTGTTGGTAGCGGTGATGATATCTTTGTCACTATATCCTTGTGCCTTGAATCTAGTGTGTGCATCCCTTTGACATGCAATCAGATCACTAGTGGAACTGCAGATTCTATGCAGGCGCAGCATTTCGCCATAAGGGATGCTGGCAATGAGGTGTTTGGGGTGAAAACTGGAGGCGTGTAGAGTGGAGTTGCCTGCCGTGGACTTTCTGTGTAGCATGGAATTCAGTGTGTCATTGGTGGCATACAGTTTGACATCCAGAAAATCAACTGAGCATTTACTCAAATTGGCATTGAACTCTAAATTGTAATCGTTAGAGTTGATCTCTAATATGAACGATTTCGCGCTCTCTATGCTACCCCTCCAGATTACAAAGACATCATCAATGTAGGGGAGCCAACACTTGATGTTATTATTCCATGCTTCAGAGTGTTTTTCCATGAGAACCCGCTCCTCCAATTGGCCCACATGTAAACACGCGTAACTAGGGGAGAAGCAGGCCCCCATGGCAACACCCCTGAGCTGCTGGTACACCTTATTTTCAAACATGAAGAAGTTATGCTGAAGGCACCATTCAATCAAAAACATGATCAGTTCATTGCGTTTATAGCATGTGATGGGTCTTTTGGTGAGGAAGTGCTGGCAAGCAGCCAATCCATCCGGGTGGCGGATACTGGTGTAGAGGGAGGTGATGTCGAGGGATAGCAACACATACTCTTCGGACCACAGAATATCTTTGATTTTAAGGAGAAAGTCACTCGTGTCTCTGAGATATGTGGGCAGGTTGATGACAAGTTCCTGAAGAAAAAAGTCCACATACTTGGAGATATTCTCACACATACTTTGACGGGCCGAGATAATAGGGCGTCCTGACACTGGTGATGTACATTTATGTACCTTAGGGAGGAAATAGAGTATCTGGAGTACAGGAAATTCATTATTGAGAAAATTGAATTCATCCTTGCTGATAATGCCTTGCGTTCTGTATGTGTTTAGGCTTTTCTTCAGTTCTTTGCCACTGGCAGTTACTTCTTTCGGGTTAGAAATCCTGTAACATGTGGTGTCATCAAGGTGCCTATGGGCTTCCTCCATGTACAGATTTCTAGGCCAGAGAACGATTATATCTGATTTGTTAACCCTTTCACTGCTAGGCCTTTCCCCCCCCCCTGTGCCAAGCCCTTTTTTGGCTATTTGGGGTAGTTCGCACTTAGGCCCATGTAACTTTTTGACCACATAAGGTATCCACGCCAAATTTGTGTCCTTTTCTTCCAACATCATAGGGATTCTAAAGGTACCCAGGGTTTGTGGATTCCCCTGGAGGGGACCCAGAAATTAGCCAAAATACAGCTATATTTTGTTTTTTGGGGAAAAATGGGAAAAAGTGCTGCAAATAAAAGCGTCTGGGTTTTTCCCTGAAAATGGTATAAAAGGGTTTGTGGGGCTGAAATCACCATTTTCCCAGCTTTTAGGGAATGACAGACTTTTGTCAGAAAACCAACATTTTTACACAGTTTTGGCATTTTTCTGGGACATAGTCTATTTTTGCTATTTTATGTGCTTTCAACCTCCTTCCAGTTAATGGTAGAAATGGGTATGAAAGCAATAATGGATCCTGGAAAGCTATACATTTTAGTAAAGTAGGCAAAATTCTAAATTCAGTAAGGGGTCATTTGTGTAGATCCTTCAAGGTTTCTTTATAGAAACTAACAGTTAAATATAGGAAAAATTGAAAATTAGTTGAAAAAAACAGCCTTTTGTGTCAACGTTTTCACATGTAACTTCTTCTAATTATGACAGCTCTTTGAAAGCAATATACTGTTACATCCGCGGGACCTTACTGGTTGTAGGGATATATAGGACTTGTAGTTTCACCAAGAACCCGATGAACCCAGAGCCGAAAACTGAGCAGCGACTTGCAATGGTTTTTTATTATGTACCGGGTATATAGCAATTATTCTGGAAAAATGTATACATGGAAAAATTGGTATGAAAGACTCCTATGTATTTCTGAAATGGGAACAAAATATAGAGTTTAGAAACAGTTGATTTTTGCACATTTCCGAAATTGGGAATACTCATACTAGCATGAGAATTATCGGTCATTTTTCAAAATGACTTCTTTTTTACACATTGTCTTTCATTTGGAAGGCAGAAATGCATAAAAAGTCAATAGGTAATAACAGTTGCTTTACAAATCTGAATTACCCTAAGTCTCCCGATAAAAATGGTACCTCACTTGTGTGGGTAGGCATAGTGCCCACAACAGGACACGGCTCAAAATGCAACGTGAACACACCACATTTTCACAATGAAAAACTTCCCTTTTTTTGCAAAGTGCCTAGCTGTGGTTTTTTAACCCTAGCTCTGCCGGCACATAAGGAAACCTAGCAAACCTATACATTCTTGAAAACTAGACACCCAGGGGAATCCAGGATGAGGTGACTTGACTGGCTCTCACCCGGTTCTGTTACCCAGAATCCCTTGCAAACCTAAAAAAATGTAAAAAAACAAAATTTTCCTCGCATTTCTGTGGTGGAATGTTCTGGAATCTGCGTGGATCCACAAATTTCCAACCACCCCGCGTTCCCCAAAGTCTTCCGAGAAAAATGGTACCTCACTTGCGTGGGTAGGCCTAGTGCCCGCGACAGGAAACGGCGCAAAACGCAACGTGGACACACCACAATTTCACAGTGAAAAATGACCCTTTTTTGGCAAAGTGCCTAGCTGTAGTTTTGAACCCTAGCTCTGCCGGGACCTAGGAAACCTAGCAAACCTATACATTTTTGAAAACTAGACACCCAGGGGAATCCAGGATGGGATGACTTGACTGGCTCCCACCAGGTTCCGTTACCCAGAATCCCTTGCAAACCTAAAAATGGTAAAAAAACACATTTTCCTCACATTTCTGTGGTGGAAAGTTCTGGAATCTGCGTGGATACACAAATTTCCACCCACCCCGTGTTCCCCAAAGTCTTCCGAGAAAAATGGTACCTCACTTGCGTGGGTAGGCCTGGTGCCTGCGACATGAAACGGCGCAAAACACAACGTGGACACACCACAATTTCACAGTGAAAATTGACCCTTTTTGGCAAAGTGCCTAGCTGTAGTTTTTGAACCCTAGCTCAGCCGGCACCTAGGGAAACCTACCAAACCTATACATTTTTGAAAACTAGACACCCAGGGGAATCCAGGATTGGGTGACTTGTCTGGCTCTCACCAGGTTCTGTTACCCAGAATCCCTTGCAATTGTCAAAAAAAACAAATTTTCCTCACATTTCTGTGGTGGAAAGTTCTGGAATCTGCGTGGATCCACAAATTTCCACCCACCCCGCGTTCCCCAAACTCTTCCGAGAAAAATGGTACCTCACTTGCGTGGGTGGGTCAAGGACCCGCGACAGGCAAGGGCCCTAAACCTATTGAGGCAACATCAAAATTACCTATCACAAACCAACCTGGTTTTGCAAGGGGGGTCCCATGAGTTTTTGGCCCGGGGCTCGGTGGCCATCTAGGGAAACCTACCAAACCCACACATTTCTGGAAACTAGACACCCGGGAGAGTCCAGTGAGGTATGGCTTGCGTGGGTCCCCCAACATTCTCCGACCCAGAATGCCCTGCAAACCTCAAATTTCGCTGAAAAAATCACTTTTTTCTCAAATTTCTGTGTGGGAAAGTTCTGGAATCTGCGTGGATCCACAAATTTCCTCCCACCCAGCGTTTCCCAAGGTCTCCCGATAAAAATGGTACCTCACTTGCGTGGGTGGGTCAAGGACCCGCGACAGGCAAGGGCCCTAAACCTATTGAGGCAACATCAAAATTACCTATCACAAACCAACCTGGTTTTGCAAGGTGGGTCCCATGAGTTTTTGGCCCGGGGCTCGGCGGCCATCTAGGGAAACCTACCAAACCCACACATTTCTGGAAACTAGACACCCGGGGGAGTTCAGCGAGGTATGGCTTGCATGGGTCCCCCAGCATTCTCCTACCCAGAATCCCCTGCAAACCTCAAATGTTGCTGAAAAAATCACTTTTTTCTCAAATTTCTGTGTGGGAAAGTTCTGGAATCTGCGTGGATCCACAAATTTGCTCCCACCCAGCGTTCCCCCAGGTCTCCCGATAAAATGGTACCTCACTTGCGTGGGTGGGTCAAGGACCTGCGACAGGCAAGGGCCCAAAACCTAGTGAGGCGACATCAAAATTACCTATCACAAACCAACCTGGTTTTGCAAGGGGGGTCCCATGAGTTTTTGGTCCTGGGCTCGGCGGCCATCTAGGGAAACCTACCAAACCCACACATTTCTGGAAACTAGACACCCGGGGGAGTCCAGCAAGGTATGGCTTGCATGGGTCCCCCAATATTCTCCTACCCAGAATCCCCTGCAAACCTCAAATTTTGCTGAAAAAATAACTTTTTTCTCAAATTTCTGTGTGGGAAAGTTCTGGAATCTGCGTGGATCCACAAATTTCCTCCCAACCAGCGTTCCCCCAGGTCTCCCGATAAAAATGGTACCTCACTTGTGTGGGCAGGCATAGTGGCTCCAACAGGAAATGGCCCAAATCGTACTGTGGAGACTTCAAAATTACCTATAAGAAAACTACCTGGTTTTGGGGGGGGGCACCTGAGATTTTGGCCCCGGTATTGGCGGCCATCTTGGGAAAGTACCAAACCCAAACATTTCTGAAAACTAGACACCCAGGGGAGTCCAATGAGGTATGGCTTGCGTGGATCCCCCAACGTTTTCCTACCCAGAATGCCATGCAAACCTCAAATTTAGCTGAAAAAAACACATTGTCCACATATTTTTGTGTGGAATCACCGTGCCGACACAAGTGTCCTACCCCACAGCATTCTCCTTAGTATCCCGAGTATCCCGGGAAGCCTTGCAGCCCCAGGCTGCAGCCCAGATGCCTCTTGCCGCACTATCGGCACATCAATGTCCTCCTCTAACACAGGCTCTTCATCCGCACTAAGAGTAGCTTCATCCGCACTGAGAGTAGCTTCATCATCCGATGATTCCATGTGGAGAGAAAACTCACTGCCTGAATCTTCCCCTGCCTCCTCTGCCTCAGATGCAGAGTCAGTCTCTGAACCATGGTCAGAGGAAGACTCAAAAAGCATATCAACAACCTGCTGAGCAGTAATCCTGCAGCTAGCCATTATCCTTACTAAGAAAAGAGACTGCACAAACAAGTCAACAACAACCAACACTGTGCAAAATAAGTAAGTAAAAAAATGTGTGCCTTTATCACAAAGATCTATATACTCAAAAACTATACGATTCACTTACAAGAGACAGCTACACTCACCAGCACCTACTCTGCAGAGACACAGCAAAAACCAATGATATCCCACTAGAAAGAAAAAACAAAACCAATTACTCACAAGACAACAAAATACACATCGAGCACAAATGCAAAAAGTTTTTGACACTCAAAAAACAGAAGCCAAACATACTGCTGTTATTACACCATTTGCAAAAAACACATTCATGCAGAGAAATGAAACTCATTTACATTGTACAAAAAAGTCTCTTACCAAACACATGCAACTACACAAACAGCAGAACCACCAGTAACGAAACCGCAACCTGGAACAGTCTAAAGAGCAAAAGCCTTGAACTAGAACAAAAAGGGAGCAATAAAGCATTACAATTGCAATTCACAAGAAATAAAACAATTAACATTATAACACGGTATGTCACTACCCACATGGGGGCAGAAAGGCCAAATAAATGGGCAGATCTGCCCCCAGGAGGGTCAGAATACACATAAAAAAATATATGTCCCCTGGAAGCGACCAATTTATTTATTTTTAAATCCCTGGCTCTAGTGGGCTTTTTGCCCCCCAGAAACAACAAAAAATGCAGGTGATCTGTCCCCAGAGGGGGCAGAAAAGTCTTCAAAATTATTTAGGCCCATAAGGAAGCGACCCTTGCCCAAGGGGTCGCTTCCCTTTAAAATTTAAAACACTCCCTGGTGTCTAGTGGGGTTTTCTGCCCCCCTGGGGGCAGAAAGGCCAAATAAACAAACCAATCTGCCCCCAGAAGGGGCAGAATATACTTTTAAAAAAAAATGGCCCCTGGAAGCGACCCTTGCCCAAGGGGTCGCTTCCAATGTAATAAAAACAAATTCCCTGGCTCTAGTGGGCTTTTCTGCCCCCCCCTGGGACCAGAAACGCCAAAAAAAATCAGGCGATCTGTCCCCAGGGGGGGCAGAATATACTTTTAAAATAAATTTGGCCCCTGGAAGTGACCCTTGCCCAAGGGGTCGCTTCCATTTAAAAATAAACAAATTCCCTGGTGTCTAGTGGGGTTTTCTGCCCCCCCTGGGTCCAGAAACGGCCAAAAATCGGCCGATCTGTCCCCAGGGGGGGCAGAAAAGTCTAAAATAAAATTTCCCCCTTAGGAAGCGACCCTTGCCCAACGGGTCGCTTCCTTTCCATTGAAAAACACATCCCTGGTGTCTAGTGGGGTATTCCTGGTGCACAATCGCGACTCTGTGCACGATCGTGCACCAGGAATGCCCTGCATTGAGACATCAGGGGAGAGGAATTTCCTCTCTCCCGATGCCTCAATGTGCTGCAATGTGTCCCCCCGGCCCACCGAAGCAGCAAACACTCACCCTCCTCTTGGACGCGCTGGAAACAAATGGTTTACAGTGCGTCCAGCGCTTCCTGATGACGTCGGCGCGCGCTGTGCGCGCTGACGTCATGGAAAAGCGTTGGGGGGGTCGGGGGTTGCAGCGGAAACTCTTCCACTGCCATCCCCCTCTGTGGGGGCAAGATCGAACCCCAGGGAGGGAGCACCAGCGCTTCCCCCATGAGCTGTGCTCATGACGGAGCGGTTCCGTCATGAGCACAGCCCAACCGATGTTCATGATGGAACCGCTCCGTCATGAGCATCGAAGGGGTTAATGATGATCTCATTATTGCTTTGTAGCTTTTTCATCAAATCTGTGTATTGCTTGTACCGAAAATGTGGTCGTTGTTTGGAGCGTTTTTTTGCGATGGTACAGATTTTTAAGCTCTTCAATTACGACATCATTGTATATGTCTATGGCGTCTCTGGGCATTATGGGGGTAAAGTGGATGGTGGCTTGAATGTGCTCTCAATGTGAGTCTGGATGTCAATGACAGCATTCTACATCAGCTGTTGTGTGGAGATGTTATCACTGGTGGATTCTAATTCCGCTAGCGTACGTACGGTTGGTATGTCGGATACCAAGAGGTTGCTGTTGTCAGGCCGCTTAGCGTTGGTGGATGCAAGGTTGGGGTAATTGGCATGTTTTTGTTTGAAGAACATGATGAGTTTCAACTTGCGGATGAAGTTGAAAATGTCAATCATAGTGGTGCAGTAGTTAAAACTGCTTTCCGGGCAGTAGGTGAGGCCCAGGGAGAGGAGTTGGGTTTCGGCAGTCGCGAGGTTGCAGTCAGAGAGATTAATTACAGTTTTAGAGTCCGATTTCATTTGCGCCTCCAGTTGCCTCTTTTTCTGTTGTTTCCTCTTGCGTTTATACCGCTTCCTTCACTCACGTCGCCTAATGTTGCCTGTGCCTGTTTTCTTCGGCAGCTGGGGACGCAGGGTCTGTTGCCTGTCCAGGACAAAAAAATCAAGCTTTTCTGCTAGGCTAAAATTATTCAGTTGCGGATCGCCTCTAACGTTTGTGCTCATGCCATCCTCCGAATCGGTGCCACTCTCAAGTGCTGAGCTTAGATCGGATGTTGAGGCTGAATCAGCTCCCTCTTGAGCTGAAGATGTTTGTGCAGCTGATACACCTGGTCTTACGGTTTTGTCAAGTCTTTGTTTTGTCTTTTTTGCTTTATCACGTGCGAATGTGAACGCCTTGCGTGTCTTCATGTTTTTTAAGTCTCATTGTGATTTCCTCACGATCCCTGGTGACTTGGGGGCCGATTCCGATTCGGGCCGGAAAAAGCACCGACCGACTCGGATCCGGAAAAAATACCGACCGACACGTACCAGTGGCGCCCGACACGCCAAGTACGATGCAAGCCGCGATAAATCCGACCGACACGTCAGGAAACCAAGCCGACCGACCGAGCCGCTCGGAAAATAGCAATCCGGCCGGAAAAACACGCGAATCCAACCGACCGACACGCACCCGGAACAAATCCGACCGAATCGTACCCGCCAACTCCAACTCGCAAAGTACGATGCAAGGCGCGAAAAACACGACCGAGTCGGACGGAGGACAAGCCGTACGACCGACACGCATACAAAACCGAGCCGAAGCAACACAATACACCGCGACCGACGCGTACGCAGCATACAAAACTGCACAAACACAGCGTGAACGAAACGGAAAACACCGTACGAGACCAATGCAGGGTCCGACTCGGTCACAAGAACGTTTCCAACATACACAAACAGCACAAAGGAAAAATCACCCAAAAAAGGCCAAACAAGCAATTACCAAGCCAATAAATACTGGGGGGGTGGGGACAGAGAACAAAGACACACCCACAACTCCACCTATATAAAGGACACAAATCACTACCATGAGCCTTTGCAAATGCCATTTCACTGCCAGCACCCAAGAGAAAGCAACCACACACCCACAGCTCATCCCTCACACAAGCCACACACCATCAGCACACCAACAAATACCTACCTCACATACACCCAGCAAAACACACACTCACACACCTCACCTGCACACCAACACACACATCACTCACCATCACCACCCATCACCATGCCCCCCAAGAAGAATCCCAAGTTCCTAGATTGTGAATTGGAAGTCCTGGTAGACGAGATCCTCAGGGTGGAGCCACAGCTGTTTGGCACTCTGGTCCAACAGACCCCCATGTCGCAGAAAACCAAGATGTGGGAGAGGATCATCAACAGGGTGAACGCCCAATCATCATGTCGGCGCACAAAGACGGACATCCAGAACAGGTGGTATGACGTGCGCAGGAGGGTACGGGACCTGCTGAAGATAGACTACAGCAACAGCCAACAGACCGGCAGTGGCCCTCCTGCCAAGCCAATATACCTCAGGCCCTGGGAGGAGAAGGTGCGGGCCATCCTTCCGCCAGTGAGCGTATATGGACTAGAGAACATCCCAGAGCCTGGTGAGTACACAACAAATGTACACAATAAACTGCCACAAAACACACACATCACTGTCAAGGGGAGAGTCAAACCATGCACACATAGCAATTACACAGCAACTAGAACAGAATCATCCCAAAATGTGTATGTCAGTCAGATAAACACAACACATGCCATCAAAAAAGTCACATCCAACTGTGCCAACACATGTACAAACACAACCACAACTACAGCTAGGCAGTGGCACAAATAGAACTAACACACACATCCACACATGTAGCCACCACAACAACACCAACACACAGTGAAGACCACTCAAAGGAAGGAATTCTGTGTATGCTGGCCAAGTCAGTGTAGCCAATAGCATCATGGGAGTCGCAGTCACACATATTGCCCCCCCACAACTGTCCCATCAACACCACCCTGAACCATGCTCACATCACAGGGAGTGGAGAAGGACTCACAAGATGGCTGACACTGGCTACTGCTGTGGGGAGCACAAGGCCCTGCTGCCAACTGTGCACCAACAAACAGCAGGACACCACTGACTGACATCCTGAGAGACAACTTACACTCCCTGCAATGCAAGCACGTTCCATGGTGGGCTATCTGGCTGGCTGGGTGGGAAGGGGGACTTGCAGCACTGACTATAGTCACCAGCACCTCCCCTCACACCCCCCCAACACAAACTCCACAGTACCCACCTGGTAGAATGCAATGCCCTCCATCCTAACACAAGATCCCACAAAGCACCACCACCCTGGGTTATGTTGTGTGAAGCACAGGGACACTCTTGGGACTCTTAGCCAAACAACTGCCAGGACAACACTCCCAGCCATCCTGTCAGCACAGCCAGCCCACCCCACAGGGAAGCAGAGTCAAAAGGAAGGAAGCATGGGCATGCTGGGAAGGGGGTGGAGGCAATAGCATGATGGGAGACGTAGTCACAGACATAGCTCACCCCCACAACTGTCCCATCAACACCACCCTGAACCATGCTCACATCACAGGGAGTGGAGAAGGACTCACAAGATGGCTGACACTGGCTACTGCTGTGGGGAGCACAAGGCCCTGCTGCCAACTGTGCACCAACAAACAGCAGGACACCACTGACTGACATCCTGAGAGACAACTTACACTCCCTGCAATGCAAGCACGTTCCATGGTGGGATAACTGACTGGGTGGGTGGGTGGGTGGGAAGGAGGTCTGGCTGTCAACCAAACACAATCAATGCAGACCATGTTCACACCCCAGAGAATACATAGAAATGCCCAAATAATGCAGGACAATGTGCCACACCAATATCAACCCCTGACTGTGACGACTTAGGACAATACAATGTACAGGCCCGCACCCCGAGGCACAGTCACAACTGTCAGGTGTGTCAACCACTGATGCCTGCAGAAACATGACATACATTGTTTGTGTCTCCCAAAAACAGGTGATGATAGGGACACAGCAGCAGACGCTGAGGAGTCCCAGTCCCAGGCTCAAGAGGATGCCGAGCTCACTGGCGTCGTACAGCCTCTGTCCTCCTCGGACGATGAAGAACAACCTGGCACATCCGGTGCAAGTCAACATGCTGCACCAGCAGGACCACCAGCTGCAGCACCAGCAGGTCCACCAGCTGCACCCCTGCACCCACCCCTCCAACGACTGTCACCACGAATACCATCCCTGCCGACATGGACAGAATAAGGAACAACACCAGCGCAGTGACCCTGGACCAACCTGGGGCCATGGACACCACCACCACCACCAACCCCCAAGGTGGACCAGGGTTATCTGTGCGTGCAACTGCACACACTGCACATGTCAGCAGGGGTGGTGGGAGGGGTGGGAGACAGAGGTCGCTGCTTGCAGACGTTGCTGGTGTGCATGAAGACCCACAACTGGTACGCATAGCTGATGCGTACCAGTCCAGCACCGGAGAGCTCAGCCAGGTAGTGGGGCTCCTCAGAGACATCAAACAGCAGCAGGCTGCCCATCATGCCCGCTTGGACTCCCACATGTCCCAAGTGGAGTCACACATGTCACGTGTGGACTCCCACATGTCACGTGTGGACTCCCACATGACCCGCGTGGAGTCCAAGTGGGATGTACTACATGAGATGACGGCGGTGCACAGGGACATTTTACAATGCCTCCGCCAGATGAACAGCAACCAGTCCACACCTCCCTGTGTGCCAACAACATCTGGTACCGAACAAACTGCAACTGCCACAGGGAGGGAGGAGGACTCTGGCGGAGAGTCCCTGCACCGCAGCAGCCTGCACTTGAGGGCCCCCCCCCAAGAAGAGGGGTCGTCCGAGGAGGGGAAAGTGAGAGGCTGATGGCCAAGCGCAACTCCCAGGAAGCCTGAACCTGTTCTGGATTTTCGCCTTTGTGCACAGACTGTTCACCCTGTTGATGGCAACACTACTCCCACACATTGCATGGGGAGTATAAGTTGGAACAATGTGTCAGACAACAGTGGCCCCGATACTGGGGATCCTGTCTACCTGGACTTTCTATTCATCTAGGAACTTGGGATTGCAAGATTCATGTACAGCACAATCCATCCTATGCACTATTATCACAATAAACACACTAATACACCATACTTGCCTCTGTCGTGATTCCAACGTGGGTGCTGTTATGGGGATGATGAACTGCAAAATTACACAGTGTATGCGAACTGCAACAGCAAGGACAACACAGGCATGTGAGTACAGGCAACGTGACACATATGAGGGAGACACACCACCAGGGCTACACAACACATACACACCTAGGCCATCTGACTCATTGCCTACACTGATGTTGCCAGGGAAGACGGTGCAATGCACAGACACCACACCCATTCCCAGTTGTAGTCAAGTAGCCCACAGGTGCAGTAAGCAAATGGCAGTCAAATGTGTGACCACAGACAACGCACATCACTAAGTGAAGCACAGGTTTATTACACAGTAGCAACATGCCGTAACCACTACAGATGCAAGGTAACCCCACCTGGTAGCGGGCACACAGTCAACAACTGTAGACAGAAGGAAGTCCATGGGTGTGGCGCACATCACCTGTAGGGACACAACAGCTACCAGCCTGGATGTGCAATCACGTCGTCGGTGGACACAGTTCACCAAACGAATCTGAAAGTACCCTGTGAAGGACAGAAATGACACACAGTCAAAAGCAATGCAGTACAGGACAGAACAGCAAAACTCATGCACAATACATGTTACAAGATACCCACCCAGAACCAAGTTAGCATGTCAACACTGTTGGGGAGTACAGCCCACCTGTCACCACACATCGCAACACACATCCTGTCAAGTAGCCCATGGACACACTCCAACAGCACCAGAGCACCACCCACACATCATGCCAACTCACATCATTCACATGACACCTCAGGATACTCACATTCAGCTAAAGAAGTTGGTGATGAGCTGTGTGCGGACATCACCATCACCATCATCATCATCATCGTCACTGGCATCGTGGTCCAGGCCAGGATCCTCCACAGGTGGCGGATGTTGGTCATCGTCATCCTGGATGAGAGGCAACTCCTTCCGCACTGCCAGGTTGTGGAGCATGCAGCAGACGATGATAATCTTGCACACTTTCGCAGGGGCATATGGGAGGGACCCTCCGGTCTTGTCCAGGCAGCGGAAGCGGCTCTTCAGGAGACCAAAGGTCCGCTCAATCACTCTCCTGGTCCGACCATGTGCCTCATTGTAGCGCATCTGGGCAGGTGTCACAGGGTTCCTGAGGGGTGTCAGCAACCACGGCATGTTGGGGTATCCCGAGTCACCTACGGACAGACAAGTGCACATCAGCTGACTTGGAAAAGTGGGCGGAATACTACAGATCAGATCACACACAATGGCACAAAGTCAGTACACACCGACAAGCCAGGCACGCTGGTTCTGCATCTGTGCCATCAACCTGGGGATGCGACTACTCCTCATCACAAAGGCATCGTGTGCTGAACCAGGGAAACGGGCACACACGTGTGTGATGGTCATGTCTGCAAGACACACCACCAGTGCATTGACCGAGTGGTAGTGCTTGCGGTTCCTGTAGGCCTGCTCCTGGGCCTGTGGTGGTACCAAAGCCACATGTGTCCCATCAATGGAGCCAATGACATGCGGCATCCTCCCCAGGGCATAAAAGTCACTCTTCACGTCAGTGAGTCGTCGCAGTCTAGGGAAATAGATGTACCGGTTCAGGAAGAGCAACATTGCCGCCAAAACATCGCGGAGCACACGGCTGAACATGGTCTGTGACATCCCACCAGCAGACGCCACAGTATGTTGGAAGGTACCGGTGGCAAAGAAGTGTAGGGCTGCCATCACCTTCACCTTGGGGGTCAGCGCTGTAGGATACGGCCGGCCAGGCTGCAAATGTGGGGACAACTGCACTGCCAAATCCTCAATCAGCTGCCTGGTGAAGCGGTACCGTCGGATGCTGTCCCGTTTCACCATCGTTGCCAGGTCTGGGAATGGCCGATGGACAGCAGGAGCCCTGCAGTGCAGAGGAGAAGTAAGCAAGATCGTCAGTCACCCCACATATGCGGCATTGAACACACTCAAGATCCCAACATACATCATCATGAGGCACAACTACATGAAGTGTGCAGTACCGGAACGACATTTATGGTACATACATGGCCAACATCTGTCAACACGGTCCTACAGGTGGCATCAATTTGTCCCAGGTTGGCCCATTGGATATCATGATGCTGTGTCACAGTCACCCCCCAGTGACATGTGAGGACAGATGTGCCCCAGGCACCACAGCTCAACGACAGGCACATTCCCAGGGACCCTGTAATGCCACATGGACACTGGCATCACCTGGAGTATCATGTGTACACCACAACAAAACAAACATGACCCCCACAGGTAGTGGCCACACTTGCCATGGCAGGAGAGCCATGGACGTCTGTGACACACACGCACAACATCAGAGTCCATGCACACACAACGTGGATGTGGAGACTGTCTCCCATTGTGCACATGAAATCAGAGACATTGTAAACACTACATGCACAAAGACTGTGGAGGGCCATCACTATTGTGCCACTGGGACACCCTGGCTCAAACATACCGTCCCACATGGGACTCACGGGGTATGTGACATGACATACACAAACACCACTGTGAAATGTGACCATGGCACATGCACAGATATGAACAGTTGCACATCACAGTGGTCACGTACACGTAACACCCATGATCCTGTCCCCATGAACACGTGCACAGCCTGGGGTGGCTGCCCACAGGTGACACCCACAGGACAACATGTACACCAACATACACACAATAGGAAATGCAGCCTTACATGCCTTATGATAAGGTTTGGACAGGCTGTCGTGATGTAGGTGTGCCCCTCACTCCCTGGGAGCTATCTGTGGCTGGCATATGTCCATCTGAGACAGGCATGCTGACATATGCCAGTCACATGTACAGTGATGCGTTGTACTGCAATGGACCGATCGGTGCCTCCGGCCGGCCCATTGCATTCAATGTGTCGGGTACGCGTTGTACCCCTGTGCGCGTTGAACAGCAATGGACCGATCGGTGCCTCCGGCCGGCCCATTGCATTCAATGTGTGCGGGTACGCGTTGTACCCCTGTGCGCGTTGTACTGCAATGGACCGATCGGTGCCTCCGGCCGGCCCATTGCATTCAATGTGTGCGGGTACGCGTTGTACCCCTGTGCGCGTTGAACAGCAATGGACC